>OW285193.1:12732733-13991051 GCA_935421135.1 Bugulina stolonifera | reverse complement strand
TATAAGTTCTACCATGTATGTACTATAAAGTTCTACATGTATGTACTATAAGTTCTACATGTATGTACTATAAAGTTCTACATGTATGTACTATAAAGTTCTACATGTATGTACTATAAAGTTCTACATGTATGTACTATAAAGTTCTACATGTATGCTACTATAAAGTTCTACATGTATGTACTATAAAGTTCTACATGTATGTACTATAAAGTTCTACATGTATGTACTATAAAGTTCTACATGTATGTACTATAAAGTTCTACATGTATGTACTATAAAGTTCTACATGTATGTACTATAAAGTTCTACATGTATGTACTATAAAGTTCTACATGTATGTACTATAAAGTTCTACATGTATGTACTATAAAGTTCTACATGTATGTACTATAAAGTTCTACATGTATGTACTATAAAGTTCTACATGTATGTACTATAAAGTTCTACATGTATGTACTATAAAGTTCTACATGTATGTACTATAAAGTTCTACATGTATGTACTATAAAGTTCTACATGTATGTACTATAAAGTTCTACATGTATGTACTATAAAGTTCTACATGTATGTACTATAAAGTTCTACATGTATGTACTATAAAGTTCTACATGTATGTACTATAAAGTTCTACATGTATGTACTATAAAGTTCTACATGTATGTACTATAAAGTTCTACATGTATGTACTATAAAGTTCTACATGTATGTACTATAAAGTTCTACATGTATGTACTATAAAGTTCTACATGTATGTACTATAAAGTTCTACATGTATGTACTATAAAGTTCTACATGTATGTACTATAAAGTTCTACATGTATGTACTATAAAGTTCTACATGTAT
The DNA here is from genome assembly GCA_935421135.1 of Bugulina stolonifera. NCBI lineage: Eukaryota > Metazoa > Bryozoa > Gymnolaemata > Cheilostomatida > Bugulidae > Bugulina > Bugulina stolonifera. Next base: position 13,990,204 of record OW285193.1, on the reverse strand, counting down.
GTACTATAAAGTTCTACATGTATGTACTATAAAGTTCTACATGTATGTACTATAAAGTTCTACATGTATGTACTATAAAGTTCTACATGTATGTACTATAAAGTTCTACATGTATGTACTATAAAGTTCTACATGTATGTACTATAAAGTTCTACATGTATGTACTATAAAGTTCTACATGTATGTACTATAAAGTTCTACATGTATGTACTATAAAGTTCTACATGTATGTACTATAAAGTTCTACATGTATGTACTATAAAGTTCTACATGTATATACTATAAAGTTCTACATGTATGTACTATAAAGTTCTACATGTATGTACTATAAAGTTCTACATGTATGTACTATAAGTAAGTTCTACATGTATGTACTATAAAAGTTCTACATGTATGTACTATAAAGTTCTACATGTATGTACTATAAAGTTCTACATGTATGTACTATAAAGTTCTACATGTATGTACTATAAAGTTCTACATGTATGTACTATAAAGTTCTACATGTATGTACTATAAAGTTCTACATGTATGTACTATAAAGTTCTACATGTATGTACTATAAAGTTTCTACATGTATGTACTATAAAGTTCTACATGTATGTACTATAAAGTTCTACATGTATGTACTATAAAGTTCTACATGTATGTACTATAAAGTTCTACATGTATGTACTATAAAGTTCTACATGTATGTACTATAAAGTTCTACATGTATGTACTATAAAGTTCTACATGTATGTACTATAAAGTTCTACATGTATGTACTATAAAGTTCTACATGTATGTACTATAAAGTTCTACATGTATGTACTATAAAGTTCTACATGTATGTACTATAAAGTTCTACATGTATGTACTATAAAGTTCTACATGTATGTACTATAAAGTTCTACATGTATGTACTATAAAGTTCTACATGTATGTACTATAAAGTTCTACATGTATGTACTATAAAGTTCTACATGTATGTACTATAAAGTTCTACATGTATGTACTATAAAGTTCTACATGTATGTACTATAAAGTTCTACATGTATGTACTATAAAGTTCTACATGTATATACTATAAAGTTCTACATGTATGTACTATAAAGTTCTACATGTATGTACTATAAAGTTCTACATGTATGTACTATAAAGTTCTACATGTTACTAAGTTCTACATGTATACTATAAAGTTCTACATGTATGTACTATAAAGTTCTACATGTATATACTATAAAGTTCTACATGTATGTACTATAAAGTTCTACATGTATATACTATAAAGTTCTACATGTATGTACTATAAAGTTCTACATGTATATACTATAAAGTTCTACATGTATGTACTATAAAGTTCTACATGTATGTACTATAAAGTTCTACATGTATGTACTATAAAGTTCTACATGTATATACTATAAAGTTCTACATGTATAGTACTATAAAGTTCTACATGTATGTACTATAAAGTTCTACATGTATGTACTATAAAGTTCTACATGTATGTACTATAAAGTTCTACATGTATGTACTATAAAGTTCTACATGTATGTACTATAAAGTTCTACATGTATGTACTATAAAGTTCTACATGTATGTACTATAAAGTTCTACATGTATGTACTATAAAGTTCTACATGTATGTACTATAAAGTTCTACATGTATGTACTATAAAGTTCTACATGTATGTACTATAAAGTTCTACATGTATGTACTATAAAGTTCTACATGTATGTACTATAAAGTTCTACATGTATGTACTATAAAGTTCTACATGTATGTACTATAAAGTTCTACATGTATGTACTATAAAGTTCTACATGTATGTACTATAAAGTTCTACATGTATGTACTATAAAGTTCTACATGTATATACTATAAAGTTCTACATGTATGTACTATAAAGTTCTACATGTATGTACTATAAAGTTCTACATGTATGTACTATAAAGTTCTACATGTATGTACTATAAAGTTCTACATGTATGTACTATAAAGTTCTACATGTATGTACTATAAAGTTCTACATGTATAGTACTATAAAGTTCTACATGTATATACTATAAAGTTCTACATGTATATACTATAAAGTTCTACATGTATGTACTATAAAGTTCTACATGTATGTACTATAAAGTTCTACATGTATGTACTATAAAGTTCTACATGTATGTACTATAAAGTTCTACATGTATGTACTATAAAGTTCTACATGTATGTACTATAAAGTTCTACATGTATGTACTATAAAGTTCTACATGTATGTACTATAAAGTTCTACATGTATATACTATAAAGTTCTACATGTATGTACTATAAAGTTCTACATGTATGTACTATAAAGTTCTACATGTATGTACTATAAAGTTCTACATGTATGTACTATAAAGTTCTACATGTATGTACTATAAAGTTCTACATGTATGTACTATAAAGTTCTACATGTATGTACTATAAAGTTCTACATGTATGTACTATAAAGTTCTACATGTATGTACTATAAAGTTCTACATGTATGTACTATAAAGTTCTACATGTATATACTATAAAGTTCTACATGTATATACTATAAAGTTCTACATGTATGTACTATAAAGTTCTACATGTATGTACTATAAAGTTCTACATGTATGTACTATAAAGTTCTACATGTATAGAACTATAAAGTTCTACATGTATGTACTATAAAGTTCTACATGTATGTACTATAAAGTTCTACATGTATGTACTATAAAGTTCTACATGTATATACTATAAAGTTCTACATGTATGTACTATAAAGTTCTACATGTATGTACTATAAAGTTCTACATGTATGTACTATAAAGTTCTACATGTATGTACTATAAAGTTCTACATGTATGTACTATAAAGTTCTACATGTATATACTATAAAGTTCTACATGTATGTACTATAAAGTTCTACATGTATATACTATAAAGTTCTACATGTATGTACTATAAAGTTCTACATGTATAGTACTATAAAGTTCTACATGTATGTACTATAAAGTTCTACATGTATGTACTATAAAGTTCTACATGTATGTACTATAAAGTTCTACATGTATGTACTATAAAGTTCTACATGTATGTACTATAAAGTTCTACATGTATAGTACTATAAAGTTCTACATGTATGTACTATAAAGTTCTACATGTATGTACTATAAAGTTCTACATGTATGTACTATAAAGTTCTACATGTATGTACTATAAAGTTCTACATGTATATACTATAAAGTTCTACATGTATGTACTATAAAGTTCTACATGTATGTACTATAAAGTTCTACATGTATGTACTATAAAGTTCTACATGTATGTACTATAAAGTTCTACATGTATGTACTATAAAGTTCTACATGTATGTACTATAAAGTTCTACATGTATGTACTATAAAGTTCTACATGTATATACTATAAAGTTCTACATGTATGTACTATAAAGTTCTACATGTATGTACTATAAAGTTCTACATGTATGTACTATAAAGTTCTACATGTATGTACTATAAAGTTCTACATGTATGTACTATAAAGTTCTACATGTATGTACTATAAAGTTCTACATGTATGTACTATAAAGTTCTACATGTATGTACTATAAAGTTCTACATGTATGTACTATAAAGTTCTACATGTATGTACTATAAAGTTCTACATGTATGTACTATAAAGTTCTACATGTATGTACTATAAAGTTCTACATGTATGTACTATAAAGTTCTACATGTATATACTATAAAGTTCTACATGTATGTACTATAAAGTTCTACATGTATGTACTATAAAGTTCTACATGTATAGTACTATAAAGTTCTACATGTATGTACTATAAAGTTCTACATGTATGTACTATAAAGTTCTACATGTATGTACTATAAAGTTCTACATGTATGTACTATAAAGTTCTACATGTATGTACTATAAAGTTCTACATGTATGTACTATAAAGTTCTACATGTATGTACTATAAAGTTCTACATGTATGTACTATAAAGTTCTACATGTATGTACTATAAAGTTCTACATGTATGTACTATAAAGTTCTACATGTATGTACTATAAAGTTCTACATGTATGTACTATAAAGTTCTACATGTATGTACTATAAAGTTCTACATGTATGTACTATAAAGTTCTACATGTATGTACTATAAAGTTCTACATGTATGTACTATAAAGTTCTACATGTATGTACTATAAAGTTCTACATGTATGTACTATAAAGTTCTACATGTATGTACTATAAAGTTCTACATGTATAGTACTATAAAGTTCTACATGTATATACTATAAAGTTCTACATGTATGTACTATAAAGTTCTACATGTATGTACTATAAAGTTCTACATGTATGTACTATAAAGTTCTACATGTATGTACTATAAAGTTCTACATGTATGTACTATAAAGTTCTACATGTATGTACTATAAAGTTCTACATGTATGTACTATAAAGTTCTACATGTATGTACTATAAAGTTCTACATGTATGTACTATAAAGTTCTACATGTATGTACTATAAAGTTCTACATGTATGATACTAATAAAGTTCTACATGTATATACTATAAAGTTCTACATGTATGTACTATAAAGTTCTACATGTATGTACTATAAAGTTCTACATGTATGTACTATAAAGTTCTACATGTATGTACTATAAAGTTCTACATGTATAGTACTATAAAGTTCTACATGTATGTACTATAAAGTTCTACATGTATGTACTATAAAGTTCTACATGTATGTACTATAAAGTTCTACATGTATGTACTATAAAGTTCTACATGTATGTACTATAAAGTTCTACATGTATGATACTATAAAGTTCTACATGTATGTACTATAAAGTTCTACATGTATGTACTATAAAGTTCTACATGTATGTACTATAAAGTTCTACATGTATGTACTATAAAGTTCTACATGTATGTACTATAAAGTTCTACATGTATGATACTATAAAGTTCTACATGTATGTACTATAAAGTTCTACATGTATGTACTATAAAGTTCTACATGTATGTACTATAAAGTTCTACATGTATGTACTATAAAGTTCTACATGTATATACTATAAAGTTCTACATGTATGTACTATAAAGTTCTACATGTATGTACTATAAAGTTCTACATGTATGTACTATAAAGTTCTACATGTATGTACTATAAAGTTCTACATGTATGTACTATAAAGTTCTACATGTATGTACTATAAAGTTCTACATGTATGTACTATAAAGTTCTACATGTATGTACTATAAAGTTCTACATGTATATATACTATAAAGTTCTACATGTATGTACTATAAAGTTCTACATGTATGTACTATAAAGTTCTACATGTATGTACTATAAAGTTCTACATGTATAGTACTATAAAGTTCTACATGTATGTACTATAAAGTTCTACATGTATATACTATAAAGTTCTACATGTATGTACTATAAAGTTCTACATGTATGTACTATAAAGTTCTACATGTATATACTATAAAGTTCTACATGTATGTACTATAAAGTTCTACATGTATATACTATAAAGTTCTACATGTATGTACTATAAAGTTCTACATGTATATACTATAAAGTTCTACATGTATGTACTATAAAGTTCTACATGTATGTACTATAAAGTTCTACATGTATATACTATAAAGTTCTACATGTATGTACTATAAAGTTCTACATGTATGTACTATAAAGTTCTACATGTATGTACTATAAAGTTCTACATGTATGTACTATAAAGTTCTACATGTATGTACTATAAAGTTCTACATGTATATACTATAAAGTTCTACATGTATGTACTATAAAGTTCTACATGTATATACTATAAAGTTCTACATGTATGTACTATAAAGTTCTACATGTATATACTATAAAGTTCTACATGTATATACTATAAAGTTCTACATGTATATACTATAAAGTTCTACATGTATGTACTATAAAGTTCTACATGTATGTACTATAAAGTTCTACATGTATATACTATAAAGTTCTACATGTATATACTATAAAGTTCTACATGTATATACTATAAAGTTCTACATGTATGTACTATAAAGTTCTACATGTATGTACTATAAAGTTCTACATGTATGTACTATAAAGTTCTACATGTATGTACTATAAAGTTCTACATGTATATACTATAAAGTTCTACATGTATGTACTATAAAGTTCTACATGTATATACTATAAAGTTCTACATGTATGTACTATAAAGTTCTACATGTATATACTATAAAGTTCTACATGTATGTACTATAAAGTTCTACATGTATATACTATAAAGTTCTACATGTATGTACTATAAAGTTCTACATGTATATACTATAAAGTTCTACATGTATGTACTATAAAGTTCTACATGTATATACTATAAAGTTCTACATGTATGTACTATAAAGTTCTACATGTATGTACTATAAAGTTCTACATGTATATACTATAAAGTTCTACATGTATGTACTATAAAGTTCTACATGTATATACTATAAAGTTCTACATGTATGTACTATAAAGTTCTACATGTATGTACTATAAAGTTCTACATGTATATACTATAAAGTTCTACATGTATGTACTATAAAGTTCTACATGTATGTACTATAAAGTTCTACATGTATGTACTATAAAGTTCTACATGTATGTACTATAAAGTTCTACATGTATGTACTATAAAGTTCTACATGTATATACTATAAAGTTCTACATGTATATACTATAAAGTTCTACATGTATGTACTATAAAGTTCTACATGTATGTACTATAAAGTTCTACATGTATGTACTATAAAGTTCTACATGTATGTACTATAAAGTTCTACATGTATGTACTATAAAGTTCTACATGTATGTACTATAAAGTTCTACATGTATATACTATAAAGTTCTACATGTATATACTATAAAGTTTTACATGTATGTACTATAAAGTTCTACATGTATGTACTATAAAGTTCTACATGTATGTACTATAAAGTTCTACATGTATGTACTATAAAGTTCTACATGTATGTACTATAAAGTTCTACATGTATATACTATAAAGTTCTACATGTATATACTATAAAGTTCTACATGTATGTACTATAAAGTTCTACATGTATGTACTATAAAGTTCTACATGTATGTACTATAAAGTTCTACATGTATGTACTATAAAGTTCTACATGTATGTACTATAAAGTTCTACATGTATATACTATAAAGTTCTACATGTATGTACTATAAAGTTCTACATGTATGTACTATAAAGTTCTACATGTATGTACTATAAAGTTCTACATGTATGTACTATAAAGTTCTACATGTATGTACTATAAAGTTCTACATGTATGTACTATAAAGTTCTACATGTATGTACTATAAAGTTCTACATGTATATACTATAAAGTTCTACATGTATGTACTATAAAGTTCTACATGTATGTACTATAAAGTTCTACATGTATATACTATAAAGTTCTACATGTATGTACTATAAAGTTCTACATGTATGTACTATAAAGTTCTACATGTATGTACTATAAAGTTCTACATGTATGTACTATAAAGTTCTACATGTATATACTATAAAGTTCTACATGTATATACTATAAAGTTCTACATGTATGTACTATAAAGTTCTACATGTATATACTATAAAGTTCTACATGTATATACTATAAAGTTCTACATGTATGTACTATAAAGTTCTACATGTATATACTATAAAGTTCTACATGTATGTACTATAAAGTTCTACATGTATATACTATAAAGTTCTACATGTATATACTATAAAGTTCTACATGTATGTACTATAAAGTTCTACATGTATGTACTATAAAGTTCTACATGTATATACTATAAAGTTCTACATGTATGTACTATAAAGTTCTACATGTATATACTATAAAGTTCTACATGTATATACTATAAAGTTCTACATGTATATACTATAAAGTTCTACATGTATGTACTATAAAGTTCTACATGTATGTACTATAAAGTTCTACATGTATATACTATAAAGTCATATTTAGGGAGTTTTGATGTCTTGCTAAATATTTCTTAACGGTTTTTATAATGTCATTCCTTCGAATCTCTGACAAGCATTTCAACAAGATATTGGTGAGAAATTCTCCGTTGATCTGTCTCCATTGTTCTAAAGATGCCATGGCCTGCATTTTATCACCTTGGTGCTGTACTATTATACTCTCTATGTCCTCTGAAACATAGTTCACAGGAGGATACTACACCGTGCTACTTATGTGTCATTATACATTGCTAGAATATAGTTTTATCTGCACCATATTATTCAGTGGATAGTATTGCACAAGGAATTAAATGTGTGAAGTGTAGAAAATATGTGTCTATAAAAAAACACAATATGTACCAGCATCATAAGTGTGCAATGTAGAGATGATACGATTTTGGGAGCAATTTACCGATTGGTCAAGTTGTTTTCTCTCTTTATTGAGCAAGAACGAAGAGGGGATAACTTTGAAATTACATTAACATTTAGCTTAGTAACTACCACCATCATTGGTGCTAGATTAAGTGTGTGGGATAAAAGATGACTCAGAATATGAAGTGCTGTTGAAATGCCCAACATTCTTGCTTTATCTCCATGGAACTATGCACGGTGTTTTACCTGAACAAAGTTACCACTGGGCTATCTTTACCTCCTGTAGCATATAAAAACCTGTAGGAGATAAGGCAGATAGATAACATACCGTTAGTAACAGCCTCAGGAATGATATGCTCAGAATTGTATATCAGTTTCCTGTACAGTTCTTTCCATTGACCAGGATTCAAGTGGTTTGACACCATCCACATGATTACAGTCTCACTGTTTGGACTAAACAATCTCCCATCAGCTTCCATCAAGTAATCTGCAATGGAGAGGGATGTATGCACTACACACTATACCCCTCGACGCACTACATACTATACCACTATACACATTACATACTATACCACTATACATACTATACCACTATACATACTATACCACTATACATACTATACCACTATACATACTACATACTATACCACTATACACACTACATACTATACCACTATGCGCATTACATACTATACCACCACATGCTGGTGTTCAAAGTCTGGGAGGGTCTATAATCTTAATATCAACACTGTAAAAAATATCAATTTTGCAACAAATTCCCTGATAAAATGTCAATGACTAGCTTAGCAGGAAAAGTAAATGTTAAAATATATATACTCACGTCTGCCAATGATTGGTCGATATTCATTGAAAGTCTCATTAATAGGCTCATCACGCACATCGTCGCCATCTCTAAATAGATCTTCCGGAAGCATGTTCTCTGGATCTTGAATATTGTCTGTTTGAGTGTCCGCGTGTTTTACACGAGCAACACGCCGTCTAGCTGGAGTATATGCACGACTCAGTGCACTAACAGCACGATCGTGGGTCTCTACGGCCACTAGAAATATGTTACACAACCCTAATGTGCGAGTACACATGTATAAAAAGTTATTTTGAACTCCATTATAGCACTTACATATATAACATAGCAGATGAAAATATTCAAAATTAATGTCAATCTTAGAGTTTAGAAGTATGATTACCCAATAGCCATTTGAGTATTTGAGTTTGAACTTTACATCATATGCTACATTTGTTTACAAATTTGGGAAATCTCTGTCCTCCCAGTCACTATGTAGCTTATTATTCACGACTGCATTAATGAGAAAACAACTACAAACTGTTTACTCTATAATTAGATAGATAACTCCACATATAGTCTGCTATCAGTACAAGCATTGCATTACGTGTAGTAACATACCTGTCTTAGAGCAAGGTTTGTCTTCTCTCCTCAGTGAAGGCAATAATGCAGTTATAGTCTCTCTCCTGACTGTAGCAGAAGATTGACGGGCTGGTGCACTGCCACACCTTACAAGTCTTTTAACTAAAAGAATACAGGCTAACCTATAGACTCAAACTAAAGAACCTCATCATATGCTATGGCTACGCCACTTTTATATCTAATCAGGCGCTGTTAAATGAGGTGCCTCTCTGTGCTAAGAGGGAAAATTTCTGGTTTCTTCAACCAATTGGAGAGAAAGATGGCACAAATATATTTGTTATCCTAGTTTCCAAGTCATTGATAGCAAGGCAGTTACTTAGACATATTATATAATTATATCAAAAGGTATAGAGTTTTCCAAACTGATATGATAAAAATACATGCACCAAGAAAAGTTATGATACATCTTTTGAAGAAATGAATATAAAAATGTAGACAGACAGCTTACCAGTGGTTGCATTGTTGTTGGTGGTGGTAGTGTTGTTGTTATTATCTTTAACCATGTTGTGATAGAGTCGATGGATTGACCTCTGGTCATCAAACTCACTGGATGTAAGACTTCTGTCCACTAATACAAATATCAACAGTTGTTCTTAGTTAATAAGTTATACACAGAGAACCAAATTAATGAGCCATATGCAAAGTAGTAGCAGTCAGATTTGAGTTACGTTTGTGGCATAATAGTGAGCATTAAATTTTTTCAAATGCTATCAATTTCAATAAGAGATGGACCTACGTGCTTTACATCTAATCACATATCACTGTGTTACTGTCATAGGCTGTAGTAAGCAAGCCTACCCGCATTGAGATCATCCTCACATGATGATGATTGACTGATGACTGACAGCTGCCGGTTTGTTCCAAATCTATGAGATTTTATGGTACTGCCAGAAGACACTCTGTTGGCTAAACTTTCTTCAATAAGTTTACTCAGCTGTTCTGAGTCGCCCTGGGAGTGACGCTTATTACCGTGTTGTGTGCACAGAACACACCTAGGGCACTCCGGCTGCCTCCTCTCTGGCGGGAGAGTAGTCGATGGAGTTGCTGGTAAGAAAACTTCTTCACCAGCCGACTTACTCAGAGATCTACATAATATAAAATAGTTTTGTCCCAAAAGTATGTTTTCTTTGATTAGTCTTGAAGTTACGTTTCCTTGATCTGTGAAGATAGGAAACATTAAGGTCGGCTGCAGCATGTTTCGAGGCTTTTTGCTAGCTTACATGTACTTAGCTAGCTCACAACTAGACCACCACAGTGGTCATTCCTCCTCTACACCAGCAGGAAGAAAGATATCATCACGTAGGAGGAAATTGCATTCTAGGCGCCATTACATAAAAGAGAATGGTGTTCTAGTCACCCATCACATACAATAAAAAATATGTTTGGTTTATGACTGTTCAATAGTCATGGATGTAAATGGTCTGGCATATCCAGCTATACACCTCCAAGATACAAAAAAAATTATATTTTATATACCGAGTCTGTATAGTGTGTGTGTGGATAGTCCAGTATGTATCCTATATAGTCAAAGAACCTGTCACCATGGGCACTCATAGCCTACTAATCACCGATAAGAAGTGATCCTCTCCTAACTTGTCTCTCCTCTTTTAGGAGGGGATAACTTCTCATTATGATTAGCAGTTTTAAAAGTCCACATGCCAGCAAGCTGACCAATGCACCATACTATCACCTTGTTAATATATACATCAACACTTACATATAAATATATGTAAGTGTATAATGCATGGGATTGTTAGTTAAGGAATAGGAACATTAGATATGCATGAGGTGCTGGAATCTGTCCAATCAGTGGACACTCACCTGTTTAAGGGGTTGGGCTCACTATCTGAATCCGTCTCGGAACATGTCTGACTATGCTTATGCTATAAATATAAATACACACAAATGTACACAGGTAAAAAACTCTAAATATTATATGTAAATATAATGATCAATAGCTTCAAGTCAAGATTATTTTGTTTGCCATATTGTGGTTCAACATCCTTATACAGTAAGTGAATTGAGGTACCATATGTCTTTCTTTAGTTCAGCAAGAAACATACCACAAGTTAAAAACAAATGCATTTATTTCATCTACATGTAGTTGCAGTTTTGAAGAGAATCCGTACCTGCTTAGGGATCGCTGGTTGCTTGGGAACGGAAGGTTCAGGAAGATTGTCTGTTTGCTGACTAACAGATTGTCTTTGTACTGGAGGTGGAATCTTTACTGCAAGTACTGGACTAGCCTTTGTGTCTGGAAGTATAATATACACTAAACGCAATGAAGATGATTTGAGGAAAGGGTAATACCACCAAGATATGCACCGAAAGCAGCTCTAAGCATGCTAGCACCGTACAAACAGTCTCAAAGTTGTCCTCCCTTTATGATCAACTACTACATGTACATCACTTGATGTAAGTTTTTATGTAATGATTTTCAATTTTTCTATAGAGAATGGAGTATTTCATTCTACAACTATACAATACATGCACACAAACCTCTATCTGGAATTATACACTTTAATGAATAAATGCATTCCTAAGCCAAGGTATAGCGCCATGTTTAATCCAAAAAGGAGTGAAGAGAAAACTTCCAGATAGTATACTACATGCACTGATGTGAATATCCAACTGCACTAAATACATGTATTATTTATTACAAGTTGTCAGAGTTGAGTTATTTTTAGTTTGTGCATGTTGTATATAATTAGCATCTTAACAGACTTACCTGTCTTTCCTGCACATTCCACCTTATCAAGTAAGTACCGTAATTTATCTTCAAGGGTGTCTGTAGGTTTGAATTTAGGGGGAGCTGCTTTAGATAATTTGAAATGATTATTAAGTAGTAGGTGACACTGGTATGTAGTATTTCCTACAATGAAACACACATGCTATTAGTTAAATAACTTTTCACAATTACTCTCACAATAGTCTAATACGTCTGATTGCGACATATCCACACATAGTGTTATACCTCTGATTGGAGCATTGGAAAAGATGGTATATGATAGGCCACGTTACGATCAATGCGACATCTCTTGATGTTCGAAAACGGAAAGTGCCGTCTGGTGCTAACCATACCCAGCAGTGGATGCTGTGATGGAATGCATGCTTTTGGCCAATCAGTGGGAAGTATTAATCTCACATTGTGGAGAAAAAGTGACTGTAGGACACATAAAAATTTATCTTGTTGGTGATTGGACTATTCTTACAACATAAAAACTCATGTGACGTTATGGGCAACTTTGCCTACATCACTGACCTTATATTTACATGTAGAGTAACCATGTCTTTACTGCAAGGAAGTAACTGCGTGTGTATAACAAATATTGTACTTTATACAGTATGTTAAATGAGACAACTACCAGTAGTATAAGCAGGTGCTTTTGGTGTTCTTGGTGTTGTGGGGCCTTTAGTAGCAGGAGTCTTGGGTACACGCAGTGCCTTAGCTGGTGCAGGTGTCTTAGCTGGAACAACGATGGGTGGCACAGACGCTCCCTCTTCCTCTACTGACTCCTGCAGAGAATCCTTCCTTTCTCCCTTGGGTCTAGTTGGCTTCTCGTTTTGTTTCTTGGTCCACAACCAGAGCTTAGTTGCCCTGAAACAACATACACCATGTGATGAGGAGATTGACATAAGTATTTGCACCCATACGCTACATGAATACATTGTATTGAAGTTAAATGTAAGTAGAGCTACACTATATGTCATAGTTTTAATAACGTGTGTTTTGAAAAGATCTGGCAGAACACAATCTTGCTGTGTTCCATTGTAAACCTAACATTACCTCCATGTACATACTGTGGGGTTCAGCATCCTGAGACTAATTACAAACCTAAAACCTTATCTTATTGCACGCATCTGCATTATAAATACCTACCTTGATGGCCTTACCAATTCTTTTATATCAGAGGGTCGAGAGCTGGTTTCATGTTCATTATAAACATTAGGTGGAGCTTGTTTATGCGAGATTCATATGCGGAGTCCGAGGGCCAATATTGTAACAATTGTAATTAATATGTTGTGAACGTTTTACCTATGTTGCAATCCTTCGTCTGACCTCAGCTGGCCGACCTTTTATGTCGAACCCCTTGGTTGTCTTGTAGTGTTTTGGTTGTACTTCTCAATGATGTATTGGGTGTGAAGATTTTTGGGAACAAATGAATAATTGGACATTATTTGTAGGCCAATGACCCATTGACCGCTCAGACTCTTGGACCAATATGACAATAAACTTATGTACACATCATATACATGCAAGTACGTGTGAAGTAAGATAGTATGTATTTTACCTCTGCAACTCTTTATCTATGGTAAACTCCTTTAGCTTTGTATTCCCCCTCATTATATTATAGAAAGTTGGAGTAGTACTAGAATCTCTTGGAATGGATACCTACGATCAACAATTAGTTGTATGCAAATAAGGGTATGCTACATGGACACACAACTGCTACAACTATCGCAAGTTTAAAGAATAAAAAATATTATTAAGTGCTACACATCACACCTGTATAGTTTGTTCTTGTAAAATAAAGAAGTTGTCAACTCATTAATTCAACTAAGGGCATGGGTAGATAAATCTAAGTAATAAATGGGCCATTCCATGGGGACTGATCAAATTTGCGTGCTGGCCCGACTCAGATTCTTTTAAAAATTTGCAGGTTGAAAGAACACCCTTGAATTAGTGGGAAACCACCAATTCTTTTTCTATTTGACCCCTGTGGTTCCGGCAGCAGCTCGTTGAAAAGTGGGAAAATGTGGTGGGGACAACTCCAAATTGAATGTTTTGAAATTCCTAAACATTCAAATTATTACTGTGGCCACTGTATGATACTTAGAGCTGTAATTTTTGTTGCAGAGATACTTTTATATATGTGCTTCAGTTTCATAACTCATTCAAGCCTGTATGGTCAACATATTGAGGGTCAGAGGTCACCGAAAACACCTCTCGGAACTAGTTTGACCCAAATTCACTTAAAATCGACCAAATAGACACTGCTGGATCTGATGAAAAAAATGTTGATATACAATAACTAAGTATTGAAGATGCTCAATACAGGGATAAATGAATTTTTGAGAAAAAAAACACTTTCCAGACTAAACCATATGGCGACAGCGGCTCAAATTCAACATGGCCGTCGTCCGAGTTGGCGTTTTGGGGCGTTATTCAAGGCTAAATCTACTAAACTTAGTAGTGAAAATTAATGGTAAAAATGGTGCTATATATACAATTCACACCTGTAGATTCCATTTCTGCAATAAAAACTTTGTCTTTTTAGGTCTAAAAAGCTGAATTCTCAGATTCAAATTTTACAGACATTCGCTATAACATAGTGACTACATGGCCATGCAGTTAATTGGCTATGGCCATGGAAGTCAGTCAAAACTTAATTTGAGGTACAATTTGCGACTTGGCCTGGTTATACAACCTTATTGGTGAAGAAAAATGGGTGAAATCCTTTTTAATAGCGCAAACATGCAGTTTTGGTAACTTTACCATGACTCGTCCTTTCACACGTTTGTTAAATGAGGTAAGATAGCTAATCTAAGCAGTATTTCAAGGTGTGACTTATACCAAGTATTGTTTAGTAAAAAAAAAGGTGAAGAAAGTGATGCTCCATGGAACTAAGGCATCTTTAATCATTGGGTAAGGCTGAGGAGTTGAAGGTTATTTAAACTAGCTCAAGACAAATTTTGGGGTCACCATTAGTTATCAAATTCTAATCAAATATATACATGTATATGTACATGCATAACTATCGCCACAGCCCTCGAACAATAAATTTTAACAGTTTTTATATATATTTACATGTAGCTGACAATTAAACCGGTGTTTGTTAATTAGCTCCAAAAATATCTTTTTGGTCCTATATAAATGACCACAACTAAGGTAAGTGGTGCGACATGCATTAACTTTTACTCAACAGAGTAATCAAAAATATGAATATGGTTTTGTGAGACTTAGTTTAGTTGTACCTAGCAAGTTGGAATTATATTACAAGTGTTTGCTTGTTTCCAAAGGTAATAATGTTTAATTTACTTGCTAGCATCACCTCGCCAAATTTACCGTTCCTTATACCGACAACTTGATTTCCAATCAAGATAGTCTTGACCCTTCGAAAGACAAAACCACTCATCTGAAAAAAATTATGCTCAGTGAATAAAAGAAGAGCAGATCTCACATTTTTAAGTGCAGACAACCATATTGACCTGGCCATAATAATTGTTATACTATGGACTGCTGAAATTCAATCTCTTCTAATAAATACTGTACGACACTTATACACCGGAAAAGGAACTATTCACACATCATGAACAAAAAATATTTTTGAAGCTAATTAGTAAAGACTGGTTTAATTGTAAGCTAAAAATACATACATTGTATATATATTATGTAAGTTTGTCAAAACTATTGTTTGTGGGCTGTGGCTATAATTTTGCATGTATATTTTGATTAGAATCTGATAACTAATGGTGACCATAAAAAGAAATCCCGCGCTAAGACACCACCTCACCCACTGATTAAAGAAGCCTTAGTTCTATGGAGCTCCATCTTTTTCCCCTTCCTTTTCATTAAACAATACTTGGTTAAGTCTGACTTGGAAATACTGCTTAGCTTAGCTATTCTGCCTCATTTGACAAACGTGTGAAAGGAAGAGTAATGGCAAAGTTAACAAAACTGCATGTTTAGGCTAGTAAAACGAATTTCACCCATTTTTCTTCACAAAATAGGTTGCATAACCAGGCCAAGTCTCAAATTGCACCTTAAATTAAGTCTTGACTGACCTTTATGGCCATAGCAAATTAACTGCATTGGCGATATAGTCACTATATTATAGCGAATGTATGTAAAATTTGAATCTGACAATTCAGCCTTTTAGACCCAAAAAGACAAAGTTTTTATTGCAGAAATGGAATCTACAGGTGTGAATTGTATATATAGCAACATTTTCACCCTTAATTTTCACTACTAAGTTTAGTAGATTTAGCCTTGCATAACGCCCCAAAACGCCAACTCGGACGACGGCCATGTTGAATTTGAGCCGCTGTCGCCATACAGTTTATTTTGGAGAGTTTTTTTTGTTTTCAAAAACTCATTTATCCATGTGTTGAGCACCTCTAATCTTTAGTTATTCTATATCAACCTTCTTTTCATCAAATCCAGCAGTGTTTATTTGGTCGATTTTCAGTGAATTTGGGTCAAACTAGCTCCGAGAGGTGTTTTCAGTGACCTCTGACCCTCAATATGTTGACCATACAGGCTTAAATGAGTAGTGAAACTGAAGCACGTATATGAAAGTATCTATGCAACAAAAATTGCAGCTCTAAGTATCATACAGTGGCCACAGTAATAATTTGAATGTTCAGGAATTTCAAAAAAGTTCATTAGGAATTTCAAAACATTCAATTTGGAGTTGTCCCCACCACATTTTCCCACTTTTCAACGAGCTGCTGCCGGAACCACAGGGGTCAAATAGAAAAAAATTGCTGGTTTCCCACTAATTCAAGGGTGCTCTTTCAACCTGCAAATTTTCAAAAGAATCTGAGTCGGGCCAGCACGCAAATTTGATCAGTCCCCATGGAATGGCCCAAATGTAGTCTGTGATATGAACCCACAAGGGGTAATAGGGTGTACTGATGCATTTGCCTTCAATCTCTTTGGGATTCACCTCCTTTCTTGAAGCTCCAGTATATATTTCACTGTAAATCCTTAACAACATGTAGTTCTAAACCAGAATTGAACAAACCAAGAGATCAAAGTGCAATAACGAACCTTTGATTCATTTTTTATTTTACCAAAGGAATCTTTGACAGCCATTCTTAGTATATTGAGAAGTAGTAGAGACTGATATATCTGAGTGGTGGTCTCAGTAGCTCTGTCTGGAAGGCTAAGGTTGGCCAACTTCTTTAACCCATCCTCTGTGCTATCCATACTCTAGGTATAAAGTAGGACTACACATCATATCAATGTGAGCGGAAAACTATCAATATTAGAGGAGGCATGTATGGACTGTGCTCACATGCCCTGGATATGTAAAACATAATACCTGGTTCTCTGGTACACTGCTAATGTACACTGTAGATGAAAGGAGAGTTATAGTGTGTACTCGTGCTGCCATCAGATGTTAAAAGATTTACAGGGAATACAAAAAGTCAAGTTCTTGAAGTCTAATATCTGCACAGACTAATTCATTTAATCAATAATAATATATTTACGTTATAAAGTATCAACCATTGACGTATTCAAGTAGCCTACAATAAACCATTCCATTAGACAATATACTTCATTGTTCGCTGAAAATGAAGGATAAAATTTTAGCTCATGTATAATATGTGAATTAAAAATACAATAATGAGATGTACATGTAAATGCTGCCATGACTCACCAACCATTTACACAGCTAGTAATCATGACAACAATCACGCACCAGATGTGTCATATTAATTAAAAGTGACACAAAGTATAGTATCATTTGTAACCAAATTAGTTGTTTGCATGGGGGGACCGCCGCACACCTGACAGATAATAACTACAGTAACAGTACAGTAACATTCACTCGTATGTACAAGTTGCTAGAGCAAGGTCAGCCAGTCTCAACTCTGGTAAACATTAACTGACAATTTAGCTTGACCTCGTTTTTGTTCCCATTTGTTTTTCGTTCATTCACACAAATACTACCATGTGGGCAGAGAAAGAGCACATGTACTCACTAGAGTTAACACCTGGTTGATGACTTTCATTTCATTGCGTCGTCTGCACAACTCTTCAGAAGACGAGTTCATCTGGGTTCTGTATTCTAGAAGGAATTCAATGTCCCTCTTGGATAGGTTTATCTTCTGCCACGACGTTACGTGTGGTCCAACACTCTGTAGTCTATCAAACACGTCATTTACCGACATGGCAACTGTGACAGCCATGGCTACACTGAAAGCAGCGACATGTAAATACTGGTTACATGTAGATAGGATATCAGTTTGAAGAGTAAAACATAGCACCTGAAGTTGAGTTCTCATTATATATGTAATATTTATATAATACTTATAGACATATACATATACATGTACTTGTACATGCAACCATACACATACAAGTTTGACTCCGGAGATTTTTGTAGTATAAAACAAAACAAAGTCATGTAAACCTATAGCAGAAGAATCAGCACACCGAGTACAGTTTGACACCAATTCCGCGTGTGGTGTAACTGGTATATACACGTATTTAGCATTCATGAGGTGGTGGGAGTACAACAGAACATGTACTATGCATATGAAGGCACTGGTGCCAACCGCAATATCAAATCATGAAGAAACATCATTCACAACTTTTGACGTTGGAAACTTCTAAAACATTCATTTCAATCTTCACAGAACTCAATTAGAACTTCAAGTGAACTTTAAAACGATGGACAATCAAGTACATGTACCCTGTATATTACATTTACATATAACAAGTCAAAGCTGTTACTTACCTGTGCTGATGAAATAGACCCTTGTAATGTTGACCCTAACTTTTGGTAGTGGTATTGCCACACAAAGAAAACCCCAGTGGTCTAGCTTACTTGAGGTCTTACAAATGAATAACTCCAACTATTTGATATTTTACAAAAATCCAATTAGGTTTATTAAACACCTCAGCTGCAAAGAAAACTTATCTCACAATATGCTTATGTAATCAAACTTAACAAATTCTAAAGGCTTATCACCATATTAAACATGAAAGACAATGTTAACTGATATGAGCCAATATAGTCAATTCATAGAAAGAACAAAAGACTGCAAACTCCTGCCAACTGCCAATATTACCTAGAAATAGGAAACCCTATGCTGACTCAGAGTAAAGATAGGGGGTCTTAGCAAATTTACTTTTATGAAACCTGGCAACCCAATAAGGAACAAAATAGTCAAGGTTTGACGTAAGGAGGAATAATAATATTAGTAGAAAATTAATCAGAACACGACCTATGCACATATGCTTGTAAGTCCTAAGCATGGATGTTGAGTAATGACCATTGTAGTTCAATTTCTTTCAACTTTCATATTTTCAATAAGTGGCTACTACCACAAGAAAACCTATGTGCAATGTTTATACAACTATGATAATACATGTAATAAATACGGAGGGCAGGTAACTCCCAACTTAGGTTACAACACCATTGTCAGTCTTTTCACAGCCAGAATGGACTAAACCATGGGCATTAATAAGCTATTGATCATAATCAGAAGTTGTCCTCCCCCAATTTATCTTCCTACCAAAAAAAAAGATAAATTGGGAGAGGACAACTTCTAGTTATGATCAATAGCTTATTAGTGCTCATGGACCAAAAAATAATTATTGATGTTATTGAATAATGCAAAGATTCTTATGCCGAAAATGCATTATTTTACTATTTGTTACTCCACTATAAAACACCAACAATTCTACTGCATCCATATTACCCCCATGAACTAAAATCTGCTCAAGAACAGAGCTGATGATGCATCAAAGGTAGCATTGAAACATCACACTCCCATAAAGTGCAATGTAGACTTGGGGATTTATCACCCCTTGCATTAAGGGGAAGGTAACTCCAATATAATCTATGTCCTGCAATAGAATGTCAACCTTCCACATGAACAGCTAGCAAGCAGCCAAGTATATTACCCACCCACCATAACCTCACAGACACACCTATGCCACGATCATTATTCCCATTTGCGAGGTTCTTGTGATCAAATAAACATTTTGGAGTTGCGCAGACAATATAAAAAACCCAAGGAAACAGTTCAGTGTTATTTAATTTTATTGCAGCAACCAAATGTAAGGATACATGCAAGGTCAACATATGATTACAACTTGATCTCCTTTGCCTTGGCCTTCTCGAACTTGGCAATCCTGGCTTGACTCTTGGCACCAAGAATACCACCTCCCCAGTGCTTGCGGATCTATAGTAAAAAAAGACAGGAGGGTTAAACTAACAAAGAAACCACAAGATCAACAAAGAACTTGCACACATACGTGTCAGGTTTACATGGGTGTTGTCGTCACGACACTCCGATAGCAAGTATACAACCAATAAATCATCACACCACCAGGAAGCTTTCAACTACAAAAATTATGTACAAGTTTACCTCTTCTCCACGCTCGTTGTAGTTGTTTTTACAAGTCTCCACCAATTTGCTTAGATTGCTTCGGTCTTCAGGGTTTACTCTGTCCAAACAGACGGCAGCACAAGTTTTTCGTCGTACAACACGTCCAAGTCTGGCTTTTCCTTTTACAATGCAGTATGGGACACCCATTTTGCGACACAGAGCGGGAAGGAACAGCACCATCTACAATATACGCTATATGTAATGGATGCATCATCAGTCTTATGCCTACAGTTATCAACAACCATATACATGTTGATTGCTCAGTAAGCAAAGTTGTCTAGCTTTGACTGACGTCTCTGTTACTATCTAGCAAACATCACAGCTATCAACACAGTTAGGATAAGAATCTACTCTATAAAGACATAACGGGCTTGCGAGACAAAAGTAAAAGCAAATCCACACAAAAGTGTCTAATGACACCATCACTTACCATCAGTACATTATAGCATTTAGTTATCACCATGAAATGGTAACTTGGGTGTCACAGAGCAAACTTCCCGAGCTATAATCAGGATGCTCTCGGCCCATATAATCCTAAACAAATCAACAGCGTATCAAGCAACTTCCAAACCAACATGGCCAGAAGTGCTCTTACACTGCCAGCGTCACAGAGCAAATTCCCATTACAGGCGCTCTCGGCTGTAACTGACTACCATTGCCAGGAGAAGGCGACTCAGTAGATCATACCTCAATGGGATCAACATCATGAGCAATCACAACAAGTTGAGCTTTCTTTTGCTCAACAAGTTTGGTGACGGTGTTGACACCAGCTCTGACAACAGGGGTACGGTCAGTGGGCTTGTCAGCCTTGCCTGCGACACGAGCTTCAGATCTGGCGGCCAAACGCTGCTTCTTGGCTTGCTTGGTTTCTGGTCTGTACTTGTCCATCAACTTGAATAGTTGAGTTGCTGAAATATCCAGTTAGAAGTATAAAAACTAGTTTGAGATTGGGAGAGATCGATGGGAGGTTTCAGGAGCCTCAGAGATCTTGGTGTAGTTTATAGCATAATCAGGACTCAGACGTAGATTATCATCATGCACTCCACAGATGTACCATTATAGGAAAAAAGAGGAACCACACGTACCAGTTTGACGGTCTACAGCTGTTCTGAACTGGTTGATCGGAGGTGGGACTTTGAGCCTCTGCAGGAGTACAGACTTTTGTCGTTGAAGTCTGATGTACTTGGGCCATCTTACAAATCTGCTCAAGTCACGCTTTGGTTGGATATCTTGCCCTACAACAACATAGTTCAAATGCTACATGGTTATGTGTTAAAATCAGCAGTTCTCTGGTGATACTACTACTATGCTGATATCAGTCTCTTCCTATCAAGTACTCTCAGCGACCTAATTTGGCCTCTACTTAATATTTATCATCATTAATCAGCATAGATTCATGACTTTCCTCAAGTAAAGCAGAAGTAAGTTGTCTTCTTTATCTTATGGATTCCTTCTTTTTTACAGTGGGTTAACACCATACCACAAACAAGAACAATATTAATCTCAGTCTAGATAACCATTGAATTGATTTATAAATTATTAGTGTCAAAAAGGAATGTGTGCCGTGGAATTGTACAAACAAGCCCATCACGACGAAGTTTATTGATAATAAATAAAACCATTTTATTTTGATCATCGATCATTGTTTGAATAGGATTAATTCTGAATTCTCATTCTGTTAATGCAATCGCTTACCAACTCCAAAGTTCCTGGGTCGTTTCTCGAAGAGAGGATTCTGTGGAGGCTTCTTGGGCTCCTTTTTCTTTAGGGGCGCTGGAGCGACCTTCTTGCCCTTTTTGACTTTCTTTACTGGTTTGTTTGGCTATGTAACAAAAAGTTGAGATTAAAATATATTGGAGCAACAGATAAAACTTACTAGGTCTTTGAATATAAATCAGTGACTGGTGAGGGACTACAAAAAATAGATGAACAGGTGAACCATTGATGGATGATGCCAGATAGAATTACTGCAGAGTTTTACATAGACAACCTACCATGATGGCAGTTTGGAGGAAAAGGAAGTAGCTCTTCGGCAAACACTCGTTGGACACAAAATGGTGTAGAGCACGCACTCGGCAACTAGTGTAATCGACTTTATTTGCGCATTTCTATTGGCTAGTAACAAATTGCTATAGAAACACCGAGTTTCGCGTTTAATCACGTTGTTTGGCTACCAACTGAGCAAAAACATTTCCGAGGAGTTCACTCTTTTAGCTTCCTAGGTTAATTATAACTTACTACAACAAGCCCAAGTTTAGAAATGGATGATTTCCAATCTGCAGAAGAGGTTTGTTTATGAATAGTTTTTCTCTTGTATGATAATTTACCACCTTGTGAAGTGCAAAAGGTTATTTAGTCTTTGCTTCTTAGCTCACAGTCAAGTGAGACTCGCTGTCAGTGAGTGAGTCAGTTCTACTGCCTACCTTTGTTTACCAACTGTGCTATGCTGACTCTCGTATTTTTACCAGCCAGCAGAATGGACAAGTGTTGAATAAGTATAGGCTTGCTATTAAATTTTAATCATACTCTCATCTAAAAATTTTCTAATTCAATTCTTAAATAATTATAAAAATAATTATAATATTATAATATTATTTATTAATATAATAACAATTAATTTAATAAGTTATTACAAATAACCATCAGATCAGTAATGTTTGTGTTGATAAAAATTAGTACGAGTAGATCATACAGTTCTAGATTGATAAATCAAATATAATCATAATGAAATGTGAAAATCTTCACATGGAATTATTTTATTGTGTTAGCGGGTTTGGCCATTTTTTATATAATTTCCTTGCTCAAAAATACATAATTATTTTATTATTTTTTATATCAATTATTGATTTTGATTAAATTATTATTACCACCATGTCTACTTTCCTGATATTATTATCATGTGTAATCATGTATTAGAACAATTGTTTATATTATTTAAATCTAATTCTACTGGTAGCCTACCGCTCCTTTCTAAAAATAAATCTAAAATAAAATTTACAGCAAAATATTTTACATTTGATTTAATCGTGGTTAAATTGGATATATAGCCCTATGGGTGTGTTCATGTAAAACCAAAGCTTATAAATTTGTGAAATCAGTAGCATGTTATATATTTTCAAAATCAGCAGACTTTTGAACTTTTTATGCTTTGGGTATAGTGCAGTACTCATACCCAGGAGCATAGCTACGATAATTAGATGCTAACAGTTAGTAGGGCTACATGTGTAATAGGTAATAAGTAATAATATAGGCCTACTTTTACATTATTAGTAGGCTTTAGTCAGTAGGCTTGTTATAATAATAATCGTAATGATATTCTAAATCTCAAAGCTAAGCTTACAGCAACAACTTGACAGCAGTTGGTTTCTTCTCTACAACTCTCCTACTCTTCATATATGAAGGCTTTAGATTATAAAGCACGGTACACTATACTGTTACCCAATGCCTTCTGTTGACTCCTTTTGGCTAGTGGTTCTGGGATGTTCCCTTCATGCCGGCAACTTCTCTTAGCTTTGTCTATGTAGTTCTTTACTGACCATTTATATGGTAGTAGAGAGCTAACACATCTTTGATTTCTACTTTTGTAAGTTACATTATAGCAAATGAATGACTGTGGAAGCAACTCCTATTATTAGCTTTATCAGTTGTTGAGGCAGGTAGCCTATAGCTCATTATAATAATACCACTTGTTGCTAAAGGCAGAAAATATTAATATCACTCTAAAATAGTTACTTACCTAATCAGTAATTTCTTTAAAATGTTACATGTGTGTGTATGGTACCATCAAGTTTGATATAACTGAACCTTGCTATAGAAAAGCTAGTATAAAAGTGGATTTTACTGTGTGTACAACATACCATTACCATGGCTCAACAATTCAACACCAGTGATGGGAAATAAAAAATAATACTTTATCATGTTTATTTTTGCAGTCAACTGTGTATATTCTGTTTGTAGACAGCATTTGTCGTTGATGAAGTCAGCAACATTATTAAAGAGGTAAGTATACCATTTACTGCTTATTACATCTGCCAAATGAATAGTCTTGTTTTGTACTCGCATTGCTTTGAGAAATGATAGACTGTGGGTTAGCTTTTAGTGTTGCGTCAAATGACTTGTTGATTCCTAAACTGACTATCCCCTAAATGTGTTTATATATACTCTCCCTACAGTGTGTTGAGTTCAGTGCCATATACTATCATGGATAAAAGTACTGACTTTACGGTTTTTCATAATATGTATTTTATGCAGATTTTACTACGTTGAATTAACTTGCAGGCTATAGAGGGCGCTATTGGAGGTAATGCATATCAACACAATAAGGTTAACCAATGGACATCTAATGTGGTAGAGCAATGCCTCAATCAACTCACAAAACTCGGCAAGCCATTCAAATATATCGGTGAGTATCATTCATTACTTATTATAGGACTGTTACTTTATGTTCATAAACAGTACTAATCTGTTACACAACCATCAGTGCCAGGGACTAAAACTGTCATCGTTTTGGTTTCCTTGTCAGTGTTGAACTCTTGTGGTTTACTAAATAAACTTACAAATTTTCTCTATACGTCTCTACCTTATATTTAATGCCGTGTAATAAATGACCAATAATCCTACAGTAATCTCTATTTACCATGGTTACCATAGTAGGCCTATATGTTGTGATTTTTCTACTTTATAGTAACGTGTGTTATAATGCAGAAGAATGGAGCTGGTCTACACACAGCTAGCTCTTGCTTCTGGGACAACACAACTGATGGGAGCTGTACTGTGAGGTGGGAGAACAAGACCATGTACTGTATTGTTAGTGTATTTGGTCTCTCCATATAAACTAGACTACACCAGAATCTTCTCTTTCAAATTCATTCAGTATCAGTACTAGAACAGTAGGCAATTTATTAGATCTATCGCAAATAAGTTCCTCTTATTATTTGGTTTTATAATGCTGACTGTCTCAACTGTGTACTATTATGGCAAAGCTCTCTCTCCAATATGTCCATCATTCAGGGGAGTGTAGATTTCTATTTTCAATATATTTCATCTCAGTTATTGCTTTGTGCGCTCAAACTAAACAGTATGAATTAATGAAATCCCAACACCATCTGGAGGTATTTTCTATTTAACACCCATTAGTGATGCGATGCTCTTATTCATCTACATGTAATTCACTAATCTCATAATTGAACTTGTATACAGAGATTCCTTGTGTCTTACTTCCATAGTTACAGTTATAACTTGGGTATGTTACTATTATTTATATAAAGATGTATGGCTTTACTTTTTAATTTATTGCTAATAGTTGTAATAGGACAATGGCCTATAATTGCAAATTATATGTTATACAGTGTAATAATGGTTTTAATAAATGAACTTAATTTCTATACTATTACTTGTCTTGATATACAGGTAATTCCAAGAGTAGTAACTTCAGTCTTTCAAATATAAAGTACTATAAGGTTATGACACTGAACAGTAGTGGGAAATGAGGTCAAAGACATGGAGTTGCAGTTTGTAGATTTTTCCTTCCCAGATTTGTATAGTTAGCAATTATCTGCTCTTGTATTATTACTACAGTCAAAGAATTTTTGTGACAAGCCCTTTGTCTTGATCAGAATTTGGGATGCTTTTTCTTATTCTAATGGCAGATCACAATTCACATTTGCTTGGAATTCTTTGCTAATGCTATTACTAGTGCTGTCGGACTGTGCTATTATTGTGACGTGTGGTGCTTAGTTAGCAGCTATCATGCAATCACAGTAAATCTATGATAAGACAACTCCACAATATACCATGTATGTACGTTGTATGTATAATATGCAGGAATTTCAGGTATGGTGTGGCAGTCGTGTAATATATATGACATACATGTTACATGACTGCCAGACCATACATGCATATATTACAATGTACGATATGCGTTGTACATGTATATATGATACAGAATGTGCTGGTTGGTATTGAATCTGCTACACGTACTGTAACAGGTTTTCTTTACAAAATGTCAGCTGCCTTGTACCTGATTGTACATAAGCTCAGTTTATTAGTTTTATATTTGGAACAAATAAGAAAACAGTTTACAATTACATGTATAATATTATTGATATTTATAACTATGTTGATACCTACAAACATATTGATATTGTATTATATAAAATTAGTATCACAATATAGAAATTGTAAAATACATATTATAGCGCAGTAGAGCAGAACTACAGTAATATTATATTACGAGTTATATAAATGTACCTTACCCACTACCTTCTCTATTCATCTAACTTCATAAACGTATGTAATAATGTAGTTTATAGTTGGAGGCTGTAGTAACAATACGTCTCCTTGTTAACATTCAAACTACACAAATGCTGAATTTTACAATAAAGCAGTCATAATCAGCAGAACAACAAGAGTAATATTAAAATTAATTGTGCAATGTAGAAAGATTGATTAATCAGTATATCAGTGTCAACGGCTAGCCTATTGCAGCCCATATAATCTGTATTAACTATACAGAACATAATCCCAGCCCAATACTAATAGGAATATATGAGTATCTTTACAGTATTCTCAGAGAGAGGCTATTACTCATTCCACTGAGTTGTCCAGAATATTTTGATTATAAAAATTTGATAAATTGATAATATCGGTTAATAACAGACTAGTAAATACAAGAGCAAAGCTGCAAAGTGACTTGTGGTGACAAAATAATATGAGCATAAATATATATAGTGCAAATAAATCTCATACTATGTTATTAAATGTACATTTCAAGGCCAAAAACCTAGTAGTGTTAGATCTACACTGACAGGCACACTTCACCTGCATTCAATATGAGTTGCTTCAGATACAGTATGGGAGATTCTGAGCAGAGAAACCACATGCTATTTGATCAGCATGTGCCTTGAATTAATATTATTTGTAGAGAATTGAAATAGAAGACAACTTTAGACCAGAAGCTATGAACTGTGAATGTACATGTATGTAGACCACCACTAGCCTGGAAGCCGGGCTCATCAATACTGACCTATTATTGATTCTTAGCCTCAAAATTATAAAACATCTGTAATTGTATATTATAGTCTGAAACACCGGTTTTTACCCCTGAAACCCACACTAATAATTTACACATGTATACGTGTGCAGTCTACATAAACAGTGTGTGATAGTAGGATAGATGATTGCATATAATATGAGTATCTAGACTTATGATACGGTTTCAAATTAGTAGATACTTCACACTACGTACATTTAGAGCAGCCATATTGGAAATATATGTTACAACTTTTGCAAAAAACAGTGATTACCATATAATGTAAACCTCTGGGTAATTTTAGATTGTATTCATCAGTTTACTTGTCTCTTCCCACAGTTCATTGTCACTTCCACTGCCACGCCTACTAGTCGTGCTTGTATGGTTGGATGAATTGGAAGATGAAATGTCTTTCAATACCATGTAGTCATGTACCGGCTTCGGTCTACCGTGGCACAGGTACACAACTCCACCAATAATAAACTGAACTAAAATGAGAGACGAGTATAGACGTTAAAACATCATAGAGTTCTAGCTAGAATTGACACATGATACGTTGATAACAGCATGTATGTGCAGCGTAAGTGCTGCATAGACATGTGTGCGTCATATAATGTGCTCTGACTGGTAGTCTCTCTGATTCTAGAGCAGATTTCCCAGGTGTCGTACTACACCCGCTCGAGTTACTCACCACCCACCTAAATGCCAAACCTTCACTTGATTTTGAGTTAGATACTGTAGGCTTGCTATGTCCAGAGAATGACCTGTAATAACAGGTAAACTAGGTAACACAAGGTAATAGTAATTCGCATACCTGCAGTGGCTAGTAGTATGTGCCCAGCATAATATAGTGTGGCTACCATCACTGACTCGCTGTCATGGACATCTAGCGTTGGACCACCAGTGGTTGGGTTGAACAGGATAAATGCTACCTGATAAAACCACGTTCCTTGCAGCCATAGGAAGAAGAGTCTACAATATGTCCAGGGAAGGTGTAGACACATTTCCAAAATTTGTTTGGGCCATGTGCATTGACAGCATAAATTTTGCATGCGTACTTTTACCAGATGAGCTGTTTAATGAAAAGTGAACATAACTCTGATTATTTACAGAGATGGCTACATGATAAAAGGTCAAGGTTAAGGAACTAAGTCAAGTGCTACAGTGCCGTATTTTGTCATTTCCAAATTTTTCATTAATCTGTTTCCCTGTCAAGTGACAGCCTGAGGTTCTTACATGAAAAAAGACCTCAGTCTTTATCGGCAGAGTTGTATTTGTTATTTCTACTACCTATTTTCCAACACTGATGGCTCCAGTATTATTGTTTCGAACACAAAACATACCTTGGAATGGACCATATAAACTTGTGTCTGAATATAAACTCTGTGATTGTAGCAATGGCATTGAGTCCAATTGTGTATATGAGCAGTGTGTGCAGGTGAGTGTTGAGAAGGTCTCTACCATGCAGATGATATGCAAATAGGATAAACTCTACCGCATAAGCTGCAAACCCACAGAAGTAGTCACTGCCTGAAATAGAATGAGCTGTACATCACCTACATTACATGTATAATATAAGCCTAGGTGAGAGGAAAGGGGTGATTGCCCCATTATATAATAGTAATGGTCAATCAAGTTGATGCTCAATATGTAGACCTACATGTAAGTGCGTAGTACCATTGTAAATCTAACAATATTGTACATAATTAGCACAACCTACATAATTTTTGAACTGTTTTCTAGACTTCCTTACTAGTGTGTAATTGATTACAATATAATATGGATGTATTGTACAGTATTTTGGTAGATTAAGCATTATTGCTAAATGCCCATCAATCAAAACCAAGAACCTGTATATTTGTGTGTATTATTTACTCCAATAAACAAATCGACAAGCTGATAACATGGGCATACGTGACTAAGTTATTATGATACAAAGTTTCCCTCTCTTGTCTCTCCTCTTTCTCAACAGGAAATAAAATAACTACTACAACTTGACTTGGGCACCTTCTCATTATAATTATAATAGTTCTTGAATGACTATGTAGAGTATCCATTCACACAGATGAGATCAGACTTGCATCAGGAAGCATCATTTCGAGAGAAAAACTATGTAATGTAATCAATCACCTGCAAGCACATGTAGCCATTGTCTATCATGTTTTTGATACCAAAAATACCAGCAGGATATATAAAATAACTAGACTTTAAACATTTTGAAACGAAGCTCACCATCTGGAAGGCAGCCACACTTATGATACATGAGTATATCCACTGCAGTAGCAAAGCCAAACCCAGCAAACATTGCAATGTGTTCAGCGTGCATCATTTGATTGATGAACTTCTTGGTCTCACCTACAATGAGAATTATAGTAACAAAATAGATTTCCTCTCATAAAAAGAACATGCCAGCTATGCTATTAATAACTTGAAGTTGTCCTCTCTCAATTTTTCAATTCTACTATTACAATTGACATATTGGGAGAGAACAACTTCAAGTTGGTGGTTTCACAGAACTAGTTTGATATACTAACCAATTCCAACCACTAATGACTTGATACCAGCATAAATCTACAGAATATTCATGACTTATTTGCTGTATAGCAAGTAGGCCTATTATACATGTATTATGTAGGCCTACAACTATAACTGCAGTAGACCCCCTTCAGTGACGCTGTCACACATGAATTAAGCTAATATGGTCATTCTATTTACATGTACATGTTAGCAAAACAACAAAATATAATTCTAACTATTGCTTCCATTACCCCATAGCATGATCATTATTTTAGTCTAGTACCTTTATTCTAGCAAAATTTGGTATACATGTACATGTACTATTAATAAGTTGGTGAAATTACAGCTGATTAATGAGTATACACACAACTTTCACTAAGTGGACTCCAGGTGGTAAAGTGAATTATATAGATTAATAACAGTTATTTATATTTACACCCAATAGTCTATCCTGACTCACAATACACCTGGTGAGCATGAATTATCATGCCTATTGCTAGCCTTTTTTCATTTCCTTGATAATAGACCAACAGTAAAATAGTTATCAATAAATAATTGTTCCTATTGTTTAAGATATTAATAGCTATTGTATGCCTTTACAGGAATGTTTCTAAGCAATCACATTTACTGAATAACATTTGTAGCTCACTAGGTTCAACACATAACATGGTAAGCATGTTTGTTGACTAAGCAAACATTACTACCAGTGGACATGTAAATTCCAGAAAGGTCTAAACCAGATGTAGTAAAGATATTACTACTATGAAGAAACCACTTTATGCTGTACATGGTTTTGCATTCATATTATTGTACACTGACCTACTCTGTACTGTATATTACACCACTTGTTAACTTACCATCATAGCTGGTTATAATTTCTCCCAGAATTCCAGATGTAATCAGCATCAGTCTGATGATAGCTTCAATCTGTTTAAATTTTGACTTCTTACAAAACCAATATGGCCGAGCATGTGAGGCAGCATAGTTACCTGTAGAGACAATACAACATATATCCAGGAGGAAGTGGACTAATTAGTGCTGACTAAGTATGTTGGTGCTAACAGTCCTTTTACTACGAGATGGTATAGCTGAGGTAAAAGGAAGTTCAGAAAACGCCAGTAGGAAACAGTAGGCCTATAACATGTAATAAACAATATATATATACAATACTTCAAGAATTTCTACTTTGAAACTGTACATGCCAATATTAGCTTGTGCTAATAAAAGACCTATACTAGTTTCTGGTTGTACCAAACAGGACCAAAGGAAGTTTGTTACATACCATCAACTTAGCTCAAATAAGCTCAAATAATAGTAGACATACATTGTATATAATATACAATGTTATAAAGTAGAAAGATGTTACTGCCATCTATCCCCTGAAATTATCTATGATATTATTAGCAGTAAAAACCATTGTATTCTTATAGTGTAAACGAATTACATTAAACTATTATATTAAATAGGTTAATCTAGAGCGTGAAGCTCCTCTAGTATTTGAATTAGGGTTACCTAGAAGTAAACTATGAGAACAACAGCTCCTTCAATTTTGAAAAAGAATAAAAATGTAATTAATTCACCCTTCAGTTCTGCACCTACCTCAAATATTCAGTGTAAGTACAATATACACAAAAATTATATTAAATACTCACCATGCTGGGTTCTAGCAGAGAAGTAGTGGTGGTACATTTGAATACTGGAGTATAAAGAGACCCAGAGGAACATTGAACCTGGTACAACATGGCCAAGGAAACTACCAACGTGCATCCCCTCTTCGGTTGTGTGATTGTGGACACCCCCTTCCATAGCTCCTCATCTAGTGTATGCTACTCAATCCTTCGGTAGGAGCTGTAGAAATGAGTGCATGATTGCTTCATCATTATAGACTATAATACTAGATGCGCAATATACAATGCAGATGCAGACCTACATGTGCAGGTACATTATATATGTACATGTATAATATAATTATAAAGTCTACACATAAACTGCGTGCAATATACATGTAATACTATGACATATGCATTGTACAGGCATTTCCATGATGTTGTTTTACAAAACAATCACCACCACCACCACCACCAATTTATGCTTATTGGAATAGCTCAAATAGGTAGTGTAGATCTACAATTCAGGGGATTCTAGCAAATAAATACTGTATATTATTTAGCCTACATATATCAGCTATACTAGTAGATATTCAGTTGAAAGTATTCATCTATACCAGAGCATTCAATTTGGGCACAGCTTTAGCTTATTAGTCTATCATTGGGTAGGATAATAGTATAGTAAGTATGTCCTATAATAATAAAGTAATATTATGTCACTATGACTATGTTATTATGCATTCATTGTTACCATGGATACAATGTTAGATATGAATAAACTTATGATAGTGATAAGTACCATATTGTGGCTTATATGCATAGAACCTGTGCATAGGCCATGTCATGGATTATTTTCACAAGAAACCTATGGGCTACACCGTGTAAGGTGGGCACAACTTAGACTATTAGGTGCAGTAGTGGAGAAGTTTAGTTAACCCTATAAGCTATAACCTAGTTTGGTTTTTGGAGTTTTGGCAGTCAACCAAGTGATAAGTACCATTGTGGCTTATATGCATAGAACCTGTGCATAGGCCATGCCGTGGATTATTTTATGCAAGAAACCTATGGGCTACACCGTGTAAGGTGGGCACAACTTAGACTATTAGGTGCAGTAGTGGAGAAGTTTAGTTAACCCTATAAGCTATAACCTAGTTTGGTTTTGGAGTTTTGGCAGTCAACCAAGAAGACAACTTCTCCACTTTTGGTGGAGAGCAAAGTCACTTCTACACTGGAGTCAACCTACATTGAGTTCCTAGCTACCCAAGAGATAATTGCCTGTAGACCAGCACCTATCTTTTGCTACAATGGGGAACATTATATCACATGGTCAACTTACTACAGACTAATCCAGATTTTTAGAGGTCTTTGACTCCAACATACTATTATAGTAGTGGGTCTCACAGTCACACCTAGTCACACAGCTAGGAGGAAGTGTAGTTGCAATCACGTTGCAATTTGGCAGGCTAGACTGTAGTCTATAAAAAACCAACTTTTACTAGTAGCTAACCTGCTACCAAGTATAACATGACATAAGAAGAGATTATCTATAAATGCATACGTTATAGGCTACAAGTAAATAGGTATAATGTACATGTATATTAGGAGATTATTTTTCCACTTGGCAAAAGAAAATCCTGAATAAAAGCTGCTGATTTATGAGCATATTTCATATAAGTGACAGAGTTACACATGAATGGAATTCATATGTACACAGCTCATATATCTTATCATTCAACCTTGCCAAGTGTGGCTTGTTTTGTATAGTAGACCATGGATAGGAGGTGATAAATGGTCTGTGTTGTTCCCCTGAAAAGTATAGTTAGCTAAACCTGTAAATTTGTATGCTGGAAACTTCTCCAGCACCTACATTAGTTTATTTAGATATAAAATTAGAATGCATTGTTGTAATCATACACATGTATACAAACTAAATTATATTGTGCTGAGTATGTTTACGGGTGTAAAATTTGCCTACATCATAGAGGTACCTGTAGCAGGCTTGCCAAGTTCGACTGATGAAAATCAGGGAGATTCAGCATTTGGGTGGGGGTGTCTATTTTGGGTGGGGCGGGGTACCAAAATTGGAGTTGAAAATCAGGGAGTCTCCTGCGGAATCAGGGAGACTTGGTAAGCCTGACCTGTAGTTCTATGGTGTAGTCTTCTTCACTTTCAAGTACTCTACAGTTAGGTGCAGCGTTGAAGAAATTCTTACTGCTTTTCATGATTATCTTCTCATGTCATAATTACCCACACCACATTTACTACATGCATTAGGCGGTCAGTACTATGTTAGGTTGGATATACATACTGTAAATAAGAAGGCCTGTAAGTAAGCAAGTAATGGAGTTCTAAATTGATCCCCTTTGGTTACTGGAATTTGCTGTACATTCATTACTGTGGTTACCTTGTAATGTGAGCATGTGGTGAATATAACCTGGTATGCTGCCAGTGTAATGGCTGTTGTATAGAATGTAGCAGTAGTACATGGGAATGTAATATAGCTACTACTATCCTTCAGGCCAAGGAAAGTGATTAATGGTCAGATAAGTGGGCATGATTATGATGAATACCAAGGTGGAGTTGTCTCCACAGTCCACATAGACGTTCAGAAGGGCTTGTGGTTATGCAAATGCAAAGGATGAAGAAAACAACATCAACATATTTTAGCTTCAAACAATTTTCACTTTATCTAAAACATTTGAACTGGCTTTTAATCCACTCAGGACGGTGAAGGATGTGCAAGCCATGCTTCAAGTTAATGCATTTCCTATGAACATTATGTAAAGCATATGGATGACAGGTTGATGGGCACCACTCCATCAATAATTAGGTCACCAGACTGGAAATTATTCTTCTTTTATTTACTAAAGCCACACTTCACTATTCTATTGATAGCTGAAATCAACAGTTAGGTGCAGTATTGTACACTATCCTGGTAGACTGTGATTCATGTTTGTAGTTAGGTTGATTGGGTTGGGGGTCTACCCAAAAATAAACAAAGAAGACAATGTCAATGACCGTTACTTTTTGGTTCTGCACCTAAAAGGTAAAAGGTATTCAGGCCTCTAACACTAAAAGTCTACTGATATAATTCCCATTTTGAAGGCCACGAAGGGAAAAAATAAATACAAGTTGAAAGGGTTCTAACATACTACATGTATATCACACTCGAAAAATCATTATAATTATTGTAAGTAAACATTTTCATTCAAACATCATAATATCCTCCGCCTGTACTATTATATGATTACGCTGTTACAAGTTATGATGATATGATAGACCTGGAGTCTATGTGGTGATCCTGGATATACAACTAAGCAGCATCAATATTGATCAGAATATTTTAAATAGCTTTGTTTCTGTAACATCACACAGATAATATTATATATACATTGATATATTAATTATTCCTTTCTTCTAGTACCAGTTATCAGCATGAAAAAACACTTCTCCCGCGGGATGCTATCATTGTAAGAACAAAATTCGTGATGATCTATTTTAAAACTAGAAACCAGGCAACACTAATTCCTAATGCAATATTTTTCAAAACAAAATAAAACCATTTCACAAACAAACCAACACTATCAGTTGCCAAGGGTGCTAGGTTAGTAATGCGTAGCCACAGTTCTCACACTGGCATATACATGCACAGACCTCAACTGCTTTATTGAGTGTGTGGGTTGCTTCCTTAGTGTGAAGATTCACAGGCTATCTAATTTCTGTTCCAATAGAGGACTTTGACACAAAAGGATTTTATGTTTCTTAACTTTCCAATGACAGTGTTACACATATTCAACCTACTTGTTCCAACAGTCCTGAATTTGTATTAATTACTCTCTGTTTTCTAGCTTACAAGTTATACCCATTATAACATTGTTGAAATCCAGTACTATAATTATAGTCTATAAGAAGAGTATCTATATCATTAGAATAGTAATATCAACCAGATACTTACTTGAACAGGTACTCCACTAACATCTCACATGTGTAAATATGTGTAACTGTTGACAAGTAGTGACAAGTGGTTTACCTCCTTACCTGCAGCCTCTAAGCCCAATCACATGACTTGCAATGGAGCATAACTGTGTCACAGTGTTTTACCTATTCTATTCAAGTATTTAGGTATGCTGTTGTAATCTACACAGTAGATGTGAATAAGCTTACCTTTATAATTGCTGAGACTCTAGTCCAAGGCTGATAAGTGCAAGTGAAAAAACAAGTACAAGCAGCAAATGAAGCTAATATATGCATGGCCACACCTCCAACAATTGATCGTAATGAATACTGGAAAGTGTATTATCCTATCCTATATCATACATATAGTAGTGATTTACATTGTACACTATCTTCTACTGTCTATTCTTTTTTTAGTGAAATATTAATTAACATTGACATGTTATATGCATGTGATGCTCATTCAACTTACTCTCTACTGAGTATTCCCACAGATCCACTGGTTAGATATGACATTTTTGCTCGACAATCATTAGACAATAATATACACTCCAGAAAATAGCAGTTCCTTGTAGAAAAAATTACGTG
This sequence comes from Bugulina stolonifera, assembly GCA_935421135.1. Taxonomy (NCBI): domain Eukaryota; kingdom Metazoa; phylum Bryozoa; class Gymnolaemata; order Cheilostomatida; family Bugulidae; genus Bugulina; species Bugulina stolonifera. The sequence continues at coordinate 13,953,532 of OW285193.1, read as the reverse complement.
CTGTAAATTATTCATTTTAAAATACTAACATTGCTGCTACGATAGAATATGCCAATTGTTAGCAATACTGTGCCACTTCGAAGCATGGAACTGAGGCTAAGAACATTACTCTGAACTTTAGAGTCAGAACTAAGTCTATAACATGCAGGTACCTGCTGAATAGTAATTGCATTCTGCAAGTATATGATTATGTACATACTATATAATTATTGTGAAGGGAGAAACAGTAACTGGCTATGCCCTATATATACTGTGCATAAATAAAATCAACATTATTATATCTGTGTTGGCTTTTTACACACCTATTATCTATCAGTGATATTTACTAGATACTACCTCTTGAAGTGCTTAAATTCTAATTGCTGCCTACTGCAGCTGAGCTGTAAATGTAAACTTTAGTAGGTATTAAAATAATGAACTATGCAGTGCCTAAGCTATAGCACATGAAATTTTGAAGATGTTTGTGTGTGCGACTCTGTGTGAATAGTAGAAGTAGTAGCCTACTAGACAGCATTTTGTGTAGTTCTCCTCATTTCCATAACTACTCAAGTATCAGTCGGAAGAAAGTATTTTTCTTTGAAGTTGGTAGCTGAATGGTTTCGAAATCTTAGGAGAACAGACAAACAAAAATATATGTACTATTTTTATCACAAATATTGAGAGTAATAGAGCAATGCACTGTAAATAACAACAATATTAATAACTGGCCTCATCTAATGACTATAAAGCAATCTGTGCAAGCATAATTTAATGTTATAATTATATTAATATTATGTACTGTATTATAGTATATAATTATACATTGTAATATATTATTATAATAAACTAACAACCTTATTTAATATTCTTCCACAAATATTTGTGTGGAGCAGTCATGTGGTAATGACATAGTAGCTATGCAATAGTACCAACATGTTTGTATATTGCAGTCGTGTGGACTGTAACCAATACAATCACCTTCTAGGCCTGCAGACCTAGTAGCAGTTTTAGGTTCAGTTAATTCCTATATTGGCTCTCTATACATGGAATAACCTACAGCCCTATACTGGCTATACAGTACATCATATCTGTTAGCATGATGTGAATTAATTGAAGAGCACATCCACAATAAACTGTTGAATTATCTCTAAAAATATTGAAGGATACCTTACCTTGCAACATGCATCCAATCTCTAACAAATGTTAGAATTGAGTCTCAGTAATGCAAGGTCAAGGTGTAGTACTGTGTTGGCTGAACTGGTATGCAATGTGAAGCATCTGCTACAACTAGAGACACTGTAATGTGTATCCTTGGCATTTACTCTGTTGCTACTACTAGAGCACGTAATGAGATAATATGATATACCTCACTGCTTCCCATTTTATCTGCATTCAGATGGTCATAAAAACGTGTGCATTATGTGTATAATGTTTGTTAGTGCATACCACTCCATAGCCTTAGCGTCATTGATGTAATGAACTATAGCCATTCACATTATAATATCTGTGAATGATAGGCTGTCTACAAAGATCTGTATGGGGCTATAAAAATATAAACCCTGAGCCAATATACACTGGAAATAGATTGCATCCATGATACTATGATGTTATGAATGCATCATTCTGCAGTGAAGTGTTAATCTAAAAGAGCCCATGGTCATTGGTCAGTGACTTTATTGTGTGAAACTGAAATTGCTGATTAATTTTGTGCAGGTTTGCAGGAATCAAGTATACAAACATGTTAAAGCATTCAATAATTGAAATGTCACTTTGCCTTCTTCCTTATAATGTTGACATTATACGCGCAGATCTAAGAAAATTTTTTCATAACTATACAATATTTCGCTAAACAGGTTCAAAGTCAAAAATGTTGAAAAGAGAAATTTGTGATTGAGGACATCGTCATTTTGTGTACATGTACTGCAAGTATGGCAAACAAGATTGAAGTTACCTGCTCAACAAAGTCATTTGCAAAAGAGAGCACAACTCCAATAAAGTTTGCATTGTATCAGTACAGTATGATTACCATACTCAGTGCAAGTCATGTACATGTACTTTTATTACATGATATTACAATATATATTACATGATATTACAATATATATTACATGTATTACAATATATATTACATATATTGCAATATATATTACATATATTACAATATATATTACATATATTACCATCATATTAGATGTAAGTCATGGCGTATATTGTATATCTTTGTGTTTATAATCACTTCTCATGGTTTACTGACTTCAGAATTATACTGTATTATAGAGCAATTGTCTTACTTTCAGGTTTAAACAGATAGTTTTAATTGTTCGTCTTACCTGCAGGCAATAAAAGGAGCATACAAAGATAGTGTTTCGTCTTACCTGCAGACAATCAAAGGAGCATACAAAGATAGTGTTTCGTCTTACCTGCAGACAATAAAAGGAGCATACAAAAATGTTTCAGAGATGACATAGAGTGATCACACATTGCACTGTTATTATTCAAATCTATATAATAAAAAAGAGCAAAGAAGGAGAAGCCATGTGTAGTGTAATGATGTGAAATAGAAACTCCTAATATTATGGTAAAATTGGTATGAGCTTTACCGTCAAAGAGTAGACAATTATGTAGTTGCTGGTGAAGGAGAGTCAGGAAGACGAAAATTTGTGTTGTGAAACTTAGAAATGAGTGACACTAGAAATGAGCCAAATTACTAAAATGGGGTACTGTGAGAAACATTTTTGTCATTTCATCTGCTAGGTAAATTTTACAACATTTGTTCTTATAAATAATGTAGTCAGTCATTGTCATCCAGCCACAAATAAGCCAGTCTTCAGTGGTGTCGTACCATTTGTAACCTGAATCTACTGGTGAAAGTGAATACAGAAGATAGTGGAAAGAAAGATGGGTGACTCAATAAAAGTAACTTGTCTCTCCAATTATATGCCTAGTTTGGCGACTCACTTTTCTCCCATCCATCTGTTAGGTTTTTAGATAGCTGGAGACTAGGATAGCTGGGTAAACACCTGTAAATTGCGTACCCACCCTGTAGTACCATCTTGTTTATATAAATGAATTGCTAATGTGGGGCCGTAGTCAAGAAGTGCATCCGATTGGCCTCATTAGACAAACCAAAAGAAATAGCGTACTTGTGGGAAAAGGTAGCATAACTAGACTGCGTTTGAGGGTGGAGGTGGGACAGGTTTTGGCCAGAGTGATCTATTTTTGTTTTACGCATTTCACTATCTTGCTAAGACTAAGCAATGAAAGGAGTATTTTTACGTGTGCTATATCCATGTGTATGTGAATTGTGATGTAATCATGTATACAATGTATATGTAATAGTATAGTATCTTTCTCCAGTACAATCATGCTTGTTTTCGAAGTTATCGCTTCTTGTTTGAGTGGAAATTAGCTAGCCTAATATATTCGTAATGAGAACAGAACGTTTAACCTATGCTACGATAGCAATAACGGCAGAATACAAATTAGTTTTAGCTATTCCCACCAGACTTGGATAATGCTTCCGGTAAGATTTTTGTCATACCAGTTTTTTTGACATTAAAAGTATTCAATTTATAACATTATAATTGTATAGAAATAATTAAATGTGGCGGTGTTGAAATAAATTTGTTACCACTTTTATGCGATTTTATATGTTGCGAAGTTTCATTATTTATTCCGTGTTTGTCCCAGAAAACAATTACAAGTTTGTTGTGAAAGCAAACTCATTTGAGGCTCAAACGAAACTGAAACTTAAACTAGCTAAATTTACCTCAGAATTTACCTCAGATGAGGTAGGACTCCACCATCAATTTCATGCAAATCTATAAGGGAGCCTCTAGTTTTAACTATTTTTTGGACTAGGGAGTCTGCAATATTTACAGTATATCACTGTTTAGGATTGGAAGTTGGTTTCTCATCTTATCTCACGAATTGTTCGTGGCAGGAAACTAGAGTGGTAAATGCATTTTTTGGCTGATATTGAGGTTGGCTCTCCTCTGGCAGCTGCTCTAGTGGTCATTGTTACCATCTCTCTGTCACCCATAATATCATCATATGCTCTGGATAGAGTGGAATGTTGTTCTTCATTCTGAAGAATCCTGGTCAGTAGACACAGGCGATGGTTTTTTCTTCTATTTTCAAGGGTCCGGATCTCTAACTGATCTCTCGCCTCTGATACACTGTCAGTACGCCCCCTTAGGTTTGCTATAAATCGTATGGCACTGTTCTGGATGAGTTCTATATCATGGATCTTGTTCTTAGTTGAAGGGTCCCATACTACATCTGCATACTCAAGTATAGGTCTGCATATACTTGTGTAAGCCAGTAGCTTGGCCTCTTTTGGAGCATGGTACATTAAATGTTTGATTCCTCCAAGTATTTTACGAGACTTTGTGCATTTCTAAAGAGGAACAAACATACTGTTCTCAAATGTAAAAAAAAATCATATTCAGAATGTCAACTTGTTTGTATTTTATTAGTTGATTACATGGATTTAATACCGAGTTGTCAGTAGTTTAGTAGTAATAGTAGTCGTGAGTCCATTCTTGGACTCTGAACAATTGTATTGTAATTGTTATTAAATTTAAAATTATTATATTATTATAATTATTATTATTATACATATTATATAATAATTATTTTAAATTTACTAAATTAATTATAATCATGTTATTATATTATTACAATTTATATGTTATTATTATATTTTTTGTGTGTTAATAATTATAGTAGGCTATTCAGTATCTGTAAATTAATTTTTATTTTTAATAAAACATTATGATTAACACATCTTAGAAAAGAATTGAATAGACTAAGAGTAGGATTAATTTTAATTTTTATAAACCCTGTTATAGGTAATGGTCCGCAGGTCTGGTAACATGACTCAATAATCTATGAAATAGATATAGCAACCTTTAAAATAAAATACATTTTTGATAACAGGCAGCCATTGGAGTGGAACGGCAAATGTGATTTAATGTCAATGTAATAAAATCAAGGTGTTATCATGTGTTGTCTGTTATCCAAAAAGATGTGGTAGGTTGTTGTTTTGTATTCCAAATAGTTGTTCGCCTCTTATTATATGAAGCATTGGCTTTAGCAAGTTCGCTTTATTTCATTGAGTGTCTGTGTCATAGGCCTATTTAATTTTTTTGTAATATTTATCTAAGCTACGCATGAATGTGAGTGTCTACATGTACACTGTAGGCCTACATGTACATGGACTTTAGATTACATATTGTCATTCTAAATAATGCGACATAATTTTGTTAGATTATTGTGAATATTTATTAATCTATGTTTATAATGAAACTCATTGTTGTAGTTAGAAAGCAAATTGAAGAATTATGGTTTAAAAGGTTATCGACATGAAGTCCAAAAGTATAGTATGTGAGGCATATAATGGTTGATTGCTAATTAAATTGTGCTTGTAGGCCTATTTTTAAACCAAACGGTAGATACGTGGTGCAAAGTAAAGAGGCCCCTTCAACAATTCAATTTTTACTGTTGTGTAAACAAGTAAAGTGATATCTAAACTTAATCTCAAAGCTTCCGTAAGCTGTATGAGGCCTGGTTCACATACCAAGTCATGGAAATTTACTAGCATTATTCGTAGATCTTTACCTACTTGTACATGTAGTTGTAGGTGCATTGCATATGAACTGTTTATGACTTTTAAGAATCAATACCACCATCTTCCACTTCTTATATATAACTTTTTCCTTTTTTGGATACAATCTTTGAAGTAGGTGGCTATATATTTTAGTCTATTCTGTGGTTATATAGACTTAGTTTGATGAGGCTTATGGGTTTAATTTTGTTGGAGGCACCAACCCCTTGTAGAACAGGACATGACAGACTGTCAAATATTTCAATATGTGAATTTGAGCTCTAATGGTAAATACACACGTGAAGCTTGGTAACAAGATATAGCCAATTCTAGCACTATTTATACTAAAAATCACTAGACATCATGCACCCTATGTATGAAAAAATATTTATTGCAACATGCTGTATGCCAATGTCAGTTCTCACTGTTTCTTATAAGTACCTTATCCTATCTTGTTACTAATGTCTGCTATACTAACAATCTTGCAATCATGTTGAAACTTAGGATTTGAAATCATACCCAGCACTTCACCAATATGAATCACTAAGTAATTTAGCCAAGCGTTTAGGTGTAATGATATGATAATCTCTCTATCTAATTGTAACCCTATCTAATGATAGGATGTGGAAATTATCTTTTGATTTTTCACTAGTGCTTGTTGCAGTTGAAGCAAATACGTAAGTGTAATGCCTAATTATTGTTATATTATGCATAGTACTTATTTTGTAGTTATTTGCTCTATCCTGTGTATAGGCTGCTTCATTCAATCAATCAATAATATAGCACAGTAACCACTCATTGATTGTCTCAAACATACATCATAGGTCTTGTGTAATGACTAAACACTAAATGTATACTGGAAATACTGAAACAGTTGCAATGATGTCATCTTATGGCATTACTTGGTAACTTAAAATTACTTAAAATAATCTTCCAAAAAAATTACGATTCATGGATTCATGTCGTGTAATGAGAATTATCACAAATCACTGTACTGTGTTTTAAGCCTATAACTTTATCTTTTAGAATAAAAGTTTATATGTTGCTTGAAAATAAAAATAAGTGACATAGCCAATATAAATACACATGTTATAGTTCTGAGGACTTATTCTAGTGCTGCTATTTTCTAAATAGTAGTAGTGATATTCGTTTAGAATAACACTGACTCAGAGTTATTTAATGGCTTTAGGTTGGCTTACTTCACCACACCAATAACATCAGATAGCCCATGCTTGAAAACAACAGCAAGTTCACCTATAAGTGTATGATTATTAATATACATAATCATATCAATTGTACATAAATATGAAGTCAGTGTTTACATAATTGTTCAGAGCTCAAGGATATTATAAGGGAACAGGTCAAGGTCAATTCTCAATGGAATTATAGAATTGCACTGGCAGCATGTTATTACTTGTTGTTCATAATAAAATGTACCTTCTTATCATGGCAATACTCTTGTGTACACAACATGAATGTATATCCATTACTACATCCCAATGGTACAGTAATAACTGCCACTGCAAAATATATTCACAATTAGATTATAAACATTATACTTCGGCATGTAGTAAACATGAATGCTACATTGACCTCTCAGTGTACCTGATAGCAGACGGAACAATTCGCTAAGTGCTCAGATTCATTATGGGTTTGTGTTTAAAATACGAAAATATTTACTGTAAGGTAGCCCTACAGACTAGTGGAAATGTAACACGTTTCTATTGACCTGTCACTGTTTGGCTGATGTGCTATAGTAGTATACTAGTAGGAAATACATGTTTACAATTAATTATGTTCAAACTACATGTATTGTAATGGGAAGTACATTAATATTTTTACTGGATAATATGTTGATGAAGTAATAAAAATGCAAATCAATAACCACATAGTCTAATATTTAGTTGTACTAAACAGTTTCTACTTGCTTACTTGTTTGTACCCACTACACTCCATGATTGTAATTTGCATGGCATTTAATATGTACTTGTATCAAATTTCTTGAAACTAGTACTTAGCAGCTGATGCTTTGGACTGGTGCACATAGACAATATTTTTGAAAGGTTTTTATTGATCGATTGAGTTAGCTTTTATAATGTAATTACAATTTTTGAAGTTGCTTGGGCATTTCCTGTTTCAGTGCTAGACTTGCAGCAGTGAACAATAAAGTCTTTGTGCTACATCTTCATGCATTTGTATAGTATAATCTTGTTCTACTGTTACATGCTACATGTTTTACTAGGCTAGGCTAGATTATATTTAGTATAACTGTACACTAGAGCAATTTACTGATTTCTGACAAGCCTACGCCCACGCCCTGTATTGTCCCCCTACCAGATAGACATCTCTCGCGTTTCAACGCATACGTATAGTGGCTACTCTACAAACAAGTTGGTAAAAAACCACAATTTGGATATACCTCCCTAATAGTGATAATCTATAGCCAGTATTGCATAAATTTGCTAGGCTGGCTAATCTGTGAGGAAACAGCAAATAATATAAATAGTGTGTAATAAGTTTTAAATATTTATATTATGTATGATAATTATATTAGTATAATGATTTGAGCCAGTGGGCCAACTCTCTCACTAGGGTTCATAGCTTTTTTAATCATAAAATACAGTCATCCACTTCCCCATCTGAATTCAGTCATAACATGATGTAACAAGTGTATTTGGTTGACACCAAAATATTTGCTCTGGTTTGTCTCTGTTATAATGCTACAATTATATTTTAAATAGGTATTGACTCTACAGAGTACAGGATAGAAGCTTACACCATCCATTGTAATACAGTTATTAATCTATTGCTCTCCCACCATGTGAAGTCATGAGTCACAGTCCGTCATTTCCACAGGTAAGTTAATATGCCATGTTTTGAGGATCTTATATTTATAGGCTATACAGCTGTATACTTCCTGCTAAGGTTGTTATGATCAACAAGTAATTCTCCTAGTGCCATTGTATTAATGCATTTCTTAATATTTTTTATTTACTTATGTAACTCTTTATGGTGGAAACTCTATAATATAATAATAATAATATGATGTCTCCACCCACTCTATTGTGTGTATCTAGGTCTAATGTATAAAAGTTTGTTAGGTTTATTGAGCTTGGGAATTCCCAATATTATCTTGATCCCAGTGTACAAAATAATAGTACTTGGATGGATACTGTGTGCTGATTGGTTGAATGAAAGCACTTTGAATTTTTTCCAAGAGATATGCTTCCTTATCCCTTCATGTATATATAATAACATACAGCTTCACTGGAGAATCATTTTATTTCGTGAAAGTTGAAATGCATAGTCTGCTAACAGTAATAGTAAATATGGTGGGTTTATAACTGAGGTTTGGTATAGTTTAGGGATTTTATTTATTTTTTATTTTGTAGACATATTCGTTTTGTAAACTGTCACTCAGTATGTTTGCTACAGTGTAAACAATTGATTAATGAATATGCATATAGTTTTACTCTGCTTGTTGTAAAACTAGACAGGAAATTTTTTTGTCAAATGAAATTCCACTGTCGACTATCTATTGATGCTTTTGATATTTAGTAATTCCATTCACATATTTGCTTTAGACATGACTCTGTAGTTATTTAGTGTTTGTTGATATGTTTGTTTGTGCAGGTTAAATCAAGCGTAGGTATGGATAGTAAGGGAGGTCAGCCAAAGGTGACAGCAGCTGACTTAACCTCGACCACAAACAGAGGCAAACTACTGAGTTGTTCTACAGACTCCAGAGCTTCAGATAGTGGTATCAGTGCAGAGTTCAGTGAATATCCTACATCTTCCATCTCTGGTCAAAATGGTAGGCGTGACCCTTTGACTTATGACCTATGACATTATTTATTATATTATTTATATACATGAGTTCCAACAGATGTATGTAATTTTTTTATGTGATAGTTCAGGAATTCCTCTGCATTTTACATAGTATTATCATGACTGCACCACTTAGAAATTCCCTGCCAGTGAACATAGTAGGTCTATACTACTGTAGTTGTGTAAGTTATGAATCTACTATATGATTAGTTACAGTGATTGTACTGTGTAGGCCTACTAATCGTACAACTATTGTCAGATGTGTAATTCCTAAACTGCAGTATTATGCTAATGTAGGTTCAGTGCAGTCAGATTTAGGAAGTAGTTGCTAGTTAAATATCCCAAATGTTTAGGGTGAGTGGGACCAGTCTCATGTCTCGTTAACTCAAGGTATGGTCATCCATGCACCCATGCCAGTGCTGCAAGTGCAAGCATAACTTTATGATAATAGTTGAATTACTATCTCGCGATTATGAACTACATTAATTTCTTATTTTGTGCAACCTCATGTTTTTTGTTTCTCTCCTTTTTTTTTTAAATTGAAATTTTAATTGTACAAAATCAAAGATACAATAGTTGCCAGAAGACCAAACTCCACATAATTATGACCTCAGCCTGTAGCCTCTGTGCTTTTCTAGGTACAAATGGGGTTACAGAAGATGTGGACTATGTTGAGTCTGATCACATAGACTCCCTTGGACCACAGTCTAGTTCTATTGCTGAGTTGGAGCTTGTTGAACAACCAGCCAGAGATAAAGGTGTGACGAATGGAGCACATATCCTACACAACTATGCTCAATTACCGGGTGGTGTGAATACCCCACCCACAATAATAAACTATGATGTTGACTCGCCTTCAACTAGCCCCCAACTTACACCCTGTGATAGCGGAGATATGCGTGGACTAACAGGTACCTCTTATTTATTGTATAGGCAAATGTCTTCATATTATTGTGTTACAATATATAGGGCCTACGTTATTTGCTGTGTGATCTAGCATTGATTTTAAAGTGAGCTTTAGTTTTATGCGTTTATCTGGCAAAAACCAGGGGCATGGCAATCAAAAGCATGAAATACGTAGATGTTTGACGGTAGTTGGTAGGCCCTATATTGATATTATCTTTCATTGGAGTTATCCTTCCTCTTCTCATAATTGTTATTCTATGATAGTTCCAGCTCCGCCTTCGTCTCTCATCACTGACAACCTGTCACGAGGTGTGAGTGAACTCAGCTCGGCAGAGTTATCTCCCCTCTCACCTGGTGGTTCAGCTAGTAAAGATGTAATTGCACACATCCTAGACAGGCTTATCAATGAGCATATCAGGAAGGACAGCAAGTGGAACCCATCGGGACACTATAACGCCAACCCCAATAAGAATCTAGTGCAGGTAGGCCTGACCACAGTCTATTATAGTGATATAATATTATAATATTCAGTCCTATCTGCTAGGCAATAGAATCTTATCGAATATAGCTGACGGAGGTGAGGGAAGTAGTATGCAAATTGACGTTTTGACTGAGATAATAACCCTCAAGAAGTTTTTATGGCTTCAGCTTGAACTTTGAGCTAAAAGTTGCAGATTGAAAATCCCTTCAAGGTCTCTGACCGTTAGAAAAGTCATCCAGCCTCAGAGCGCTCATGTCTCGCCATAAAACCGTAAATAAAATATAATTTCCAAAGTGAAACTGGGTACCATTATCGAGTTTCTAGTATAATATCAAATTCTACCTACTTTATAAAATATGTACACATGTACCTACGTCCTTTTGATTGCCTGCTCTCTTGATATACAGCGTTCTGAAGAACGGGCAACACATGTTTTGTCTGTTGCTGCTTCTACATTGGAAAAAATTTACACTAACTTCAATGTGAATGTAAGTATTAGCTGGCCGTGATTCCTGCTCCAAATCTTAGCTTTCGTTGAAAATATAATTATGCGAGTTGTTTGTTATAACACAACACTATGTGCTAATGATTGCAGTTTTTCTGCAAGTGGGGTCTGATATTTGCAACAAAAGGCTGTTTCCTTTTAAATTATAGAAATAATATCCATTTGACTTAATGTTTGTAATAATATAATCGTGCAATCCAATAATTATTTCTTAGTTCTTAGTATAACTCTAGTACAATAACCGCAGTGTTGTGATCATATCAGTGTTTACACAGGTGTTGTATAAGAATTTCTTGTACTTCCTTTCTTACCTTTCCCCATCTTTAATTTTCTGGAATTACCCACACTATGATTGCCAACACTCTAAATTTAATCTTTTCATCAAGATTACGTCACAAATTGTGCCTACCATTTGATGGTAGGCAAGCACTCACCGACCTATCATATTGCTTGTTACAGAGACTACAGCACCTACAGCAGGTAATAAGTTGTTATGATTTGAAGTGGTAAATTCTTGCTGTCAGTTGAGCTAATAAACCCTGTATACATTATAATGTTGATGGCTTGTACAATATAATACCCTGTGTGTACTTACTGTACATAGCTGTGATTTAATATTCAGCTCTGTAACATTCCTCACCCATGTCCATGTCTACATTACCTGAGCTGTGACTCCAGATTGAAACACAGATTTAGTTTTAGCCTCAGTTTTGGCCAAATTCCTTGTGGTTTAATTCAAGCCCAATATTAAATGTGTGAGCACATTGCAATGGGCTACAAAGGAGGGGGGGGGGGGGTACATTTACATTAGGTTTGAGTGTTATATGTACAGTTAGCTTACATGGCTGTAAAAAGGAGGTTATTTATGGACAAATTCAAAGCAGCTCTTTGCGCTAAAACATTTAGGATTTACCTGATTCAAATTTCCCCTCAAATTCAACTTATCTTCACAATTGCATTGCATAGTTGTTGATAATTAATGATCAATCATATTGTTGTTGTTTGTGATTGGACTGTACAGTCTTCCTAATAACAACCATTGTAGTTTTGTTTGTGTTTTTTCCTCAGAGTTACGTTTTATTATCGGTTGATTCGCTATTGATTTGATTAGAGGGGGTAATTCTCAAATGTTGTTTGATCTGGTATAGATTAGTTATTTTCTAATTTTTTAATTGCTTCAAAATTCTTCACGAAGGTGGTTTTAAGTTGTCACTGGTTGAATAATATACTAGGATGTTAGAATATACATGTACATTACAACAAAATTTTTCATAGTTTCAGCTGCCTGCTGTATGTATTAGCTAGTGTTTCGGTCATAAAATACATGTTTACATTACCTAATAGAGTGTAAATTGTGTAATTTATATGGAATGTCCATGTACTGTAGTACCAGTGTCACTGCTGTGTACTAGTCCATGCGTGTACAGATGTATACATTGCACAGTCATAACTATTCTAGTCGTGAAATGGAGGGTTCTAGCTGTGAAACCTTATCTGTTTGAAAGTTACCTGTTGCAGTGTCATGGGTAATCTAATCAATATCAGTAGACTCATCATAACTGTATGTTCCTATTCATTATGTCACATGTGCTTGGACTACCTGAAGGTACACACGTATAAATAGTCTACTCTGTACATTTGCTTCCTTGTTTATTAGTAACCGTTAGTAACCTGATTGTACACTCAGCTGATCATGACACAGCTATCAGTGTGATGTCATCAAATGACTCTTACACGGATATAATCTTGTCTCATTAAGATGGAGGAAGACATTGGTAACGTGCTTGTGAAGAGACGTAAAGCTCGTGAAGATGCGAGGAGAGTTCTCGAACTGTTTCTGGAAGACAGTCTCAAGATTGATCCTGACTTTCGACCTTCTGGTCGTTATCAGACTAAACAGCCTAAACCTCGATCCACCCCTTCGGTAAGTCACCATGGTACCCTAATTATATTCATGTCAACTACCTTGTATAGCTAGAGGTTCTGTTACATAATTGTTAGTTTGTATCACCCTAGTCTTAGTTGACTAACAGTCTATCTAACCCTCTGACAGAAGACAATTACAAGTTTTGACTGTTTTTGCTGAATTGAGGGGATAATTAAGTGTGTATGAGGTGGTCGCTAAATCATTTGCATTCAGCATGTTCAACGCAAACTGTTTTACCACCATCACATATTAGGTAATCAACTGCATCCTCACTATTAGGTCAAATGTCAAAACAATAACACATGCCACAACTTCTGATTGTGCGGCTGAATATTTGCTGTTAGGCAAGCCCGGGTCCCAATCACTCTAAATCAGTATGTTGATTTTTTGGCGATTGGCCGTAGAGAGTGGTGTGTAGGCCAACATGTCGTAGCCAATAACATTCTTGGAAACTCAGGCTAATTTCTCCATTCTACTGGGGAAATACAGTATTTGCATATTTTAGCCATATCAGAGTATTTACACAGACCTTATCAGGTGATGTAATAAAATATGCAATGTTTGATAAGATTTGCTGTGGGAAATTTTGCTTGGATATAAGGTAGCATTGTAGTTTCTGTGTAGTTCCGTTTTCAGGTTTACTTTTACAGTTGTAATAATGTATGACTAAATGTATATTCGCATATTGTGTAATTGAGATTAGCCTATTTCGTTTTCCATATGATCTGCCTAGAGATTGGGTGTCATACACTGACACTGCTGACTCACCATTATCATTGTTTATTCACACTTTGTTACAGCCGTTTGCTCCAAAGACAAAAACTCCACCCGCATCGCCCAGCGAGGGTCCGAGTGTCCCGGTGCCTATGAGAGTCCCATCTCCCGCCAGCGTACCGCGACCTCTCTCTCCTATCATAGCTGTAGGGTCTGCTGCTGAACGGGGCAGTGACCTCTCCGCTCTCCATCACCAACGAGACAGTTACTACTGTGCACTGTATGACAACTCTGCAGATGAATGTCTGGACAATGTAAGTAGTTTAACAGTTTCAGTAGTTGTCCTCTCTTGGCTACGTGTGAGACAGATTTCTCTTGGTCATTTGGCTCCCCATCTATTGGCTGGAAACATACTTCCGTGCATTTTTTTGGTCTACAACCATCTGTTCCATATGGCAGGATATTATACCAGAGGACTAGTGTTTGAGGGACATGTAATCCTAAGAAAATCAAAAGCTCACATATTTTTTTCAACAGCCTTTGCAATCATTGCATCATTCATTGATTTGTGTAAGAATATATAAATTTAAGTTATAGTCCTAATAATATACTTCATAGCCTGTAATTGGCTTCTAGGAGCGAAACAACTTGTAATATAATATATATACGTACCACTGCTATTTGTGTGATACATTTAACGATCTATATGAAGTATATTATGTTGTGGCATTACTATAGAGAGTTGTGTTCTCATTATTATAGGTTACAGACGCTCTGAAAGAACATGTAGCAGTTGCTACCCCTGAATCACTAGAGGAAAACGGGAGTATATCCCCCATATATCTTATAGCTCTAGACGAAGGGACTACCTTATCAACTCACGGCCGCAAGGACTATGTAATACAAATTATTTCGTAATGCCATAATACATGTGTGTGCATATTGAACTAGTTACAGTGCCAATGTCTCACACCTGCACGTGGCACCTGGATAGGTCAACCATTTTTATTGCTGAATTTGTGAACAATTCAGCGTTTTATGAGAGTTGTATTCTCTTTATTTTATCATGTATTATCATACCTTCTATAAAAGTTGTCTTCACTTGATTTAATATTGTGCTGTGACTGAATTGTGATAGAAGTTATCTTCTCTTTACTTATTACTACTATCAACTTACCGGTTTTGCTGTTATTAGGAGAGGACGGAGGTGGAGACAACCAGAGATGGTGTGCACATACACAGACATACCGAGGTAGAGCGACCGATTTCCTTTCTGTCGGATTCTTCTTCCACTGGACTCAATCCAGAACTAGCCAATAGGAAGAAGAAAAGCTTCTTTACTGTAAGTAAGACCACCACTGATCTCTCGACATAATATAGTTATACTAAAGTGATCTCTAGACCAAGTATAACACTCATTATAATGAAGTTTAATGAAGTACAGTATATTCATTTCAACACATTGGTATGTGAGACACCGTCCTACTTCCAAATAGGGATCAGTCATTAAAACTATTCTGTTGGGAGATGTTTTATTCAATGGGTAATTATTTATATGCTAATGTTTGTTCATCATACATATATTCATGTGTTCCATTAGTTACCACATGAGTTATAGATGAAAATTATATGGTAGCATCCCATTGTGATAGGCTATCATACGATATCTACTAATTGTAGAGAACAACGGAGCGTGTGAGACATGCTCTCAATCGTCTACAGCGTTCAGGAAGTCGAAGTGAGAATGAAGAGGAGAGGTTCCACGTCGCACCACGGCATAAGAAAATCAAGAAGAAAAAGAAGAGGAAGTTGGGCAGTAAGAAGAGAAATGCAGATGTAGTAGACGTGAAGATCCTACAGACCCACCAACATAAGTTTAAGTATGTGTTAATTTGTAGGCTACACTTTGGGAATTATTATGTGCTGGCATTTTACAGGTTTTCCATGTGAAGTTTGGATGAAAATGTGACGTATAAACTAAAAGCATTTGGGAAGTATTTCAGAGCGATTGGTGACAAAAACGTTCCAAATGTTACCAGATGTTTGCAAGTTTCTAGTTATAATATATTATGTAATATGTTATAATAATACGTAGTACTACATGTATTATGTGCGATTTTAGGATACATGGGAATGCTCAACTCTCTGGAAATGGTGCTGGACTGAATGCTGATATTTGGGGGTATGTGGTTACACACTGTAAGCTTCTACACACTTACAATTGCGGTTATTCCCTTAATTGTTTTATATAATTAGTGTCTTATATAATATATTTTGCCATATCCTTTGAGTAGCCTAGTACAATACTTTGAGAGTATCTACATGTACATGTGTCATAGCGCATAATACTAGTACCTTGTATACAGGGAGGGTACAGAAGGTGACAGCTTCAATCGAGGAGTAGTGAGTAAAGCTAAGGCTTCCACTCTGCCCACACAGAAAGGTAGTTATGATAAATCTGATAAGGTCAAGGAGAAACAGCGACAAAAAGAACGAGAGAAAAGAGATAAAGAAATGAAGGTACCGTGTACATGTACATATGATTACCTGAATATGCATGCGGGTTCAGAGTTTGATAGAAACATATTATATATATTATATTATATTATATTATATTGTATTATATTATATTATATATATTATATTATATTGTATTATATTATATATATTATATTATATTATGTTATGTTATATTATATTATATTATGTTATATTATATTATATATACTAAAATGTCTTTGGATCGAGACGTGTCCAATCATCTTCTCCTATAAATTAACATGTAGCCTGTTGTCAAACTTCACTAGTTTTGGTATGTTTGTCTACAACATAGGTGTACCCTTACAAACAGCCATGATTATAAAAATGTTTTATTAAGCAGCTGAGGCTATCAGATTGGTATTGCTTGTGTGCCCAATTTGAGATTTATGTTGTTTGCTAGGAGCTGCTGAAAGAGGCCCGCAATAGAAGTAACCGAAAGCCTCATAGATCAGAGTCTAGCAAGTCGAACGATTCACTTCTCAGGTTCTTCAGCATCAAAAAGCCTGCGAAAGCTGATAGTCCGAATGCGAGGAGGTAAGCCGTTACATACGAATCATATTTTCTATATTGAGCAGCCTCAGAATTTATCTTGTTACCATTGAATCAAAAACTGTCTTGTTATATTCACTTGCACTTTGCTGCATGTACCACTGAAAATAATCGTTGGTTTATTTAATATCATGTAACCACATTTTATTATGCATATGACACGTGATGCCTTACTACACTTAAATGTATGTTGATTGTAGCGATAGGAAATCATTCGGCCTAGGTTCTTTAATGAGAAAATCAAAAAGAAAGGACAGCGGAGATGCGTCCTTAGGCAATGAGAGCCCTCGTCTGCCAGTTCACTCTTCTAGGGACGATACTAGTAGTCAACGTACTAATCAAACCGGGTAAGCTAAATTAGGAGTTATACTAGTATGCACTTGATAATACAAAGATTTCACTTGGTGTTATCGAGATTTTATTAATGAAACTTGTGGAATTTAATGGAATATCTATTAACTGATTTTCAACTTTTCTCGTGTTTGAATAGTAGTGAGAGGCCTCGTATCCAAGGTCTTGTAGATAGCCATAGTTTGGAGGTACCAGACGCCGCCCCTCAGCAGAGATCGAAATCAGCAGAGGAGATCCAATCACCTCGCGATGTGGCACAGTCTGCGGTTGACGGTGGCAGACCCTCCCTTAGACTTGTACCTCAACATTCCAGATCTAGATCGGCTCAGGATACAACCACGACATTTGATGGTAACACTTCCGTCTCTCTGTTACCGCATGTTCTAACTTATTAGTATTGTAACTCAATGTGTGTGTTCTAATTTAGTCTGACCACTCGTCACTATTGTCTATAAGTTTATAAGACTGTTTTAGTTCGTAAACCCTCTCTCTATCTGTTGAGCTTATGATGTCGTCTAACAGCACTCCTTGGAGTATTTAACCTGAAATCGGGCCGAATGGAATGTTTGTAACAGTCTTTTACGTAATATATAACAAGCAATAAGACATACATAGTTACTACGTAGATAGTACATCAGTTCATGTGACACGTAGTATAGTTATGTGTTACGTGTTACATGTATTACAGCTCCTACACCCTCCAGTCAACCTCCGTCCTCATCACCTGGCTATCACTTAACCACTTCTAAAAGTCTTTCACCTCAAAAGGTATTTTAGAAATTTCTATAATAAAATACATGAGTATAACATTCTTATAACTTCTATTGTATAACTGGTAAATATCCACCTGTGTTGTATGCATTTTGTAGAGTGTTGTACATGTACATGTACATAGTATTTATGTTTTTATCGTAAAGCAGATATGCTCATTATTTTATGTCCTATCTTCTTATCTAATAACTATTTTAGTTTTACTACAACTAATCTTTCTCACTGTCTATGGCTTCAATAAGTATGGAAATGTGTGTGTTGTAGCCTTATTTGCTGAGGTATAGATTACAGGGTGTAATACAAACATTGTACTTCATCTCAGGAGACTGATGTAATAATTTTAATTAGATGGTGTAGTAAACTTTACCAGTAGAATATAATATTTTATTGATCATAGCTTTTTACTTTCAGCAATGTTCTTTTTTAGCATTATGTACCAAGAAGTATTCCAAAGCCTACAGACGTTGGCTCCAGTCGCAGTTTACATCCAAGACGACACACAACAGAGGCTCGTCCCCCGCCTTCTCCTATGAGCTATAGGCGGAGTGCTGCTCGCAGCCCAGTAGACGGTGAGATATCTCAATATGGTGGAGGGCTCTGCGCCGCAGGTCTGTGTCAAGTGACACACTCTTTATACATTCTCTGTTAATAATAATGTAGTATAACGATTCTTCTAAGACAATCCAGTAGGTAATAAGCATGGGTAATTGGGGCTTCCATCCCCTTCTTTGGCATGTGTGTGCCAATGAACTTTGAATGATGATGATGCGTTGGTTTCAAGATAATGACCTCGTATACCTGGGCTGCTTATTTTCAGTCTCAAGTATCACCCTTGTGACTTTTTTGTTTATGGTGATGTGTGTTGTGCACTCGCATCAGCAATTGGCTATTGAATATTTTGTGCAAACAGGTGGAAAAGTTTATTATATGCCATGTCATCTGTCATGGACCTCACACCTATTGTTTACTGGACCTGTAATGATAAGGTTTTTTACATGTGCTGATAATTTTGATGTATTTAAAGGTGTAGTCAACACAAGGCCTCGTAATAGGGAAACGTTGAACTTGCCTTTAAATGTTGACGCAACTGTTGGCCGTACGCAATCATTACTTACAAGGAAAACTGGAGAGAAAGTCTTGAAGACTGTAACTAGTGTCGATGGGCTAGTGTCCATGGGTAACATGGATTCTGACTCAGGTAGGTGGTGCAGTGGCTACAATTTTTTATCATTTCATGGACTGTTTATTGGAAAAATAATCCTGTCCTTGGGAGTATAAGGGATGTAACACATTCCTTAAACAATTATTATTTGCCCTTAAAACTCGAACTCATTTTTCAATTTTTAATCAATAAGAAAACCCAATTGTACATTTATGATTACAGAAGATTTCATTATTTATACACGGTTGATGCTTATACTTATGGTCTTGTAGAGATAGAGAGGATAACTCTGATACCACAAGCTGATAGAAGTCAACAGCAGAAGGATAAAATGTACCGTCATGTAAGTTGGAGTTGTGTCCTCTCTCATGTTCCATGTAGATGAGTATGTTGCCATTCGCTACCATTTGACTACTTAGCAGTGTCAGCTTGTTTGTATGCAGTAAATATACAGTAAATATATGTAGCGGTCTGGCATGCAAATATGATTAGTCTTATGTTGTTGTCAAGAATATTGGGTAGATGGCATCAGTATGGTAGCTTGCTGGTGTAGTTTGGTCAAAGAACGATGTCAAGCGGTTGCTTTGATCTACTGTTCTACTGCAGATTATCTCGGACATGCCATGTTGTGTTACAGATAGCCTCTAAACTCTCCAAGCTGGTGAGAGCGTGGGAGTCGGACAATGAACCAATGAGCAGTAACTACAACACACCCCTGGATGAAAGCATGTCCGGGCTACATCTTGGGAACTCTGCCAAGTCTTCTAGTCTGGAAAGGAATCCCTCATTTGTGTCAGCTAAGTCCAGTTCTTCGACCTCTTCACACGGTCACAGAGAGACAATAGAGTTGTCGGCCTCTGCTCCCGGCCAAGTCATAAGCGGCTTATATAGTAGGTTTCGTACTCAAGTTATATATTGACTTGATGTGAGTCAAGTAGAAGTATTACTTGAGTCGCTGAGTACGATGTTAATGCAACAGTCTTACACGCTCATTGGGTTAGTTTTGGTTTTTTCTGTGATTGTTTTTATTTTAACATCAACAGTTTTGAAGTCAAGTTTTGTAGGCGAACCACAATTCCCTGACTACAGCAAAGGTCGCCTTCACTAGTTTCACTTCTTACCTGCATATTCACCGCACTTACTTGTAGAGATGGAGAACATACCAGAAGCAGACGGAGCTAATACTGAGCCAGAGTCTATCACAGAATATGCCGTAACTTCTACTCATGTTAGTGCACTGGGTGCCCTACTGAGGAGTAAAGGAGATGACATACATGCATACAATCCTAATCTATCGGTTAGTATAACATTTACAATATAACTACATTACAATTATACTGTTCTCTGAGCATTAAATGATCGAAGTTGATAATATGGTCAGTTTTAAACCATTAGATGAACAATATGTATCCTATTTTCTATTTATGATGCTATTCGCACATTCAATTTGTTTGTGGTGTATGCTGTTAATTTTCCAGCACTATCCACTCAGCGTGTTTTGTAGGCGATGTTTGGACAGACAATAATGCAGAATTTGGGGACATACGAAGTGTTTGAGCAGATAGTAGACAATACTAGTAGCAATGATTCATACCCTCAGAGGATTTCAGCTGTATTCAGGTATATACAGTGTATAATTCTCCGTACTAGTATTAAAATATTTCCTGGTATCAATGGTTATACCTTTAATTAGAGATAATACCTTCAGTTGGCCAGCCCAACCTCTTGTTTCTACATGTGTGTAAAAATACTAAGTTGTAATTTTTCTACCTAGGAAAGTAATAAAGAGCTAATAACTTGCTAGTTACTAGCTCTTTACACGTACATAACTTGGGGCAGGCAACATTACTAGTACGAACTTATTGAGTATCCTTTCCTTATTCGATGTAGTTATAATACTAAATGTTATGACTTTATTTAGTGTGACTAAGAAGTTATGGAAGTTGGCGGGTATTACCGGGAATCTAGCCAATCAGGTGAAGGAGAACGCTCTGAACTATATAGAGAACCACATTGCTCAATACATCATGTCACATGGGGGATGGGTAAGTATTTATCTGCCTTCTGCATGTACTAGCTGTTCTATTCTTGGTGCTGATTAGTTTGCACTGTAGGGTTATCTACTCTTTTGAAATTTCGACTGAGATACAATGTAACGCTCTACTTGTCTACAGGGCAACATCAGTACATCTTCCCAAAACTAGTCTAGATATGATAACTGTAACTAAGTGATAAAATACTCTACTTTTCCACTTCAGTCAGCTCTATATAGACCTGCATATATATTTCATACAATCTTAAAATAGTACATCTATGTGCGTTTCATCCATAGACTATCTTGCCCCCGCTGCCACTGCTAATATACGTAATTTCAGAGCATATAACATCTATGAGATTCGTGGAAATGTGTTATGCAATTTCTAAAACGTTTGAAAATTCAATAATTTGCCAATCAGTTGTGGTTGTCTACCTTGATGACAGTTTAGTCAATAATTTGATTATATTAAATTTCCTAGTAAGAGTTGAATTAATTCTACTAGGGTTGATTGTCATGCAATTATATTGATAATATTATGATTATTCATTCAATCAGGCAAATATTCATAGAATAATATTAACAGTGGGCAAATATCTTGACCTAAGCTGACCAATTGTGACCATTGGTTCAAGTTCCACCTTTAAAATAGTTACCATTAGTGATATTATTTTAACGTTTTCTTAAGCCCACCAAACAGGTTGAGATGGAGTGGAAATACTTAAATTTAAGTTTTGTCAATAATGGTGCAGCTACCCCCAAGTACTATAACTTTTATTGTATGCAGATTCATTGCAGCAACCACACCACATATAAAATTTAAATTAATTTCAATTAAATTGGATTTTACAGGATTCAATGTTGGAGGAAAGCTCTAGTGAGTAAGAAGTTGATTGATTTACACCCTTATGGGGACTGATTGAACCCCTCCCCTCCTTTGAGAAATGTTAGCCGGTGTTTATGATAGGAAATTAATGATTGGTGCTGAGTTGAACACTAAATAGTCGGTAGATTGTTTATGGGAAAGTAGATAGTGCATATCTAAAAAGATGCAGTTTCATACATATTCAATGAGGACTGTTGTGTTCTGCGTGCCTGTTTCTGCATCCATCCTAAGACTTTAGTGTATAATGGAGTTTCAAAGGCACCAAGGAATACAATTCTAAGCCCAATATATTTATTATTTTTTATTTGAATAACTTTGTTCTACTTATCAGTGCAATGAGTGATTCATTAATTGTTCATATCAAACAGTCTTAATATTTATTTTTTATCATATTTAATACTTATAATAGTTAGTAGCAGTTCTATGCAAACACATTCAATGTCTTAGAGTGATTAACTGATTGTATATATTTGCGTAGTTGGTCTTTTACTTGTTATTAGCTTGTGTTATTTCTCTCATTATAAAATGTTCGTTACCTTTTGGCACTATGCAATTAATATTAGCTCTGAGCTGGTTTAATCATATATTACAACAGGGGCGTAGGTTAGAAAATTTGAGTGGGGAGGCAGAAAGTTGGGTGGGAGGGGGGTGCGGGGGTGGGGTGTGGGCACCCCCCGCAAGTGCACGGAAAATTTTCAAATCTCACTCTCTGAAGTGCAAAAATTAGACATAGCAGCATGCTAGTTCTAGCATCGCTACAACAAGTACTCATTACTACTTCTGTTACTACAACTTGCAACAGGAGTGAAAGTGTTACAGTACTATTACTAGCTAGTAGAATTTTATAATAACTGCAATACTGCATGATTGTATCTTTTTACAAAGAGTCCATAGGCGCAAGTGTATTTTTTAAATTAAGATTTTCAAATTTTAATAGCTGATCAACAACTGTTGTCATTATAAATTAATTATTTAAAATAAAATGCATTTAAAATAAATACCTTTGCAAGAAAAGTGTGGTAGCCTATTAAAGCTAGGATAATATTAATAGTATAATTATATTATATATAAATTTAAAATTAAAATATTTAATTATAATAATAGTTATATTATTTTTATTTATTTTTAAATTAGTATTTTTTCTTTACAATACATATTTAGTTGTTAGTAGTGAATGTAGCAGTAGAGTAGTAGCTGTCAGTGGAATGGCAATGGCTAGAATGAATAACTAAAATGAATGCAAACACCTTTAATTATATTAAAAGAATAAATCATAAATATTTTTAAAAGAAGCTAAAATAATATTGGAATTAAATTTCATACATCTACTCGTAGTCAGTGACAGAGAAGGAACCACCTCATGGATAGCAGTAACTTACAAATTAATTCACCTGATTCAACTGTTCACTACTTTTACTTTCACATTTATTATTTTTTCCTTGGTATAAATAACTATTACTATCCATAAAAAATATTTATTCATTCATTCACAAAACCGCAAGGTTTTAACCTTGGCATAACCATATAGTCTTTTAGCAGAGTATACAGTTTAATGGGCCCCTTTGTGTGCCACTTGCAATGTAGTACTTATTCCAAGATTACTGGTTATTGTTACCAAGCAACACCATAGAGTTATGAATAAAGAGATAACGCCATAGAGTTAAAACTAGAGTGATAACCTTCGGTCGCAAACCGGAAATGAAGCAAATATTAAGGGAAACAGTGTCAAATTTTCAAAAGTAGTGTTTTTAGGCCACTTTATTTTGACAACAGGGGCGGCAGTGCCTCCCTGCCGCCCCTTAAAATACGCCCCTGTACAATATATATGTCTATTTGTACAGTTTTATTCTTAGTTTTATCAATCAAATTTCTCACCTTGGAGTTCAGTATTTTTAGTATAACAATGAGAATTGTATTGTTGGAGTGAGTGGCTAATAAATTGACGTTCATGTAAGTTTGGTTAGACATTTATTTGCAACTTGTAGGCATGTTATAGCATACAACATGCACTAATATTTTTGCTTGAGTGTAATAGGCCCTTATTGCCCAGGTCAGTTGTATGAAGGATAGGCTGACGTTGGTCAAAAAAGACGTTTACTCCAAAGATTCCTAAAATTAATGTGAAAGTTATGGTCATGCCACGGAACTTATTCTTACAATTACACTTTGTACATTTATGGGTATATTTATGACAGTACTCACAATATCAGTGCTGCATATTTTTGTTTCAACTAGAATTCCACATTATATCGTATTAAAGTCTTATAATACCATATTAATTATGTTACATTATATTACATTGCATTATATACAATTCTCTGGTAAGCATGTAATCAGCGACCTCTTGCATGTACATTAATCAAGTGATTTGAACATGCATTCAAGAGATGAGCACATGCCTGACCTGTCAACTCAGTTTGGTCAACTTTGAAATGGTCATCTTGGTTGCTATTTAGATGAAGTTTGTCACACAATCAGTGAAAGTAAAACATAAACCCATGGTGTGTGACTGATCCTATTATAGCATTCGTTATCAAATATTAGATTTATTATGAGTAAAATTGGACCTCCCAACTCATTACTGCATGCATGTATTGATTGTGTAAATTTAAGCTCATTTGTCAACAGGCTTGAAAGAAAATCTGTTTGACTATTAAGATTTTAGTGGCAGCACTGACACAATTGTCGCCTGATACTCTATAGGCTATATTACTTTAGAAAACACTCATATCTCTTGGGATAAAAACTAAGACAGGACTACTGCACTGTATTACTTAAGTGTGCATGGTTTCACATGTGTACATGCATTTTTATGTTGTCAGGTAGCCTACTGTCTTTGAGTTCTACTCCATGTCTTCTGCTATGGCTGGTATGTATCTGTTTTTACATATACATGTATATACATGTACATCTATTCCATACATGATTTGTACACACTGCTGCCAATAAATAGCACACAGCAGATATCTATGTACGAGTACATGTACATGAATATATGTAAAAAATGATTTGTCCACGTTCTCGTTCTCACTTCACGTAACCTGTAGCGAAATAAGTGCACTTTAAAACTCGGCAACAGCAAAGAAAAACTAAACGTTTGAAATTTGATCAATTAATGATAATTTTAGAATGCACATGTTTGCATTCTTCACCTTGTGTACTAATAATAATACTGATATACTGTAAGCTATATCCTCCATCTACTGCAGTAATTATGAATATAATACTTGAATTCTGCATAATTCCAACAAGTACAAGTGGCAGTAAATGTCAATAAACTATTAAGAGATCAATAGACTTGAGAAGTTGTCCTCAAGCAGTTCAACAGCACTAACTATCAAGGTAATACCTCTACTGGAGGAGTTAGTATACTACTGTAATTAAGAAGGTAGATGATACAGTGTTGCTTCCAAAGACAGTGCTAGCAGGTAGTGACATAGCAAGTTCATCCTGAAAAACATACCTGCAGTCTACCGGGTATTATCATATTTTGTGCCTTCTTTTGCATCATTTTGGAGGAGAAAATATTAATATTTTATTCTGAAGTGAAGTGATTTTACTTTGGGAAAGGCAATAGCATTATTATGAGTTTTAATTTTACTTTGCAGCCGGCGTTACTTCTGCACACAGAATACCAGGAATAGAGGGGTCATCTATTGAGCATGCTGTGGATGAGATGTCGGGTCACGATATACCGAAGTGTGTCATTGATAGAGGTAAGTACATGTCGAGTGTTGTCGGTGGACTCCTCGCTATATGACACAACTTATACTATCTAATATATTTGTGCAAATACTAATGTTACTGTAATTGCTTTACTCTTAAGTTTGTTGTTTGTTTTTCTTGAGGTCGTGAGCTTATGCTCTAATTTCCAGCATAGAATGCCAAATAGGAAGTGTATGGAGTATGAAATATTAATTGTGTTTTAGGTCGACGGATGAGCCGATCGGTGTCATGCATGAGTGAACTTGTGCGACAGGAACTGTCTGATTACATTGACAAGAAGAGTGAACATCTCCCGTCCATTGGTTCACCAAAACTTGCTGACAAGAGGAAAGTGTCATATGACTTGGATACAAATGTAACACAGAGCTCTTTAACGAACAGCCACAGAGCACCTGTTGCACAGAGCTCTTTAACTAACAGCCACAGGGCACCTGTTGTTATATCAATGAGCTCTCCGGATCACCAACAGAGTAGGGAGAATATAAATGGAGTTAGGAAACACTCACACATTTCCTTGGATATGTTAAGTAAAGGACCATCTATAGATGTAAGTGAGGTAAGGCCAAGGACCGCTAGTTTATCGGCGATTTCAAATTCACCGAGACCTCCTTCAACTGCTCGGAATCCGGCCACCCAAATGAGAAGACCTCGAACCAATTACAAAGTTGTAAAGGAATGTAGTGCAGGGCAGTGAGGCATTGGACAAAGTAGAGGTGTGCGTAGTTTAGTTGGTTCATGTCAGGTCATACTGGGATCCAATGCAAACCGATTACAACTTACAACTACGAGTATCAGGCTACTGAGCCAGCTGTTCCTAGGATATTCATGGCATTCATACACTACTTTTGTATGTTTTCACAAACCTGAAATTTCACAAGCATGTTGCATTAATATTTTTTGTTTATCATCCTATTGACGAGCAATAGAGCAGAGCCTAGTACAAGTATACCAGAGGTTTGAACATCAGTTGAATAAAACTGTGTCTAAGTCATAGGTAAGTTGTCATACAATGTATGTCTACATATTAATGCCTACATGTGATGACATTTTCTGTAGTGTAAATGTGTAAGTATATAATGATGTAAGTGTAAATTCACCTTTCATTGAAAGGCTTTCATTGTAATTGTTTTATTTGCATTCATCCATCGTGAACCACCATGGCTTGGGTCATACTTTCTTGCCATAAATTTCTTATTAGTGTCATTACATAGTAATGTACATGTAAATGTAGCAATAGACATAATTATATAACCTTCCACATGTAGATTTTTACATAATTTTTCGCTTTTTACCAAATAATTTGCTGTATATCTTCATTGTATGTAATAGAACGTATCTCCTTGCCCTTTACCAAAGTGCTATGAATTGTAAGGGAAGGGATCTTATATATTGTTGTAACTAGTATATGTTGTCATTTAAAACTCTTATTCTGCTTTGAAGCACTTGAAAAATTATTAATTGATTCTTTGGATATTATATGCATTTACTATACAATATACAAAGTATATAATTGCCATTGTCCATAGCTATCAATATTGTCTTTATTTACAATTTATCTAACTTGGTGTATTGTTTTTCCTTCAGACTTCATACGTCAAAGTAACACTACACTCCTTTTACTCCACAGTCCAATTTATTCCTCTGTAAGTATATACATGCATGTAAAACACATTGTGTTGTGTTTGCATGACGTCATACGCCAGGTGAAGTATTAGTAAAGCAGTACAATGGATAAGATATGTGATACATTTATTATAATATTGATTGAAGTCCACAGAACACTAAGCTTGATTCTCAGAACACGTATATGTTTATAATAGTGGTGTGATCTCCATCATGACCTTATCACGTACTGTCTATGAACATTAAGTTTGATCAAAACAGGAAGTACAGCGTATTCATCTGTTGAACTGCAGTCCGATACTGTCCGTGAGAGCGGATGTAACATGATGAAATGACATCATTTAGAGTTGAAATAATAATATATGTATGTGTATTACATTATAATTATATGCACACAGGCACCTGTAAGTACAATACTTATACTTCAGGCAATTTTTTCATGTACAGTGTTTATCGATTATTAGCAATTTAAAATTACATCCCAATGGACTTGCCTGTATATACTGTACATGTGTACATATTTATTGTATTTGTACATGCGTTATTATGCTATCTTGCATTAGAGTGTAGTTGGTGTTTACAAAATATTCATTACTTTTAGCATGTTCCCAAATTGTTTTGCCTTACCACGTCTTCACATGATTAACAGTGCAATAGATTTACATGTAACTTGTCCACTATTTGTGCTCAGTTTTTTCAATTCAGTTGATTTTTAGTATTTAGTAAATTTGTACTGGTTTGCATAGGGATATGCGCTCATGGGCACTAATAAACTATTGATCATAATTAAAAGTTGTCCTCTCCCAATTTAGAAGAGGACAATAAATTGTTTAGGGATATGCTCTGCACTCAGAACAGAAGAGAGGACAACTCCTAATAGGAATTGGCCTGACTGCACAATCCTACAATTACATTACATTATGTACACGTGTATTCAATTGCAGTAAAGTTTATAGATTTTCAGGAACCACAAACGTATGTTGGTTTATATTATTCTATGACATTATATTATTTTATTAAACACTTTAGTATAACAGACAACAAAAAACAAATAAACGGAGACAAAAATATTAATTGATTATTCATTAATTATAATAACGTAATATTACTACTTGTAATATTATTCATATTATACTGTTTTATCATAATCTATTAGAAGTAAAATATTATCAGTTTCTATTCACACCATGAATGGGTGATAAAGTGAACAGATAAGATATTTCAAATATAATATATGCATATTTATAGGTATTTAGTTTGAACAACAAAAATATAATATAGTCCTAAAGCGATAAAAACTCCATTAATTCTTCTTCTGCTTCTGGCCAGCGGCGGTATCTCCATCATTGGGGTCTTTTTCTAATACTTTTTGCCACACTAGATCTTTTCTTACTCTGAACACAGGCCATGGGAATAGTATAATCTAGAATAGACAGTCATCGCAGAGTGTCAGTATGGAATAGTCATCACAGAGTGTCAGCATAAGAACACTAAGTCTACACACAACGTTGTAATACAAGGTGTGCCTATTCACTATTTCCTTTTACAAAAAAGGCAGTTGTTACAGGATAGTTCAACTACAAGTAAGGCATGCTTATAATATATTTCAATTATGGACAAAATACCGCGTACAAGTGTCAAAGCGGATAGGGAAATGTCGCTGAAAAAGATAAGGCCCTAGACATGAATATTGCAATTATTTACTGGAACTAAGGATATGTTTTTTACGTAGCGCATGGAGTGAAGAAAAATAGTACATAATAATGCTGAAACGTGCTGGATGATAATATCAAGCCAATGCATACATACCAAGCAAGAGATGAAGAATCCACCCAGTGTGCAGTATACAGTATAAGAGAATTTTTGCTCCATAAAACCCCATATAAATCCTACAATCTGCAACATGTGAGCAAAGAGTTATTAAACATGTTAATCATCATCAGACCTATAGCAAATAAATATAATTACTACCATAGTTGTCATCCTCTGCTGTATCCAGATCAGCTAAACGCACTCATCTATATTGGACTACTGAACAGACAAGTTCTGGTAAAAATTAACGGAGCTGATTGGTTGGTTGCATAAACTTACTGCACACACTGTAATAATGAACTGAGAAATCCTTTCTGCTCGTTGTTGTCCCAAATAGTCCTGTAATAAAAATTAGTCTTGTATTATAACAATCACAATGCAATACAACAGAATGAAAATACTGTCCTTTAGTATCCAAAAAGCTTCCCAAGTGAGGAGTTTAAGACAAGACCTAGTTTATATTTAGCCTCTTTATTTCCACACACATTCACAATACAACTAGGCTCCGACTGCTGAAAGTGGACCTAATAATCCCAAAACTTTAATTGACTTTTTTATATTTAATTTCATGGAATGTCAGCCACAAATTTAGAGCTTTGTCAGTCTTACTTTAACAAATAACAACAATACAATAACAGAAATATAAATGTCTAGTTGCAATTTCATTTGCATTTGGCTGCTATGTTAATGTTGATGCTGTGTTCAATTGCACATTCGACATTGGAGAAAACGTTAGGCCTAATATAGTCTATTCTTATATGGGCTAAATATAAAGTTTATATTTATTATAAAATAAATAATAATAACTATTATTTATTTATATTATTTATTATAATTAATACAATAATTGTAATCACTAATTTTAAATTTAGTAATTAATATGACTATCTGTAGAGTATTGGACTATTGGTTGCATTATTATATTTAATATTAAGTAGCATCGTGTCGCATGTACACCGATTTATTACGTTGTATTGTAAAACAACAATAATAATAATAATTATTATTATATTTTATATAAAATAATTGATAATTTTTAATATAAAACAAAAATAATAATTATCTGTTTCAGTGTTTGGGAAAAAAACCAGGCCCATTGGCTATTTACTACCTTACCATATGGGAGGGGAACGATTTAATTGGTTCAGGAAACATTTGTTGCAGCCACTCTAAACTTGCCATCGTAACTTTGTGATGCTGGAAACTTTGACGAAAACCCTCAATCAAAACTCACACGTCAATACAGCGCAGTTGGAATTTTTCAGATTTTCACTTTTTGAATGACGATATATTCAACTCGTCAAAATAACCAAAAATGCCCTCTTAACATCGTTATAGGTTTTTTTAAGTAGTGTTCTCGAGCCGATGCACTGCTCCGAGGACCGTTTTTATACTCCAAGGAGCACGCGCAATCACGAGGCCACGTCCACTACCGGTTTAAAACAAAATATAAATGTAAAATTTGTTCCAAGTCGTTAAAATTGTTTCGAGTGGCACAAGAAGACAAAGACAAAGCGATTCTCTGGGAGTTCTGGTTTTAATTATTATTAAATATGGTAAGGGTGTGTTGTGTCGAACTTCTGCGTGTATCATGTTAACGCAAAAGCAATTTGAGTGAATGGTGGAATACTGGAATTACCACCCACAGGGCGAGTCCGAGTTGCTCAGTAGTATACTGGTAGTAGAAGTGCACTAACATCTATTGGATCCGCCACATAAGCTAGTTTGAAATTATTGTGCTAATACTGTTCTCACACCAAGCATAAATTGTGTTCTAGTTCATTACATTGTTGCATTTTTAAAAAGAGTAAAAGAGCATAACTTCTATCTCGTGGCCTACTTCATAATTCTGTCGACCAACAACTAAACTGTGCTGTTACTAACTAATGAAACGAGATCAAGTAATTATTGGAATAATTGGTAGATGGAAGTTGAAATAATTTTTAACTGATAAATGTGTTGCACTAGCAATGATTCTCAACTTGGTCGCAAGCAGTTTTCAACTAATAACTGTATTTTGTGTTTAGCCGCTGAAGTTGGATGTGAAGCGAAAATGTTCTGCACGTTCAGATAGAGTGAAGGCCACAGACCTTCATCCTACTGAACCATGGGTGCTGGTCAGCTTATACATGGGCAATGTGCACGTCTGGAACATAGAAACACAGGTATGCTCCCTATATACAATGTACATTATTTGATCAATTTGTGGACTCGGGTCCCCACAATGCAGTATTAATTGTTATTCAAATTAGTTTGGATTGTCTGAATTATAACAGTGCATTTCTTCTATTGTAGACATTGATAAAAACATTTGAAGTGGCTGCCGATACTCCAGTAAGAGCAGCAGTGTTTGTAGCCAGGAAGAACTGGGTAGTGACTGGTTCGGTGAGTTATTATTAGTTTATGTGCGGCATGTAATGTGCCATATGTGGAATATACACGCCATACTGTATGTCGCTCTAATCTATTATGCATAAACTATGGCGTTGGAATTTTCTCTGATATTGTTTGAATACGTATTACAGGATGACATGCAGGTGAAGGTGTTCAACTATAACACACTAGAGAGAGTTCACACATTCGAGGCCCACAGTGATTATATTAGATCAATAGCAGCCCATCCCACTCAGCCCTACATTCTCACTAGCAGTGGTATGTCAATAGTTGTAATTGTGCTAAGCTGTTGTAATACTTAGTAGTAATACTATGATGATCTGTTTGTTGTATTGGAGTTGGCATTCCTTTGCATTACACTACATGATTGTATAGAGTGCTGGGCATTGTTTGGTATTGTATGATGCTCTCCTTAATAAAAGTCGTCCTGAGAATGGTATTGCCCTGATTGTAGATGACTCAACGATCAAATTGTGGGACTGGGAGAGGAAGTGGGTGTGTACTCAAGTATTCGAAGGACACACCCATTATGTCATGCAGATTAAGATAAATCCCAAAGACAACAACACATTTGCTAGTGCTTCTCTAGACAAGACAGTCAAGGTAAGAACCTCTACTCATTTATTTCGTTTTGTTGAATGAAATGTTGTATATCGAACAGACAACTCTCATTTATTAAGTTAGTTGGTAATATAGTAATGTACTGGTGTGTGTGTTGTCTAGTGGAAGATAGAAAGTGGGAAATAGAAAGTTGTTAAGTGCTATGTATTTTCTGTAGGTATGGTCATTAGGCTCAGCTAATCCTAACTTCACACTCGAAGGACACGAGAAAGGAGTGAACACGCTAGACTACTACTCAGGGGGAGACAAACCTTACCTAATATCTGGAGCAGATGACAGAACTTGCAAGATCTGGGATTATCAGGTAACACATTCGTTATCGATGTGGGCTCTACGGTTATGTTACGTCTTGACCGTTTAATCTGTATGATAAAGGTTTGGCTGTCAGAGTAATGGGATGGTTGTTGTTGTAGAACAAGACATGTGTACAGACTCTAGAAGGACATGCCCAGAATGTCACATGTGTAGCATTCCATCCAGAACTTCCTATCATCCTATCTGGTTCTGAAGATGGTAGGTGTGTTTCGAGTATAAATAAATCACGAGCCATTTTGTAGTACCATGTCACCGACCTAGAGAATGTACACGTAGATATTAGGCCTATACACATGTACTATACATGGTTGTTGGTCGTGGATTTATTAAATTATTTGTAATGTGACCCGTACAGGTACCACTAGAATTTGGCACGCAAACACCTATCGACTCGAGTCAACTCTGAATTATGGGATGGAGAGAGCTTGGTGTATCGCATGTATGCGAGGGAGTAATAATGTGGCAATTGGTTATGACGAAGGAAGCATTATCATTGCTGTAAGTTGCACTTATTTATGTACCAACTGTATGTACACTAGAAGTTCCCTTTAGATGAATATTCAGAAATCATATTGTAAAGCTTTTATTAGAATAATGCACTCGCAAGGTTCGCCTATATTTTTTTACCTTTGTGTTTTGACTGGTGTCAACCCATGATTTACAAATGTCGGTCAGGTTCTGACTGTGCTTTGAAATTTGCCCTCTGCTGACAGATTTACTATGAAATTTCTAATGCGATTTGTAGTGGTTAAGGATTGTGTTCTCATTACCTACAGTTTTAACAGACAAATTAGTGCTGAAATTCATAGTGTAACAACTAGACAATTCAATTTTCCATGTTTTACTTCAATCTTGCTTCTGCAACCACATCTCATCTATAGAGATGAAGGTAAATGAAAAAAGTCATCCATTGATTGCTACAATATTGTATTCAACTGCAACCTTATGTGTACATGTATGGTACCACCTGTAGCTGGGTAGTATTCAACTGTAACCTTATGTGTACATGTATGGTACCACCTGTAGCTGGGTAGAGAGGAACCAGCCATGTCCATGGATGCTGGTGGTAAGATTATTTGGGCCAAACATGCAGACGTACAGCAGGCGAATATTAAAGCTCTGGCTGATGCTGATATTAAAGATGGAGAGCGACTTCCTTTGGCCATTAAAGATTTAGGGAGTTGTGAGATCTACCCTCAAAGTATATCTCATAATCCTAATGGAAGGTAGGCTATGTCTGTTAACATCTTTATGTCATATTATACATGTACATATATACAACCAAATAACTGGTACTGACCATTCTATTGCTATTTGGAATTATCTTCTCCTGTGTTATGGATTGCAAGAGATGACAACTTCGCTGTTTATAAGATAAACTTGGGATTTTACTGTGCTTTGACACTCGATCATGTGCATCTTACATGGAATGTTATTTTCTGGGATTGGCATGCTGTAGTTATTGTATTATATCTATTCCACTGATGAGATAAAGGTGTGCTTATATTAATGTCGTTTGCATGTATTTCATCTTGTCGCGACAATATTTACATGCGTTATCGTAACATCTAATCAGGGTCTTTTATAATAGCATGACATTGTGCAATGTATTCAATACCATCATCTGATGGTATTAGATAATCACCCCTTGTCCCACTAACTGCTATCACTTTGACTCTACCTTCTAGTTATCAAATATTGAATATCAGCCAAAATAATGACTGCTTACGTATAATAGTTGCATGTACATGTATTTCGCCAACTTTAACCTGGGATTGCATATTCAATTCAGGGATGAGCTCAATTCACAGGACTGTGATTTTTTTCAGTGTTTACGTCGGAAATCATATTGCATACAGTTAACCTACATGACTTTACGCCCACTTTATACATACACACTGTATGTATACGCTATTACTGGATTGCTTCATTGCTCTGTGTAACTACATTTCATCTACTATCTCTAGGTTTGTGACTGTGTGCGGAGATGGAGAGTATATCATATACACAGCAATGGCTCTCCGGAACAAGAGCTTCGGCTCAGCGTTGGAGTTTATCTGGAGCAACGACTCAGCTCTCTACGCCACCAGGGAGGGAACCACTAATGTCAAACTATTCAAGAATTTCAAAGAAATCAAGTCATTTAAACCCGAGTTTGGAGCTGAAGGTATGTATGCCTTCCGTGCTCACTTTTAACATGTATACAGATGTATGTGATCCTTGTGATCGTCTTATCTCTAAATCTGAGCATAGTTTTGCCTTCTCTTACAGGTATATATGGTGGGGCTATGCTAGGTGTCAAGTCAGTATCTGGTCTGGCATTCTATGACTGGGACAACACAGAGTTGGTTAGGAGGATAGAGATTGTACCCAAATTGGTGAGACTGATGTACCATGTTATACTGAGTAACTAGATGGTTACATGTTATACTGAGTAACTAGATGGTTACATGTTATACTGAGTAACTAGATGGTTACATGTTATACTGAGTAACTAGATGGTTACATGTTATACTGAGTAACTAGATGGTTACATGTTATACTGAGTAACTAGATGGTTACATGTTATACTGAGTAACTAGATGGTTACATGTTATACTGAGTAACTAGATGGTTACATGTTATACTGAGTAACTAGATGGTTACATGTTATACTGAGTAACTAGATGGTTACATGTTATACTGAGTAACTAGATGGTTACATGTTATACTGAGTAACTAGATGGTTACATGTTATACTGAGTAACTAGATGGTTACATGTTATACTGAGTAACTAGATGGTTACATGTTATACTGAGTAACTAGATGGTTACATGTGTGAGCTCAGCTAGAGCGAATATGTTGTTATTGGTCGATGGAGAATACAACTTTTCTTGTTTTAGTGTGGGTCATCTCCTAGTTGGAGGATAAGCCTGATAAGATGATAGGTGGTGGTGGTATAACAGCTAAAACTGTTTAGCAGGTGGTTGTATGATGTCACAATTCTTGTCTTTACAGGTACTTTGGTCGGAGACAGGTGAACAAGTGTGCATTGCTACAGAAGAATCCTTTTTTATACTCAAATACAACCCTGAAGCCGTTGAGGCTGCCAAATCTGACCCTGAACTTTTAACAGCTGACGGCGTAGAGGATGCATTCGAGGTAAGCGTCAACTAAAGCACTCTTCTGTGGTAGTAGATAGATAGATAGCAGATAGCCACTTAAAGGGTTTGATTCAAAGTCTTTGATTATGACACATTGTATTGGGTGGTTTTTCTAAATATTTTGCAGGTGGTTGGTGAGGTAGAGGAGACAGTGAAGACAGGTTGTTGGGTTGGAGATTGCTTTATCTATACCAACTCTGTTAACAGACTCAACTATTATGTTGGTGGAGAGTTGGTTACTATAGGTATGTCTTACCTTCCATAAAGACACGGAATAAATAATACACACAATCATGTCATTGATTGTGGTTATCATGGTGACTGCGATCACTATGGTCATGATCAACATTTTCTCACTCCGTAATATTGCTCTAGTTGCGTCATCGTGATCACAAAAATTACACCAGTCAATGGTTGGTATCCGTTTGGTTGTATGTTTATATTACTTGTATTCTGTACGTATATTAAGTTATTGTATAACATTATTGTAGCTCACCTGGACAGAGTGATGTACGTGTTAGGTTATATACCTAAGGAGAACAGGCTATATCTGGGAGACAAAGAACTGAATGTAGTTAGCTACTCTCTACTGCTCTCAGTATTGGAGTACCAGACAGCTGTTATGAGGAAGGACTTTGACACTGCTGACAAGGTACTTAGCAGTGCTTGTTGATAGTCACTATCTAGCCATCGGTCACTATCAGCTGATTTCATTAACTATAATGTATAATGTAATATACATTGAGGGGTCAGATTGTGGTAATTCCGTATATATAATTAACATCGATCATACAGTGTGAACTCAAGTTCGTACTGCTAAAATAGAGGGCATCGTTTCCTTTGACATGTAATTCAACGTGTAAATATGAGCGTACTTGCAGTATTGATTTGATTTGAAATATAGCAAGTGATTTCTGGGATTTTGGTTCACAGGATGAACTGGTCATCTCATGCTAGTGACCAAATAGTTCATATAGCTGTATGTGTAGCCATAACCAGTTAGGTTTGGTAATCACCTTGTGATTCATGACTAGCGTTGTAGACGCGCTTTCTCTGCATTGATAGCTATAATTGTAAACTCTTATATGCTACAGGTTCTACCCACTATACCTAAAGATCAACGCAATAGAGTCGCCCACTTCCTGGAGAAACAAGGATTCAAGCCTCAGGCCCTGGCTGTAACGTGTGATCCTGAACACAAGTTTGAGCTAGCTCTACAATTAGCAGACATGAAGACTGCATATGACATAGCCACAGAGCAAGATGTGAGTGTAGAATGGAATTGGGGGTGGAAGGAGACACCCAACAACCCTTTACAGAATAACTTTTTCTATACCCTGCAATATTTATAATCTCTTAATTTTACGCGAGTGTCACATAAGATGGGTAGCCTTTGCATACTCGGGGGTTTGAGGTAGTATCACCCTATGCTGTATTTCACCATATGCTATATTTAAATTTCTAGTACCTACCTATACATACCATCTATGTCTACAATGTGTAATGTGGACACTTTACAGACTGAGGGTAAATGGAAGCAGCTGGCAGAACTTGCAGTGTCCAAGTCAGAGTTTGGACTTGCCCAGGAAGCGCTACAGAAAGCCAAGGACTTCAGTGGTCTGCTCCTGCTCTCTACGTCTGCTGGCAATGCTAACATGGTGGGTACTGTGTAGTGTGTGGTGGGTACTGTGTAGTTCATGTCAAGCAAGTGCCATACTAGATCAGTTAGTCAATCACAGTGTATGTTGTAGTGCCCATATTATTACTACACTGTATGTAGTATGTTACTAGTTTTATACTATCGATCTCTGAGTGAAGCTTCAGGAGTAGTCTCCACATGTCAACAGCGTAACTGATGGTAATGACTCATTACTAATGAGTATAATAAATCATGTTCTGTACACAGGTTGGTAAGCTAGCGGAGATGGCCCAGGAGTCTGACCATACCAACATTGCATTTCTCTCATATTTCATGTTGGGCGAGACAGAAAAGTGCTTAGAGGCGCTTGTGGCTACTGGCAGACTGCCAGAAGCAGCATTCTTTGCTAGAACATACTTGCCTAGTCAAACTTCAAGGTTAGTGGGCGTGTCTATTGAGTGTGATAGCTTTAGAACACCTGTGTGTATATGGTCTGTATTGTACAACTATGTTTTTAGATATATTGTATTTAAAAATAACCAGTGTAGTGCCGATAAACAGCGCTCGTTATAGGCTGTTTAGTGTATTTTACGATTAGTTTACTCCTCATTGGTTGGTTGATGGTTCTAAGACACTCTAGCTAGACTAATATTCCAGTGAGTTGTCTCCCTTACTATGTGTTACCTTCTCTTCTCTGTTGATGCAGAATATCCAAGTTGTGGAAGGAGAGTGTAGCGGAGAATCACCCCAAACTAGCCGCCACACTCGCTGACCCTGCAGAGTACACTAACCTGTTCCCTGGTCTCAAGGAGTCTGAGACTACGGAGAAGTATCTGACACAGGAGAGGAGGAGAAAACTACCAGCCAAGGCCTTCACTACACTTACGGTAGGCTAGTATATACTAAGGCCTTCACTACACTTACAGTAGGCTAGTATATACTAAGGGATACACTACACTTACAGTAGGGTAGTATATACTAAGGCCTTCACTACACTTACGGTAGGCTAGTATATACTAAGGCCTTCACTACACTTACGGTAGGCTAGTATATACTAAGGCTTACACTACACTTACGGTAGGCTAGTATATACTAAGGCCTTCACTACACTTACGGTAGGCTAGTATATACTAAGGCCTTCACTACACTTACAGTAGGGTAGTATATACTAAGGAATACACTACAGTTACAGTTATCCAGTTTATACCAATCTAGTAGATTTGCCACCTCAGCAAGTAAAGAATTTCTCTTTAGCGAACATAATGTGGGCTGATGTTTTTAAGTTCTTCAATGCGTATCGATGTTGATAGTGTGGCTACACAATTGACGTTGCTAGGTATCATTGGTAAGCTATCACATTCATATCTCTGAGTTTTATTACATTACATGTTTATGCTATATTCTATTGCTTATATATTATGTTATGCTATATTCTATTGCTTATATATTATGTTATGCTATATTCTATTGCTTATATATTATGTTATGCTATATTCTATTGCTTATATATTATGTTATGCTATATTTGTTGTATTTCAGCCCAACACAGACAGGAATGTGACTGAGGAGATGGAAGAAGCTATTAGTTCTGGTAGATTTGACCCTGGTACCACTGCAGAGGCGCTCGCGGCTGCAGCTGTAAGTCAAGTATTCGCTATTTCTCTAATATCTTGTTGGAATAGACATAGACAGCATGGACTTTGTGCATGAAGTGGAAACAACCATTTACATACAAGATGGCTGGTCATAATCTGATAGTTATGACTAGCAAATATCATCCTTGGTATATAATTGTTCGGGATTTGGGATAGGTAAAATTTTAAGAGAAATCTAACTCATAATATTGTATACCTGTTGTAAATATTATGACGTGTGCTGAATCTTCCAGGAGGACGACATGCAACGACTAAATGAGACGACGTTACGCTCTCCTACAGACACTGGGCAGCCTGCAGAGACTCCTAGTGGTAAGGAGCCTCCTCCTCCTCCTGCCACGTCTAAACCCCCACCTACGGCCACACAACAGTTAGAAGATGAACTTGAGTTAGACTTAGAAAATATGAAGATTGATGAAAATATTGACACATCTGTAAGTACAGACATGTAGATACGGTGTGTAGATGTGGTGTATTGATGTGGTGTGTATATACGGTGTGTATATACGGTGTGTATATACGGTGTGTATATACGGTGTGTATATACAGTGTGTATATACGGTGTGTATATACAGTGTGTAGATCAGTGTACATGTTGTATGTGTACGTGTGGTGAGGATGTACATGTACAATGTCTATGTGCTACATGTGAGTGTGGTGTGTACGTGCAGTGTAGATATAGAGTGTAGGTTCATTAACTGTAGTTTGTATAATAAACTGATGCAAAAACTCCTGAAATTATTAAATTTTCCATTCAGTTTTCCCGCATGTACGGTGTACAGTGCTAGGCTATCTAATCTCTAGTACAGATTGTAACACTAGTGGGCGTAGGAAGGGTCACTCCTATTGTTTGATCAGTAGGGTAATTGTTATGACTAACAATCATGCTCCCAGACAAAGTAAAGTAGAGGAATTCTATATAACTTGAGCAAATACTTTTCTGAAGTAAATTACTATTTCCAACCTGAAGTCAAGTGAATTCTAAGGGAATGTAATTTTTATACGGCAGTAATATCCAAGCAACGTTTATCAGTTGGTTATCTAGGGGCTATTTCAGCATGGCATTATGGTTGTACAATATACGGTGACACAGCATATAAGGGAGTTGTTAATCTTTGTACTGCTGCTGGTATTTATCAGCTGATGCTGTTTGCTTTGTAGGATGTGAATTTTGATGATTTGCTGGGCGACGATTAGCTGTATAAATGAAACATTCACATTGCTACACATGGTAGGAGGGGCTTGCTGATAATATAGCCTTGCTGCTGAGGAGGCCATCTGCACGTCAGCCGAGCACACATTCTATTAGATATGCACAACTCTAAGGCTATTAGTTCAGGTGGTCTGTGTTTAGCTACTCCATATATGTTCACTACAAACCAGAAGCTGTACATGGACTATTGACCATGTGTATAATAATAATAATAATAATTATTATTTAATAATTTTAGATAATATTATTGCAACACATGTCACTGATGGTAGTTGTTAGTAGAAGACTTTCTGGGATGTGGCTGTATGTAATAATCATAATATTATTCCGTATTTTTCTCTTAATACTATTTAATACATTATAATATAAGAAAACATATATCTATTATTTTTATTTTACTGCTAATTGGTCCTTGTGTCCTGCTGTGGGAGATTATAACCAGGGACGATGTTTACTGTTCTTTTATCTCACCTTGAGGTTGCCATAGATAGCAGAGGTTGGGAGGTCACATTATTGGCAATATTTTAGTCATTTGATCTTACCGCTTTCGAAACATCATACGTAATGGTGATTTATGCACCCAGTTTTACGTTTCGTTGTAATTTTCACTTTGCGCGGTCCAAAAATTGACATATTTGCTGGAGTTGTTTGTCTTCTCATTATTTGAACACCACTTCTTGTGCTCGTACTGAGAAAAAATCGTATTCTGGTTCATCTGCACTAATGAAGTTGAATCTTAAAACTTGTTGACATTTGAATAGTTTTGAGTAGCCTTGTTTGTGGATTATGATAAGGGGTGCTAGGTAATACATCACGTGATCACATCACCCCATGACTATTTATAGCATGTCTAATACCAATACTCATTCATGTATTTTGTTAACTATATACATGATTGAGGTTCCTAAGCTGTGGTGATTTTCAGTTATTGAGATTAGAAATACTTGTATAAGTATAATTATGTCATACTAAAGATCAAATGCAGATACTGAGTTACAAATAATATTTTCTAATCGTCTAATTTATCAGGTGACCCAAATTTTAGCTGCCGCAAATAAGTACTCACCTCGCTCACAATCAGCTGTTTTGCAGTACTTATTGTTTTGTATCTTACTAAACTATTTGATGACAGTTTTAATCCGCTGTAGTAGCTACCAAATATTCTTCTTGTAGTTGGGAACTGCTATTGGCCATTATCTAAATCTTGTGAAGAATTTTAACTCGCTACTCTTGTTCGCCACCTTTGTCCAGATATGGGGGCTTACTGCGATACGACTATCAGCTGTTGTTCAGCGATCATCAGCTGACTCAGCAGTACAGGGGTACTTCATCAGCTGACACAGCGGTGCAGCGGTACTTGGTCAGCTGACACGGCAGCACCACTGTGTAATGGTGTTTCCTTGATTAAAAGTTTAGGTACTTCATACTTGTGAAACAACACTTTTGCTAATTCATAAAACCACAAAAGTGATTTTGATCGGTTTTTGTAATATTTTGCTTTCG
The DNA here is from genome assembly GCA_935421135.1 of Bugulina stolonifera. NCBI lineage: Eukaryota > Metazoa > Bryozoa > Gymnolaemata > Cheilostomatida > Bugulidae > Bugulina > Bugulina stolonifera. The sequence goes on along the minus strand of OW285193.1, from coordinate 13,911,644 downwards.
ATGAATGGGTTTGGTGCTTCAGAACTACGTATTTTTTTAAATATTGTAAGATCAAACATTTAGTCTTGAAGCTGCTAGTTCTGTTATTGGGTTGTAACTAATGACGGTGACTTGTGACTGTGACATGGGCAAATAATGGGAGTCTATTACACAACGGCTGTTTAAATGTTATCTACAGCATACAACATGGTGTGTTCTTATCATCATTAGTAAATGAAAATGAAGATTAGGTGACTAACTGTGCCCTAATAGTTAGCATTACCCTCCCTTATCATAACTTGGCTGATGGGCGCTGGGGTGAGGTGTTTGTGTTACCAATAGTCTCAGTTTCACACCAAAATAATATCTGATTGATACATTCTGTCCAATTAGTCTGTAACTGCTGGTGACGTCTGTCGCAAAGATGGTTCGTTCTATTATTGTTGCTGTTCAACTGGCTGTCATGGTTTTGGTGAGTATACTTGTTTACTTTCTGGAACTGTGAAAGAGGCTAATAGACTCGTTTTAATTACCAAACGACAGACCATATCGTACATGCATGTTTTGTTGGATAGTTGAATACGATTATTATTTTGAATACATACATACGTATGTGTAGTCGACTGATGATGCACATGTCTTCACACTGTCCTTTTAGCAATTTTTGTTGGTTATTTAGATTTGTACGACTCAGAATGGAACATGCCGCACACCAAATTACAAGAATCGCATCGAAGATGTCTATGATTTAAACCAATGGCAGCGGAATACCACATGGTTTGGTGATGCTATATTTGGATACCTCAGTAGTAACCTTGAAGAAAGAGCAACAATCCAAAAACTTCTTTCTTTAGTGAAGTCGGGTGGTGGAGGCAACTTGGGCACTCAATTTGACTTGACCACTATGGTAAGTATAACGAGCAAGCAAATCAAGTTCAAATGAAAATAGCCTCTGAATGAACAAACAGTATAGTTAGGGGTGTGTTTGTTGTAGGTAGGTAGATCTTTGTATAGTATAATGCGTAATATATTAATTATTGCTCCCTGTATACTGAGGCAAGGTCAGTAATTTTTATTTGGCATGAACTGTTGGGCAAGGTCCTCTGTAATTGAAAAATATAAACTGCAGACAATGTTATCTTGTGTCTCGTTATGTACCATGTATATGTTTATCAGTCGCTTTTGGCACTCTGCCTCTAAAGTAAAGTCCATCGGCCATTTCCTTGTTATTCCATGAAATTCCCAATCCAAGTAAATAGTATCGCTGGAGTCACTGCTATTGAGTCAATTAAATCAGTTTATTCTGTATTATTATTGTTTAGCTTATGAAGGGCTACTTCAACATGCTACCAGACTATCTGAGGACCCCTGGTGGCAGTCAGGCAGTGCTAGGATTCTTATCTTTAATACAAAGAGATTTGGCCGAGGAAGTAGTGGTATGTTGGTATTGCATAGTTGAGGAATGCAAACACGAGAGCTTTTACATAAACAGTTCTTTCACTATTTTTCTGTGAAAGAAGCCATCTTGGTTTACTGTATTTCTCGAGTTTTAATACACACACTCGGAAACTCGTAACTATTATTCTGATCTTACTTGATGCTTTTGTTTGTCGCTCATAGGAAAATTTCAGGAATCACACGATACTAGGCGAAATGCCATACACATCCATGGACCAATCCATGCAGAAGCGTTGGTTGGTTGGAAAGGTTGACTGGACGACTATTATATTAACAGCATTAGCTTTGCAACCGTAAGTCTTATGGGGTGTCTAATATCTGTTCCACATAACATACATGCACATATACTTCACACTGAATCCAACCGTGAGGTTCAATAGTGCTTTCTCTGTCTGGATAGAGATGTGAATATTGCTATATTTATATATTTTAGGTGTATTAGTGTTACTGGATGACTACAGAACTACATGTAGATCTGACAATTTTATGAACTCACCCTTCATGCATTCCGATATAATTTGTGTTCCTAAATACAATTTACTTGATTTACAATGTAAGTTAATATTTTACAGTTTCTACTAAATCATAGCTTTCTGTTTACAATTTGTTGTAGATATGAGAGTTTTATTCCTCCTGGCGTTGACCCTGTGTGTTATAACGACTCCGCTAATGTGCTCCGAAGCCTCTTTATGGGGAAGGAGTGGGCTCTATATAGTGAGTAATATTTTCATACCAACAATTAATAGTTGCGTGCATTTGTGATGTTCTATGTTCAAGTGCAGTTTCATTAAAAGAAGACAAATCCAATTGTGTAAAGTTAATAATTTCTATGAAGTTTTTCTAATTGTTTGTAGTGCTTGATGCTACTGGAAAGCCACCAGTTGGTATAACTATTGGAAATCTTAATTGGGTCGGTCAGTACGACTACTGTCACACCATCGTCGGCAACCGTATCTTTCCAAATGGTAACATAAAGGAAAATGATGCTTTTAAGGGTCTCTACTGCCATGTTGAAATGCCACCACCTCCAGGCATCAATATCCCCACCGCTGTAAGTTGATAAACACCTAATATGTCAACGTTGTGTATTGATGGCAAGGTTTTTCATGTACATGAATATTGCTATGTAGATGTTGTATGCGGACTTTACTATTAGTGCATTTGTAAATTCTTTGACGGTCGCCAATAAAAATTCTAAGATGGTCGCGAATTTTGCTTAGTCGGAGGAAACCATAGCTAGCTTGTTGGTAAACCCAGGTTTCTTCCACGAAAATAAGGATGTGTTCGCGACTCTGTGACGGATATGGTCTGTGCTTAAAAGTGAAGTTGCAAAGATACTATATATGTCAATGTTATAAATACTCTCTACTGTGTCAAAGTTATAGACATACTCTACATGTACTATGTCAAGGTTACTTAACTATGTAATTGTTAGGTTTTAAGGTTCAAAAGGGCAATCTATTGGAGCAGAGGTCCATATATTGACTGCTGTCTGTACATAATGGCATTTTCTTTTCCAGCCTGGTCAGAAAGCAGCATTGAGGATGGGTGTTTGCATGCCATCAACTTGTAAGAGTAATGACGTGAAATTGATTCTAGAACGTAAGTATTCATGCTGCAAAATATGCCATGTTCCTACGCAGCACCAACACCGCATAATAATGTACTTTACAATATGCTCTGTTGTTTATTCTGAAGAATTCATCGTGTATTTTCATTTGTTTCTATAGAATTGAAAACTGCTGCATTTGGAGACTATCTGCCACCTATTGACAGAGCAAGGTGTGACTCCAACTCCCCTGCTAATGAGGGGCTGTTCAAGACAGATGGACTAGCTATAGCAGGATCGTGAGTTACCCAAGGATTATTATATGATACAGACACTCAACATCTACGGTACAATACAATGTTTCAGTTTGTTCTCAGATCTGGAGCAGATACTGCATGATTATTGACTGCAACTGATTGTGTTGTTTGTAGAATTGGAATGGGTATAGTAGCTGCCTGGGTGCTGCTCTGTACTGTCATTGAAGGTCTGTTCTGGTACGAAGGAGATGAGGTCAACGACCTCAAAGTCAAGGTGGCTAAACCAGCAGCTGAGAGTACAAAAGCAGACAAGGTGGCTCTTTATAGCATTGAGGGACATAGTAACCATGGTTACGAATCAACTACCTCCCATGAAACATCTGGTGTTAGTATACGATATGTTTATACGTACATAAAAATACTCAATATAATTACTATTATGATAATTATATACTTGTATTATGGATTATACTGGCTTATAAATAAGAGCATGTATGAGTTGATGGCATAAAGTGATTTATAGAGACGGTGTTTTACCAGTTATTCTGTCTTACAGGTGAAACATGAGGGAATGGGTAATGGAGGTAGTAATGGTGCAGCCCATGGTGCCACAACTAAAGTTTCTGTTGTAGAGAAAGAAAGTAAGATATATATGCACTTTCTATTCAGCAAGACTAGTCAATAGAACATATTATCTAGTAAGGCTATGGCAGTTATGTTGGGAAGGGGGGTTTCAAGTGCCCCGAAATGTTAGTGAACCTGTTGATGCTTTATTGTGGAATCCAGTCTAAGTGTTAGTGTGTGGAACCTCAATGCTGATTTTGGCCTAAATTCTACGACGAAATACAAATACCCTGGTCACATATTATATTCCAACAGATCTGCATTTGGCACAATTTTCTGTAAATTGTGCAGCCTTACAGGGAGGTTTTACATCACTTTGAGAATGTGCAACCTTTATTTATAGGTCTTATTAAAAGAATCGTAAAGATATACAGTTTATACACAAATGTACAAGCACTACTCTCTACGAAACAACCTCGGGGTACGATCAAAACTTTGGATGCCTTGCGAGTTTTTAATATGAACTGGATTATATTGGGACATATATTCAGTATAGGAGCTGTATTCCAACCTCACACCATGGGTAAGTACAGGGATCTATTCAATCAGTACATATATTCAGTATAGGAGCTGTCTTCCAGCCCCACACCATGGGTAAGTACAGGTATCTATTCACTCAGTACATATATTCAGTATAGGAGCTGTCTTCTAACCTCACACCATGGGTAAGTACAGGGATCTATTCAATCAGTACATATATTCAGTATAGGAGCTGTCTTCTAACCCCACACCATGGGTAAGTACATGGATCTATTCAATCAGTACATATATTCAGTATAGGAGCTGTCTTCTAACCTCACACCATGGGTAAGTACATGGATCTATTCAATCAGTACATATATTCAGTATAGGAGCTGTCTTCTAACCCCACACCATGGGTAAGTACAGGGATCTATTCAATCAGTACATATATTCAGTATAGGAGCTGTCTTCTAACCTCACACCATGGGTAAGTACATGGATCTATTCAATCAGTACATATATTCAGTATAGGAGCTGTCTTCTAACCTCACACCATGGGTAAGTACATGGATCTATTCAATCAGTACATATATTCAGTATAGGAGCTGTCTTCTAACCTCACACCATGGGTAAGTACATGGATCTATTCAATCAGTACATATATTCAGTATAGGAGCTGTCTTCTAACCTCACACCATGGGTAAGTACAGGGATCTATTCAATCAGTACATATATTCAGTATAGGAGCTGTCTTCTAACCCCACACCATGGGTAAGTACAGGTATCTATTCACTCAGTACATATATTCAGTATAGGAGCTGTCTTCTAACCTCACACCATGGGTAAGTACAGGGATCTATTCAATCAGTACAGGGATAATGGTGCATGACTGTATGTGTCAGTCACATCTTTGCTACTAGTGGAATAAAACTTTGTTTAATTTTTCTCACTATCGTTTAGGCATGCCTTAAAATTTTTTTAATCAGATTTTACATTACAAGACGTACCAATTACTGCAGATGTGTTTTTCTTCATGTCCCCATAATTTAAAGCCAGTGTTTTACCAACTCGATTTTGTGACAAAAAGATTAAATTTATTGGCACATTATTGCAGATTTGGTTGATAAAATGTAAGAATATAATCATATTCGTATTTCAAAACAAGATTTAAACTCCAAATGGCAGTAGTGAAGGATGTTGGTTGCATATCATTTACGATATTTTTACACAGAGCTGATATTCATAATGGAATGTTCAAGCCTATTATTGAATGCGTACACTATACAAAGTCGAGCTGTAGTTATATCGACATTAACCTGTCTTTATGTCAATACACCAATTTACTTCCACCATTATATGCACAAGTTTCTATTAACTTCCTGCTCTTATATACCGTTATAACTTTTAGCAAATGCTAAACTTGCATCAGAGAAGATCAAAGACTGGACCTTCATGGGAGTTTTTACTGGAATGTTGGCGGTGGATAGCTTCTTCTTCATCAGGTACGTGTATAGTCTGTATCGTATCGTATAGCATAGTCTGTATTGTATAGTATAGCCTGTATAGTATAGTATAGCATAGTGTGTATCGTATAGTATAGCATAGTCTGTATCGTATAGGATTGTATAGTCTGTATCGTAGTATTATATGTCGTACGATAGCACAAACAACCACAATTATATAATATTTTACTCCTATTCTTATATTTACTTCGCGTCATACACTGTCATACACTGTCATACACTGTCATACACTGTCATACACTGTCATACACTGTCATACACTGTCATACACTGTCATACTTTGCAGTGGTTTATTGGTGTCATACCTGTTTCTAAAGGCCAGCACACGGAACAACGGGAAGTGGGGGATGCAGCTCATTATGTACTATGTACATAGGTTCATTAGGTGCGTATGATTATCGGAATATTTCGCATGCATGTACATGTAGGTAGTCATTAATAACTATGTCCAACTTGTTTTAAGGTTAATTTAAACATCATGGAAATTCCCTGCGGCACACTTTCAGTTAGTAATAAATCTTTGTATTTGGAATTATCTGCTCATGTACAATAGTGTTTAGTATTTTTGCATCTTATTTTGTAGAACCCATGACTACTGTTAAAACTTTCATTACCGACTTGAAGATTGTTATTATTGAATGATATTACATGTGTGTTTTAGAATTATCCCCCTCTACGCTGTTCTAATATGCGTGTACGTTGCATTTGGTCAATACCTGGGATCAGGACCTATGTTTGACTGGGAGGATAAGAAAATAAAAGATTGCAACAAGAATTGGTGGGGAAACCTACTATTCATAAACAACTTTGTTGACCCCCAAAACATGGTATGGAAGTTGGCTATCACTCTATTAGTGTTATATCGAGCTCATTTATTGATGAAGAGTAGTACTAGATGCATTTTGTATATTTGTTTCTTAATATTTCGATAACTATCTAGTAATCATCGTCAGACGAAATCAAATCTATTTTCTCTGATGATGACAATCACTTGTATATAGTTATCGAGATGCGAGGAAACAAGTAAACAGAATGTGCCTTGTACTATTTTTCATCACTGAACTATTTATTAATCCAAGTTAATTCATTGGTTTGACAAACTAAATGGTGATTATCCATGCATCCACAGAGTTTTTACTGTGAGCATCCGAAATACCTATACGTGTTCAAGGATAGGCTCTCATGAGATGAATGGGCCTCACATTTCTATTTCCAGAATAATTGTAAATTTAAAGAATGAGTACATTGCAATCATAAAGTTAATAAAGGAAATGTTACAAATCACAATTTTTATTTTCACCTCAAGTTGGTTATAAATGAATGCGTTGAATTAAGGGTTGCACTATGTAATGGAATGCACCATCTGCCATAATGTGTATGTATAATTATATTAGATTTTATTGTTTAGTACTCCTTGTAGTGTCTTGGTTGGAGTTGGTACCTGTCTAATGACATGCAGTTCTATGTGATAGCCCCCCTGATTCTTATCCCTCTCTACATGTAAGTATTATACAACCTGTCAGAGTTCCAGCTGGGAACCATGTGTTTTGGTAACAATATAAGAGACTCTATTATTATTATGGTGAATTGTGTATTTGATGGGATGTGATAGAAACCCAAGTGCCAGACACTAATCACATTTCCTCCTCAGATCCATATCACTATTTTAATTCACATTTGTATAGGTACATGTACATGTGGTAATATACTTTGTGTACTAGGACAAGTGGTGGTTGCAATACTTACATTTCAAATTTGCCACCTCTTGCTGTGGTGAAATGCAAAAGAGAGGAAAACTTCCACATATAGTACATGTTGCCGTTCTTCATCCTTGATTAATATAGCATACACTACAATACGATATTCTTACATTATTATACGAAATTTAATTCAACTTTCGTCATCTACTCTTCTATGATGTCGTATTCATATCTACATATTTATGTTTATATTTACCCGTACATACATCTACTTCCATCTACATCCATCTATATCCATCTACATCCATCTACATATACTTGTGGCTTATTGCGCCTTGTTCATATGTTTAGTGCTCATGAGAGTTATTGTTGCACTTTTAGAAATAAGATTTTGGGCTTTCTTGCACTTGGAGGTGTGTTTGTTGTACACTTTGTCACAACTGGAGTTCTATGGTCTCGTACCGAAGGCAGAAGCTATTTACAGTAAGTAATTCAATTGATAGTTTAGCCTGGGTTCCAACCTTTCGGTGCCATGTTTGAACTTTCCAGTTATCACACACTTTATTCTTTCAAAGCCAGAAGGGTTCTAATGAAATATAAGTTCGTTCATTTACCTGTTAGACAATTTATAGATAGTCTACATAAGTTCAATTATATATATTACAGAGATCCTGATATTTTCTACGATGCCTATATTACACCATACTGTCGTATTGGACCATATTTAGTCGGTCTTATACTGGGTTGGATATTCTACAAAGGTTACAAGCTTCCAGCAAAGAATATTAACGAGGTGCGTCAATATAAGTTAAACTAAAAACTGTAAAGCATGACGATTTTATATTATTTTAAAAATGCACAAATTGCACATCATGATAACAAGTCCATACTATACAGGTAGTGTTTTACTATTGGAGTTGTTCTCTCTTATATATCAGGCTAACAGAGAGCGCAACTCTCAATACAAGTAAATCCGTGAACATAATGTCCATGTATGCAAAATCGATAAAGTGTTTCATCGGTCACAACGATGGTTTTTCTAACATGAAGTAGACATATTTTACTTATATTTTACAAACTGCCCAAGCTTGTAAGCTGTTGCAGAAAATGTAACTGAAGTTGTACCTGGTATTAAATTGAATAACATCATTTATAGATATTGATAAAGTTCTGATAAAAAAACTGATTATAAAAGGACCAGGTTAAACTGCGCATGTTCACCAAGTATACATGTATAATGCTCTCACCAGGTTACGGTGTCACATAAAAGTTACAGTAATATTATAATTTCTGTGCTAAGAATATTTAACCATTCATTACCAAATTTATACTTGTAGAAAATAGTGTCCTGGTTCATCGCAATAGTCTTGTGGCTCTTGGCTGCTCTGTTGATGGGAGTCATAGTTTATGTTCAGTTTGAAGATGTCAAGGACTTTGGTGTTCTTCAACCAGGCTGGGGTACAGTACAGCGTACGTTATATGAAACATTCTCTCGGACTGGATGGGCTGTAAGCATGGCTTGGATTGTTTATGCCTGCAACCATGGATACGGAGGTATGTAGCAAATCATTGACTAGTCTAGTAGTTTTTATATATAATAATATGATTGTTTATGATGTACTAATTTACAATTTCCTGCAACAGCATAACACAAACCACATACATGTACTATGATAACATAATGTTGTAGAATGGTTGAGATTGATTGCTCTATTCTATAATAATACAGGTCTATGTCATGTATTACAATGTATATGAATTGTCTACCTGTAGGTTTTATTGGCCATATACTCAGCTGGAAAGGATGGGGTCCTCTTGGCAAGCTGACTTTCTCAGTTTATCTGGTACATCCATTGGTAATATTTATATACCTAAGTAACAGGCGAGACATGAACTACGTTGAAGATTTCTCTGTGGTTAGTACTAATGTTGATAACATAAACATATTAGTTAGTTAGTTCAGGCAGTGGTATGGGCAGTAGAAAAAGCATCTAATGTATAGAACTGATGAAATTGGGTTGTTCCCCCTTGATTGCAATTGTAAGATAACTCCTAATATAAACCCAACTCTCTATACTCCAACCTACATGTACATCAGAACTTTTGTATTGCCTGTACATGTATAATTTTATTTAATAATATAATCTATACCATGTCTATAAAGCATGCATACATGTACTATGTACCCTGTTAAAAAGACGTTAAACCTCTAGTTCAGGTTTCTTGTTGCATGTTTGTGCTCATCTAAAATATTGCGACATGATACCTTGTACTTTCATCTTACTAACCATGTCTATGTCTATGTCTATGTACATGTTTATATCTATACATACATGTGTTGAGTTAGTCAAGTTCTAAGCTCCCAAAGTACCGTCCATTACTTTGAGCGTTAAGAACCCTGACTTGTGTTGTTCATATTAGCGTTTATGTATTCAACTATGTGTTTCACCTTACAGTCGTACATGTATTCAGCCTACGTCCTTCTCTCCTACCTGGGTGGCGGAATTCTCAGCCTGATATTTGAATGGCCTTCCACGGGGCTTGAGAAACTCTTATTTGGTAACCTTAGGAAGCCAAAGTCAAAGTGATGACTGAGAACGACTACAGTTGCTCAGTGTGTACAGTACATCGAAATTTTTTTACTGTTTTAACTACATTATGAAGAATTTGACAACATAAGTAGAAAAACCTGGCTGTATTCTAATAGGCAGTTCACTTCCACATGTTTTAAAAACTTGTATATAGTTATATCACATTATTATGAATTAAATATTTAATTATTTTGGCTACATGTATGTTACCTTCCTGCAGTGCAGTTCAATGCAAACTTCTTCCTCTTCTGTTTCCAACACATACAATGTCAATTATTCTCTACCAAATCATAAGCCTTCAGATCTCAATAGATTTACAGATAAAACATTACTTACATGGTTTGACTATTTTCATTTTCTATCACATTTTTTCAGTAATATTGTAAACTGGTTTGAGATTTTAGACATGTTATTCAAATGGATTTTTGAATTTAATTTGGGATAGAGAAACTTGAGATAGCCTTATCTTCTCTATGTAATATTGACTGCCTTGCCTCAACCAAAGGGGTATATACCCCTTTGACCTCAACCACAATAAGGTACTAAAGCTATCCAAATTTATTCACAGGCAGCTTAGACTTCATTTAGAATTACTATACATTATAGCTAAAAAGTTGAGATGACCAATTTCTATTTGAGTCAATAACATTTAATATTTTTATTTAAACTAACTTTATTTAGTAAATAATTATATTATATAAAAATTATTAAATGGTTTTGGAATAATGGCCTAATTACACAAATTCTACAGTAGATAATTGCCTGATAGTAATAGTTATAGCTGCACATAGGAAGAGAAATATATACAGTTAACTTACTGCTTGGTGTTAGACCTGAGATAAGGGCCATTTAGAACAGAAAATGTTTCAAATCAGTCAATTTACTTTATAGAACAAAATTTGACATAAAATTAGTAGAAAATAAACCAATTATATTAAATAAACCTAGAGTAAGTTGTACGTGGTGTATGGGGGAATAGGAGTAAGCCAGGTAATATAACTAGAGTAAATCCAAGTAATTCATAAGTCCCAAACTTAACTATAATACACTAATATTGTGCCAAATGCATAAAGTCAAGTAACTTAACTCGTTTGTAGATTTTTCATGTTCTTCATACAAGGCTAGTTAGCAATAACAAATACTGACAAACAAATGTGGTAACAGATATTTATACTGGCAGTAAGCAATAAAATTCATATTAAGCATAAAATTACCTATAATAAATTGATACATGTTATACTATTTATAGTATATAAGTAGGAGATCATAATACAGATATATTATAATTATAGAATAACACGCATACTGTAATGTTATTGAGATGGTAGAAGTTGCCTTCTCTTTAACCTAATCAAGAGGAGGCAATACCACAAATAGTTTATAGCAGGCCCAAACCTTGTTACCAGGCAACATCAGTTCTATGAGGGCTAATTGTAGAACTGCCCTGGAAGTCAATCACCGGATATGAATATGATGTCCATTATTAGTTTACTAAGAAAGGATAATTATATAAGGACTGCTAAGGGGAACTGTAACCTAGGAGATGATAGATAGAGGCTATACTAGGTGACACCCCAAATAGACTAGTAATAAGACTAAGAAACCTGGCTATAATATTGCTTCTACAGCCTAAGATAATTGCAATATGTGTATTTACTAACTGGCAACTCTATTTATAGTTCAATTACCATTTCCACAATTCTATGGCACCTATAAGGAATTATTTGCACATACAAACAAACAAATTTTCATTTCATGGTGCTAAAGTAACATGAGTAGACAATAGCTAATAATACATGTACATTCCAAGTTACAGTTCGCAATAATAGTGACAAAAAGATTGTCTTTCTATGTAATACTCAACCACCCAGTTTTCATAGACATCTGTTATAAATCTTTGGTGTTGATCAAGTTGCGTCTTAGATGTCTAATGCCTCTGTATGTAGAATATTTCACTGAGAGGCTTGACAAAGTGATATGCTGTAGCATTACATTGCCTACAGGTGTGAGCACGGCTGCAAAGGAAAATATATCAATAAATACTTTTTTATTGAACATTATACTAACTACAAATACATAGGCTAATAGGTAGGGTAACAATTCGAATGTGCAAGTGACTGTTGACAGAATATGTAGCTCAACAAGTAGGTTAGAATATGTATTACTAAGAGATAAGCTGATAAAATATGCAGGCAGGCAGGCAACAACATTGCACTCAGCATTCAGGAAACCATCAAATAGGCGCCAACCAATGAGCTTATACCATTATTACAGCGTGTGTCATGTATTGCATACTAGTGGTATGTATACGTGCCAACTGCACGTACTGTATCTACTGTATCGATAACTAGGCTAACTAGTACAGTGTAGCTACACAGCAACCAGACATACAACTCTACTGACATACAACAACAAACTCTAATAATAGATCAACTACCAAGTCTCTCTAGATACTGTTAATATAGACTGGTCAACACTGGCTTGCTGCCCAATGCTGGACACTATGCTGGACGCTAGACAACAATAATATGTTTATGTTGTCCAGATGAACATAACAACAACAAATAACTAGACTCTTGCTCTTGCTATCATAGCTGGCTGACATCAACAAGTATTTGCAAAAGCCGACTAGATGATATTTGTAAATGTAGGGTGGATGTGATTTCTACCAGTTATCTGGCCCCTGGAGCCGCTATGCTAATCACTTGGAATGAATTTGTAAATACTGGTGGTTGAATCAATATTTTTCTACTTGATGTTTTGAACGTGTCACAGAATTTATTGACTGGGAAATTTGTTTACCCATGAATCTAGGGTTCCAGAAAACTGCCTATGGCTTCAATCCAAGCCTTCTATACTTATTATTTATATAAATTGACATAGGTTGGCCATGAGAGCTACTTGTACTGCTAATATTACTGTGAAAGCTGCCAAGTCAATGTGAAACCTAATAATGCACGACCCAACTGAAGGACTTCATATTTTAATCTACCAGCACCAGTGAAGTAGACTATGGGCTTGGAACATCACACTGCATTAGCAGTAGTGATAATTGCAAAGGGTCACATCAGCAAAATCTCAGAAATATCAGTTTAGAACTTGATGCTGGGGAAATTGCGCAAACTTTGGTTGGTGTTATTTTAACACAGTGGTCACGTTTCAAGGGAACACAACTCACCTGAATTGACTATAGAAGGAGGGTAGGCTCTGGCTGGGTTCTAGGGCTAGGTGCTGACAATTCTTACATTTCAGCCGTCTTATGCAGCATGGAGAGGCAGCAAATATGTCATAGCTGTACATGGTACCAACCTGTAGGGCACTGCCATCCCATTGCCTACAAGGTAGAATAAGTAACACCTCACACAATCATAACAGAATAATGGTACAGAGTAATAAAACTCAATCAGTAATCAGCACTTAGCAACAAGATTTCCATGTATTACATTAGAACTGGTGTTTTATATCGCCTTATTATTGCAAACTTAGCCTAGAAACTATCAAACCTAGATAATAGATGATAATATTACTTGGCTCAATTCATTATTAGTTACATACAAGAAGTATGACTATATTATAATCACCATATCTAAGTTACATAATATACAATGTACATATTATTATATATAACCTAACACATACATGTAGGCTTTACAGTTACAAATAATTCATACACAAACATTCAGTAGCTAATACAGTGCCTCCTCCAATAGCAGCTAGTTAACATATTTACATTTCACATAATGTCATTACATTTCCACAGTAACTGTGTCTGATTTACTAACTACATACAATCATAGCTAACCTTTCCTCAACACTACTGCATATACCACTATCATAATCTAGATGTTATACAGTATATGATATAATATGTATAAATTATGATTGTAGATCTAATATACATGTACGTTGTAGCTTAGCTATGTATGCAGACTCAATACTATGATGGTGGATATAATAGTAAATAGCAAACCTGTTACATTGCTTGCAGTGTAATTCTGTGAACACGGCTTCAGCACACATCATACACACTGCGTTCAGGTACTGAGTGTGTCCGTGGTATACTAGGTCTACGTCAGAAATGTACCTCTGTGGGGTGAGAAACATGGTACCATCTATCAGTGGGTACCTGTCAAACACCTTCAGCTCATGTCCACACACCACACACGGTATAGATGTCACCTATATAGTTACATAACATGGAGAGGTAGTTGAACATTATAGCCAGTCACTTGATATACAATCATATAGTAGTAAATAGTAAATACCACCTGCATAATAACAATGACATGTTCCCTGATTAACAACTATTTTGTAAATTTAAAATTAATTCCATGACTAATTTTCATGTATGGTTGATTGCACAAACTGATTGTAGCCTTCATCAAAGTCTAAAAATAGATTCTCAGGTAAAAGCAAAATGTATGGCAATGTATGGCAAACGTGTAGAGTGAATGCAATATAATGCAGTCAATGTAATGCAAGTGTGTAGTCAATATAACGTAATACACTAAGCATTTTTAATTTGATAACCTAAGTTTACTATGGCAGGTATAATTGTTTGCAGTGTTGGGTAGGGGCTACACTAGTTTGCAGACAGGGCTATGCAAAACTACTCATTTCGTGCAGGTTAGCTGTTTACACAAGTGGGTAGTTTGAGATTGACCAATGATAGTTCACTCTTTATATAGGTCAACAAGCCGCGCAACAATAACAAACTATACAGGGAAACCCATTAATCAACCAAGGGACTATTTATAGTGTTTGCACAGGCATAAACAACTTTCAACACAATGTCCACGAGAGTAAAGTTTGATTAATGGTTAATGAATAGCCATGTATATCACATGGCATATAGTAGCCCGTGGCATACAAGCTAAACCTCACGTACATAGCTGTGAAACCATGACACCATATAAACACTGTCAGGGTGGCACTATATTTTTATATTAGATTCTACTATAATACTGTGTACCCAAGATTCCTCCAGATATGGAATATCTAGCAATGTGACTACTAAGAGCAATATTATATGCATATTGGTAGAACTAGTACAGCTATTACTACCAACAGATGGCTAACTGATCTGATCATGTACACAGCTTAGACTGATTACAACAGCAGCTGTAGCACTGTCTATTACTCATCAGCCATGTCATCTTGGAAATCACTGGAGTACTCCACAACTAGACAGTGCATGATATTATAACTACTTCACTGATAATAGTGACTTACTCTCTTAGTGCTGAGTGCTGACAGCACAAAGCACCTGATCTCATCATTCCCATACGGACCCTCATCCTCCATCTTGATGTGGTAGGGATTACGTTTCTGGGGTGGCAACTTGTTAAACGCCTGCAGGTCCGGCCTGTGGTAGAATATATTACCTAAAAACATAAGTTTTATACATGACAAGGTTACACTACACACATAACAGGAGATTCACGGAACCAGCCAGAACATGTTGCAATGAGTTTACCTGCTGCTGCTTGCTCTGAGGTCAAAGTAAACTCAAACTTCATTTCTCCTCTGCCCATGCTCCTAGACTGGGTGGGGCTGCCATCAGGTGATGCGCTGTTTGGTGGAGAGCTGCCGGTAGATGACAGGCTGGCAGTGCGGTTTCTTATATGTACTCTGGGCCTCGCTCCACCTACCGAGTTACCTACGGGGATAGGCTGACTACGAACTGACACTATTGGCATAGGCTTATCATTCCGTCTGTGGTTGCTCTTTGACTTCTTATTTTCCTGTTAAAATACAATGTTGTGTTACAGGTGAGTAAACTAGTCCTATGTTAAGTAGATCAGACAAACTAGCCCCTTAGAAGTTCACTCACTCGCTTGCAGTGTACATGTATTAAACAATAACAATACCCTGTTGTATGACCTTACAACTTAGTAGGGCTGGCAGTGGAAATAGTATATTCCAAATCTAAATGATTCAATAACAGCTCACAAAATAACAAGTCCCCAATGTCAAATATATGGAACCGTTCTTAAATTTCAGGCTTGAGACCAGTTGTGTGTATGGAAGGGTGAAATTGACTAAAACTGATGAATCTGTGAAACCCGCTTCATTCAAATGACCATGTGAAAACAATAAAATGGCTTTACAATTTCATCTCCAAAATAACATCAATTTAAAACACGGATTCTGAAGGTACACATACGTTTGCATCATCGTCTGATGGAGGAATATAGTCCAAATCTTTGCGAATGTGACCTTTTCCACATATACACTCACAGGCTTTGTATGCAAGATCATAACCCCTCTTTGTCCAGAGGTTCTGCGCTCTTTGCTTATCATTCCAACTTCGCGCTCGTCCGGATGATTTTAGGAACAGCAGAACATGCTCCTCCCATTCTACAAGTAAAATCAAACAAATTATAGGGCTAGCTGTCCATAGAAGGAAATTAAAGATTAAAATCAAAGAATTAAAATTCTAAAATTTTATTTAGCATGCATGTACGTAGGCAATGAAGCTACTCGAAAGTTAAATAGGAACATCGCTACTCGAAGTTAATAGGAACATTGCTACTCGGACCTCGGTACACAACTGATAGGCTAGGCAGCTAATCTGATTAGGTTCTGCAAGTGGATGCAGTGATGCAGGCTACTTATCTCCGAAACTAACCTTTAAAGCACTGATTGTGCATCCACCGCGATTTAACACAATCATCATTGTTGCATATTATCCTGATGGCGCAACCAGGATTGTTATCTCCAATTAAAACTTCTGGTTCTTTGCATAGTTTAGGTGTGCAACATTGAAAAACCTCTTGACTATTCTCTACATTAACTCCGCCATTTTCTTTGTTGCTGTTGGAACTCTGCTGCAAGTTTGCAGTGCCAGCCAGTGATTCACGGTCGTGTTTTATACGACCAGCTTTTGCGTGTGGCATAGTGACAGCGAGTTGATCAGAGAGCGAGACGCCACTAACAAAGCAGTGAATATTCACATGTACTTTCAGTGCGACTTCTAATGATGAGCAGGCGTATTAGCTATAGCTAGCTTCCAATGATGGTGACTTAGTCTTATATCAGATAAGATCCTTATTTTATCGTCCAAATCATGAGCCTTGCAAATGGGAGCTCAACTAACTGCCTAGTGACAACCTAAGAAATTTGGTATCCAAACTTAATAGTAACTCGTCAAAACAAGAAACTTGACTTTGTAGAAGAAATATATGGCTAACGGTAAGGAAACCTTTTACACAAATGACAACGTGAATGGAGCACATAAAGAAACAATCAAAACATGTTGCAGCTTGGAGCGGAAATGCAAGTTACGAGAATGTGTTACTATGTAGAGCAGATGAGTTGCGATGATTTTCCATCTAAGTCGTGTTGAAGTATTGGATGATTTTGAAATAGGTCAAAACTATACGCAATGTTTCACTACTGGTTTGTTTACATACTTTGCGTGTGAAATGTATATAGGCGGCGCTTTCAAATACATGGAGCTTATTGGAAGAAACTAGTAGGTCAGCTAGGGTAGTTAAAACGAGTGTATGAATACTTATACAAATAAACACAGTGATACAATACTAAACTAGTTTTTAAAATTAACCATTCAATTGCTGGTTGCAAAATATTTAAATTACAATAACACAAAAAATAAAATCTATTAACTTATAATTTGTAAAAAAAATCATCATTGAATGCAAATCTCAAGGTCATATGTGCTCTTTACAACCGCGAATGTTTTAACCGTGGAAAGGTCTTCAATAGCGAGAGAAAGCCAAGCAAAAGATCTTTGGCGAAGTTATCCGTCCCTGTATCCCCGTTATCATTGTCAATTGTCAATATTATGGCCCAAGTATAAAGTTACATGTACATGTAGCTAATTGCATCAAAATCATATAAAAATACCAAATAATGTCAAAACAGCAGCTATTGATTACAATTAGAAGTTTTCTGCTCATCTTTTTTTAAAATGACTGAGAGAGGTCAACTTCAAATTATTTTGCTCCACTGAAACAAGCGACTTTTCCCTATAGAGTTATCTTCTTCCACAATTATATGCTAGAGGCAATGGCTTTGATTTTCAACAGGTTTCGCTAAGTCCACGTGACTACCGTTACCGCCATTGTGAATCCGCATTATCAGTAGAACTAAAGTTGGTTGTTTTTGTATGGCTAACTCAAAGAGGTATACTCTTTGGGCTAACTGAAAATGAAAATTTCCACTGTGATCTGTTGCTGTCTGTAAAATAATGAAGTACATACCATAGAGTCTTCTTCTTTCCTATGGTTCATATCAACAAACTCCCGTTAAAAAATCTAAATGCATGTACTGATGTAGGCTATCACTATCGACTATGACTATGTAGTGTTAATTATCATTATGTTTAATGTTATATTCGATATTGGGATAACTGGGTTAAACGTAGGCTACTTTCTCTACACCAACATTACACTACACTACTGCATTTGATTTGAAAAAAAATACTTGTCCCATGGACAATAGATAACGTCAAGAATATAGTTATACGAATGCAGTTGAGTTTAGTCAAAAATCTTCTTCTGCCTGTGTAGCTCGGTTGAAATTGATAATATTTGAATTAGTATAGAAAGAAAATAATGTCTTCTAAAAATAGCTCTAGGCCTATATTTATCATATTGATATTATATTCGAATTATATTTAATAAAATAAAAATTAAATATTCTTTCGGTTCTACAGCAATGTATTGTTTGTTATGTTTCAAATCCTGATTTTTCAATATTCACTTTCATGTGCCTGAATAGTTTACAATTTAAAGTTCATGTACCTTTTAAGAGGTTTGGAGAGAGTGGTAGAAAAATCAATTCTTAAGCTTTGTCTTCAATTTTATTCATTTGATTTAAATATAAACAGAACAGGCCCATATTAATTTTGTCAGTTATGAGTGAGTAAATCTACCTGTCCAATGTTGATGTTCAAACCAAATAAAGAATAAAGTATTAGTATACTATTGTCATTATAATTATAAATGTTCAAACTCAGGAAATATAAGTTAAATCCCTCCCTTGTTTGTAAACAGACTACAGTGACTGAGCTGATGTGTGACTATATATAGACACTACACTTTGAGCAGGCTTACTAATACAGTACAATTGTATACGCATGCCCATGCTCCAATTTTCGTCTTTGGCTGTTTTAGATAGATAATTTCTGACAGTTGATCATGTGGCAGCAACCTGGTGGTTGGGGCCAACCGCAATGGCCTATTCAACAGAGTGCATACGCCAATATGAGTCATGACCAAGGTTGGTACTAACACGTCCATGTGTCCACTCAAAACCCACCTGTGAATTTGTTGTACTTGTTCTCGTAGATTCTTTAGACCACTTCAACACAGAACACTGGTAAAACGAAAGAGCTGTATATTTCTAACACACGTGTAGTGTGTAGACTGAGTATAATGTGGTGCAATGTTATATTTTGACAGTTGACTGGGCTGCCCTAGCTAAGCAGTGGATGCAATTCAAGGATGTTGATGATTCAGCTGCCAAAAACGTTCAAGTAACTCAGCCGCCTCCTCCGCCTCCACCTATTGAAGGTGCGCAGGTAGAAAGTCAATCTACCACTGCCGCTGTTGGAAACTGGAACAGTGGATACAATGGAGCGTCCAATAACAATCAAGCGTGGGAGAGCACAACGACCTCAGACTGGACAACTGACATGGACATTCAGGTGCCTGTATATTCCAAGCAATGCATTCTCAGCGAAATACTTGTGAATTATATTGTAGATATCGACTGTAAAAAATGTCATACTGTGTTATTGAATCAGGGCAAACCCACATTTAATGGTTGACTTACCAGCTACATACTATAAGTTTTTTAGGATATATATTAATTAGTCTCAAGAAATGATACAAGAATTCTAATGCAAACTCATGTTCTCATGTGCACTTTGCTCGCTGTTCTCAGAAAGATGAAGAAGCTGCACCGGCATTACAGACACCTCAAGCATATGAATACAATCATGGGTCGTCGGGCTACAATAACTTTTACAACTCTTCTAACCAAGCACCTAAGGAGCCTACTAAAGGATCACAAAACAACTTTGCACAGGGGCAGTTTAATCAAGGGTATGAATATAACCAGCAGGTCAGTTTGTTTTTCTGTTACCACACGGATGATGTGTGGTCAACCAAACGGCTATATGTGTTTGTAACTCTTTGTGAAAAGTGTGTAGCATACACTTTAACTGACTTTACATTAAAACATGGGCAGCAAATAATAAGTTCTTCATTAAGTGCATTTAATGAAGGATGTTTCATGCCATGTGATTATAGTGTACACACCCCCTTCTTGTAGAACTACCACCAACAACAACAGCAGCAGTACTGGATGCAGAATCACCCTGGCTATGGTCAGTTTATGGGTGCAGCTATAGCTTCAAACTCTGGAGACAATCAGCAGCAACATCACGTTCAGCATCCACCCCACTTTCATGATGATGATGTCACAGGACCACCGGTTATGGGTATGGTCACTACAAGAAATAGAGAATAATCTGTGTAAAATATCCGCCACATAAACATTGTATGTTATGTAGATTTCTTATTAGCGTATGGCATGATGACAACTGTAGATGCTGCCAAGCGCAAAACTCTACCCTTGTGGATAAGGGAAGGACTGGAGAAAATGGAGAAGGAAAAGGCCAAGAAGGAGGAAAAAAAGCGACTGGTCAAAGAACTGGAAAAAAAGAAGCTGCTTGAGGAGGAGCAGAGGAAGAAAGCAGAGGCAGAGGCTGCAATCACTGGCATCCCTGTGAAGAGTAAATTTGTAAGTACACGGTGTGATGAACTGCCTTTACGTCTACATCTTATACGCATCACGCGTACACATGTCACTGTCACCATCTGCAGATTACTGACTACATTTAGTTATATGTTCATGTAGGAAGACGACGATGAGGACGATGATGATGCAGAGGGAGATAAGGTAGAGAGAGTTAGTATCAGACGCTCCGAGTCCCGACAACGATCAGTGTCTCGATCTCCTTCTCCCGAGGATAAATATATGACACCCGAGGAACGAAACCAAAGACTGGTATGACCTTTTCTTCTTCATAACATGACTACTCTGATTGCATGTATTTGATTTGTGTACTGCCATGTGAGTGATTATATAGAAAGTAAGCAACTTCTGAATGCATTGTCTGCAGTAGATTGAATGGGCTGGCGGCCATACTCTCTTTTGCAGATGATGAAGGTGAAGGCCATGCTAACAGACGTACTACTCTCCGTAACTAATGAGCAGATAGCGGATGTATGTAGAAAAGTACACAGCAGGTTGAAAAAGCAGGCATTAGCAGGTAGTTTATATGATGCACTGTACCTTTGGGCAGTGGGTTCCTGCAGCATGAACTGTGGTAATAACTGTATCAGACATTTATGGAACGTTGCAAGTATAGATTTCATGTGCAAACTTCAGATCGGTGAATTATATAAATCAATAAATTCTAAAATATTGCCTTCTAATGAAGTGCAACCACACCTTGTATTACCTGGTTCCCATCGGTTACTGTGTTACTTGCTTTCCTAATAGTTGCCAAGACATGGGCACAATTAGCGTCAGTGAATATGACTTCAAATCCATTGATATAATCATGTAGCTAAAGATGTGTATGTTTTACTGCACTGTACATAATAAGACCCCCCCCCCTCTCTACTCGCTGTAACTATATTACTGCTGTTTGTTCATCTTTCACTGCTGATGATCACTGTGTTCATAAAACCAATCTTATCAATAGCTCCAGCCAAGATGATCGGCAAGTCTAATGCATTAGCCTCGCTGAAAAGTTCATTTGGTAAGTAGCTCTACTCTTTCTACATACACTCCAGTTCAAACATGTTGCATTGTGGGACTATCAATGCCGTGTTTGTTATCATATTGGGGGTACAACTTGTAAGTGGGCATACAACTGGTTACTGATCTACAACCCCTGAACCTTGGATACAAAAGTAATAAATTGGAGACTGAAATAAATAAGTTTGTCTCATTTTTACTGTGTTTTATTAGCTGTTACTGATTTGCTGCTGTAGCTGGTTCCATTTTGTCAGGGAAACATTTATATTGAGCAGGAGGTTGGGGCGATTCATGAGTTGGTTGCCATGAACTGGTTGCCATGTATGTGTTACATACATATTTTAGTGATCTTTTAACACGAGTTGTATGGTACAGGTGGGTATGACTCGGAAATATCTAGTGGATCAGATGACGGTGGTGATCAAGGTAGCGATTCAGACAGCACCGATGATGAAGACAGTCATGCGAAAGCTAGACAACGACACGAGTTTGCTAGGAAACAGAGAGATCGACTTAAACAGGTAGAGGTGGAGGAAAAGAAGGCATTGGGTAAGCGATTACTATTGCTGGTTGTCCATTCATCTGGTCATTTGTTGACCAGCGCTACTGTCCATTTGTTGTTTGCCAGTTATGTTATAATACTACCACATCTTTTAGTCTACATAGCGGTCCTCTAGGATAGGTCCACTAGGATAGGTCTACTAGGATAGGTCTACTAGGATAGGTCTACTAGGATAGGTCTACTAGGATAGGTCTACTAGGATAGGTCTACTAGGATAGGTCTACTAGGATAGGTCTACTAGTACAATTTACATGTTTAGAGAAAACAAGCGAGTGCACACTCATGTGATAAGGTGGAAATTATCTTGCCCTGTATGTGTTCCTGGGTCAAATACCTTATCTCATGTGTTTTAGATTGGTTCAACAAGCCAGTGGATGAAAGGGAGGGGTTTGCCGGTCTGCCGACAGTGAGTAAGGGGTCAGGAATACCTGGTCTAGATGTGGCTGAGGATCAAGCTAATGATGATACAGAGACAGCAGGATCTTCCCATAGAAGGAGATCCAGTTCACATGCTGAACGCAGAAACAGTAAATCTGATGGGGAGAAACCAATCAGAGACTCTGTACGAACAAGTCAATCGGATAATCCAGTTGAGAAATCAAAGGATAAGGAGGCAGAAAGAGGTGGATCGCATAGTCCAGAGCGCGGAGAGGACAACACTAAACATGAGGATCGTAGACACAGTCGAGATCATAAGCATAAGCATAGATCAACAAGCAGAGATAGACGACGCAAGGGTCGTTCATGGAGTAAAGAGAGAAAGCGTGACGACCGTTCAAATAGTAGAGAAAAGAAGCGTAAGGATCGCTCAAGAAGCAGAGAGAGAAAACACAAGGACCGGCAGCCTAGTGGCGACAGGAAACACAGAGCCAGGTCAAATAGTTCGGAGGAAAAGTACAAAGATCGATCTCGTAGTTGTGATCGAAAACGCAGAGATCGATCCCGCAGCCGGGGGAGAAGACATAGGGACCGTTCTCATAGTAGAGGAAGTAAACGAGACTCTAAAAGAAAACGATCAAGCAGCCGTGACCGTCGGAGAAGTCACAGGTCAAGATCAACGGAGAGGAAACGGCGACGTAGTTCCTCCAGAGAACGTCGGTCTAAGCGAAGTCGATCAAAAGGTAGAAGGAAATCTTCTCGTCGAAGTCGTTCTGTTGACACTGATCAGCTTAGTGATAATTCTCCTCCTTCCAGATCTCATAAGCAGAGCAGGTCACATGACTCAAAATCTAGGCATAAAACTGCTTCTACTGGACATAAAGCATCAAAAAGTCGTTCTAGTGCAAAAGAGCGTGGCTCAAGTCCAGACAGAGATGACTTGAGAAGTCATAGAAAGAGTAAACGGAGATCAACTTCTACTGATTCCGAATCCAATTCCAAAGATAAACCAGCAGCGGCTTCAGCTGAGAGTAGCGGTAGTGATAGTGGTAGTGGCAGTGACACAGAGGGTAACACAGAGTAGGTAAAGCTGGGTAGTGAGTCTAATATAACTCTGATTCCAGGTGAGCGTTCACATAGATACAAGTAATGTTGTTTTGACCCTTGACACGCTAATAGTTTTGTTTACATGGTAACTTGTCAAACAGGTTATATAAAGTGTTCGGATTTATTTGTTATACTGAAGACAATTGTAGATTCAAGGCATGGTTTGCTTGTTTTAGCGTTCATGAGCTGAGTATAGTGGAGGTCAACTCGTTCAAGTGGATCCACGCAGAGGCGTCTCCTACCAACCAGTCCGATTACACTGTGTTTAATTAGACTTGCAATAGATCACTATGTTATTTAATTTCAATCTAGATGATTTAAATATTTTCTATACTTTTGTTCTACCAGCATCTCATATGTCAAGGTGTGAATATTTTGATACATCAATGATTTTGGTTGCTCTATGTGTACATATTTGAAAATCGTACTGTGGTTTTTAGAACAAGCCACCATTACCAGTATAATTATTTTACCAGTTTAATTTCTTTCTTGTTTTATCAGAGATAGAATGGGAATATTGTCTTTTTGACAGTGGATTTCTAGTACTATGTGTTGCCACAATAAAAGTATAGCTACTGAATATATATTGGCCAGTTATTAGTTGATTACCAAAAGAGAAAATAGATGCATCACACATGAATAATAAATATTGTTTTGACACTTGTGTTTCATAGTGCTGAAAGTTGAACTGGCCTGGTCTGCACACCACAAATTCCAACCTAGACAACAATCAATCAGAAAATCAATAATTCTACAGATAAACATAATAAGTTGTCCTCTCTACAATTTATCTAATGTGCACCACAGGCTCTTATTCATGGGCGCTCATACCATAGTATTAGTATTGATCATAATTAGAAGTTATCCTCTCTCAATTGCTCATCTTAAAGTTGGGAGAAAACAACTCTAATTACGATCAACAGGGCTTTCATTTCAAGTGCCTTATAATGGCAGTGTTGTTGCCCTCTCTTTGCTGAAGTAAAAATTGCACGAATCCCTCCTTTCCTAGCGATTCCAATTGTATAGTTTCTGCCTAGAAACTTCTCGACTTCCTGTATGCAAGAGTTGAATGAAATTTTAAAGAAGATTTATACTCATTAGTAATTGATCGAATAATTATGGCGTCAGAGCTTCAGTGTTACAGAAAAGGATGTAATAAAAGCTACATATCAAACGAGAACGCAGCAGGCAAGTAGTTGTTGGTGAATGACTAATATAACGACTTATTTCTAATCGATTATCGATGCATGCTGTTGAGTTAGACGTAACTAATAAACTACCAATTCATAATAATGATATAATTAAATTTCATATTACTGAAATTAAATTTAATTGGGCTATATGGGGGTTTCTCCGTTAATAAATTAAATTTTTGGTAAATTCTCAAAATAAGACTTTCACATAATTTTTCCAAAAACTGTTAGAGAAGAGGACATGTGCAATTAAATTGTATAGGCTAGTAAATTAAATAAGTAATAGTTCCACAATTTAATTTCTGAATTTGAATTTATAAACACATGTCATAAGCATTTATGGGGGAAAATTGCTGTTAGATGCACAACGATGCTGACGAAATCTCGAGCACAAAATGTGAGAAAGTTGAAAAGGCTTATAAAATCATAAGTAAGCAGCCCTTTGACTAGCCTTAATTCACATTTGCTACAAAGAATAGTTCCTTGTAGTGTATGGGCCTACCTGCTCTAACAATCATTAAAAGTTATGATCTATAACAAGATGGCCAAACACCCTATATGCATGTATAGCAAGGTGGCCATAATATGTGGTAGCTTGTTCGGTTCACTGTGCTAGGCTATTAGGTGCTGTAGCGCCCCGGGTTCAACCCTCAGTCAGGGACTGGTATTTTCATGGATGTGAAGTGAGTCTCTGACTGCTCAAAAGATAAATTCCTTGCATAAAAAAACATCATAATTCTATTATTATTCTTTCAATTTTTAGCCTTTTCTCAATGGGCCTCAGGCTAACAATTGATTTAGACACTCCAAAGCCCATGCATAGTTATATAACAAAAGGCATAATTATGATAGAGTTTCAGCGAATCACTGGCCATGTACATAGCAACGTCAAAAAAATTTATAGACAATGTTTGTGCTAAATTTGAAGCTAGGCAACTTCAAATCGATGACACCAAATGTAGTTAGTGGACAATCTTGGGAGAGTCGTTCATTACATGGTGTTAATAACAGGACAAACAGATTTATTACCTTATGCTTAAATGTACATGTACGTTGTTCAGACAGATTTTATGCAGTATTTCTGGGAAGCAAAGAAAGTATTTTTGTATCAGCCAACTATCAGTTCTTTTAAAATCATTTGATTAAAAGATCACTTTGCTTTGGGTCCTAATTGTGATACATTATTTAAATTGTAGATTCATGCAGGTATCACCCAGGTGCCCCTGTTTTCCACGATGCACTGAAAGGTTGGAGTTGCTGTGATAAAAAGAGTACAGACTTCTCGATCTTCCTTGATATGCCAGTATGTATTGTCTAGTGCTATATTTATCTAACAGCATTCAGGTGTATTATTTATCAGTAGAGAGATGATGTCAGAACATTTTTTGTCTCAACGTCTCGGAATTCAGGGACATGCTTTGTACACTATAAATAAATTTTGCAATTGATAGTACCGTAACCCCGTGCATGATTTGGCTATATGATAGACAGGAATGTGTATTATATTCATGTAACTGATGGCAAAGACTGCTTCCAACCTAATGAAGATCTGGTTCTGTCTTCATTTGATACCATACTGTATTGCTTACTATATCGATATAATGTTACATTGTTTCTTTAGGGGTGTACATATGGTTTCCATAGTAATGAAAAACCACCGCCAGCTCCCAAAGTAGAAAGTAAACCGTTACCCGATGAGCTGGTGATTAAGGGACCCCCACCTAAACCTGTTCAGCGCTCAGAGAGACCAGATGTGAATGAGCCTATGGTTAAACTTACAAATACTGTTGGGGCCACTCTCAAGCAAGCTTTAGAAAAAAGGCTTGCTGCTCTAAATGTCCAGAATGATCAACTAGCAGATGGAGGTATGTTTTTCTCTAGTATTAAAGAATTGTTCTATTCATAATATAAAGTGTAGGCAAAAGGATTTGAACAAGTTCTCTGGTGTTTGAAGAATAGTTCTTTACTTAGAAAAAGGCCTATGCAAAAGTTAATTGATGATTATAGTAATCGCACTACAATGAAAGAAATGAATGCTTCAAACTTTACAGAGCGAAGTTTGTAGTCGATTTCTTGGTTACTTGCTAATGTCAACTATATAATCATTGCAAGACTCAACTAGCATGCAATGATAATATTTAATAGTGTCAACTGAGGAGGTAAAAATTGGTACAGCTTGCAAGAACAAAAGTTGCCAGGCAAGATACGAGGGCCCAGAGACTAATGACACGGAATGTCTCCATCACCCGGGTGTACCAATATTTCACGAGGGGTACGTATCATTAGGACCTACCATTCTCTATGACTATTATTTGCATGTTGTAATATCACATCTACCTGCTGCGTGTTTTAAATTTGTTTAATACAAAAATATCGAGAGGGTAATCAGTCATAAAAGATGATAAAACAACTCGAGCATCAGCTGGTCATCAATCAATTAGCAATGTGTCTATTTTCTACAGGGATCTCTTCTCTTCTATGTTTATCAGTAAATAGCTCGGGTTCCTGTACATGTAGATGGAGTTGAGATTTACAAAAGAACATTGCTTATTGTCTTACTGTAGCTAAATGTATATGTTATATTATCTTATATTATATTTTGTTATACAATGTATTATGTTATTAGGATGAAATACTGGTCATGCTGTCAGAAGAAAACCACTGAATTTGATAAATTTTTAGAACAAATCGGATGTGAATCGGGCAAACATAAGTGGGTGGCACTAAAGGTTAGTTGTTTATCGTCCAGTTTCTCTGATGTACAGTACAATGTATACAATATCATAATATGGTTTATATTATACCAATATAGACTTGTGTATGTATCTGTTGTGGATTTAAATCATGAGTAAAATATTGTAGTCCGTGTACTGTATACTACTGTGAATGGTAGATCTACATTCTATCATGTTGTTGGTAGGAGAAGAGTCAGCAGAACAACTGTAGAATGGACTGGCATCAGACAGGAGGAACTGTAACTATCTCTGTGTTTGCTAAGTGTGCTGACCCTACAAAGACCATAATCAAAGTGAATCAAGTGTCTGTTGATATATTTATTGTGTACGAAGATGACAAGATATATTCAGAATCTATAGAGCTAAATGGAGTAAGTACATTGTGTACTAAGGTGTACCATAGTCAGTAGATGGTAGGAGGGCTGACCATGATTATGATATTCATGTGTTTCTCAACTTGTTTCGGCAAATTAATTATCAGGTTATACATAGGTGTGTTAGCTGTTAATTGGTAATATACTACAAACTAGTTTTGTAGAAGCTCTTGTTTAATTTAAGTATTCTTGAAATTTCTAAGTGTGGCTTTCTATATGCCATGTATGTATATACATGTACATATAAAAATGTACTTTTGCAATTTTCTGCGCTTTATTCTGTTGTATTGTATATTTTTATCCTTCATTCCAGGTCATAGACATAGAGAAGAGCAATGTTAAACTATTAGGTGCCAAAGTGGAGGTGATTTTAAAGAAGGCATCTCCTCATAGTTGGGGCAAACTACAGTACCAACCGCAGTCAGGAGATAACTCCAAATAACCGCTGTACCCACTAGAATATTGCACCACAACTCGATTATCTCACCACAATTGGAACATTTCAGCACAGTTTGAACATTCTATTGCGGCCTCTCTATATATTAACTAGTGTAAAGGAAAATAGGGGTAGCAAGGTGGAGAAATTGATGCAACCAGCACATGAAAGGTAATCCCTTGTTCAGTTTAAATACCATCTTGAAGTTAAGAGTTCAGGGATTCTAACTCTGTTGGCTCCTACCAATTAGGGGGGGGGGTACACTGCCCACAGCGGCTGATGTGACCTTAGGTTAATGTCTAGAGCACTGGATTTGTAGCAATCTAATGCAGTTCTAGTACAAACTATGCCAGTGAATTGACACAGTATTTTGTGTACCAACTCATTTGGGCAATAGCTCTGTCACAAAGAAATGTTTTACCTTCACTGCAGTGGGTGGAGTCATTCTCAGTGATTCCGAATCATCTTTGGTGATATAAATGTGTATTCCTCGTGTGCAGGTATTTGTCAAGAGCTTCATCTCGGATGGAATGTTTTTGAAGTTTCACACTGTTTTCAGTATACATTGAGGTGTCTGTACACAGATATTGGCCCACTATATCAGAAGGAATGAACAGTGCATATCTGTTTTTGCTGCCACATCCTATTTGGGTTTATCTTTCCATAGGAATATTTTTACACAAGTATAAAACCAGTGCAACAATGGGCATTTATTTGTATTTGACCACCAAGTAATAGCAAATTATCTCTATTTTTAGCAACTTAACTTTTTGCCACTTACCCTTTCCTATTTTCCTGCATCTTTGCTGCTCTAATACTCTCCCAACTTGCATTGTACCTGCACATAAATGTGTTAGTGGTTTTGAGTTGTCTCCTCCTTTGTTTGATAGAAATTAATTTGCGTAGTCCTTGACTCTTTGGTTCAAATCCTGAAATTGCAAACCCCCAGAGTGGAGGAAGAGACAGCTTCAACTACTCTGTTAGTAGCATGTGGAGGACTGTATGTACATGTATGACTGTATGTACATGTATGACTGTATGTACATGTATGACTGTATGTACATGTATGACTGTATGTACATGTATGACTGTATGTACATGTATGACTGTATGTACATGTATGACTGTATGTACATGTATGACTGTAAGTACATGTATCTTTCTTTCTTATTATTTAATCCTATCCTGGTTTATTTCATTACTTTCAGTTCAGCGCTACTCTTTCCCCATTTGTTCTGATGACTCTGTTATATGGGTGTCACAACATAGTGTTCAAGATAACATGTAGTCTAGGTTCTTCACATAGTCATGTCATGCTTTTACTGACATGCAATTAACCACTCTTATACATGTATCTTATAGTTTTAACACATGAGGCTAATTACTATCAAATCTTTTCATAACCTTTCTGACTTATTGCACTCAGAATTTCACAAACTAACAGTTTCACTTGACACTCTACTTCCACTCACTCACTTCATTCTCCAGTTTGCTCTAGTGGAATCTAGAAATTCATTCCAGTTACCATAGTAACCATAAACCGTATCATCATACAAAAAATTTTAGTGTAAACTTTTCCTACTTTACTACTTAAACAACTATTCAGTCTATAGAAATTGCTCATAATTGCACTGGTTTTATGAACTTGGTCAAATATTCAAACAGGGGAGATAATACACAGTAAGGTGTGACAATTAAAATAGACATACTGTTTATTCCTTTCCTTATGGTAGCCCACTGGTTCATGTACAGATACCTCACAAGTGTACTGGCAAACAGCTGTGGCTTATAAAATATTCCATTTGATTTTGAAGTCCTTGCAAATATTAGCCCCAGGACAATTACACACTATTTCACTAATATGGTTTGGGGTCATTGAGTAAAGGCTCAGCCCACTTTCAGACAGGTAGAATATTTTGTTGTGCTTATACTATTGTACCAATAAGTTGTTCCACAGAACATGTGCTAGTTCACTTGCATAGTTTGTACTAGAACTGCATAGATTGCTACAAATCCAGTGCTCTAGACATTAACCTAAGGCCACATCAGCTGTCGGCAGTGTACCCCCCCCCCCCCAACTTGGGTATGAATCAACAGAGTTAGAATCCCTGAACTCTCAGCTTCAAGATGGTATTTAAACTGAACAAGGAATTACCTTCAAGTGCTGAACTTATCCACCTTGCTACCTCAATTATTATATACCCCCCCCATGTTGGTTTTTTTCTGGAAATAACAAGTTTTATTGTTAAATATTTTATATAAAATATTGTGTTTTTAAAATAAAGTTTGTTAAGTTACAATAGCAATAGTTTATTGTGTAAAGTAAAGTATACAGTATAAAGATTTTATAGTAAAAAATACAATAATTATGTACATTATAATTCATTGATCTGTAGCTTCTTCAGATGCAACATCCAATAGACCATCTGTAGTATA
Organism: Bugulina stolonifera; assembly: GCA_935421135.1. NCBI lineage: Eukaryota > Metazoa > Bryozoa > Gymnolaemata > Cheilostomatida > Bugulidae > Bugulina > Bugulina stolonifera. Next base: position 13,880,481 of record OW285193.1, on the reverse strand, counting down.
TTTCTTGACAAGTTCTCCTTTTGCTTTCATAATTTCTTCTATATTTCTAAAATGAGAGTTATATACAGAGTAGCAAGCAAATAGCACTACAACAGTACAGTAGAAAGATAAACAAATGCAATTGCCTAACTGTTGAAGACAGAATAATCCCATACTTCGATGCTGCTGGAAATACAGCAATTGGGGGGGGGGGATCCCCATCAGCAAACACTGGTTTGATAAGAGTACTGCAATTGGGTGCTTCCCCTCGGCACCGGTACACTTGAGCAGGGATTGCCTCGACTCTAGTCTCGGACTATCTGGCTTCCCTTTTGTGCAATCTTACACATGCGTACACTTTTACTATAATCTACTGTTATTGATAAGCAATAAACTCAATAATAATAATAATAATTAGGGATATTCTTTCTAAGACATGCCTAAATAGGAGAGGGAATTGACCAATTATTATAAGCTACTTTCATAATATAAAAATTACTCAGTTGTTCGGTGTACACTAGCACAGGTACAACACATGGTAGTAAAAATATTCAGATATCCCAGACTCCACCAACAAATTATTAGCGTAGGCAACATGGTGGTTTCAAATCATTTATCTAATAGTGGTCAATTTGGATTGGGATGTATTGTACATCACTCTGGTCTGTGATGCCAATAGGCCTGATGCTGAGATTTTCAATTCTAAACATCAATATTGAGTATCTTTCAATCTTATCTGATATCAATTTGGGCAGTACTATTACAAAATGTTGGATACCCTAGCCAGCAGTACTGGACAGAGATAATTAGTATGGGTGTCCAAACATAGGTGTAGCATGGGAATCTATTATATGTTTACTAGGATTTAAGGTACATACCTTGCGCTGATATGATCAAACCATCCAAGGTTGTCTGCTATAAGATGTCTGTTCTTACATCCAGCACATTCAATAATCACTATTCCTTTTTGATAAGAGAGTTTAGAGAATGTCTTTGTCTGGCGGTGATTACATACTTTACATGTAAATACTATTGCCATTCTACCTTCCAATTCTGCAAGTTCATGTTTGTTAGTAGAAGATGGTGGATTATCAAAAGCTTTAAAAAAGCTGGAGGTTGTATGAAAGCTGCACCTTGTGTGTCCAACCGATGATGAATATAGCTTTGGTGCTCTATAAGATCCAAATAGGAATTGTCTATACCTATTTACAGGTTTCTGTTGACCACACAATCCTCTAAAACCAACCGCAAATAGCTGCTTCTTCATTCTGAACCTGAAACATAGTGTTGATAGTCACCCTCAGTAGGCTTATAAATGTCAGAGCCCCTGCAACTAATTAGTATCTTATTTTTTAGATTGCACTTTCAATCAATAAATATGGCAGTGTTTACATCTCTAATCACACACATTTTGATTTAGCCTGATAAATCTAATACATTAAAATGTTCGACACAGTAGCCTACATTATTGGCTTAGGCTAATGCTGTAGCAATCACAACATAGACAATATACAAGCCCCTATAGTAATTGAGGTTTTGACTGTAAAAATAAGGTTGTACTGCAATGTTTTTGAGTGTGTTTACATACGAGGGCCGATAGACCGCTAGTATGGGAAGGGCTTGGAAGGTGGTAGAGGCCGACCAAGTAACCTTCTGCTCGTTACATAAAGAGTGAACAGTTATTATAGGTGCTCTTGTTGATATGTATCAGACGTAGGCCGATGCCGAGACTCATTGAAGAGCTCAGGACCGACGTAGGTCTTGTAGACTTTATACTCCAGAGGAGTGCAATGAAAGATCTGGTATTCTAGGCAGACATGGGCACTCGAGTCATTTTACTCGACTCAAGTTAACTCGAGCAACAGCTTTTCATTACTTTCAATTGACTTGTGCTTTTGTACTGTGTGAAAGCTGGGAATTGACTTTTACTTCTACTCTCCTACAAAGCATGATGCTTGACTCTTACTTTACTCTAATCTCTCAGCTATCAATGATAATTCTATTGGTTTGGTGTAATTATGTAATAAATCTTGTCCACCATAGAGAAGCTGAGAGGCTTATAGATAAACAGACCTACCATTACAATAAGTGCAAATTTGAAATAGCCTTTGTTCCTCAGAACTACTTTAACTGACAGAAAATTGGATCTAACACTAAGTATTATCTATTGTGTGTTGTCACACTTGTATACATCAGAAATTTGTGTTCTACAAAATTCCCATTGGTATTCTCTTTGACATACCGCTGTACTTTTGACTCTACTCTAACTCTAGCATTTTGGCACTAGTTGCTTGACTCTTACTTTACTTTTCAAAATGGCTGTTTATTTACTCTTGCTCTACTTTTGACTTGCTTCATCCGATGAGTTGACTCTAAATTACTTTTTATCAATTGGGAATGTATACTCTTACTTGACTCTTGACTTGAGTATTTGCCTGCTTTGCACATGTCTGATTCTAGGATCTTAAGCCCGACGCTAGATTAATATAGAATCTGGGATCGACCTAAGTCGTAGAAGTGGTGTAGAGATATGCTTAAACGAGGATGGGGATGAACTTGAGCCGTATGGATCTATGGATCCGCCGGTAGAGTTACCCGCCTACAAGAGAAAGCCTCTATAGGTTTGAGTTAGGAGATGTTGCTTTATTAGAGCGCAATCAACAACTGATTTGACACAGAAAATGCACAGCCTTTTATACTATTTCTATTTCCGGTAAACAGAGCGGCCGAGGCCGATAAGGTATCGGGTGCGGAACTGATGCAATAACATGGATAGTTCCGCCCGACGTCACGTAGACAATAATCAGGTGATGATTACGTAATTGCAAACATGCTAGGCAAGTATGATTAGTTAGCGATAGGTATGTGTCCAATACAATAGCAGTAAACCAGTACGACAATATGATTGGTTAATGACAATAATATAAAGCACGCTATAATACGTAAGTAGTTGGATTATAATATCAGATAATACAGCGACATGATTGGCTGGTAAAAATACAATAGTAAATATAGGCATAGAATGGATCAAACATGCAGCTGTAGCTAGTAACTAGTAGCTAGTAATGTCTATGCATTATAAGATTATAGTCAATGTCTGGCTAGTCAAGGGAGGCTAGACGCTAAGGCTATAATGTCAGTGTACAATGTTATGGACCTTGAGACTCTGGGAGTTGCTTGTCCACTACACCAGCGTGGTTCGTTTCACTACAGTACTACATGTAGTTGTCTGAAATTGAATTGAGCTAGTGATAGAACAGTGATGTTTTATTACCAGAACAATTTGAATTTTTGCCATAGCCAATTGAGAATGCACTCAAGTGAGATGTGAATTTAATTTGACAGCATAGTCTGAAATTTTTATAGCACATCACCATGCAGGATTGGTGGTATGTTTCTCCTTTCATCTCATAAACATGTTATGGCAGATGTAGTGAAGAGTAACATAAGCACTTTTAGGTTGATATTGAGGTGGATTTTCCTCTGCTCTGGCGGCCGTTCTAAATCATGACATTAGTCATTGCTATTAGCTCTTTATCATCAGAAATATAGGCTAGTCATACACTCTGAATAATTTGTGGTCATGGCTATGGTGTTGTTCCTCATCCCGAGAGATCCTGGTGAGAAAACACTAGACCCACCTTTTTCAGGCTCGTCAAAGCCATATATAACACTGTTCTGTTGTAGGGTCTCATACTAAATTTGCACATTAATATTCTAACACCCAAAGAAGGTCATGGACATCAACCATCACCACAAAAAATGGGTCAGATATGATGCAGTTCAGTTCAAATTTTTCTGGTCTAAATAATGCGGAACATGTAGGCCTATATGAAATTTTTCTTATTCTTTGATCCACATCACTGAGTAGGCGTACTCTTCTAAGCATTTCAATTAATTGCGTTGCCTGAGCTTCAACTTTGTAAAATGCTTATGGGCCATTCCATGGGGACTGATCAAATTTGCGTGCTGGCCCGACTCAGATTCTTTTGAAAATTTGCAGGTAGAAAGAGCACCCTTAAAGTAGTGGGAAACCACCAATTTTTTTTCTATTTGACCCCTGTGGTTCCGGCAGCAGCTCGTTGAAAAGTGGGAAAATGTGGTGGGGACAACTCCAAATGGACTTTTTTAAAATTCCTGAACATTCAAATTATTACTGTGGCCACTGTATGATACTTAGAGCTGTAATTTTTGTTACATAGATACTTTCATATACGTGCTTCAGTTTCACTACTCATTCAAGCCTGTATGGTCAACATATTGAGGGTCAGAGGTCACTGAAAACACCTCTCAGAGCTAGTTTGACCAAAATTCACTGAAAATCGACCAAATAAACACTGCTGGATTTGATGAAAAGAAGGTTGATATAGAATAACTAAGGATTAGAGGTGCTCAACACAAGGATAAATGAATTTTCAAGAACAAAAAAAACTCTGCAAAATGAACTGTATGGCGACAGCGGCTCAAATTCAACATGGCCGTCGTCCGAGTTGGCGTTTTGGAGCGTTATTCAAGGCTAAATCTACTAAACTTAGTAGTGAAAATTAATGGTGAAAATGTTGCTATATATACAATTCACACCTGTAGATTCCATTTCTGCAATAAAAACTTTGTCTTTTTGGGTCTAAAAGGCTGAATTCTCAGATTCAAATTTTACATACATTCACTTTAATATAGTGACCATATCGCCAATGCAGTTAATTGGCTATGGCCATAAAGGTCAGTCAAGACTTAATTTAAAGTGCAATTTGAGACTTGGCCTGGTTATGCAACCTACTTTGTGAAGAAAAATGGGTGAAATCCGTTTTACTAGCCTAAACATGCAGTTTTGTTAACTTTGCCATTACTCTTCCTTTCACACGTTTGTCAAATGAGGCAGAATAGCTAAGCTAAGCAGTATTTCCAGGTCAGACTTAACCAAGTATTGTTTAATGAAAAGGAAGGGGAAGAAGATGGAGCTCCATAGAACTAAGGCTTATTTAATCAGTGGGTGAGGTGGTGTTTTAGCTCGGGATTTTTTTTATGGTCACCATTAGTTATCAGATTCTAATCAAAAATATACATGCAAATTTATAGCCACAGCCCACAAACAATAGTTTTGACAAGCTTACATAATATATACATGTATTTAGCTTACAATTAAACCAGTCTTTACTAATTAGCTTCAAAAATATTTTTTGTCCATGATATTTGAATAGTTCCTTTTCCAGTGTATAAGTGTTGTACAGTATTTATTAGAAGAGATTGAATTTCAGCAGTCCATAGTATAACAATTATTATGGCCAGGTCAATATGGTTGTCTGCACTTAGAAAGGTGAGATCTGCTCTTCTTTTATTCACTGAGCATATTTTTTTTCAGTTAAGTGGTTTTGTCTTTTGAAGGGTCAAAACTATCTCGATTGAAAATCAAGTTGTCGGTATAAAGAACGGTAAATTTGGTGAGGTGATGCTAGCAAGTACATTAAACATTATTACCTTTGGAAACAAGCGAACACTTGTAATATAATTTCAACTAAACTAAGTCTCACAAAACCATATTCATATTTTTGAATACTCTGTTGATTAAAAGTTAATGCATGTCGCACCACTTACCTTAGTTGTGGTCATTTATATAAGACCAAAAAGATATTTTTGCAGCTAATTAGCAAACACCGGTTTAATTGTCAGCTACATGTAAATATATATAAAAATTGTTAAAAGTTATTGTTCGAGGGCTGTGGCTATAGTTATGCATGTACATGTACATGTATATATTTGATTAGAATTTGATAACTAATGGTGACCCCAAAATTTGTCTTGAGCTAGTTTAAATAACCTTTAACTCCTCAGCTTTACCCACGAATTAAAAATGCCTTAGTTCTATGGAGCATCACTTTCTTCACCTTCTTTTTCACTAAACAATACTTGGTATAAGTCATACCTTGAAATACTGCTTAAATTAGCTATCTTACCTCATTTAACAAACGTGTGAAAGGATGAGTCATGGTTACCAAAACTGCATGTTTGCGCTATTAAACCACTACTGTCTCACCATTCAATATTTGCAAAGAATACTGGTCATCTTATTTCATCAAGATTGATGTGCTGTTTGTCTCTGTAAACCTAGTGGCAGCCAAGATAAACTCATTTGAATAATGGCTATTATGACCTCCATTCAGCATTGAGACCTGTTAAGTTCCTATGGCTATGCCTGTCCTAAGTCTATACTTGTAACTTATGTACATAGGTAAGCTACTCACATCAAATAGCCCAGTAATCTTATTGAACCAACACTAACTGTCATTCTATAAATAACTCTTGTGCACAGTGATGAATAAGTAAGTTAGAGTCATGCCCACAAAAAACAACGCAATGCATTGCAAGTCCTATGGCTATCTCTGTAGCACTGCTTTATATTGACTGCTTGAGTGCTTCCAAAATTCCCAACATAGGCTGATTGAAGGTGAAGTTAGCCAATATTAAAACAGCAGTTTCTTGGCAGCAGCTAGGATACCAAACACAAACAACACATCAATCTTAATGAAAAAGGATGAACATCATTATTTGAAAATACTGAATGGTGCGACAGTAGTGGTTTAAAAAGGATTTCACCCATTTTTCTTCACTAATAAGGTTGTATAACCAGGCCAAGTCGCAAATTGTACCTCAAATTAAGTCTTGACTGACTTCTATGGCCATAGCCAATTAACTGCATGGCCATGTAGTCACTATATTATAGCGAATATATGTAAAATTTGAATCTGAGAATTCGGCCTTTTAGACCCAAAAAGACAAAGTTTTATTGCAGAAATGGAATCTACAGGTGTGAATTGTATACATAGCAACATTTTTACCATTAACTTTCACTACTAAGTTTAGTAGATTTAGCCTTGAATAACGCCCCAAAACGCCAACTCGGACGGCGGCCATGTTGAATTTGAGCCGCTGTCGCCATATGGTTTAGTCTGGAAAGTGTTTTTTATTCTCAAAAATTCATTTACCCTTGCATTGAGCATCTTCAATACTTAGTTATTGTATATCAACCTTTTTTTCATCAGATCCAGCAGTGTCTATTTGGTCGATTTTAAGTGAATTTGGGTCAAACTAGTTCCGAGAGGTGTTTTCGGTGACCTCTGACCCTCAATATGTTGACCATACAGGCTTGAATGAGTAATGAAACTGAAGCACATATATAAAAGTATCTATGCAACAAAAACTACAGCTCTAAATATCATACAGTGGCCACAGTAATAATTTGAATGTTTAGAAATTTCAAAAAATTTAATTTGGAGTTGTCCCCACCACATTCTCCCACTTTTCAACAGCTGCTGCCGGAACCACAGGGGTCAAATAGAAAAAAAACTGGTGGTTTCCCACTAATTTAAGGGTCCTCTTTCTACCTGCCAATTTTCAAACGAATCTGAGTCGGGTCAGCACGCAAATTTGATCAGTCCCCATGGAATGGCCCTTATTCCATATTTTAGATCACACTGTAACTCTAGTCCGAGATAAAAGTTTGACAAAACTTTCTCTAATTTCTGGCTAGATAGAGTAAAAGAAATGTCACTATTTATTAAGAGACTTGATTTCCCCACAGAAAGATGATAGCATTGATTTTTTAGCCTCAGGAGAGGATGAAAATTCAACTGTGGTCTGTGCTATTACTTTAATATCGTATTGAACTAGCAATAATAAACCGACTTACCACATTATTACAGCTACATTGCACGTATATCCTTTGAACATATATGATACTGATACCAGAAAAATTCTTCTAAACTGATTTCATATTAATTTTCAAAGGCAAAGAGAAAGATAAGATAGCACCATTTTTGTTAAAAGTTCATGTCGGAAATGCTTTGAACATGTGGAAACTTGAGCCGGTAATATAAGCATTTAGGTACATAAAGCAAATCGCGATATAATAATAATTTACCGAAGCCTTAGGTGGGAGCTTCGCTATAATCAATTTAGTCATGAGACAACAACCACCAATCTGGTTAAGTTGGGTTGGGCTGTCCAACCAGTAGAGGTGTATTAAACTCAATTGCAACCAGTGTTTGAAGTGTGGTTATACGGGAGTATACAGTGTGTACCTACATCAATTTTAGTGGTTATACGGCCGTCAGGCGTGTACCCTCATTTTAATAGCTAGTTTCCCGCTACAGTCACTGTGGAGTCCACAGTGACTGTTGTGGACCTGATAGCGTTGTGGTAGAGTGCTTGACACTCATCCATATGATAGGGTCTCGAGTTCAGCTCTCAATAGGCATAATTTTTTCACCTTAGTAATTCACTAATTTCTTAGCTACCATAGAGTTAAGAGGATAGCTATACACTACTAATCTGTATGATTGCATGTACCGTGTACCCACCTCAGTTTTTCGCTTCGAACACTGGTCTACGGTATTATTTTATAATTATTTATAATAATAATTAATAATAATAATTATTATTATATTATTACAATTCTACTACCAATAACAATTAATAAAATTGGAAATTTGGAGAAGAATAGAATAAAATTAAAATTAATCAACTCTAGTTATATGAATATAATATGAATACATATGTTAAATTATTGTTATTTAAATTATAATTATATTCATGGTAATAGCTATTAGAATTAGGCCGATATTTTATAAGACTAAGTAGTGCTAGTATGGGCCTACATTTTATGCTCTATTATAATTTTATTATGTAATAATTGTAATAATTCAAATATATTGTTAAAAACATAGTCATAGGCCTAGGCCAATAGAGCATACCCAATTAATCACTATTTATATCCGTCATTCAAATATTCATATTGTAATCTATAGTCCAGCGTCTGTTGGTCGAGTCTCGAGACTTTCAATTTGAGGAAAGTTGAGGCCTTCAGCTTGTCAGTAGGCCTATGTTATTTCGCTACCAATTCCCCTGTTCTGAGTTCCTGAGACATTCTAATCAGAAAACTCTGCAGATAGATGTTAGTTCGAGAGTACTAAGAATTAAACTTACATGGACTTGCATGGAGTTCATTGTCATGCTAGACCACCTAGGGGGTAGAAGGGGCGTGCCTTATATGGGACAGTGGACAACATGAGTTGGGACAGTATTTCATGTATTAGTTTAGGAATTGTTAAAAGTTGATATGTACAGGTTAGTGCCACCTGACATTTGGAGATTGCTTGAAGTATCAGTAGGATTGTGCTATCTTTAAATCTCGAACTGTTCTCGGGAGAAAGCTGTTATGGTACTGGTTGTAGTTGGTTCTGATGGATCTTGGTATGCCTCTGGTCTGGGCTCTAGTCTGTATCTGGCTGTTGTTGAAATGTTGCTGGACTAGTTCGTCGTATGAGGCGCTCAATGCTGGATGCGAGTCTTCATGAGACAGGACGTTCATCAGCAGGTTCACCCTTCGGTTTTTGCATCTCTCTTGTAGAGGCAGAAGTCCAAGCTTCTGTTTTACATCATTCATCTGCTGTCTGCCCTTTAGATTCGTAATAAATCTTGCGGCCTGGTCCTGAACATTTTCCAGTGCTTCAATATCTTTCTTTGCCGAGGGATCCCAGGCAGCAGCTCCATATTCTAGGTGAGGCAGACATAGAGACTTGTATGCTGTGAGTTTTGCACTCTCAGGCGCCCAGTAAAGGGCTTTCGTACCATTCCAAGCTGTCTTTTGGCTTTCTGTATTTTATTTTTGATATGAGCATCGAATCTCAAATTCTCTTGGAGTATTAGGCCCAAGTACAGAGTATTGCTAGTGTGTTCCAGTACAGCTCCATTTAGTGTGTAATAGAGCACAGCTTCCTTTGCGTTGAAGCCAATGATTTTACTCTTGGTGATGTTGAAGCTCATCTCCCACTTTTTTGCCCAGTTACCTAGAGCGTCGAGGTTGTTTTGAAATCTATCGGTGTCAAGTTGGTTACATATAGTTTGGTAGATCAGGGTGTCATCAGCAAACAGGCCCACCGAGCAATCGACACAGTCAGGAAGGTCATTTATGAACACTAAGAATAACACAGGTCCAAGAACAGATCCCTGGGGAACGCCCGAGGTCACGGGGAGAGAGTCTGACTTTTCCCCATCTCTAATCACACACTGTGATCTGTTCGTGAGAAAATCACGTATCCATCGTATTAGGTAATCGTCAACATCAGCTATGGTCTTCAGCTTTTTAATCAAGAGAGTATGTGGCACCTTGTCAAATGCCTTAGCAAAGTCTAGCACTGCAGCGTGGACTGCAATGTAATTGTCTGATGCTTTCAGTATATCATGGAGGGTGGCACACAACTGGGTTTCACATGAAAGTCCTTTGCGGAATCCATGTTGTCGGTTGTTAAGCTTATTGTTTATTATTGTCAGTAAATTGCTCAGCACTATATGTTCAAGCATTTTACAAGGTATGCTAGTGAGTGATATAGGCCTGTAATTGTTTACAAGATCTTTGGGTCCGGATTTGTGAATGGGGGTGACATTAGCCTCTTTCCAAGCAGCCGGTAGTCTACCTTGTTTGAGAGAGGTATTATAGATGTGCGAAAGGCATGTGGCTATCTGTTCGACGTCAATCTTCAGATTATTCTTTTTTAGTCCGTTTGGGCCTGGTGCTTTACCTGTTTTGAGGCCTCTAATCATCTTTATCACACCTGGTGGTTCAACCTTGGGTATTGCATCATCACCATTATTTGTTACTACATGTAATTCTCCCTGGGTTAGTTGATTGTTAGTGCTGAACTGGCTCAAAAGAGCTGGACATTCAGCAGGTTCTTCTACAGTATTTCTTCCCGGACCAAGAAGACTTATTTTGTTTTTTGTTGCATTCCCTCCTTTCAGGTGCTTAAAGAAAGGTTTACTGTTACCTTCTTTTAAAGGTTTGCAGATTTTGTTTTCAACACGCTTCTTTTTGTATTTCTCAGAGTCTTCTTTGTATCTCTGCGGAGTGTTGTGTACTTCCAGAGTAGATATGGGTCACCGGTATTCTTATAAGCATTATATATCAGGCGCTGCTTTCGATGAGATTGAGTTGAAACATTCAAATCGTTAGATGTCATGGAGTTTAACAACCTGTAAGGATTGGGACGCATAAGTTCATTAGCGAGGATGTTATGAAATGAATTGATGCAGGAAGATGGGCGCCTCTTTTCTAGTGACTCAATTTTATGATTTTTTCAGATCTCACTGATAGACGCATCCCGTTCCTTCAGATTGTAGATAACTTTAACGGTTCTTTCTGCAAAATATATATTTTAATAGGCCTTTTTGTCTTTCCGTTAATTATATTATGCAGGTAGTTAAGACTAAATTTTGAACATTAGCAAAAATGTAAATTTTAAATGGTTGAATAGATTTTTAGGTACCAGTGAGATTGAATTTGTGTGCATGAAAATAATTATTATCTACATGTAAGAACAGCAGAGCTGTAGAATATAAGTCTACAAGGGAGTTAATTGCTTCCTCTACCCTTCTCTCACCAAAACAAACGAAATTGCTGATCGGTTTTTTATATAGCCTATTATTAGGAAGGTGCAGCTTTCGCAAACAGTTTAACACCACACAAAAATCCCCACAAGGGTATGACAACAACAAGTCCACCAACTATCGACCAAATATTTGTTACAATAACACTAAACACACTAAACCATGTGGTGGATAACAAAGGCTAATACTCACACATAATAATTCTTCGTGTTAAACATCTACCTTATTTGAAAATTTCTAGCTGTCTTCTCATTGCATAGACAAACTTAAATGACATGTAGCAATCGTTCTAACAGGTAGAGAGTGGAGGTATGCATGAGATCACTGCTGAGGTTACCATGTTATCTACATTCTCTCCTCACCATCATCCAATGACAGTCAATGATATTCTCTTATATGTAGGTTCTAGGGCTATATCCTCTGTCAGTCATACAGTTCCGTACTGGACACAGTGTGTGCTACTGAAAGACGACGCTTGTGATTACACTCTATATCTATTCTCTGACCGTTTGAACCTGCACTGAAGGTAAATCAACAAGTTAAGACATAGACATCGAATGTTAGTGTAGGTCTATATGTTATGCGTATCATAGATTAATATTAATAACTGGTGTTTTAGTTATTTGTCAGAAGATTTACATTGTACTCGTAATAAATGTCATGTAATACATGTAATATGTTATAATTATCCTTTATATCAGGTATTAGCAAATACAGACACTTTATGTAATATTTTACACACTATTTTGGTTGTCTCTTACCGAATTTTGGTAACAGAATGGGTAAAAGCTATCTCTGGTCTACGATTTTGATGGATATATTTTATTTGTCATTTGAATTTCTCAGCTCAAGTTGTTTTTGTTTCCTTTGAGTTGTCACCAGATTGTTTTAGTAATTTCATCTCCAAAGCTTACATGCCCTGAGAAAATATTCAATCTCTTCAACTTTTCTATTTACAGTTTGGCAAGTGTTCACCAACGACATTATAATATATAGAGCACAGCTCTTTACTGTGTAGAGTATGAAAGAACAGCAAGGTACGACAGGTAGCTATGCCTATAGTTTATACAGTTAGAATAACTTATAATACTACGGCTCGGCTTGGTGCATTTGTGAGCAGAGCTGTGTAAACGGTGTTGCAATTGTACCATCTGTTTGACATGTTATTTTACCAAGTCAGATATGATTGTCATAACACACTGTGTAATATTTACAGGGTTGTGCAGCTACAGTGTGTTTTTTATTAGTTCAACGTGTGAATATCAATTGTACATACAATATTTACATTGCCGCTGAATCAATATTATTAACAATAGACATGTTGTTCAATCAGAGTTCAATGCATATACAATATGGCTAACCTTGCCTCTCTGGTGATGTTAACAAAAAGAAGCGGAGATGAATGTGACTGAGTTTTGTCCCTTGCATTCGTGAAACTGAACTAGCATATAATATGTGGACGATATAATTTGCTATAACTTTAAACACTTTCAGTTGTTTTAAAGTTATAAATTTATGCTTTTCATCGTTGTTGGCAGGTTGAAGTTAGCAATGTATTATTTTTTTTTAAATCTGAAAAAGATAAATTTTATGAGCATGCAGGCAGCATATCCTAGGCTATATTCCCATGCACTCTGCATTTTGTGTGCACTGGTTAAGTTATTCTGAGGGAATGAGCAGGTAAAGGGAAGGCTGGAGTTGAGCCACCATTGAGCAATTCCTACCTCATGTTCAATCAATGCCGATCAATATATTTCTCATAAATGTACAGAATCGGGTGAAAGGCTTACTTGCACTAATTAGATGACATTCTCTCTCTTCCATTTGTCTTGCTTTTCATCATTCCTTCTCCAACTAGAACTGAATTTAGCGTTCTAGTAACCCAGCATTTGTATAACACATTCATGTTATCATATTAATGTATAATATACATGTACATAGATATGATATAAGTTATGTAACAGTATATGAACACTATTATAGCTTATTATTATTCTAAAACAGTTACTTTGTTACATGAAATTGATTTTTGTAATTATTATGAAAATATTAATTACATAATATCGGGAATCTGAGGTGCTATGTTTATGTTTAGGTCAACTTTAGAGCTTGACCCTACTGCAAGGACAATGTCCATCTAATTCACAATACTTGTTGCATCGATTCTAGCAGCAGCTATGTGTTGCTATTAAGGTGTATAATAAGTGGCCGTCATTCAGTCCTACCTACCTACCTACCTACCTACCTACCTACCTACCTACCTACCTACCTACCTACCTACCTACCTACCTACCTACCTACCTACCTACCTACCTACCTACCTACCTACCTACCTACCTACCTACCTACCTACCTACCTATATACCTACATACCTACGTACATACACAGCATTGCTGCAGTAGCTAGCTGCATCGTCTAGTCTATTCTCTCTTTCACTGTATCTTTAGGAATGAGTAAGAAATTCCTATTTGATGGCAAGAAGAACAAGGTGGTGGAAGAGGAGAGACAATTCCACTCGAAAGGTTACCATCCTGTGACGAAACAGCCACAGTGTAAGTTTCTAAATACAATGTTATCTTAGGGAGACTATCACAATGCATAGGCCTAGGCTAACGGCAGTGTTCAAATCAGTAGTTACCTCTGTTAATAACCTGCCCCTCCTCTCTCTGTATGCCAGGGTCAAGGTCAGCAGGTGGATGATAGACATTAAACACACGTTATCTAATCTGTTACTATTGGGATTTGTTTCATAGTTTTCCCCCTTTCAAGTGCCTGTTTATATTCAATGTAATATAGCATTTATTAATTTCCTATCTGCATTTGTTTGCTAAAACCCTTTTAGGTTGTGTAGACCTACCCATATTTATAGGACTGTTTATAGGTGGTTTCTGCTACCATGCCCTATTATGTTATATGATAATGATCACGATATTATTTATGTTACACCTGGGTATTGGATATGACGACTATTGTATCATAGACTATTAATATTGTAGCTCCGCTTTTTTATTTATAATTTATTGAAAGCCTCCCTATGATATGATTTGCTGTTGCTAGAATAATATTATGAATACTTGAGATTACTTACTACATAATACTTTAATATAATATAATGTGCATATATAGGCCTATAATTAATACAGGTAAATCTAAAATTGTGGTTAGTAGGCTCAGGTACAGTTGTGAGAAAATGTTGTGTTTCTTATTAATTGTTTATATGACCAACAAATAGCCCACTCCTAGGAGAGGCCCACCTACAAGCTTATGTCATTACTCTAGTCTCTAGCATAAGCTACACAAATAAACATTCACCTATCAAAAATAATAAATTAATTAAAATCTATTCATTTCACAACTTATTTGTAATTTGAAATCTTTTCATTGAGTGTTCAATATTGATTGAGCATCGATAGGCCTATAGAGGTGTTTGTTGACTTCAAATGTAAACATGCTTTACTATTATGACTGTGTTATATATTCAAGATTGTGTTACAACTACCCCTCTACCTCTGTCTCTGTGTGGTATATTATACACGCGGCTGATACTGCAGGCTCGCACTGCTCGACAACATTACTGAGTCTAGTTGATTCTTCTATGTACATATACATACATGTACATGGTAAATTTAGAATTTGTTGGCTAATGTGCATTGTATATTGGAGAATTACTAGTCTATTTAATTATGAAATTTAAGACCATAATACTAACATGTTTATATGCTTGTAGCTGTGTATTACATGTGTATGATTATAAATCAATAGTCACTAATCCAGTACTCTGGTTTCTCTCTACTATTGTTGGTCCACAGTCACGTTTTATTTATCACTCTAATTACTATCAAAATTACTACAGATAGTAGACTGTTAGCCTAACAGTACTGTAAAAGGGAAGTCTACTTAGCCTTAGGTTTTTAGTCTTATTTCTATACACATTACGAGTAAGAAGAATTGAATTCATACAAATTCAAGTTGTTAAGTCATTCGTCAGCAGAATGCAAATTACATCATAGCCTACACACGCAGGGCCTATATAACCTATTATTTACCTGGTATTTCTATTTAATTTAATACTATTTTCTTCCATGCTTATCATAAGTATTGTGTTTTAGTATAAATGTAAATATAATATTCACTGTTTATTACCACATGATTACATATATAATATATACATATTTATTGCATTCATCATCCTCTGTATGTTGTGCTGTAGTGATAGATCTGGACAGTGTATGGAGTGTAAAGAACGTGGTATTAGATGGAGGTAATAAACCTGTTCTCTCAGACAAGATGAACGCTAGCACAACTTACTACTCCAGACACGGACAGTCCAAATCTAACAAGGGTAGGTGTATAGCCTGTGAACCATTGTACTGATATGTGTAGACTTGGCTTCTCACCCTTCATACTCGCAGGGGCGTTGTTTACCATGAGGTATGGGCTGGAGAATGGGAGGCAAAAATTGTCACTCATGTCATCGGCTAGGCTCTTCGGCTAATTTTCATTATGTTAGAGAGCTTGGACCACAAGTAGGTAAGGTGATTTCTAATAGTAATTTTTTTCAATTTCTGATTGTGTAGGCTTCAATGTTTGCAATGTCACTGTATTTGGAGTTGTGCTCTCCTGGTGTGAATAGGGCTGATAACTCCTACCATGCCTATCTGTAGATAATACCTTCATGTCTGGTAATGAACTCGGCTCTTCGCAGTGGAACCGAAAGACTGAGAGTCTCAATCCACAACAGAGAAAGTTCCAGAGCCAGAACCATGATGACCCCCTAGACTTCTAGTACTAGTTGGTGATAGATCTTCAGTTAAACTTTTACTCTCCGTCCACTGATATTAGCACAACTCTCTTAGTTGTTTGTATATACATGCAGTATCCTGTAGATATTATGATCTCATTTATCTAGCTATTTATTTATCCTAATTATTAACAAAAAACGCAATGTTCAGATACAATATTTAATACTGCTACAGTTCAAGTTCAGGAGTTGTCCTCTCTTTATGCAATTTGTAGAGCAAATCATCTATTAATAGCCTGACAATTATTATGTGAAGTGGTGCATTGCACTTTTTATCAATATTTGCCATGTTGGTTGATTAATAGGCTAAACTGATAGGCCAGACCTGTATCACGATTAGCCTGTGCTCTGCCCACCCATCTACATGGAAATTAGGTCAACCAGTTTATTTTTATGTGCTATAAGTTGAACATTCGCTGCACAGGTTGCAAGAGTAGACGATTACCGATTCGGTAAGGAAATTATCTATGTTGGTACTATTTACATTTCCTCTGTGAATGATGTATGATAATATATTCGTAGTTTGCGGAAAAAGAATTTTTATTCTCGACCTAGTTAATCAACACCTTTAGCAAATAATTAGTGCTAATAATATGATGTACTCATTTTATTTTTGTAATTAATTTTATATTTACAACAGACTTATAATCATTCTTATTAGATGATTTTATTCTTTAGTCAGTGGATACAATAATATATTTTACGGTACATGTGGTAAAATAAACGTTGATTCTACAATTTGAGTAAAAACAGAGTGTCTGTTTACTTAGCCTACCATATTAAATAAGATAAAATATGGTGTTTAAATAAAATAATACTGTAGGTTAATTGAAGTTTAAAGAAGTTAAATAAATAATTATATTAATGAGTTTTCGCTTTTCACCACAGTTGGTGGAGCATCAACGACAAAGCACATGGGCCTGCATGGTTGAAATAATTATCTAAATTTATAGAATAGTAACATAGTTTTTACAAGAAACTTCCAAGAATAAAATATAAAATTCTCAACTGTGTTTGATGCAGGTTCCCTTCAGTGATCCCATCTGATAAAGGGTGAAATAGTAAATACTAACCTGGCCATTAGGATAGTAGGTTACATAACTCCAAATTACTTGCCTTTGATTTCACTATCATATCTGGGTTTGGGTAGTAATTACCACAATAAGCATATGCTAATATATACTACTTCTATCTTGATATCCATATACGTACACAGTGTACATGTATTACAGTTAACAGATATGGCCAATTAGATTATGTTTCAAAATTCTCTCTATGAAATGTACAGTAAATGCTGCTCCGTCAGTATATGAACTCCTGGCTATACAGTACTTCCCCAGTTAGCAGCCCTTTGAAAATACTCCTTAGGATCAGTGATGGAATAAAGATCTGTTTCTACACGACTCGAACTCTTTAGATCTTGGAGGATGGTTTTAAAGGCGTCTGAAGGTTTGTGTTCTATTCTAGGCCCTGGGGTTATCTTATGCATTGCTTCCAGACTATCTGCCGAGTCGGTCTGCCGGCAGCTGTCTGTAGGGGTCGCTGACCCACTGCTGTCAGAGGAGTTGATATAACTTGTGGCGTTACGTTCTGGTGATGGCCACCGGTTGCGTCCAGGACTTGCTATTAGTGCATACGCAACAGTAGTTCTCACTCTGTATAAATACGTAATGATTGTTAATATGAGATGTACATGTATGTGGTGTTGGTGTCAAATTAGGATATACGGGAGTACCAACGTTTTACTGGAGTTGTTTTCTTACCAGTGGCGGAACAGACAACTCTCACTATTAAATTTTACTTACAAATTCTTTCTAGAACATTGAGCATTGCTTCTCTAGCAAAAAACTCTGTGACACATGAAGCTAGAATGCATAGCCATAGCTGGAAAAAATAAAAGAGGTATACTACTAGCAATCACAAAGTTATTTGGCAGAAAAGGGCTGTCTACATTTGAATATCACAATTAGCATTTTTAATTAGGTCAAACTGAACTAGGTCAAGAATAATACAAGTCGATGGATATATGTACATTGTATGTCACTGCAAAACAAAGTAAATCATTTCAACTATTGACGCAGGTAAGAACACAAAGGTTGTTTTTAGTGTGACGCCGTGGTGTGTCCAAGGGAGACAATGTTAGACTATTGTATTATTTTACAATAGCATGTTACGATAATCTAGTACAGTCTGCACAGTGTGCATGGATGAATAGTGTAGCTGCAAGCTATGCCAGTTGTGTAAACAGATTATTGTTAATTTTTAATAGTTTTTATCCCAAAGTTCTGTGACTATGTCCACTTTGTGAGGTATTTTCAAAAACAAGTCAGTGTCTACCCAGCAGCTGCAATGTACTGTCAGTTGGCTAGTTAAAATGATGTTTGGCCTCATGATAAGATAAGAAAAATAACTAAAAACTACAATTCAGTGTTATTGTGCCAGCAGCTGATAACACAAATGCATATTGCATAATCTTTTTGCTCTAAACATGGATCCATGTATAGTCTAGATGCCAAATAATCATGCTATTATTTTGCTAGTCAATCCGACAATCAAGCCCTAAATCAATTGCTAAATGTTTAGTTGTGAATTAGTATTTACAAACCAGTGGACATAGTTGCTGTCAAGGTAGCAAAGAGTTTTGCAAGAGTACTCTGTATGTTTCGAATTAAATTACATGTACATGTGTAAAATGACCAAGTTCCATGAGTTTACAGTTTTTCTTCTGTATTTCCTTCCAAACAGAAAGTGGAATCCCTATAACTTCAGGGTCATACAAATACTGCTGTGGCACCTTTGCCCGCTCTAACTTAGACAATCAGGGAGGTAAATATGAAAACAGTACTTACTCATCTTCCACTTTGAGAGGTTCGAGTGTGTTGGACTTCTTTGTTGGTTTCTTGGTTCCTTTCAGAGAGGCTGGTAATGAGTTGGTTCTGCTTCTGCCATGACTCTTGTCCTTCAGCGCTGCCACTGTCGGATGACTAATTATTGCTTCGGCTGATACATTTTTAGTAAGGAGCTTTTTGTTTCTAATCACTCTATTTTCTGGTGTACCAGGGTTAGAATTTGTATCGGGAGTTTTTCTTCTGCTGAGAACCGGAGCCATTTTAGTGTCTTTTGGTGTGTTTGGAGGTTTTATTACTAATGGAGAATGCTGTCTATAATCTACAAACAAATGGCAAATATCTCTTAGTAACAATATAGCAGATGTATTCCATTTCTTAGGTAGTTGTATCTAGGTAATCAGTTGATGACTATGACATGGAAATTCCTGTCAAACTTGTTTAACAACTCGATATAGTAAAAATATTATAAAAATCTAAACTCAAATGATATATAGACAAACACTCAAGTATGTGTTATGGCTTCATTTGCTCACCAGTGCTGGGAGAGGCTGGCGTTACTACTGGGGATCGGAAGTGAACTTTCGAAGGTGACTTCCGGTCTGGAGTATCTTTATGTAGAGCTTTCCTCTGCACCTTGTGAGTTGACTGGGAGAGAATGTGAGATGAGTGGTGAGTGGGATCCGGTTTCTCTTTTGGCGGTACGGGTTGTGGGGATGGTTTGAGTTTCGCTAATGGAGACTCCCGTCTCTCTTCACTTTTCTTCTGTGAATATCGATGTGGATCACTAAAAGTATTTAACATGAAACATTACGCTGGCACCACAATCACATCACACATGAAGAATAATTTCAACTGTTATGTCTATCAACTTGGATCGACTTTGAAATTCCAGGTTTGCCACCAGAGAAGGGGACAGTTTGTTTTACTATTTTGTTAGTAGACTACACTGAATGTTAGATATTAGCGAAATATTTTTAAATCATTGTATCGCCATATTCATTGCTATACTGTCAGCTAGATTGAGAGAGCTATACCAAGCTTTCAGACCAAGATCGCAAAGCGAACTATCTTTGACGTCTATATGTAACTTCACCTGTATGCTCTTTGTCTCATCTCCGGCAAGTCGTCATCACCACATCTTTGTATTGGAGGCAGCACCTGGTGCGGTGAGAGCCTCTGACTGTCTCGTAGGTGTGTGGTTGAGTATTTGTGCGTATCCTGAAGGATATTATTCTCTGGAATACACTCTAACGATCTGGATATCCCTACTGTTATTCTCCGTGAGAAAACTGGAATCAATATACATGGAGAACATTGAAGCCAATATGATTGTCAGCTCAAAATTTGAATTCCTAAAACTCAAGGCGTCTGTATGTTATTATGAGTATATTGAGAGAATGCAGGGATAGAAGGTAATAGTTATAGCGACATATCGACTACATTGCAGTTTGCTTTTAAGTACATAGAGCATTTTGTTTGGTTATTGTAGCAAGTGGTCTACTAACGAAAAACAATTCATGTTACATTATAGCATCTTTACTCCTCATGCATCATACAACGCCTAGTGCCTTGACCAAGGGCAATCCTGTTGGCATGTGGGCCCTATCAATTTCTTCAACTTTTTTATTCCTGTTATCATGTAACTCTATGATGACATAAAACAAACAAACTAATATGATGTATTTCAATATAGTTATAGCTATAATCTGGAATTTGTATTGAAGATGAATGGCAACTATGGAATTGTCCAAGACAGGAAACTGATTCACACTTGATACCACACTGTATACCCTGTCAGCATGCCATGTGCCATACTATATCATGCAATGCCACTTAATGTTGATTCATTTATCATGATGCATGTATTTTGGACCTTTGCCATGATCAGACAATAAGGTAAACAAAAGAATTTAATTTAGAAATATTGAACAGTTGCCAAGATTGAGAATGATAATTTATGCTGATGCAGCCTAATTGCATCAGAAAAATGAATACAATATTGAATTCCTACAACTGCATTACAGAACCATAAATGTTGAACTGTTTTCCAACCCCTGTTCAGCCAGGAAGAGTGATATATTATGCGTATGTAGTTAGTAGGCTACCTTTAGACTTGCTAGGGAATACTTCATACACATCTGACAACTTGGGTGTGAGTAGATTTGGTGCATGTTTGTGCCACGGTGGTGACTTAAACACTGTTATCTTTGGTACATCCATTTCATTTGCCTCCTTTGGTTTCTGTAACATAAGCATTTAAATCATTTATACAAGTATAATATATTAATTTATCTAAATACGAGTAAATAATATACATTATACATAGTACAGAATGTTGATTTTAATGAATTATGAATAGAATACCTATAAATAATATGTTATGTAGGGGCAAAGACAGGCAACCAAAATATATAAGCCTATAAAAGACAGTCAAGGCCAATCGACAAATTGCCCCTTTGAATTGTGCGCCGCATGTCCTACATTTCTATTTCAATAAAAACAAACCCTATAAATTTTCTGACAAAAAATGGGTTAATTTTACTCACTACAATATTATTCCATGTGATGCCCAACATAGCTACTAGTGTATCGAGTACAAGGCAGCGAGTACAAGGCAGCGAGTAAGAGGCAGCGTATGCAGCACCTCCTTTCTACTGCCACTACACTGCTACTGCTGTTTAATCCAGCTTTACATATTATACCACATCTAGGCCTAGCTCAATGCATGTGGCATTACAAGTCCCATGAGTATGCCAATGTGCTTATTACTAAATGGAATTACAAATTTCATTAATTAATAGAGTCTATCCAATTTTAACAGCTATTTCTATACATTGATAGAGTGCAAGCAAACATATTTGTGTCATACAGTTCAATGTTTTTGTGGGTTTTTGTTTTGCAATCATCATGTGATTGCTGGTGACTTGTGCCATAGCTTTTTAATTTATTTGCACAATCTAGGCGTATTATTTGCTTTGGTGACAAACGGCTAAAAAACGAACCAATTGCATGTATTATTAGTTGCATCTTCCTCTCCTACATGTAGAACTGTGCACATGACGTCACGGTCATTATATGGGTGATGTGTTGTATTGAGAGTTATAAATATCACAATTCTTACGACAATTATAGTATTTGGACAGGAATTAATCAATGGAAATACAACTATAAGTGCAACTACATGTATGATGACACAGATAATATAAATATGCTATAGAGATATTGATAAAGGAAGTCTAGGACAATGAATACAGTAAGGGGTAGCTTCACTGTTTCATAATTAATTTTTACACATTTCAGTATGTTAAGAAGCTACAAATATACATGTGTATGCTGACAATTCCTTGCAGATAAAATCATTATGTAAAAGTATGATCAAGCAGCATTGATATTATAGACTCCATGGATGATTACATGGCTACTAGGTTTTGTGAAACTAGGTACTTAGCTGTAAATAATAGTTTTACTGGGCAGAATAATTAATCTTTGCAAATTTATCTTGATTCTAAGACCAACTTTGAATATTTTAGTAAATTAAACATTGTAGTAGTGGACAAGCAAACACTATTATCAGCGGTTTAATTTTCGGTTCTTTTGACTGGCCGTAGTTCCAATGTTTGTACGATATCAGAATTGTTTGCTGACTGTGTATTACCCAGCACCAGCTACCTCTACACAATTATTTACTCCAATTAGTGTAGAGATTTGAATCAATTTATCAGAATTAGCTGCATGTGACATACACATAGTAGCCCTACACTGTAAAATGCATGTAGTTAGTCGACGAATTGGGATCAGAGTGCCCATTCAAATGGTCAACTAGAGATACATGTAGAAGGAAGAGTATGGCCACATTTCCATGATGGATGACAAGACTTTCTTTCAGAATACAAATTGATGCACTCTAATCGGCCTATCATGTTCAATGATAGAAACAAGTTGCTTTCTAAATTTATGTAACAGCATGGTATAGTATCCCCAGGGGAAAATATCATCATGTAGTAAAGGTTCTGTACCACCACTCCCCCTCCCCATGCCTTGTCACAAATAGATTTCAAGGTAACATAGTGTGTTGAATATTACATTCAAGGTAACTAATTGTATGTATGTAATTTACCCATTTAATCATGAACATATACGCCCAAATGATCCCCTCGGGAGGCCATAATCGAGTTTATATTGCTGCAGCAACTCAATAGTCAATTCTACTTGCAAATCGATGAGAACCGAATTTCTTAAATACTGTAAACATTATGCGACATGAGCAGTTTATGTTTGACCCATTTAATTATGTTCTTACAATGGACCTTCTATTATTGTAACTCTCAGATGGTACCTCCAGAGGCTAAGAACCTAAACTCACCAGCGGAGCATAGTCGAATTGATCCATGTTTATGGCATCAGCAACCATCCTCTTACTCCAAGGTAATCAAAGGTCTTCAAGCTAATATATTCAAACTAAATGGATCTAATGTTTTATTTAAATGGCTCCTTTACAGACTTGTATATTTGTAACGATATCGTGACAATTTGAATATTGTGTTCTACAGATCATGTGCTAATAGCAATCTGCAGTCAAATGATGCAATGAAACACTCCAAGTTGAATAAATATGGTGACCCACCTGACAGTCAGCAGATAATATCCAATCAATAAACTTTGGTAGCAGACGGAGTGATTCGATTTGCTGATGAGATGTTTGTCTAGAAGCTGTTATTCAATCAGGGTGAGACAATTTGATTTTCTTATTTATTGTTATTAATATAATAATAATGTTATTGAGTAATGTGCAATAGAATCAACAATGACGTCAGGTTTGAGGGTATAGATTTCCGTAGTGGATACAATCAGTCGTAGCTGACGGGCTGAATGCTGTAGAATAAGCAACAACTTATTTACAAAGTTGATTTGAGACCTTATGTTTACTTTGTATTGAAAGCTATTAACTATAATACTATACAGGGTCAGCGTAGTGAAACCAGCTGCCTTTGAGAGTGTATCATGCTGAATGAATAAAATAATTATATGAAAGGGTTGAATTTCGCAAATAATGGAAATGTATAAATTGTTTTGTCAAAGTTGCTACTACTTATTAGAAAAACAAAGAACTTGTATTTGTTTCACTACATATTTTCTGTCAGGCATGAAATAAACCATGAAAATGTTGAAAGCAGTAACATTATTCAAATTCAATCGAATAAATGTATGAAGAGAAACAAGCTAGAAATTACTATTACTATAATAACACGTTCATAGAATAATCATGGCAAAAATATTTACACTGCCAGTAACAGAAAACCAAAAAAGTTTATATTCACTGCCTGCTGATTAAGCCTTTTGTTTCTTATTATGTGTTTTGTGTGGAAATCGGTGTAGGTTCGGCATTGATGTGCTAGGTAATAGTATTTCGATGAATTGATCTAAGCCTTTTGAGTAAGCAATGTTGGCTTAGGTGGCACCTCTCTGCACCTAGCCATCATCGATATATGATGACTGTTTGTTAGTCACTAGTGGTCAAAATTCAGTTATTTCTACTGGATTAATGGAGAAAAGCATTAAACTTGCTTCAGATTGGTACAGTGAAAACTGTCTGGTTTCAAACAGTGCCAAAACTGATGTCATGACGATTTCAAATACTAGTGGCATGAAAGCCCCTGACCTAAAATTCGACAATCAAACTTTTAAACAGTCCTCTAAAATTAAATATCTTGGTGTTATTCTTGACAGCCGGTTAAATTTTAAGTCTCACATTAGCAAGATTAAACAATTTCCAGCGCAACCGAAAGTTTTTAACACCCAAATTAGCTGCTCTATGGTATGTAGGTCTTATACGAGCTAAGTTAGAATACTGTGCCCCACTGTTATACACTACAAATGATTACATTACAAAACGAGATTTTTGAAAATTGAAAACCGGTGTCTAAAGATCATGGACATTAATAACTCAAAAAACAGTACCTGCCGAGCATTCAACATTACAAAATTAACTTTTCGATTTGAATATCTATATATGTTGTCTTTTTATAAACAAAATTCCAGTCATCGATAACAATCTTTTACCTGAAAAATTAACTAGTAAAACTCGTTTAGCAAAGAGCCAGGGTTATATACTCTCCAAGGGGAATTTTAGATTTGCCATTGCCAGTTTTGGTGCCGGGAAGTTTAACGTTCTCCCCAACCATGTAAAAATGAGTCAATCTCTACATTCTTTCAAAAATGCCATCAGAAACTATATTCTTCTTCTGCCTGATTAAAACTTATTTTACCAACACTCTGTCTTTTACTTTATTAGTTTTTTTCTACTAAATGCTCAAAATTTTATATGTATTGCTTTCAATTTATTTACTTGTCTTTTACTCTACTAGTTTTATTTGCTACATGCTTGCAATTTTATATGTATTACTACAACTAATTTACCAGTAGTTGTTTGCCATTTTAAAATTCAAACTTTAGCTATTTCTTTTTTTTCTCTTCTTTTCTCTTTTTCTCATACTGTAATCCTACTTTTCGTATTTTAACTACTTGTTTTCTGCACAAAAGTCCCCTGGACTTATTCTCCGCCAGAATAAAAATGGAAAATATATATATCTTACCTATCAAATGCATGCACATGCACTGTTATAGAGTCATCGTGTAACATGAAAATATTTCTATCATACTACCATCGTGACATGCCAGAAAAGTTAAAATGCTCAACATCAGTAGCATAGGGTAGTTATTGCCCGCACTTACTAGACAATACTTGTGAAATTCAACGTAAAGAAACAAATATACAAACTTTTCAGAGCCGCCATTAGATACCAAAGTGATGTTCTTTATATTTTCTCATGAGCATACTTCAATACAATGCATTCAGTTCAACCTTAGAGGCTTTGTAGTGTTAGTATCTTCAACAACATGACAATTGAAGAGTTCTACCGGTTCCTATTTGGTTTATCTTGTCAACAGGAGTTGTACAACAATGTGTTAATTTACTGTTATGGTCAACACTGCAGAGGTTAAAACAGTTCCTCTACCTTTACATTTACTCATTCGTTTCCATGCATTATTAGAAAGTTAGTACAATATCTGCGGCCAGTGCTTATGCTTTACATGAAGAAGTTGTAATATTTACCCAGTTATAATCACTCTTATTTGCTGCTGTGCTACTCTTCTAAGTTCCAGTTTCTAGTACTGCGAGTAAATTACATAATGATTCTAGT
This sequence comes from Bugulina stolonifera, assembly GCA_935421135.1. NCBI lineage: Eukaryota > Metazoa > Bryozoa > Gymnolaemata > Cheilostomatida > Bugulidae > Bugulina > Bugulina stolonifera. The sequence continues at coordinate 13,854,210 of OW285193.1, read as the reverse complement.
TCATTGACCCAAGTTCTGTTGTGCTAATGTTCCACGGAATCCATGCTTGTAATCCCAAAACAGAAGTAGCGATTTCCTTCGAAACTTGGAATATCTGGTGACAAGGGGGATCAGGTTGATTGAGTTATACTTCTGCCTTAATAGTTTCTAAGAAGGAAAATAACTAAATCCATACTAGGGAGATGCAACTCACTGCCAACCTTTGGCTCTGTAGAGACACTGTACGTTTCATGTTTTCTTCACATCTCTTTCTCACAGGCAAATAGAAAAGGAACTGTTTTTGCATTATCTGAGTGTAGATTTTCAGGACGCTAAAATTGTGGTCAATTTGATGATCTGGAGTTACTATACTGAAAGCACGAGAGGTAGCAACTCCAAATCTTGTATGTTTCGTTGTGCCTGAAGTTACTACCCCTTGCAAACACAGGGGATAATAACTCCAAGCAATGTGTATTTTGAAGAACTCACAATTTGCATCATAAATCCATAGATATAATAATTATATTATCTATGCATAAATCTTAATTTTAAAGATTATATTAGGATTGTGAACAGAAGGTAGTTTCTACTTCCAAAAGAAAGCTTCAAAGTTGCCTAACCATAAAACATAGCAAAGAAATTGTTTGAATATTTTGTGTTCACTTTGATAATATACATTAGATAACTAATTACATAATCTATCCACTATGCTTCTGCTCTTCACTTATCTCCCCCTAAACATCTGGCTTGTATCTTCCTCTAATGTTATAATGACACCCAAAACCACAATAAAGATCCAAGGTTAAGTAAGTCATATTACAGCTAAGCTTTGTAACATTAGCTGAGCTTTTTTATGAAAAGTTTAGGGGAATGCCCTTTACTAGTTAGTTTTAGTTACTAGTAACTAGTTACTAGCAGAGTAGAGTAGGTGATTCTATAGCTATTAGATGGGAATAATCACCAACCTAAACAAATGCTGTGCTGTTATATTTACAGGAACAGAGGCTAAACACAGAAAGGCTTACCATGTTCTTGCCCTATAATACACCAGTAGATCACAGGCTAACATTTTAGGATATTTTGTTATTCTCTGTGTATTAAAGTTCTATAAATGGGAGTGACAGGAGCTGAAATACAATATAAATGTAAATATTACTATTAATTTATGTTAATGTTATGTTGTATAAAGATGTAGTAATTATATAACTATTATGTAAGCATAATTTCTAAGTACATGCAATCTCACTTTCAATATTTATAAACAAAATTGCTATTATTATTCCTGATGAACTGTGAAGTTTCATATTATTAATTATTATTGTTATGTCTTCCTGCATCTTGTACTATTCAATAATGTTTTAGATTACCTGAAGAATGTAAATATTCTCTAGGAGGTAGTTTAGTAGCTACAACCTCCAAGTAGTCCCACGACTACTAACTAATTTCTCTATTGCAGATGTTTAACGATCAAATTTAAATAAAAGATTATACTTGATTAGTTGTAGTTGTATCCATCCATTACTATTTTAATCATATATTGTAGATGTTTGGCCAAGTCAGCAGAAATAACTGAGGTTACTGACCTCTATAATGGTCATTGGCTCGTGTGTAACCCTGGTACACAGTCTATGAGATGAGTGCCCTGAAGTTCTCACTTGGAAATTATAAACATGCACTGTCCTATTCTATTCTACAGGTACATCTATATAATATAGGCAGTCAAATTCATAATCATAATCATGCTGTCTATGTCATATTCCGTAGGTAGTCATGAAAAAAGTTGAGCTCCTAGTAAATTTTCTATCACCCCTCTTAAGGGTATGAAGTTGTGCATGCTATAATTACTCTGTGAGTACAATTTTTATGCTAGAAGAACAAATTTTAATAATTGTTTAGAACTTAGAGGGGCAGATTTAGTGTTTACTGAGATTGCTGGTATGAGCTGATGAATCCACCAGAGTATCGTAACTACTTGCTTGTAACTCAGGTTCCTACTGAGTCTCCATTAGCCACCTAATGGAATGCTGCTTAGTGTCTTGATATTATTGTAGTTATTGCAAGCGTACCTATCTAGTCCTATTTATTATCATCGTAGACATCCTTACAGGGGAGATAGAGGAAGAAAGCCTGTGGGCAATGCTGTTCACAGAAGATATGGAAGAGAGATTAGACAGTTGGAGAGGGTGCTAAGAGGGAAGAGAATTTAAGCTGAGTAGAACAATTGAACTGCAACATTTGGTGCTAGCTGGAGACCCTGTGGCGATTAAGATGAAACAATATAACAGGGATAAGTACACCGAACTTCTACAGAAAATGTCATCCAAATACTTCGGGACAACAATACACTAAGATAGAGTATGCAAGGCTGAAGAAGAAAAGAGAATAGGGAAAACGTGGGAAAGATGGAATGATTTGATATGTGTACTGTGTGATAGGTTCCAGCAAGACTGTAGATGCTGCTAGATAAAGTCTACATCAGGCCAGCGATGCTGTATGACATTGAGATATGGCCACTCACACAGTGCCGACTGAGTTTCACTGAAATGAGGATACTGCGATATATTCATGGCATCAGTCTAGAAGATCATATAAGAAATGAGGAGATTAGAGAAATAGCAAGAGTAGAGACTGTCAGTGCACTAATAAGGCAGAGAAGGCTACAGTGGTATGGGCATGTATACCAGAGAGAGGAGGAGGAGGAAGTCATTAGAAGAGTCAGCAATATTAGTATTGAACGCAAGAGAAGGAGAGGTGGACCGATAAGGGCAGATATGAGAATGTGACACTTGGAAAAGGATGATACTGAGGATAGAGTGAGATGGAGGTCGCTGATTGAGTTAGCTATTATGTAGAACCCCGTTACCCACAAGGATGAAATGACTGCGATGAGAAATGGTGAGAAACTTATCTATTCCAACGTAGCTACAGTGTTATAGTGGTAACTTATAAAATATAATTATATCTACTTCTAAAATAGCAACATCCTAGTAAAGTAGTGAAAAGAGCTGACTTTATCTCACAATAATAATCTAGTGTTAACAGAATGGTCTAATATTTACAGAACGAGCTAGTTAACAAAAATACTTCCGACAGCACAACGATGCAATCAGGATGTAGTTACAAAGAGCAATCAATGTAAGCAACTGAAGATTAATGAGATAATTACAGGAAACAGCACGTACTCCAGGGGAGGATAAGTGCTATTATGATGTCATACTAATCTGGTTATTTTATAGGGTTATATACATGTATATATGGAATACTTGGTAAATAATCAACAACGGAACACAAAGTTGCCCAATGTCATTTGATTGAATAAGAATATAATCATATAGATAGAATTGCTATAATAAAAAGTGTTGTGTGGTTAGGTCTCACACCTAAACACACACACACATGAACACACACACACATGAACACACGCATACATGAACACACACATACATGAACACACACATACATGAACACACACATACATGAACACACACATACATGAACACACACATACATAAGCACACACATACATGAACACACATACATGAACACACACATACATGAACACACGCATACATGAACACACACATACATGAACACACACATACATGAACACACACATACATGAACACACATACATGAACACACACATACATGAGCACACACATACATAAGCACACACATACATGAACACACATACATGAACACACACATACATGAACACACACATACATGAACACACACATACATGAACACACACATACATGAACACACACATACATGAACACACATACATGAACACACACATAGGTGAACACACATACATGAACACACACACATGAACACACACATACATAAGCACACACATACATGAACACACACATACATAAGCACACACATACATGAACACACACATACATGAACACACACATACATGAACACACATACATGAACACACACACATGAACACACACATACATAAGCACACACATACATGAACACACACATACATGAACACACACATACATGAACACACATACATGAACACACACACATGAACACACACATACATGAACACACATACATGAACACACACACACATGAACACACACATACATGAACACACACACATGAACACACACATACATGAACACACACATACATGAACACACATACATGAACACACACACATGAACACACACATACATGAACACACACATACATGAACACACACCTAAACACACACACCTAAACACACACACCTAAACACACACATAAACACACACATGAACACACACACCAAATTAGAAATAGTATAAGCCTATATATTAGGAGTGTCGATAATGTATGTATGAAATAACCCAGCAGATTATTAAGTATGAATTCTTATTGATATTTCAGAATGGAATGTCTACGAATTAGACTTGGGAAGCCAGTCTGACTGTATCTTCAAAATTGTAAACTACATAATATTATTCTCTATTCTTCTTTTGTTATTCCAAAACCTTACAATATTATACACCTTTCTTGAATGTTTTAGATCATAAACTCCAGACTGTATTGTTACTATGGGGAATGTTCAAGCAAGTAAAGCACTGTCTATAGATCGAGTTCTACCCAACACTATTATCATCTACCAGGAAAAGGTTACAGATTACTGCCTACTCCATCTATTAAAATCGAGCTTATACTAACAGAATGGTGTTCTTGCTCTATAAAAGGTGATTGCATTATATAACTACGCGCTATCTGTTGTGCTACAATACACTGTATAGGCCTATATTATGGTTAATTTTGAAGTTCACGAATTGGTAGACCAAACTCTAATTTTAGAGAACAATAATTGTACATTTTTAGCTCAGAAGAGAAATGGTATCTGGAAACTGATTGGTTGCTTACCAATGACAGCTAAGGAGGAGAAGGTCCATTGGCTGGCAAAAACAGGATGTGGACAGGTAAACAATAATTCATAGTATCACACACAGTAGTTGTCCTCTCCTAAGTTTTCATAATTTACAATGTATTTTACCCGGAACTGAAACCAGTTGGTTCAAGCAATGATAGATTTGTTCAATTATTATACATTTCCACTGACCCCATGATGTTGAGATGTAAATATTCATTAATTCACAAAAAGCATGTTTGAATATTTACAGGACTTAATGAGGGAAACTGCTGGAGCTTCTAAAGAAGATTGGCGTAGACTGGAGAGATAGGAGGCTTATTGAAGAATTGTACATACATCAGACCGCCATAGTTAGAACAAGTGTAGGGGAGACTGATGGAGCAGTCATTGGAAGAGGAGTAAAGCGGGGATGTCTGTTGTCACCAATCTTGTTTAACATCTATGCCGAGGCAGTGATCCGTGATTCTTTGGAGAAAATGACAGAGGGAGTTAAAGTAGGAGGACAATTCATAAAATCTGTACCCTTTGCGGATGATCAAGCGATGACTGCAAGTACAGAAGCAGGACTACAACACATGATGGAGGTCACAAACAGAGTAAGTAGTCAAGGACTATGGAATGCGGATTAACATCCAGAAAATCCAAGTTGGGAAAATAAGCAGGAAAGTAAGCGGCATGCATATACATGTAATGATAGATGGAAAAGAACCAAAACAAATAAACTGCTTTAAATAAGTACCTAGGTAGCATATTATCAGAAGATGGTTACTGTGAGAAAGAGATTAAAGCAAGGATAGCGATGGGTAAAACATGTTTGAGAAGCACAAGACCCTATTCACAAGTTGTCTAAGATCTGACTTGAAGAAAAGGCTAATACAATGTTTTGTATGGAGTATGTTCATGTATGGCTCACAGACTTGGACTTGCAGGAAAGCAGAGTTGAAAAAAATTGAGGCGTTTGAGATGTGGATATGGAGGAGAATGTAGAAGACCAACTGGACAGGAAAAGTCAGTAATGAGAATGTCCTAGAGAGAGAGTGGGAGAACCTCAAAAATTGGTAAAAACTATCGCCAGGTCAAGGAAGAAGAGATAGGTGAGACATGCATTGAGATATGAAGGCTTAGTGAAGGATGTCATTGAGGGAAGGATGGAAAGGAAACGACCCAGAGGGACAAAGAAAATCATGATAATTATAGACGACAAACAAAATGGAAAGAAATATCATAGTTTGAAGAGGGAGGCAAAAGAGTGAATTTTGGAGAGGAGCATAATGAGGGAATTGCCCGAGGGTAGAATATACACAGAAAGAGAGGTGGGGATGATGACTTAATAGGAAGACATAATATGGTGACAGCCAATCATAACACTAACTCATTGTTACATATCAGTGAAGTCTAAAAGGAGATGATGGAATTGAAGGCCGAACCAGATTTTCATATGAAGTAAATGGTGAGTACATACACCCATCCATTAATCTATAGAAATGTAGAGTAAGTGGTGAGAACATGCATCCCGTTCTTTAGTGGGCATGCATCATGTTAGGAATAGTGTTTATATTAGATTTTAGTTTAGTCAGCTGTATTGGAAACCATAAAGCTGAACTTATCGACCAAGTTCGAAAAGTAATTCAGATTCGGTTTAGATTTGTATAAAAAATATTCCTTCAGCATAAGACGAAAACTTTATGCACTCTGAATATTAGAATATAAAACTACCTTTCTGTGACCACTCATGGTTCAGAACAAATAATGCGCTGGATATATTACAAGTGCAAGTGCTAATATTTGAGATTGACATTGACAAGATATACATGCACACTATATACATGTATTGGAATACTTGATGATATTAGATGACTGATGGTACTATGGTCAAAGGCAGAACAAGTGAGAAGTTGATATCAGAGTTACGTAAAGAAGTGGAGGCTAGACTAGCAGTCATGGGACTTTTATTATTCATCCAATGATGTGTGAGCTCTCACTGCAGTCGTCCAATGAGAAGCTAATTCTCACTGTATAGTATAAGAAGGAGAAAATGGAAAGGAAGGACAGTTAGTTCTAGAGGCATGAACGGATGCACATGTTGGTATGTTAGTATAGTGAACTTGACCCTTAGACGTCAGTTATTTGACTTTTTATACATATTTAGACAGTTTAAATTACTTTTTGGCAAGGCAATCAGTATAGCTGCATTTAGTTTTAGGTTGCCATTGTAAACAGCAGTAATACGGCCCTTAGTACGTAGACATAAATAAAGTTACTGAATTTGTAAAAATGCACAAGCCTAGTACATGTAGTTTTAGAACCGAGTTGCCCTCTCGTGCTGACGACTCCGTTTCGCATTTCATGAGCCTTGCAATGGCAGATCCTATTATTCTCCCAATGTACTTGCAAATAAGTTGTTGTGCATACCTTGTAGTGAGTGTAGGTACCTAGAGCTAACCCAATACTAGTTCTAGTTAAGTAGAATATATATATTGATGATCCCATGACTAGCGTACTCTATATCCAGAGGTGGCAAAGAAGACAAAAATATAATGTGCACGAGTTCTCATATACTATATTATAATACTTTAGACAAACCAATAAAGACCTTCAATCACTTCTGATGATATAATGGAGCCAATAGGAAAAGATATAGCAAGATACGGTCATTAATCTAATTAAGCATTACGACTACGACAGACGACTACAACAAACGACGACAACAGACGGCATTGACAGGTATGTATCGCCATATAATAATAGGCCTACTACGAGTGAGTAGTATAATGGCCACTTGATGTGAAAATATACATGTTTGAATGTCACCATGGCATTTAAGTGCTGACAGCAAGATAGGGATTACTACTACGAAGTTCAAAAGTTGCCCATTGCCATTCAGCTATAAAAATGAGACGTACAGCATAAAAATGGAATACATGTACTGATCAAGTTAAAATCCACCAGACAAGTATACAAGTAAATTATATGGGAATGTGGGCATAGGGTCAGTGGGTATGCGATAGTTGGCCCTCTACAGTTTAATTATAGCATGCAATGGAGGTGACAACTTAGAATTGATGACGAATATAATATGTAGTCATAAAAAGGTCATCTAAACATAAATCTTGGTTTTTAGCTTCTCTGCTGATCTACTATAAATGTGATCATGTTCTTCTTTAGATCATAGACCAACAAGATGGATCCAGAGAAGTCTAAACTAAATGTCAAACTATACAAGTCTACAGTTAACCTGGCAGTTATTGACGTGTTATGAAGAGAACAGCACAATATGGATGAACTTTAAATGGAAATATGTAATTTGTGTGACACTTTGTTTCTGCTGAAAGGATTATGGGAAGACTGTTCCTTTTTCATGACTGCTGCATCTGTTAACACAACCCTACACGTAGTTATATCCAGTACCATGGTGGAAGAGTGGGGGCTGACAGCACATTGAAGCTTACCCTGTATTCGATGCACCATCATGATGCTAAGAGTTTGTAGACTTAGGAGCTACTGGCAGCAGTTATTCAAGTAGCGGAGTACTCTGTCCTCCACAGGTAGGTGAACATGATGTAACTTCAACTTTTTAGGGCTATGGAATTGTCTCTGTAACAAGTAGTTCCTGCATGAACTATACCAGATGATTGACATGCATGTTGTGAAATGATTTGCGATCACGATAATCTTTGGCTGCAGCAAGGAATATTATTTTCCCTACATGAAAGTGAGCGGCGCCTGTAGGCAGTAGTCTCACAGTTTTAGTGTTGTAGCATGTAGTTGTCCAGCATAGATATAACGGTAAGTAATCCCATATGGAGTTAAACGACTTGCTACTCGACTATAAGAAACATATACTTGGGTGTTATGGGTGATATACAGATATAGATAAATAGGCTGACTGTATGCAATGAGTTACAAGTACATCTATTCAATGTTGTTATATGTCAGAGTAGGAGTTATTCCCTCATTACGATGTATCCACATAAAGGTGTAATTATCCATGTATTTATGAGCATATTATATCCAATAGTTACATATTTAGTTGTTACATTTTATAGAACTCTTATAATTATCCTGATAGAATTGAAACATTAGTATTTCTGAAACATGTTTTATGGTAAAATCATTTTAAAGACTAAAACTATCTATTCCCCAATGAATATTAAATATTATAAAAAGAACGTTTTGGAAATTCTATCAGCTGTTTGACATCATTGTTCAAGTTGTTTTCTCTTAGCATTTCATAAGTTGTGAATTCTTCTAACCATAAATCTGCTGTTATACATACATATATGTATATGTATCCCATATATATCCCAACCGCCATTTGTGACAAAGATCTTTGCTGTCATTGATTGTGTCACAAGATAGTAGTACTTGTGAGAGTTCGGTGAAGTCACTGTAGTCAGAGATAAACAAGTGACACACAGCTTGGTCTATCTAGTGCAGAGAAGATGTAGTATGTAGTGTAATATATCCTTGTTTATTGCTAGAAGTTAACTGATAATTATAAAATTGGGCTTGCTTATATATGTGAGAAGAATGTTCTAGTGAGTTCTCCACCAAAATATTACATCATTACAACAACAATTAGTCATAATCAGCTGAAAGAATATTCTACTACATTCCAGAGTATACAAGTACATTGTAGTAGTAAACAATATTGCGCAATAATTATAGCAATAGTAGCCTATAGTTATACTAGTAATAAAGGTATGTCATTGTAAACAATGTATGGCTCATTATTGCCCTTAGCATGACATCAATATAAATGTATACTATGTACTTTTATTATAACATGGATACAAACAAAATGTTCTTATTCCTACATTATGCCAATATGGCTAGTACGTTAGAAGAGTCTATATGTATTGCTCAGAATTTGTGACAACCCCCCATTTGAGAGGAATTATTTTAATAATTGCGCACTATTATCCAAATTCTGAGTCAATTCTACTCAGATAGTCAGCACCTACATTGTCTTTGCCTTTTATTGATTCTACTTTAATTCTAAAGTTCTGTAAGTACATCGCCCATCTCATCACTCTGCTGTTCTCGAACTTTGCTTGGTTAATGTATACTAATGGTTGATGGTCAGTCTGTAGTGTGAACTCTACTCCATACAGATACTGTAAATACTTCTTCACTGCCCATACAACTGCTAGGCACTCCTTTTCTATGGCTGAGTAGTTCCTTTCACGGTCCAGAAGTTTTCTGCTTGCATAACTCACCGGAAATAGCTTGCCGCTGAATTCTTGGAGTAAGACAGCTCCAACAGCTACATCTGATGCGTCAGTCCTCAGCACAAATGGTTTGTTAACGTCAGGTAGTTGTAGAACTGGAGCGCTAGTGAGCATAGACTTCAGTCTGCTATAAGCTTTCTCCTGTGAGTCTCCCCAGTTGACAATCTTTGGCTGGCCTTTCTTGGTCAGATCTGTCAGTGGGCTGGCCACTGTAGAATAGTGAGGTATAAATTCTCTATAATATCCTGTAAGACCGAGGAAAGATCTAACTTGGGTCTTGTCAGTCGGGCGTGGAGCAGATTTGATTTTCTCGACGTTGTCTTCTATAGGTCTGATCTGTCCATCTTGTAGCTGATGACCGATGAATTCCACATCTACTTCCCCAATATTGCATTTGCTAGGTCGCAGTGTGAGCCCTGCTTCGCTCAATATTCGAAATACTTTATCAAGCAGTTGTATATGTTCGTCCCATGTTGCCGTGTGAATGATGACGTCATCAATATAGTTGTCAACACCACCTAAGTCTCCAATTAGCTTTCTCATGGCTCGCACAAGGGTGGCACCTGAGTTGACCATACCGAAAGGCATCTTTAAAAATTCATAGTGTCCATCCGGAGTAACAAATGCGGTTTTTGCAACATCTTCTGGTCTGACTGGAATCTGCCAATATCCTTTGGATAAATCAAGCTTACTGAAGAACTTGTCGCCATTCAACTTCTGGAAGAGGCTATCACCAGTCACCATTGGCTCCGGATCAAAGACCGTAATTTTATTCAATTTCCTGTAATCTATGCAAATCCTATTTGTGCCATCAGGCTTCTTGACAATCACAGTTGGTGAGGCGTAAGGAGAGGTCGAAGGCCTGATAACTCCCATACTCAGCATCTCCTTGATGTCATCTTTTAATGTTTCCCTCACTTTAAATGGTAGTTTGTAAGGCTTTGACTTGACTGGCTCTTTACTGATGAGTTGAATTGAGTGCTCCATTCCCTTTGCATTTCCAGGTAGATCACTGAACAGCTTATCATACCTCTCTATTATAGCATTAAGTTGTTGTTTCTTAGCCTTATCCAGTCCTTTGCCTACCGCGACATCATCTATAGTTTCCTTCTGTACTTTGGGTTCAAACAACTCCAGGAGTCCATCTTGATATTCATCCAGATCCAAATTGTCGTCAGGAGTTATGATGCCAACATTTGCAACATTTAGTGTTGAAATGGCTCCTACAGTCGATGGTTGACCCTCTCCTTCCCTGTCATAGTACTTCTTTAACATATTGGCATGGTATGTCCTTTTCTTTCCTCTAACATTGACTCTGTAGTCATTTAATCCCCTCTTCTCTTCTACGGTGAATGGTCCTTGCCAATGCATTAGTAGCTTATTACTGTTAGTAGGTAGAAGAATAAGCACCTTGTCACCTGTAGCGAATCCTCTTGGTTTTGCCTTCCTGTCAAAATAATTCTTGTACCTCTTCTGACTGTCCTTAAGTGATGACTGGGCTATTTCCATGAGGTCATCAAGGCGTTCTCTGAGCTCCAAAACATGCTGGTAACTAGTCTTCACATCCTCATCTGCGTCTTCTTTTGTCCAGAGTTGTCTCAGAATATACATAGGTCCTCTGATAGTCCGTCCGTACAATAGTTCGAAAGGTGAAAATCCTGTCGATTCCTGAGGAACCTCTCGATAGGCAAACAAAGCAGCATTAATCAGTCGGTGCCATTGCCGAGGTTCTTTCGTACACATCCTTTTCAGAATGCTCTTGAGTGTTCCATTGAATCTCTCTACCAGCCCATTTGCCATGGCATGATAGGGTGTTGTTGGTAACTGTCTGATTCCAAGCAGCCTAGTAAACTCCTTCATATAGTCAGATATGAACTGGGTCCCCTGATCGCTAATTACTTCTTCTGGAACTCCAACACGGCTGTAGATGTCAAGTAGAGCTTCGGCTACAGACACAGAGTCTATGTTCTTGAGTGGAATGGCTTCTGGGTATCTAGTGGCGTAGTCGACAAGCGTAAGAATGTATCGGTGTCCTTTTTCACTTGGAGGATTGATAGGTCCAATCAGGTCAACAGCACACCTCTTGAATGGGGTGTCGATAAGCGGGGTCTCCTGGACAGGCACCTTCATTACAGAACCCTTCTTTACTGTCTTCTGGCATATATCACATGATCGGCAGAATCGGACGACATCACTGTTGAGACCAGGCCAAAAGAAGTTAGATAAGATCCGATCTGATGTCTTTTTCACTCCGAGGTGGCCACTCATGATGCTGTCATGCCCCTTCTGCATTACTTCTTTCCTTAGCTTAGTTGGTACCAATAACTGTCTATTTGGTTGACCATGGTTGACTTTCTTGTTTGTATACTCACGATAAAGGAGTCCCTTTTTCACATAAAACCTGGTCGACTGGTTTTTCCCGTCTTTGATCTCAGTTGCATCATAGAATCTTCTAAGTGAACCGTCTTCCTTCTGCATTCTTTCAAAATCTTCTCTGTCGACTACCGTGTTTTCTATGTCATTAACATACAGAGGTTTTTCCCCCGTCTTTTCTTTACTGGCTTGCGCTCTAGTGGTCACTGAGCATTGCTCCCAATTTAATTGTGGGTCATCTGCTGATCTTGCTTCAGGTATGTTGCCAATCAATAAGTCATGTGAAGGATCCTCCAGCACCGCTGCGCAGTAACGTCCGCAATAGAAGGGTGACTGAATATTCACATAGGCACATGGCGCCTTTTCTACACTGCTATTTGCAAAGCGAAGGTATAGATGCTCACCAGTATAGTCTTCTGGGTTGACAAATTCTTTCTTTATGACAACAGTACTGCATCCAGTATCACGGATAAGATTCACTTTTGACCCATTCACTTTACCCTTAAAGACGCTGATGTTGTTTTCATTAGAAGCTGTTACATAATCACATTGTGCGACGTTGACGTACCTTTGTCCATCAACTATCATCTCTCTAGGTGGTTTCTCCTTGTTGATTCCATCTCTTCTAGATTCCTCATTCGTGTGAACCATCTGCTTGACAGCACCAACCTGTTTAATCGTCCTTCTGTCATTCCTCTTGCACTCAGAGGTGTTATGATTGTTCATGTTGCAGTTTGAGCAAAACTTCTTAGCTCTTTTGTAACAATCTCTCGCTACATGGCCCTTTTCTGAGCATAAATAACAACTACCTTCACTTCTTTGGAAGTTGTTGCTCGATGTAGTATCTGCTTTATCTGGTTTGTTAATTTTCTTGTGTCTTGCTAACTTGCGCCCTCTTGCATGCAGATATTTGGATGCTGCATGTGTTAGCTCTTCTTTGTTTGTGAAGGTCATCTGGTTCAGATGCACTTCCAGGTCGGGGGGACACGATGATATAAATTGTTCTGTGACGATGAGTTGTGCAATATCTTGACTCTGTGAAAGCTCTACCCACTTTTTGCAGTAGTCTTCAAGTCTTGTATAGAATTGTTGAGGTGTCTCATCCTCGTGTGCTTCAGACTGTCGAAATTTCTTCCGGTAGCCTTCTTCTGTCAGGTTGTATCGCTCTAATAAAGCTTCCTTGACTTTAGCATAAATCTTCCTATCACTTGGCGCTAGTCGAGTATAGGCTTCTGTGGCTTTGCCTCGTAAGTATTGGCTTAAGTGGTAAGACCAATCACTCACCTCCCAGTTGTAGCACTCAGCAATCCACTCAAATCTTTCCAGATAACTATCCATGCTGTCGACTTTTTCATCGAAAAATGGAAGTTTTGGTTTGGGTCGATTATTTATTTCCAGCCTTGTACTTTCGTGCTTGGATTGTTCTAGGCTTGTGCTGGCTTCTATCTTCTTAACCTCTAGTTCGTGTGCCATGCGCTGTCTCTCAGCTTCCATTTCAGCTTCTCGGCGCTCTTTCTCAGCTTCTCGGCGCTCTTTCTCAGCTTCTCGGCGCTCTTTCTCAGCTTCTCGCTCTCGTTCAGCATTCTCCTTATCAGCTTCCATTTTCAGACGTTCAGATTCTAGCTTAGCTTCACGTTCCAGTCTACGCTCTTCCCGTTCCATATCTTTTTCTATGATTGGTAGATTTTTGTCAATAAATTCTACCAACTTTTGATCTGTAAGTCCAAGATCCTTGCCCATTTGACTTACTTTTTCCAATAATGCCATCTTTATCCTGCAGTTATTAGTATCCGGTGTATGCCGACGTTGTTAATCTCCCTGTCTGCGACTGATGACTTCCCGGAGCAGCCCCCAATTGTCACAAGATAGTAGTACTTGTGAGAGTTCGGTGAAGTCACTGTAGTCAGAGATAAACAAGTGACACACAGCTTGGTCTATCTAGTGCAGAGAAGATGTAGTATGTAGTGTAATATATCCTTGTTTATTGCTAGAAGTTAACTGATAATTATAAAATTGGGCTTGCTTATATATGTGAGAAGAATGTTCTAGTGAGTTCTCCACCAAAATATTACATCATTACAACAACAATTAGTCATAATCAGCTGAAAGAATATTCTACTACATTCCAGAGTATACAAGTACATTGTAGTAGTAAACAATATTGCGCAATAATTATAGCAATAGTAGCCTATAGTTATACTAGTAATAAAGGTATGTCATTGTAAACAATGTATGGCTCATTATTGCCCTTAGCATGACATCAATATAAATGTATACTATGTACTTTTATTATAACATGGATACAAACAAAATGTTCTTATTCCTACATTATGCCAATATGGCTAGTACGTTAGAAGAGTCTATATGTATTGCTCAGAATTTGTGACAGATTGGTTCCTTTATATGAGATCATGACTTTTGCTCTTTACTTCTATGATTCTATCTCTGTCACTCTGGTGTGGTCTATATTCTACCTGCAGTATCCTGTTCTATAGTCTATAGTCCTTGCATCCAGCCTTCCTAGATCATTCTAATCACTCACTAACTATACTGGTCAGTAAAGAGATACAATACCACTGTGTATATTTTATATTATACTCTCTAGTGCGCTACTCTAGGTCTCCTCCGGTAGCTATTGAATCTGGTGTCATCTTAGAGGTATTAACTGTCATTGAATACATGATAAGAAACTTTGTACATGTTATAATGTAGCGAAACTTCAAAAAATGAGAGTTATCTTCTCTTCATATTGCAAGTTGTCCGCTCTTACTTCAAACCCCAACCACATCATATAGACGTTTCTTAGCATGTACTTAGTAACTGTTAATTCCTGCATCTTATAGCCAAGAACAGCCTTTCCTTCTCAACTCTTGTATTATATTTATCTGGACTGAAGATACAATAGTTATACAACATGATGGGATACTCAACCATATGCATGTACATGTGCATGGCCATCCAATGACACGTACATTTAGCATTCCCATCTTATTACCGAGTCCCAAGTTGCTACTCCAAACAATTAATTCACCCTTCTCTACATTTCCTTTTACTATCTCCAGTGTGCCGCATTTCTGTCATCTTTTGTCTCAGACTTTTTGTGGATGTTAGCCATTACCTAAGCAGTACACAGGAATACGTCATGTCATTGTATACAGCTTGCTTGCATCTAGTGAAAACACTCTATAGTCAGCCCTTTGTTTCTTTGTGTTGGACATTTTACTTACTGCAAAGAAAATTAAATTTGTGGATCTCATGTTTGGAACACAGTTTTATTCACACTATTTGGATATAGTGTTGTCAGTGTCAAGTCTCCAGCTTTCACTGTGAGACTTCCAGATTTTGAGGCACTTGAAAATTTCCCAGTTTCTTTCAGGTTTTACTATATTATGGGAAATTTTCAATCAATATTGGGATGCAAAATCATTGGTAGACCTATCATCCCCAATCATGCAACTTTGTCTATATATTCGTTTAATTTGAAATGCTGAATATTGAAGTAACCACAATACAAGTACAATTAGTTGCGATTGAAGTTGGAATTATTTATATTGATATATTTATTGTAAATTTTGCACAATTTTGAACTGCCCCATAACATTGATGAGAAAACGACATTTTGACCAATCATCTGTAAGGTTTCTCCTCTTGAGGATCCCTGAAAAATTATGCTTATTCAAACTCCCACGTATAATATATTTTTGTTTACTTGGCAAGTAGTATGCATTTGAAATAAAATTTACCAGTGATTAAAGAGGGAGTATTTCCAAAATTGACCAACACCAATCAAAAGGCTGAATAGCTTGTTGAATAGTACTTGCCTAGAGCTATTCAAAAAGGTCTGCTAGTGCAACAGCAGATGATGTCATCAACCACAAATGGATCTCAAACAAAGGCAGTCTATGTCATCTGAGTAACCCAGTTAACCTTGTTATAAAGCAAATGGAAAAGCTTTTATTCAATAACTTTTCTATTAACCAAGAGCTTATAAATTCCTTCTACACTTTTGATAACATGATACTTGGCCACCTATATTCACTTGTCTTTTTGATTTTAAACATCAAGAAAGTGCAATTAGCAAGAAAACTTCTCATTTATTTGAGGTATACTACAATAATAAGACAACTTCTTCATATTTTCTAAAAACTCCCATGAGTGAATAGAGGTAGTGGGTGTCCGATTTTCCAGTATTTTTCCAAAATACACATAACTACTCATGGTAAAACAATATTAGCGCCGAAAGAGAAATGAATAACCAAATTTAGCATAAATGGTTTCCAATTATATTTCTCTGCTCATACAAGAGGGGACAACTCAGGAAGACTACCCAGTCTTTGGTGCTACTCCCACTTTAAAATTGCTAGTTTTAGTCTATGAAATGGAAACACCATGAAACATGCTCTGAAAATCCCAATGTTCAAATTCTATCAGGATAATTACAGGAGTTCTATAAAATGTAACAACTAAATATGTAACTATTGGATATAATATGTTCATAACTACATAGATAATTACGCCTTTATGCAGATATATTGTAATGAGGAGATAACTCCTACTCTGACATGTAACAACATTGAATAGATGTGCTTATCATTCACCTTGTACAGTGAGCCTACTTTCTGTCAGTATATGATCTATAATTACCCAATTGTATGTTTTAAGTAGTTGGGTGCAAAATCATTCTACTTCATGCGGAGATTACTACCAATTATATCTGTACAGGACAACTACATACTCCACAAACCTGTGATTGATTGCTAATAACAGGCTCCGCCCACTTGTACATGTAGGTAAAAATATTTCACTGCTCAAAGTTATTGTGCCAAATAATCATTTTACAACAATGCGTCATTATTCTGGCATGGTTTGTGAAGGAACTACAGTTTATTGAGATGATTCCATAGCCCTGAGAGGTTGTGTTATGTCATGTGCACCACTGAAGGAAGGGAGAGTACTCCCCTACTTGGATAACTGCTACCAGTAGCTCCTAAGTCTACAAACTCTTAGCTTCACGATGGTGTATTGAACACAGGGTTAGCTTCAATGTGCTGCTAATTCCCTACTCTTCCACCTTATTACAGATATAGTTAGGGTTGTGTTATCAATGCAGCTCTTAATAAAGTAGTTTACTTTTGTTATATTTGCAAAAATAAATTTTATTTGTAATGTTTGTGTTTTATTACTTTTTTGTTTTTAAATAGATATTATAAGAAAACAATAAAACTGAATAATGTGATAATATCTGTCTATTTGCTCTTTCATCTGTATGTCTTTACTTAATGTAGCTGAGCTGCTGGTATAACTGCCTTGGTACTCTTCCTCTTGATTGAAATCTACAACATATTGTTTACATGGTTACCATAGTGATAGACTGTGGACCTGACACTATAATAAAAATAATTGCTCTCCAAGAACTGCAGGTAAACATATAGTTACACTTCTAGAATAAAGTCTACAGAATACTCACCCAGTACTATATCAGAAAGTAATATACATGTACATGTGAATTCTACAGTCGACAGATATCAACTTCAACTAACAAGTTTCACGTAGAGATAATGAGACTTTTTTCTACCTTACTGAATCTTACAACCAAGGTTATGCACCATATAACACATTGTATTTTCCACAACAAGATATTTTGTGCATTTATTACTAATCCATGGTTGTGTTTCAGTTCGGTAATTAGAATTGGATCCGTTGTCTAAAGTCACACTAATTAGTCACACAGTTTTTATACATAAATTAATTTTAATAAGTCAATCAATTCTGGTTAAGATTTTAGCCAGTTTCACTTTAGGTTTGATTGCATTTGTAAGTTCAAATTTCCTGGTAAAGTAATTGGTTTATCAATCCTGTACACTTGTATATTGGTATCCATGGTAACTCTCACCATTGTCTCCTTGCCACTCCTTCAACTTCCCCAGATCTAGATGTCAGACAATCACAACTAAACACTTCCTTACAGTTTCTGAGGTATACTCTCACTGCACTGAGCATTGTCAACAGTTCCCTCCACTGGAAGTCACTTTATCAGAGTCTAGGAAGCTGTAGCAGGTAAAAAATTATATTAGTACAATAACAGGATAGTGTACAATAACAGGATAGTGTGCAATAGCAGGATAGTGTACAATAACAGGATAGTGTACAATAACAGGATAGTGTACAATAACAGGATAGTGTACAATAACAGGATAGTGTACAATAACAGGATAGTGTACAATAACAGGATAGTGTACAATAACAGGATAGTGTACAATAACAGGATAGTGTACAATAACAGGATAGTGTACAATAACAGGATAGTGTACAATAACAGGATAGTGTACAATAACAGGATAGTGTACATGTACACTATTCGTATATTGTACTTGTAGCACAACAGCAATAGTAATTAATATACAAGTAGTATATACATGTGATACTTATAATATTGAATGATAATGGCAGCACTGTAGAAGAAGGAAATTGCCAACCAAGTAAAGTTCCCTAGTCATTAGTTAGTGTAACTTGTGAGTAACTTACTTAGATTCTGCAGCCATTAACTTCCTGTAATGTATGAGAATGGAGAATCTTCTTCTTCAACAACATGCTGGATGGTCAGCCATTACTGCAGTGCAGCTCAGTTAGCTTGTTGATCATACAATACATAGCCAAGTGAGCTTTATGTATACTGAATAGCCAGTATTGGTAATAGCCAGAGCCAGTGTTGTGCATTACATGTGCAAGAGCAGACAATTCTATAGATGGTAAACAAAAATATAGATAAATTTAATCACATATTATAATATAATGCATTAAAATATAATGTATATTATTACATACTATACATACTAGGGAATCCTATGGTATGGGGTATGGTACAGTGTAATAACATTTAAAAGTTAAAACTAAATTAGTCGTTTAGTGGTTTTTTCTATAATATAGGGTTTAATTAGCTGATAAGTTATTGTAATTTGAAGTTATCCTCTCTGTTACATAACTATATTGGGAGAGGACAACTTTGAAATATAATAATTACCAAGCACAAAATTTTAAATGCGTGTGGAGCAGGAAGCAACTTTCTTTCAATTCTAATGTATGAAATTGACATCAATTAGGATGATTTTCATTTCTAATGATCGCAAAATGAACCATGCAATTAGTTCAGGAAGATTTTGAAGGTGTCATAGATTTTTGCTACCATGTGATTTAAGCTTCGCCACAAACATCAGGTAATCATCATGATTAGAGAGACTGAATATCTTTTGAACAGACTAGCCTGACACAGTTGCAATAACTACAGGAATTAATTTAATAGACTATCAAATCTTACATTTTACTTTACCCCAAGCTCAATGCTGTGAGATTTCTACACCCAAATCCTATCAAAACATGAAATATTTTGTTTTAATACCAAAACTTTACCTCATTTTCTGTTTCCACCTTCTACCGTGGCCATATCTACATAGCAACATTGCTTTATAACAGCTGCATAGCTATACAGCTTTGCTCATTGGGTGGGCACTCACTAGCTATCGATTATTAGTTGTCTTCCCTCAATTTGTTTACAACATAGGGAGGAGAACTTTAATTAACTTGCCACTACATGCGAAACAGTAATATAATGATACAATTGTATAGGGTTGCTCATTTCATGCCCCAATTATTGGATAGTAACTTGTTCTGAGGGAAGCTCCAAACATACAGTGTACATGTACAAGATAACTTTGCAAAATGATTATTTACTACATAAAATTGATAAAAATAACACAAAGCTTGTGCAAGTTGACTGTGATAGAACTTCTTGAGGGGAAATTAGTTTCGAGTATAAAAGAATAAACCAGATTTAGGAACAATAAATTAAATTTTTTTAACAGCAATCTTGACAATATTATTACAGAATAAATAAGTATTGTGCTCTAGAATAAAAAAGAACTTATAACATTTTGAGACCAGCAGAAATTGAAGCGAATTATTACATAATAAAGTACCAAGTCATCATCTGAACATAGTTAGAAATCGACAGCATGTGCAGATTTTAAACAAAGTTGAATAACCAGTTATGGCCTGAATTGAATGAGTTACATAATTATTGATTGCAATTGCAAAAGAAGGCAAACTGTTTGACAGTTGAGTATTAATAATGTTGGTGTTGGTTTACTGAGGTAATAAAACTCACCGGCTTATACTCCTCGGCATGACCAGCCCCTTGCAGCTTGCACTGCCAGGTGCCAGTGCTGGCCAACTCCCTGTGAGAAAGGCCCAGATGACATGGCCTTTTTTGGCAGGGGTAGAGGAGTTGCCTTGAAGCCATGCTGGCTTGCAGGACCCCAAGGACCTTTATATGAGGCATAGGAGCAATTGTGGTTGAATGCTCTTCCTAATACCAAGCTGGAACCTTCGGCATGAAAGCTCAGCATTCTAACCCCTAAACCATGGCTGCTCCCTCGGTTTACTGAGGTAATACTACATATCTATGTCTATGGCACTACACTGAATGTAGAATACATTCCTGGCCATATATACATGTCTAGAGTCAATGCTCGCTTGCTATACTTGAGAAAGAGTATGCTCAGTCCTAGAAGTAACCTGTACTATGAGAGAAGACTCTGTATAAGTAGTATAGAAGTGTCTTTATTGAGATCCAAGCATCAACTGAGACAATGATAGTAAAAACCATTCCCTTTACCTTTATATAGTATTCTAAGTTCCGGAGGAGAACATTTCTGGAAATTGCACAACAAGATGACCAAAATAGGTTGGCCATAACAAAAGTTGTTTAAAACATGTAAATCATGTGCAAAATTAATTACAGCAATTTCTGAGAGGTAGCCCCAGTTACATAGGTATAAAAGGGTATTTACACATAGCTAATCAAGAGAGTTACAACAAATAAAAGGATCATCCACATTGTAAGGATAAGAGCATAATGCAAAGGAACTACAGAGTAAATGCACAGCAATTAGTACTAGTAAGTGTCTAATTTGGTGTCCCATCAGGCTAAAGTGCTATAATGTCAGTTAGGAGGGCAAGTTCCTTTTGCTCTTCTGAGTAATTGAGGTTAGGGGAGTTGTCTTAACCAAACAATTTTATATTAGTCTTAAGTACTACTGTTTACCCACAAATATATAACATTTTAAGTATTGACAGGTGAACAAGGACGACAAATCTAAATTTCTCAAACATTTTCCACATGTACCTTGTACCCACCTCATTTGCTCCACTTCGAACACTACTCCATCACTATTGACAGTAAAAAGTATACTCTACAAAAATAAAAAAATGGGTTTGTTTAGTGAGTTAATAATATAAAATATTGTAACTGATAGTAATTTAACTGAATAAAAGTGAGTAAGCATGCCCTGTTATCAAAATATAAACTGGGGATAAAAAGGAGTCGAGGCTCGACTACACGAGAGGCTGATAGTTCGTTTCCGACTAACGGAGCCTCGTCTGAGAGCAAACTGGCACGCGTTTGTTGGCCTATGCAAAGACCAACACATTGGTCTGTTCAGTCCCCAGCATCACAGAGCGCTGCTGTGATTATTTATTATTGCATACAAAACTCTAGTTATATAACTTATCAGAAATCAGCTTTGGTCGTTGGCTGGATATTAATCAAGGCCGCCAGTGGACTGGTACTACGCACTGCTTATAGAGATATGCCAACAAACAACAAAGCTGCTACTCTGAAGCTCACGGGCCTCTCGTGTACCCGAGCCTTTATGAATTTACTACAAATTCCCCAAGTGGGAAATTTTGTCCTGGAGAAAGTAAAAGTGGAAACTAATAGATTTTTGTCATAGAATCGATTCAATATTATGTGTTCACAGCAAAAACAACAGGTTGAAATCACTTGGTAACAAGCATTGTTTTTATTGATTTAGCAGTAACTGAATCTCTTCAAATATTTGCCATTCAAGATCCTGGCTACATAATTCTCCTAATAGTGCGTAAACACTGTAAACAATGAAAACCTATTGAGTGTTTCCATGGTCAAGAGGAAGGAATGGTTGCCAACAGTTAATTAAGTGAAGCTGAGCAGGGCAGTGTCAGATATTCAAAGGCTTTCAGAGAGATACTGATAGGCCACCTAAAAGTTCTACAGGAAACAGACCTGTGCTCACAGTTGTTTTGTAGGAAAGAGTCAAAAACAAGTATTTTGAGAACGTTGGTAAGTCCTGCACATTTTTAATCCTGTTTTTATTTGAGGGAATGACAACTGAAAAGCTGTTAGTGTATAAATTTTTCTCAGAAACAAAATTTAAAATGTCAACATTGCTTCAGCATCAGCTGAGGTGTTGTACAAATAATGTACGGCATAGTCAAAGATAATGAAAAGGAAAGATAGTTCAGTCAATGATAATAACCTGTCCTTCCAAATACGAACAGTTTCGCTGCTGCAATGTTCAGTGATACTTCAACAGGAATAGCGTATTGCAGCTCAATGTAATAAAACTCCCACTCTAACCGGGACCCTGTATGCAGGCAGAGAGAGGCGGTTTATAGTCGACGTAAACCATCTTTCCTTCCATTATCTTTGGCTCAGTGAGCGATGTTATTATTCTATAAATGTGACCCCTGCTATCAGAATCAGACATCGGGAGGGCCAAAATTTTTTTGCAAAGTTCAGCTGTCACAGGCTATAGCCACTAGTCATACATGATTTATATGAAGTAATTTTTGATAAATGATAATTCGTTATCCTTATTGTGGGTGTTTCTACTTATAAGCATGTGAAGTGGTAGAGAGTAGGAAAAATTTGCTGATTGATAAAAGCCTCGCTGCAATTTTATGGACCTCTTGATGTCTGATTCTGACGGAAGGGGTCACAAATATCGATGTTTCTTCCTATTCGTTAAAGAAACTGTAACGCAGCTTGCTGCATGTGTCAGTGGGTAGTATGGTGTATGGCTATCGATCAACTTTTACAACATTTTCTGGATTATGGAATTTAAAAGACTTTATGGTATATGAGTCAAAATTATTTTCTTTTGTGAAGATTTGATGACTTGAATGTTATTACAAAAAAACAGTCTGTTATGCAGATTAGCTGAAAAAGTTATATATTTGAGCATATTCGCACACAATGTAGGAAGGCTGCGTGGAAAGTGAAAACTGCTAGGCCTATAACTGCTACAGAACCCAAATACCGTTTTACCTTCTTTAGACAGTGAATTACCACAAAAGAGGCAATGTCAGTATATCCACAGCAAGACGCTCATATGATGCAGCAGCACATGCAAGCACCCGTTGTGCAGCAACCAGTTATGCAGCAATCCATGATGGCAAATACCAACATAAATGTCATCACCCAGCCAGCACCCTTTGGACGTCCTGCTGCGTACCCGCAGAATGTGAGAGAGTTTTCTACTGGAATATGTGGATGCTGCTCAGATTTGTCGAGCTGTGAGTAAAAATTTCTAAATTATTTTTTTTTTGGCTGTCACCCAATTAGTGGTCACTTGCTTTAAGTGAAATAGCCTTTACCGCCAGGTTTGTACGGCTACTTCTGCCTGCCCTGCTTGGCCTGTAATGTGGCTGGAAGACTTGGTGAGGACTGCTGCTGTACTGGATGTTGCTGTGCTCCTACCAGCTGGATAGCGATGAGAACCAAGCTGAGGACCTTGTTTGGCATAAAAGTAAGTGGCTATTGAGTATCAGGCGTGCCTGGTAATAATATTTATTGTTAACAAGGGGAGTCCCCTTCAGATAAAGCATTATGCAACATTCACACTGCCGTTTATACCAACTACTAGCAGCGAGTGGCCAGCGCTAACCACAACTACATTATATAGTGACACGCTCCAGTGAGCGGTAGGGGTCAACGAGTTCAACAAGCTGAACTTTTAACCCCGCGCTACCTAACACGTGCCAGCTATAGTAGAGTAATAGCTAACCACATTGTGGTTAGAGCTAACATTGTGGTTAGCGTTGGCCGCTCGCCGCTAGTAGTTGGTATAAACGGCAGTGTGAATGTTGCATTAGTCTGATATTAAAAGCAGTCTCATATGAACCAGTACAGTTTCCTAATATTACACGGAGGTAACATGAGTTAAAAAATAGTAACATGACCCTATGGTGGAAAGAGTCTTTGGTAAATTTTGAGGCAAAATAATATTAAGTTATACTGTATCCATATAGAGCGAATATTTGACAACAACATTGTAATGGAATAGTTGTATATTATATATGTGTAATCCTACACTCATGAGCTATTGATTATAATGAATAGCTGCTGCCCTCTGTAAATTGTTCATATCTAAATACTTGTGTCTGCCTGTTTGTTTTTTGCTATGAAATCTGTTGAAAAGTCCTAATTAGTCACATTAGAAGTTACCTGTCACTATTTACACATGCATTTATATTTTTACCTGCAGGGCTCCATACCAAGTGACATTTGTTGTCTAACCTGCTGTCAGAGTCTTGCAATCTGTCAAATGGCAAGAGAATTGCAAAATTTTGGTCTTTAGATTGAGTCTGTGTCAGTATTACAGCCCGTGAGATAGTGGAAACTTTTATGGAGATTACATAACATACATGTACATGTATATATATTAATATGATATACATGTACACCTAGGCTGATCGTTACTGTATTTATTTCACCATTTGATTTTCGTACGAATGATGTTTGCTCAATTTTAGTGCTTTACTTATATTTCTACCTTTTTATGTACCTTTTCACTTAGACAGGTAAAAATCGTTTCAGAATAAACCATCTAAAATTAAAAGTGGCTCAACATTAAATTATTTGCTTTTAATTATTGTTTTTTATTACTGTAAATAAAAATGTAGTGGGTCGGATCGCCCCCCCCCCCCCCCCCAGCTAATAACAACATGCCTTCTCCGCTTGATGTGTAAACTTTTAAAATTTCATGCAAACACACACACACATACTTAATAATGCTTGGCCCAAACTTGGGCCTAGTCACCTGTTCGGTTCCTTACCAAAAATACCTGAGCACTCCCGTTGTAGTATAATTTTACTTGGATCAGCTAGAGGTCAAGGACATAGTAGAAGTAGCACTGAGTTTGTAAACAATTATACATGTACATAGGCCTATTTGCCTAAACCAGGAATATGCAAGAATACACAGCTTTTAGCAAATTCATTTTAGAAGTGGTTTGAAAATAAACAACCTCAATGCCCTGTGAATATCATTGGCTTTGCATGATCACAGATTTTATATTTTGTATTTGGACTAGTCATTAATACTCCAGTTTTGAACAAAATGATTGTACATGTAGCACAAACACCTATCATTCTGCTGGATGCAGGGGCTAGATGATGGACCACTGCAGTATTATCAAAACCATTAACAAAATTGTTCTGCTTGTTTTATCTTATTAGCTACAGTTTTTGCTACATGTACATGTAGCTATGGAACGTTAATTTACACTGATTTAAAAACCCAACCGGGATACATATAGACAGCAATGTACATGTTGTGATGTTTCGTAGTTTGAGGAAGAAATGTATCTACCTATCGCAAGTCATAATATAATACAGTTACTGTCACCCTTGACCCTATGATTATTACGAGTAAAGAGAAATGACTGGCAGTTTGTAACCAGACGTTAGACAGAGCAGTTCAGCCTGAACACCCCCGAGGAAGCCGTTGGTGTCAGGGTAACTATATTTAGAATAAACTGATATTCATCAGGCAGGAATATTTTGTGATGAATGCTAGGTGATTGTGGGAACACATGGCTAAGAACTTTTATTGCATCAGCACCTAGTCAGTGTAGAAATTGTCTGCTCTATAGCAGATTATGTTAGTTAAACTAAGGAAAGAAACTCTGAATATAAGTGATGCTTCTCTTTAGGCTACTGAGTCCCATAGTACACATGCGAAACAAATGAGGTGGATACCCTCACTTCTAGCACATAAAACTACGTAACATTTATCCTGTAGGCCAATGAAATTATAATTGTACGTTCATCATAAGGCTTGACATAGCGATACTTATTTGACTACTTGAATTGACTTCTTTGCAGTCAACATCAGGCAAAACTAAGATACCAAGTATTTCTTCTGGTAGACTATGTTAACATAATATTTTACATGTTCTGACATACATACTTGTTATTTATTTGAGTAACAAATAAAACTGTCAAATTAAAATGTAAGGGTGCTTGCATTTCAGGGAATCAATTTGCAGATAAAACAAAAATGTCGGAACCAGCCCAAACACAAGAACAGTATATGCAGGAACCGCATATGCAGCAACCAGTTATGATGCAGTCAATGGCAGCCCAACCTATGATGACAACCCCTACTGTGCACGTCATTACACAGCAGCCCGGGTCAGCAGCGTACCCACAGAATGTGAGAGAGTTTTCTACTGGGTTATGTGGATGCTGTTCAGATATGAAAAGCTGTAAGTAACAATACAGGTCATGGTGATCTGCTTCCCTGTGAGTTTCAAGGACTTCAGAAAATAATTATCACATTGCCCCAATATAAAAAGTATTTAAAGGGGTACAGAAAATATTTTTATTGCACTATCTAAATCAGTTTTTATGCTCAATCATATAAACTTTGCTAAATTCAACCTTAACTCATTTTACAGCACCAAGTCAAAGATTGCATTTTGCCAAATAATACCTCATGTAAATCAATACCCAACAACTGCAAAAATGTTGACTTTAACCTACATGTAGTAAAATAAGTTAAAGTTAACTTGACCCAAGTTCATGTAATTCCGAATGAGCATTAAAAAGTTATTCAGATTGTGCAAGAAAAAAATGACTGTCAGTACCCCTTTAAGGCTATCAGAAAATCTCCCCAACTGCAACTAAACACTAGTTGGGAGGCTAGTGTGACTTAGTTTTTGAAAACAATTCTGTTGCGCTTTATCTAAGTATTTCTAAGACTTGAGAGGATGTTGGGGGGTGGGGGAATGGACAGATTCATAGGCTACATGTATATATGTTGTACATATTTATAGATTATTATATGAATATATGATGCCAAGTGGTCCTCTCTATTTCTCTCTTCCTTTTCCTTTTGTGTATGGAAGCAGTAAAACACAAAGGAAAAATGAAAAATAAGAAAATGTGATTGGTTGAGAGAAGAGGATCATTTGTCTATTGTATTAACTGTGAGGCATAGGGCCAGGGCGGCAGAAACTGCATGTCTATAAAATTGTTACAAAGTTGAAAGTTCGAAAATTCATACTTCTGGGAGGAATCACTGCCCAGCAATTCTTGTGAACAACCTGCTTACCAAAATATGTAATATTTACAGTGTTGCATTGCCTAAAGTTGTTTTCCGGTATATTTCTATTTGTCTCTCAATGTTGCCACACTTCGAAAAATATTCAATTACACCTACATGACTTTTTGCACAGTAGATGGAGCATATTTCCTGCTCTGAGCTGCCCATGTGATAAACAAAGATTCTGTTGCTTCTATGAAAGCATCTTTCATTGAATTTGTAAATTAAAGTGAAAGAATTCATAATGTGCCAAATTAACTCTCACAAAAATATTTTTGGGTGATTCATGTCTCCTGATCCATCAAAATTAGAGTGCAAGATCATTACATAAATGTGCATACCAGTAATGTTACTATATTATTATACTCGGCGTACTTATATAATGTATAATATGTACATATAATTGTTTCTTCAAGGCTTGTTGGGAACCTTTTGCTTGTCCTGTCTGGCCTGCAATGTGGCTGGAAGACTTAATGAAGATTGTTGCTGCACTGGGTGTTGTCTGGCTCCCGTCACCTGGGTGGCCATGAGAACCAAGCTGAGGGCCATGTTTGGCATTAGGGTAAGACAAACCTACATAATTATACATATGATGTTGTTGTAGTGGAACTTGTCAGCAGCCATGGAAGTAGTGTACAATACAGATCTGCACTGTCTATACAGCTAATGATTTTAGTTCATAATCAACTTTTTGATAGAAATTTGTGCATTAAAAGATAATTTTAGGTATGAAATGATGGTTTAGTGATTTTGGTAGGAGAATAAAATGAAATGACCGACTGAAGATCGTTAAATTGTTTACATGTATGTTGTAGGGTTCCATAACAATGGACTACTATTGTATTTACTGCTGCGCACCTCTCGCTGTCTGTCAGATGGCAAGAGAGTTGGAACACTTTGGTCATTAGATTCTTCCGCTAAAAACGGATATCCTTCTAAATGGTGTGGACTTGATATAATTACTACGTCTAGTTTATTTTAGTCTGCCCGTTTCATTTTATTAGCAATAAGTTACTAACACCTGTGATCCCATTTTTTCTCATTGGTTGTTGGTTAGTTTTCCAAGGCACAGAAATGCTTATTTGCTTCTATCTCAATGCATATTCCTATTATTCAGTACACCGTATAATATTTAGTATATATTTTTACCTACATGTATACCATATTGTATGTAGCCTGTGATGAAGCATGTGAAAATAATTAAAATAAATATATTTTAAACCCAATTATACATTCATTATTTTGAGCCTATCCCATACTATATGCAGCCAGTGATGAAATATGTGAAGAAAAATATGCTAAGTCCCCATTTATAAAATTTAATGACTCTAGTCTACTCACTGCTATACCATTAATACATACCTATTAATAGGTCTACGGCACTGGTTCAGCTACATTCAGACTATTAATATGATTATTATGCTGACTGACTCCATG
Source organism: Bugulina stolonifera (assembly GCA_935421135.1). Taxonomy (NCBI): domain Eukaryota; kingdom Metazoa; phylum Bryozoa; class Gymnolaemata; order Cheilostomatida; family Bugulidae; genus Bugulina; species Bugulina stolonifera. Next base: position 13,825,084 of record OW285193.1, on the reverse strand, counting down.
GTTCACCAAACTCTTCCAGGAGTGCTCAAACCTTGTTTTAAATAGCAGCCAAAATTTCAAATTAGTCTATTTAATGGGGCCACTATTTTATTTTATGCTGAGCAGAATAACATGGGGGGGGGGGGGGGAGACCCCTTCAAAGTCTGCTTTATTGGTGGTTAGATGCCCTTTTGACAGTGAATCTAACACATAATATACATGTACAAGACATTTACATGCAAATACATCGGCTTCACTTTGAATTGAAATTGCACTGAATTTTGATAGAACAAAATCAAAACATTCTAGTCATTGTGAGCTAGCCTCTTTCTTAACTAAACCATGATAAAATTTTATGATCATCATTCTAGGTATCAATTGCCAAACACTAGTTTGAGCTTTGAAAGGCATTTATAGTTAGGTTCCATTGATGTATATTTATATTTGTGTGCATGGTTGAAGGAGATGGTTGTGTCATGTGATGTGTATAGAGAGCTTTTCTCGTGCTTTTCATAGAAAAATCTGAGGTTTTTAGCTGCTTGTAGATCAGTGGCCAGTGGCCACCAGTAGTGGTACATAGTAGCCACTGCAGTGTAGATATCAATGAATCAGCTACATTATTTCTAGACAGTTGGTGTCCTGTATGGCGTTCATATAATGTAGGCTCAATAATGCAAAGCATATAGCATATGCATGAAAATTCTTGATGAATTGAGTGGATGCAAAAGTACGTAAACCATTAACTAATGACGGATTTGTAACAAGGACCAGTGTGCCAGGAGAGCAAAGGCAACATTCGGTCCTAGCTTGAATGGGAAATACATGTAGCATCTGTAGGGCTGAACTACAGATATATAATATTATAATGTACAAAGATACGTATTTATTACACAGTTTATACATAATTATTTGTACATGCTTTGACATGTTTATACTGTACTTTTATGCTTTGGATCACAATGCAGTTTTGTTATGATCTCAGGAATGTGTGAAATTGAGCAGATCTGTTCTGCAAGGTGTCCTATTACATATAGAGTTTATATTAACTATCTTGTTTGGTAGACAATACGGAAGCTGCAGCACATTTTTATTATACATACATTACTCCCTGGTAAAAATCACCTTTTCAAACTTTGTAATATAATTATTATATGACTTTCTGCAGCTCTAGCCAAGCTATTGGCTTCAATTTCATTTCTGATTTCCCCAATGTTTTGTATATGCATATCAGATCATAACAGGGTTGAGACTAATGCTGTTAACTTGCGCTATAATTCTTGCTAAAATTCTCGCCATAATTTTTGTCTTTTTTACCAGTTGATAGTCTAGAAACCCTGGTTTTATTCGATGATAGTAATTAAGAGAGGATAACTTCTTTCCATGATTCTCATGATTACCCATGTTAGGATAGATGTTATCATTTTATTAGCACTACACAACCAACTACTGTGATATAGGGTAAGACCCTAGTACTACTCGAGATGTGTGTGCAGTGTGGCTCAAATACACAAAGTATACGGTATATTGGTACTTCCTGTCTCAACTTGTTCTACAAGTACCAGTCTGTCGTGTTGGTAACATGGCAGGCACTGCCTGTGATATCGCTATGATGCCATGTAATCTACAGGAACTCAATGGGACTTTATTCCAGGCGTCTTTTGATAAAAAGAGATTTTTACCCTGCTCTATAACAGATTGGCTGTTAGTTAGTCCCACTGACCTGGCCTAAGGCTACGAGAATGGAACACTCCAGCATAGATAGTGAAAGGAAAGATCGGTCACTCCGGTCATAGCTGTCCGTCCCTTGCTTCCAACACGGCTTGGATTAAGCAAGGAGTTGTGCTACCTTGTGTACAAATCCGGTATTACTAATGCTGTTCCGAGGACTAATTGGAGACGCTTCCTCACAATGACCCTGCATAAACAATATACATGTATATCTGTATAAATCTGATCTTATTGCATAGTACAAAATATACGATCGTTAAACTGCGTTGCTAGTCAAACAACTATCCAAAAACTCACTAGATGGATGACAGGAAAGTATATTTGGCGAGACAGGGTATCATCATAGAGTGTTCTACTTTTCTTTTCACTATGTTAGACTTCAGTATATCAATTACATGTATCACCCACTCTATTTTTATTCTTCAAATTATTGCCATCAACTATCAGACAATGGTAATGATTCGTAAAATAAACTGTATCTAGGGTACATATGAGATCCAAACTCTGACCTGTCTCTCTATACAAAAGACTAAAAGACATCCTAGGAGCAATTTATACACCTCAGATTGAAAGTGCTACACAGACTAGCCAATATTCTACCTCAACCAATCAGAAATCATGCAAATATACTAAGTTTCTACAAGCTGGTATCTATAGAGTGCACTCTATCAAAGAAAGGACTACTCAAAGCAAGAGCACCGTACAGAAGGGGAACAGTAGTACCCTGGCTGGTCTACATGTACTTGGGAGACATGCAACACAGCATACACAACACAAAACTTTAAATGCACATAAATAAGAAAATTCAGACAAAAGGAGGTGTGAAAGCACACTCAAACAGGTCATAATGCTGATGAACTTTTCAAGTGAACTCAATGTTATCTAAACAAACATTACACATAGTCAGAAGTCGTACCGATCTATTCTATGTGCTCTATGAGTCATACAAAGCTCCAGGCACAGGAATATAATATAAGCTTAGACCCACATATACCCTGCACATGTTTAGAAGAAGAAAAAGCTGTCCATCATTTTTCATCTTCAAGTGCAATAATACTACCGCTTATTGCACCAAGTGTTAAATTCGAGCTCATATAGACAATCATATATCATGTAACATTAATATTTATGTGAATATATATATACAATGGAGACCATAAATTCTTAAAAAATTTGTTATCACTAAGTTTAAAACAATACTCAGTTCGTACGTTTGGCTCCCAATTTATGAAAAGCACATACATGCAGTGTGTGTATATCTTGCTAAAATGAATTCATACAACGTTTAGTCATAAATTGTCATGTTTTATTATGGTATTATAATTAGTCATTATTTTAGCCATTTTAACTACAAATTCTCATGTTATTCTCTTATAGTTATCTAATTTTTACGCATCAATTCAAATAGTAACAATGCTAGAAACCATCATCATCTCATATACATTTATAATACTCTGGAGTTGTCACCTCTCTCATAGCTTTATGCAATAGGAGTTGTCACCTCTCTCATAGCTTTATGCAGTAGGAGTTGTCACCTCTCTCATAGCTTTATGCAATAGGAGTTGTCACCTCTCTCATAGCTTTATGCAATAAGAGTTGTCACCTCTCTCATAGCTTTATGCAATGGGAGTTGTCACTTATAATTAGAGCATTGCCCAAAATTATGGTCATAATAGTTTAGCAATTATAATAACAGTATAATGTACTAATCTTTGTACAAACCATAGTATAATGGTACTACCTCAAACAATTTAGCCTCCAGGCAAAGGCATTTTTAGGTATATTATTATTGATTTATTATATAAATCTAAATACAAATCACTGCTACTACAACTACAGATATTAATTTAATTATTATTGAAAAACGCAGCAAGAATACACAACATACGTATAGAGAGCAATGTACGTGTACATGTTGTGATGTATCAGAGTTTGAGGAAGAAATGTATCCACCCATCCAATGATATAATATACAGTTACTGTCACCCTTGACCCTATGAGTTTTATGAGCGAAGAGAAGTCACTGGTAGTTTGTAGCCAGATGTCAGACAAAACAGTTGGTGCTGACAACCTAGAGAAAGCCATTGGTGTTAAGGTAACTCTACTTATTAATACATCTAGTGATCTTATATTCAACCCAGATAGAAATCTTTTGCTTTGTTATGGGAAAACATACGTACATGTAGCTGTTGGAATTGGAAAAAATCTAAGAACTTTTATTACATCAGCACCTGGTCAGTGTAGAAATTGTAACTGTGATTGAAACCTCTTCATGTAAGTGATGCTTCTCTTTAGGTTACTGATAAAATTATTGTTGTCTTAATATCTACTCAGTCTCATATAATGTGAAGAAATGAGGTGCATGGATACACTGCATTATCAATTCCTATTACAATGTATAGGGTACCCTCACTTTTAAAACATAAAACTATGTAAAATTCAGCTGTTATGTAGGCCAATAAAATATATTATAATTATAATTATGTACAGGTACATCACAAGGATACTACACTCTGTAGGCCTATGCATGAAGTACATCAAGTGCTGCTAAAGTGATGCTTCTCTTTAGGCTGCTGATGTATCTATTGCTGTCTTAATATGCTACACCATCTATTCCTATTACATGTACTGTATAGGGTTAAGTTAACATTAGGTATAGCTAAAAGATCAAGTATTTCTTCCAGCAAACTACATCATTATAATATCTCTGCACAGTCTGACACCTTAATATTTATTTGAGCTCAAGATTAAGCTTCTTAATTAAAATATTACATTGCATTTCAGGGAATCAACTTTCAGATAAAGCAAAAATGTCAGCACCGCCCGAAGCACAAGAAATGCATATGCAGGAACCGCATATGCAGGAACTCCATATGCAGGAACTCCATATGCAGGAACCGCATATGCAGCAGCCACATGTGCAGCAACCGTATGCCATGCAGCAACCGTATGCTATGCAGCAACCGTATGCCATGCAACAACCAGTTATGATGCAGCCAATGTCAATGGCAGCCCAACCTATGATGACAACCCCCACTGCGCACGTCATTACCCAACAGCCTGGGTCAGCAGCATACCCACAGGGTGTGAGAGAGTTTTCTACTGGGATATGTGGATGCTGTTCAGATATGCAAAGCTGTAAGTAACAATACAAATCATGGTGAGCCCTTCCTTGAGAGTTTTGAGGGTTTGAACCAATTATTGCCATATTGCTACAGTATTCAGAAAGAACTTCCCTAATGCAAATAGCAGCAACCCGTGAGGGTAATGAGGCAAATTTTACAGTAGTTTGGGCAAACAAAATTTTTCCCTCGTTTGATAGATATTCAAATCCCATAACTCTGACACATGTCAGCCAGTTCTAAGAGCTGTTATAGGAATGAAAAAGTCCTAATGCTACTTGCATATTTATAGATTATGATACTGCAAAGTTGTCCTCTCTATTTTTATTTCTCTTTTTCTCTGTGTATGTAAGGTTAAAACAAAAAGGAAAAATGCAAAATAAAAAGGATGCCATTGGTTGAGAGGGAATGACGAGTTAGTCTATTTATTGTATTTACCGTGAGGCATAGAGTCAGAGGCAGCAGACACTACATGACTATAACTACATGTATAATCACAAACCCCAAAATTTATACTTATGAAAGTGCTCACTGCCCAGCAAGACTTGTGAACAACTTGCTTACTAATAACATTTACAGCATTGTATAGTTGATACAGTGTATTTACTGTAGCTTAAATATATAAAATCTATATTGAGATATTTCCCATGTTACTCTTTTTAACAAAATTATCTATTTTGCCAACAACCACAACTAATATGCGCAGTAGGTGAAACGTGATTGAATAATAATAATAATACAAGATATACTAAATTTTCTGCTCTGAGCTGCCCATTTAATAACCATAGATTTTGTTGCTTTTGTGAAGGTGTTTTCATTTTTCATTGAATTTACAAAGAAGAAGGAATTCATAATGTCTCAACCTAGTGCTCATTAGAATATGTGTGAGTGAATCCTGTCTCCTGTTAGATCAATATAACTGATGTGCCACTTGCCAGATCAACTGTACACAGTAATGTTACTAATTTATTTATAATACTTATATTATGGTTATAATACTATATATTTATTTATTCCAGGCTTGTTGGGAACTTTCTGCTTCACTTGTCTGGCCTGCAATGTAGCTAGGAGACTTGGTGAAGACTGCTGCTGTGCTGGATGTTGTTTGGCTCCCACCAGCTGGGTGGCCATGAGAACAAAGTTGAGGACTATGTTTGGCATTAAGGTAAAGTAAAACAAATCTACATGTGCATCTGTTGTTGTGGTGCTGCCTGCTAAAACTGTAAGTAGTACAGTCCATACAGATTTGCTTTGTCTATGCAACTCATGGATTTTGTTTCATAATCAACGTTTTGATGTATTTGAAAGATTATTTTAGGGATGAACACTATGAAATGGTGATATAGGAATGCTCACCTACCAATGATATGGTGGGAGAAGGAACTCAACTGAAAGCTGCCAAATTATTCATGTTGCAGGGTTCCATAACAGAGGACTACTATGCTATCTGTTGCTGCCCACCGCTAGTCATGTGTCAGATGTCAAGAGAGTTGAAGCACTTTGGTCGTTAGATTAGTTCATTATCTAAGGATGGATGTCTTTCTAAATGGTGTGGATTTGGTGTATCCACTAAGCGTAGTTTACTTAATTCTACTAGTTTTTTTTCACTAGTAATGACTTGTTGATGCTTATGGTTCATTAGTACATTCTGTTAGTGGCAGTTTCGATTTCTAGAAATGCTTATTACTCGGATTACAATGCACACTATGCTATATATCCAATATTTAGTGTTTATATTTAGCCTATCTCCTACCATTTATCAATCACAATCAGTGATGAAACATGTGAAAATAATTAAAATATACATACATTATTTAGGAGATTTTGAGCCTATCCCATATTATATACAGCCAGTGGTAAAACATGTAAAAGTAATTAAAGTATAAATATACTCAATCTCCATTTATGCTTATTTCCTCAACTCTTTCTATACCAAATAGTCAGACTAAATTGGATTGTAGCCAACTTTCCTACTCAAAACACGGGTTACAGGCCTACAACACTGTTTCAGCTACATGTATATTCAGTTTAAGTAATGTGTTCATTTCACTAACCTATTCGCAGTTCACTAGACTATCTTCACTAGTCTATTCTAGGAGCACACATACATGTAACTCTTTCAATAGCGAGCCAAAACTTAAAATCATGACACTAACGTGGGCCACCATTTTTTTGCTGAGCAAGCTATGGGGCATTAGGACTTCCTCAAAGTCTATTGGCCTATAATTTACATGTATTTTAGCAGCAGACATGAAACATAACATAAATGATTGTATTAAAGTTCACATACAGTATACTTACTCATATTTACATACTCTAATTATTATATGATCTTTTTTTGCATGAAACTAGGTCTCACTTTTGTGAGGTTTGAACCAGGCCTAGCACAGTGGTCAGAACACATTACCACTACACCAGCTCAGAAACCTTTAAAAATGGAAGGATAATTATTAGGTGTCGATAGGTTGATAGCTGAGGGTCGATGGGGTCGCAAAAATTAATTATTGTGACCCCCATCGACCCACCGTCGCAAGGACACCTATAATCGTTGTCTGACTTTCAGCAGCTTTAGCCAATTTATTTGCTCATTTTAGTTCTGTTCCCCACAACATTCTGAATGCACATATCAGAACACAAAACATATAGATAAAGATCTACTGTCTGTATTACACAGCACTGGAGTACAAGAAATATCTCAGCTAACATCTGATAATACTACTATCAACCACTTGCAATGGTTGTCTACATTTATTCATCCATTAATAGGGCCCAATTGACAATTTACTTATTATGGCAAACAAGAAACCCTCATACAACTTCTATTACAGTGTACATGTGTGATGCAGTGGATATATAAAATAAGTTTTGAACAGAAAATGCAATCAAAGTAGGAGAGGATGACCGCCAACTGCTCCACTGCCATCATTGCAACCAACAGGAGCCAGGAGAAAAGGATAGTAAGAGAGGATAACTTCTTTTTATAGGTGTTATTATTGGTAATACTCGATACAGACTATCAGCAAAGTCAAGTAGAGAGTTGTTTAATCTACTCTTTAACAGACTAGTGGGCTAGCATAGATTTGAGATACAACATGGTATAGTTTCTATTCTGAATATGCCAACTGGTGAGCCAAATTAAAAATTTAAATAAACAAATTGTACAACTTAATTATTATGTTGGCTGAGCTATTGATCACAATAAGAAGTTGTCTTCTCTCAAGTCCTGAGAGAGGATAACTTCTTGTAATGATCATTATAATTATCAGTCCCATGGTACATGCATGGTATCCAAGAACAATCCTGCTAAGGCTAAGCTATACTCATACAGGTACTACAGAATAAGTCAACCACAAACAAATGAACCGATCAGGTCTGCAGTAGGCTACAATGTACTGCATGAAAACCAAGGGTACTCATAGCAAGAAGTTGCCTTCTCTCAATTACTGGAAGAGGACAACTTCTTGTTATGATGATTATTATCAGTCCCATGGTACATGCATGGTACCCAAGAACAATTCTACCAAAGGAAAGCTATCCTCATACAGGTGCTACAGGACAATACAATGTCTCAACTACAAACCACATAAACACAAGGTTGCTAAGGTGTACTCAATGTCTAACTAAGCATTCACGTTAGTTGTTCCCATTGACATGGCCTAAGGCTACGAAGATGGTAGCCTTAGGTTGACCAGGCTACCGTTTTATATCAGTTATCAACCATTTCACTTTCATTTTAGAGTTATTGCCGTCAATCATTAGGAAAATACTGACAATGATAATTATTCCTAAAATAAACCTATCTAGTATACACATGGTATCCGAACTCTGCCCTGTCTCTCTATGAAACGCAAAAAGACTTTTAGGAGCAACTTCTACACTTCCTATGCACCTAAGGTTACCAGGATAGACTGACCTAAGGCTACCAGGATAGACTAACCTAAGGCTACCAGGAGAGAACACTGCAGTATATCAATATTATCAACCACTTAATTCTGCTTATTTTATCTAACTAGCTGCAGCTTTCACTAGAAGTGATTGCAGTGAAACCTCAAGTTACCCCGCCTTAGCTCAATCTATGAAAAACTATTGGATGAGATGTGAAACTATTAGATGGATATAGAAATCCAGCCTATGATTTGCGACTACTAAAATGAGAATTAATTCAAAATTCTTTGTACAATACAACACTACGGTAGCACAGCTACGCTGTTTTATCAAAGTATGTATTATACATTATATCAATCAGGGAGAGTTAGTCATGATGATAAATAAACTTGTGTGACTGTGTGGGTGCGTTATCATTCCGATCACTTGAGAGAGGCATGTGATTTGATAAGACAGTATATAAATAAAATAGCACACTATACTGTACATATATATTAGTACGTTTGGTACCAGTTATCTTTCATAAATCGCACAGCTTCCATGTACATTAGGGAAAAGTGAGTACGCTTAAGGATAAATTAATTATTTATATTGCATTAGATTATAGAAACAAATTTATATGTGTTAATTTATTTTATGCAGAGTAGTTTTAGCGACCTAATAAACTTTTACCAGTCAAGTGGTGAAAGATTTTATAACTTGTCTAAATACATGTAGGAGTTCTTTCCCGTTGCCGACAATTATTCTATCTTTTATACCTTTCCTCAATAACCTAACACTAGTATGTACGTATCTTGTGAAATGATGGTACTTTACCTTCCTGAATGGAGTAGCTTCCTGTAATAGTAGTTGCTTGATCAGATTAGCGTATCGTCAGACCACTGTCTAAGTCCTGATTGGCCTTGTTAGACTGCTGGAACCCTGCAACCCGTGTGAATATTCTGTCTGTAATAGAAAATAGTACATAGCGCCTGCTGTACCATACAGAATATATACATGTACATATTTATAACACATGTGCATGTATTATGTATTTAGTTTTTACTATATTTTCTTTGGATGCTTTTTTTATTACAAATATAGGAGTGTATCTCTTACACTACTCTCCCAAACTGAAGTGATCTTGGATTAGCTGGACTTGCATACTTGGTATAATTATTGCAATTCTGAGAAGATTAATTGACCTGATGAACTTTCACTGCAGGCCAGTTATAAGTGAGCGAGGGGGGAAAATCCTCATGAAACCATAATAATATTTACGACCATATATTACTGGCAGGTAAACCTAAATTCGTAAACTGCTGGCCGACTAGGTATACATTGTAAACAGAACACCATGTGATACAATATACATCTGCTGTTCAGGCTTGATGGAGCACCAGCAAAGTGATGTTTTATCCTACTTTTACTTGTATGTAGTGAGTAAGCTGACTGGATATGGTTCAACTGAACCGCCACCATATCAACAAACTGACCCAATGCAACCAGTTGTACAACAGCCTATGCATGGACCATTAGGACAACCACCAACCGCTCCACCACCACCAATGCAACCACCAGTAGTACAGCAGCCACTCCCAGCTCAACACCTGATGGGTCCTCCTATTGGATCACCGATTATACAGGAGACAACAACTACCACTGTTCAGATTACTCAACAACAATATGCCAATGCTAGAGCTTACCCACAGAATGTGAGGGACTTTACTACAGGGATATGTGGGTGCTGTTCAGATATGAAAAGCTGTAAGTCATGCTGATCAGTTCATTTGAGTTATTTTGGAAAAAGTGACTGTACCAAGCATAACGAGATTTGGCTGTTTGGGGGACCAAAATCATATTCTCTACAATAATATAATTATTATATTTAAGCCTTCTTGCTAGGAACCAGGTTAGAACCAATCGTGAGCTGTAAGTCATGCTGATCAGTTCATTTGAGTTATTTTGGAAAAAGTGACTGTACCAAGCATAACGAGATTTGGCTGTTTGGGGGACCAAAATCATATTCTCTACAATAATATAATTATTATATTTAAGCCTTCTTGCTAGGAACCAGGTTAGAACCAATCGTGAGCTCACGGCTCACGATTGGTTCTAACCTGGTTCCTAGCAAGAAGGCTTAAATATAATAATTATATTATTGTAGAGAATATGATTTTGGTCCCCCAAACAGCCAAATCTCGTTATGCTTGGTACAGTCACTTTTTCCAAAATAACTCAAATGAACTGATCAGCATGACTTACAGCTCACGATTGGTTCTAACCTGGTTCCTAGCAAGAAGGCTTAAATATAATAATTATATTATTGTAGAGAATATGATTTTGGTCCCCCAAACAGCCAAATCTCGTTATGCTTGGTACAGTCACTTTTTCCAAAATAACTCAAATGAACTGATCAGCATGACTTACAGCTTTTCATATCTGAACAGCACCCACATATGAGGTTTTCGTATGTATATAAAATATAAAGCACTGTCAGCCACTCTATCCTGTTCATCGTTCAATTTTCTACCTAAACTATTCGTATTTTCAATTAGCCAAAAAATGTCGACAATGGTTTGCACAATATTGGAGTTGTCTGTCCAATGATACAGTTACGCAGACGGATAATATGTTTACACAATATTTTCACACACTTTATAGGCCTGATGGGATGTTTCTGTCTGCCATGTCTGGGATGTAAGTTAGCTGTGAGAGTTGGGGAGGACTGCTGTTGTACCGGGTGTTTTCTCTCTGCTACCAGCTGGGTAGCTATGAGGACTAAGTTAAGGACCATGTATGGGATCAAGGTATGTACTGCTTGTATTTATCATAAATAATAAGTTGTTAACAAACATGTTGCGGTGTTGTCATTCCATGACACTTATGATGGTACAAATTCTTTTGAGCTTTCACTATAAAATGTTGTATGCATCCACAGATCTACAGGACTGTCTGGTTAAAACTGAGTCTAAAGTGGAGTATTCTGTATTTATAGGGTTCCATCCCAATGGACTTCCTCTGCATCACATGCTGTCCGCAACTTACTCTTTGCCAAATGGCCAGGGAGCTGGAACACTTTGGACTTTAGGCTAGGCTATATTAATCCTAGTGTAAGCAGTGATCTGGTGTACAAATCGAAATTAACACTGTGTTTGGTTTAAATTCAAGTAGATGGCCAGTATAATAAGTCGAAAACCAATAAATGTGGCCAAATTATAGAGTTACATGTATGTACATTATTATATATATTATAATTATTACTGCTAAGCATAGATTGCTATATATATATCATATAATAATATTTTATTAATGACAGCACTTAGTATAACACCACACAGACTATTATGATAATAATTATAACACTTGTATTACCCGGTTCTCTCTTTGTACATTGGTGGTAAATTTGATTCTCCAGCAGAGGCAAGGTGACTGACTACTATATTTACTAAATGTTTTTGTTATAATTGAACAAGAATGTCATCTTCAAAAAATGAGAAAGAGAAATTGGGATAGGACAACTTCTAATTATAATCAATAGCCTATTAGTGCCCATAACTAAAACTATTGACCATAATTAGAAGTTGTCCTCTCTCAAGACATATACGCGTCAATGTAGTATCACTTTAATATGCATGGGCACTAATAAGCTACTGATCATAACTAGAAGTTGTTCTCTTTCAACTGGGAGAGGACAACTTCTAATTATGATCAATAGCTTATTAGTGCCCATGCATATCAGAGTGATACTACATTGACGCATATATGTCTAATGATTTCACATTATATATGACTTATTAATCGACGCTTGAAAAGCAATTTTACAGGGCTAACAATGCAGAATGTTATCATTGTTCTGGTACTAATACTAGAAATTAAAGCTAATGCACAGCATGGCTCTAGTACTAGTATGACTATTTAGCGCCTTAAATGCAGGTATAAAATATGATGCAATACAAACAGTTCCAGAAGAGGTAAGTAATAGTACACGGCATTGCTATACTGTAGGTAATACATTTGTATGCTGTAGTTATGTCTAACTAGTTCAGAGCTCAAACATGAACTCAAATGGCCTGTAATACAGTTCACAACGTTTACTTTACAATAACATTATACAACAACTACTTTATGTGATGTCAATTTGCCATGCACTCACCACAGTGTAGCACCTCTAGGTTCTTGAAATTTGGAAGCTCTACAGTCTAAAGGAAGTAAGTCATCAATCCATAAAGTTACTGGTCCATTCCTCCTCAAACAAAAATGATAGGGAAGTAATAGATGGTAAAGGGACATCTTGAAAAAAACAATTCGAAACAGGAGGTTTCACAACCTGACAGTTCGAAACTGTATAGATTAAATTTAGAAGAACGCAACTTACAGATAGTTGATGTTAATTAATCAACTTATCTAATTAAATAAAAAAATAACAACAAAAATAAAAATTAGTTGAAATTGGAAGGTTTGGGGTTAGGGGCTTCAAACTGTTTGGTGTTGAACTGTTCAGTTTGGAAGCATCCTGTTTCGAACTGTCTTCTTTTAACAGTCGCAAATCCGTAATAGATAGTCCTGATTCAACAAACTTGACACATTCACATTATTAATTGAATTCAAACAATAATATGATATAATTATCTCATTTTTTCAATCAATGTAATGCACTTTGATATGAGACAACATATCAAAGCTGACTAAGAGGCTTGCACTATGCTAGCAGATGACTTCTAGCATACCTATATATAGGCTCAGTTTAAATCAAAACGTTTTGATCTCCTCATTCTACTGATGTATAGATTTTGCTCATAGACATTGATCACAATAAGAAGTTGTCCTCTACTATTAAGGGAGGACAACTTTAAATTATGCATGATTGTACTGACACTAGTTTACACAGGACATGGCAACAGAGTTGCTGCCATATTGTCTAATATACAGTGGGAGATCTAATTAACCACAATATATATTATAGAAATAAGCAGGTCATTGAATATGTCAGCGATGGTCTATTCCTAGCCGTTATGAGACCAAGTCCCAGGCTGCTTATAAACTGTAGTGACGACAAACGCACAACTGTCACAATACCGACAAACGTCACAACAATTTTTCGACAAACGTCACAACACCGACAAACGTCACAAAAGTTCAACGACAAACGTCACAACACCGACAAACGTCACAACAATGTTTCGACAAATGTCACAACACCGACAAACGTCACAAAGGATCAACGACAAACGTCACAATGCCAACAAATATTACCAATCTTCAACAAAATAACACCATAATACGAAAAAATAATGCTTTTTTGCCTTGATTTAGCGTCAAATTCAATTAATTTTGTTTGTTGTGTTTTCAGAACTGAATAAAACCGAAGATAGTTAAAAGCAGAGTGTGACAACTCTCAATAGAGAACATGAAATTAGCAATTCAACTTTCTCGCCAAAAGCCAATACAACTGAAAAGAAGCAGGTCAGCTTCTGCTCAAATTGATTTGTTAATTTAGTATCCTCTATTGGGAGTTGTCACACTCTGCTGTTAACTATGCGGCCTATAATAATGAATTCATTTAATAAACTATAGTCATTCAATGCTACTGTAACCACACATGAATGTACATGCATGATATAAGTATAACAACCATGTTAATTAAGATTGAAGAAACAAGCCATTACTGAATGGCAACAACGATTGTAGCAAAATATGAATGGCAAGAACCACCCAGGAGAGATGAAAACACCAGCTATTAGCAGAAATGAACAAGCCATTATATTTTTATTTCAACTGTATGAAAATCACGTTGGATCACATTCTGGTCAAAGGGCCGAAGTGCCCACGTTTTGCATCACATTTGTACACATAGCCTAGCTCTCACACACACCACCACTTCTCTAAATTAAAAATACCATGCAGCCAGCAACAGATCTAAATGGAATTATGTTATAACACCCAAGTCTGAGAACCATCTGCTACTAGAATATTAAGACAGGTGGAACTCTTCTACCTATTTAACACTATCAAATGTATAACTGTAATAACTATAAATTCTTTGCTTAAAAAGTACATCACTGTATAACTAAATAATGTAAGTAACTAAAATTAAAAATATATGCTACTCTACTACTAGACATAGTGCTACACAATGTTTTGATATAATTTGTTTTCACGGAAAGTATTCGCTCTCAATTCAAAATCGAAAACCGCTATGCAACTCGATGCAATTATCATATTGGGAAGTAACCTCTATCCCATAATTCGTTTAGCCTGACAATTCCCGGCAATAACTGGTGTTTTTATCTTACCTGAGTGATCCTAGCTATTCCGTATTCGTATTTTGCTACAATAATTATTGACATCCAGTAAAGACTTGTTTCAGTTTTAATCAATATGTTACATGTGTGTTTTTATACGAGTATATTCATGTACATGTAGTTAGTATTAAATTATTATAATCATTATATAGACAGCATAATTAACAGCAGAGTATGACAATTCCAAATAGAAGACATTAAATTATCAATTCAATTTTTTTGCCAAAAATCAAGACAGCTGAGCAGAAGCAGATCTACATGTACTTCTGCTCAGTTGTCTTGGTGTTTGGCAAAAAATTGAATCGCTAATTTCATGTTCTCAATTGGGAGTTGTCACACTCTGCTTTTACCTATCTTAGGTTATTTTCAGTTTTTAAAACACGGCAAACAATAATCGAATTGAAAGGTAAATCAAAGCAAAAAGCATTATTTTTTGGTGATTTGGTGTTATTTTGTTGAAAATTTGTGATAATTGTTAGCATCGTGACGTTTGTCGTTGAACCTTTGTGACGTTTGTCGGTGTTGTGACGTTTGTCGGTGCACTTTTGTGCACTTTTGTGCACTTTTTTTATACAATGTGTACATGTACGTACAGTCGCAGTAAAAATTTGATAAAATGACGTAGCTATGCAGCTGCCTCTACTATCTACTGTCCGCTGTCAGGGTAGAGCCAATCCAGTGAGCATCACCACTGACTACTTTATTACTTGAATTGACATCCTTGCCCAATCAAAACCATGTACATTGAATGCAGGTTACACCATGTGTGTAGTCATACTGCATAACTAAAGCAGCAAGTATTTCTTTTAGTGAACTACAGATTGTGCAGGCTATATTATAAGCTATAACCATGCAACCCTGTTGCTGTATTCTTGTACATGTCTAACTCAGAGCTAGTACCAGATTACACGGTAGAGGTAGTATACCACAGAGTTGTAATTAATATTACTAATACTACTCAAACTTGTTAATAGAACAATAGGTGTAAAAGCCTCCCATTATGATATTTATACCATTGCATTATTATTTATTACTACCACTATTATTACAGTCAGCAACTACTACTGTAAGCAAGTACATGCATGAATTGTAAAGCTCTAAGTAGTGCATGGTATACTGTGGTACTGATAATGGTAAGTATTTATAATTTAGACAAACATGTACATGTACAGCTACAACTCAAGTAGTACAATGCATTTATCACAGCATCACATCGCTATAATAACGATTTTGGCTACTAATAATCACGTGTTATTAAATTCAGCACGCACCTGTTGGATAGTGTTATACCGAGATGGAATAACATGAACGATATTCAATTGGTTAGCTATGAAAGACAAAGAGCGCTATGATTGGCTGATGATCGTGGGTGTTCCATCATTCTTCTGCTACTTGCATTCTTTCATTCATCATATTTGCAGCTAGTAGGTATCAATTCTCTTGAAGCAAGGTATATTATATTTATAGCCATAAACATATTTCTTACATGTTCATGGTTGTGTAAAATATTATGTAATCATCAAGTTTTCATATACATGTATGTATCAAACATATACCATATGGCATAATGGTAATAATATATTATAATTACATATATTTTTAATGATATACATGTACATAATGTACATGTAATTACGTAATACTAATTTTGATATAATCATGAAGATGACCACTTCATATATTATTATTATTATTATAATTATAAATAATTATACCATTATGTGAGAGAGAGAGATATAAGGTAAAATTGCTAAAAGCATAGACAGGCATATGATAGGGGCTGGATTCAACTAACATACATGTATAATCATTGAATTGTGTCACCGACTTTTGAATACCTATAATATAAGATTTCTACACATTCTGGCATATTTATTATTTATTTGAGATAAAAATTAAACTTTTTAATCAAAATATTGTGGTACTTGCATTTCAGCATATTAATTTTCAAATAGAGCGAAATGTCGGCACCACATATGCAGAAACCTGTTATGATGCAGCCAATGGGAACCCCCAGTGTACAAGTCGTCACCCAACAGCCTGGGTCAGCAGCTTACCCACAGAGTGTGAGAGAGTTTTCTACTGGAATATGTGGATGCTGTTCAGATATGAAAAGCTGTGAGTAATTATCACATTGCCCTACTATAAAAAGTACCTAAGGCTATCAGAAAGCTTCCCCTACTGCTAGTAACTATGCTACTAACAACCAATTGTAAGGCTAGTTGACAAAGTTTTTTACAAAACTGTTTTATTGCATTTTCATAGTTTATGAGGCCGTTGGCAGGGGTAAATGGACATTTAAAAAAAGACAGTTCAAAACTGTGTAGATTACATTTAGAAGAACACAACTCATAGATAATTAATGTTAATTAATTAAATAAAAATAAAAATTAGTTGAAACCTGGGGTTTGGGGTTTCGAACTGCACGGTGTTAAACTGCCCGGTTTCAAAACGGCTTGTTTCGAAGTGTCGCAAATTCGTTCGAAGGAAGGGAATTGCTTCCTATTAAAGCTTACAAACAGGTTCATAAGCTATGCATCTTTATGGATTATGATGCAAAGTTGTCTTCTCTATTTTTCATTTCCTGCTCTTTTGGTGTACTCAAAAATAAATCCAAAATAGAAAGTTTAAAAAATAAAAAGGGTGTGATTGAAAATTTACACTGGTATCAGTGCTCACTGCCTAGCAAGACTTGTAAAAGACCTGCTTGCCAAAAAAAGTAATATACATGTACTATATTTACAATGTTGTATTACCTAAAGCTATTTTTGATAGCTGTGATTAATAGAAAAGGTTGTGTATTTTTATAATTGCTAGTAAAATATTCATTTATGAACAATTACAAGAACCTATACATATGATGTAGTATACAGTAGGCGAAAAACGATGAATAATGATATAATAATGCATGTATGCATGTATACAACGTTTTCTGTTCTGGGTGGCCCATGTGATAAAAAAGATTCTATTGGCTGTTGTGGCTGTGAAAATATTTTCCTAAAAGAAGGAATTCACAATGTCCCAACCTAGTGTTCACTAGAATAATATGTTTGGGTGAATCCTGTCTCCTGATAGATTAGTATAACTAAACTACAGGCCAGTAACGTTACCACTTAGAATACTTACAATTGGATATGGTTTTAGGGGATCTGGCAATTTTTTTTATATATTATGTCTTTTAACAGAACAAAATGAATTCCTTGCCTATCAAAAAGCATAGCTTATATAATGATTTGATAGGCATATGATATATAATTATTTCTTCTAGGTTTGTTGGGAACATTCTGTTTGTCCTGTCTGGCCTATAAAGTAGCTGGGAGACTTGGTGAAGGTCGCTGCTGTACTGGATGTTGTCTGGCTCCCGTCAGTTGGGTGGCCATGAGAACCAAGCTGAGGGCCATGTTTGGCATTAAGGTAAGACAGACCTACATGTGCATAATGTTGTAGTACTACTTATTAAAACTAAGAGAACATGTCAGCAGCTTTAGAAGTAGTGAAGTCTATACAGATTTTCACCCTCTATACACCTCATGGATTTGATTTCATAATCAACTTTTTGATGTAAACCCATGTATTTGAAGAATTATTTAAAATGTGAACACTGTGAAAGTGTTACATATAATAATGTTCACCCACCAATTGTTCATGTTGCAGGGTTCCATAACGCAGGACTACCATGCTATTTGTTGCTGTGCACCACTGGCCATGTGTCAGATGGCAAGAGAGTTGGAACACTTCGGTCGTTAAATTGATCCTTCTAAATGGTATGGATTTGGTAAATCTACTAAACTGTTGTTTACTTTGCTCTACATTATTAGTTTCATTCCACTAGTAGAAAGCTTCTAAAACTTGCGTCCGGTTCTTTATATTTTAGTTGTGGGTAGATCTTCTGAGGCTCAGAAATTCGTTGCTCTGATTACAATCATGTACATTAAACATTATCCAATTATTTAGTGCAATATTTAGTGTTACTATGTTGCCCATCCCATATCGTATAGTCAGGGATGAAAAATGGAAAAGTAGTTAGAATAAGTATATTTTTTACTCATGTTATGTATTTCTTTGTATTTCCAGTATTTGGTGTATCTTTTGTACCTATCCCATATCATGTACAGGCAGTGACGAAACTTGGGATAATAATATTTAGAATAAATATATTTTTCAACCCAATGAAATTATATATCCAATATTTATTGTCTTTTGTACCCATATCCTTTGCAGTCAGTGGTGAAACATGTAGAACATACACAAAATATACATGATTAAACAACCACAGAGACTATGTTAAAACCCATCCCTTAGGCTTCGATGGCACCTAATCGCCTAATGCAATGGACAGAACACTATACCTTTACACCAGCTTGGTATGCTTGAAAATTAAAGATAATTGTTATCTCTGTCTGAATTTGAACAGGTCTCGCCAGTTCATTTGCTTCATATTTTTTATATTCTGGTTATCACAGTATTTTAAAACTGAGTGTGTTACACATTCATTGAGGAAAAAACTTTAATTCATTTCTGATACTACTATTAGCTACCTGCGAAAATTGCCTTAGCTTGAATTTTTATTCGCCCATTAGTAGGGCCCATGAAACGTCTGTAGTGTACAACTGTACAGGCGTGATGCAGTCAATATATATAATTGTGTAATCAAATTAGGAGAGAATAACTTCTTTTTATACATGTAATTCTTATGTTGGGATAGGTTTACAGCCAACATAGACACTTTTCTGCTGTACTCTCTATAGCATACTTTCTCGCCTATTGGATGACCGTCCGTCTTGCAAGCTACTAAGCTTGACCAGCGAGCCCCATCTTATTTGATCATCGGTGTTCTCCTGCTCCAGGTCCCATCGCTTTTGATCGGTTTTGTTGTGTCCATCCATCTGTTTTCGGGTCTTCCTCCTTTCTTCTTACCAGCTATTTTCATCTCCATTACATATCTGATATCTTCCTCTCTGTACCTTCGCTGCACATGACCATACCAATAAAGCCGTACTCTCATGTATGTCGAGATAGGCTCTGATCTCCTCATTCCTAATATGATCTTCTCCACTAATTCCATACATGTGTCTGAGCATGCTCATCTCAGTAGCCTCAACCTCTTGTTTCTGGATGATGGGCCATGTGTTTTTCCCAGACAGAAGTGTAGGTCTAATGGATGTTTTGTAGAACAAGAGGTATAATATAAAATGTATCATGTGCATTTTAGACATAACATGGTATAATTTTTATTCAAGATATACCGATTAATGAATTGAATTAAAATTTGAAATAAACCAATTGGTATGCCTGCTGTGGACTATTTCATGAGAACCATGAGCTGTTGATCATGATAAGAACTTGTCCTCTCTCAACTCCTATAATGGTAAACAGCCCTCGTACAACTTCTGCACAGTGCATGATGCAATTGATAAAAAATAAGTTGTGAACAGAGAAAAAGTGATTAAATTAGGAGATGGTAACTTATTTTTATTATTCATATAACTAACCTTGTATACATAAGTTTCGTTTCACTCAAAAACCTTCATCTCCTACTAAGAAGGTACATAATCATTTTGTTAATAAACCTTGATCATAAGAAGTTGTCCCCTACTACTGTGGGAGGACAACTTTAAATTATATAATTGATGGCTTCTGCATGCCCATGACATTACATCTACTGATCTACACTTGGTCTACAAAGGATATGGGCTATGGCAACCGCCTTGCAGTCGCAACAATACAGTGGAATATCTAACTGAACCATTATACTACGAAAAAGGTGTATTTGCGACCTCTTGGATGGACCCAGGTTGCAAATAAAAATCACAAGATGGCCGTCCGACCCAGGTCAGAAGGGCTATTGGCCTGGGATTCTGCTTGGCCGGACGAAGCCATCCCTAGCGCATCGGCACACCTGATTTCTTCGCGCGAAAATGAGGATTTTACGTTTGGCCTAGGCCGGTGTGTTCGCGACCCTGTGACGGATGTGTGCCGAAAAATATTTTTGTAAATCAGCCTGGGTCTGAAGTTGAGGTCGCGAAGACACCTAATGGCTCCTTGAATATGTCAGCCATAGACTATTTAGGCAGGCACAACTTTGTGCTTTTTGTTCATAGCCAGGGTTCTTCAGTGAAATTCCAGATGGAGTTGTCTTCTCCGTTATATTTGGTGTTGCCCCCAACCCAAATGCCCCAACCACAAACAAAATTCTAAGGTTGCATCCGATTGTGCAATATTGCATCTAACAGAGAACATGGACATTGTGGTACCAAGTCGAGGTTTGCTCTTGCTCAAAAAAAACATTTCCTTTCCGAAAACTGTAACATACCATGCATTTCACAATGTAGTAGACAGCTGTCAATAAAGGAGTATCACACCACCTTTAGAGCTTAGACGCTGCAGAAGGATGCTTTTACTTTTGATAGTCATCAGGATATCAACATACCCCTGCAAACAAAGATAAATTTCATATGGTTGGATAGAGGATGCGCTAAAAAAGTTGCGTCATGCCTTGTGTTTGAAGTACAGAACAATCGCTCTGTAATTATCTTGTTGGTGACATAGTTTGACTTTTCAAGGTGTTCAAAGACCTAAAAGCTAACAAAATAAGATTTATCATTTTAGAAGAACTTTTAATAAAATGGGATTTTATACATATTGCTTAATAAATAATAACATCTTTGTTAAATAAAAACATTTTTGATAAGACAAGGTTTTATTCAATTCACTCAACTATGAAGGGGAGACAAGTCCAAATGTCTAAATATAAACACGCTAGCTTGGCCTTACAGATGGAAGTTCTTTCTAGATCTGCTTTACTGTTGAATACACTTATAACAGCCTGCATGGGAATTAGTGAAACCCCAAACTAATGGTAACTCCTCAGTACATGTGTTACTGTATACAATGAATCTGACCATAACAATCTCAAATCAGCAGTGCACTAAATAACCCTTGGGATGATCTTCTGGAGAAAGATATATCCTAACACCCAAGTCCTGTAATTCTGTGGATCTAGTAACTTAGGATTCAGAGGAGACTGATCAGCACAAAGAAAGTCATAAATACACATGAACTTTGGACTTGTGCCAAATGTAGACTTAACAGAACTTTCAAAATACTGCAGAAAGATGAGAAGTGTTTGCTGGTGGAGAACAGTGGGTGTCCTAGATGCCATACAAGATATCATAAAGAAGTGATTGGGTGTAGAAGATTATGCATAATTTATAACAAGTTGTGTTTATTTTCAACATGTTTTGCATAGCCTCATATTGAATACTCAACTAAAGAAACATGGAGAAAATCAAATGGAGAGCAAAATAGCCCTAGAACGACCATCAGTGTAATTAACACACACTACTCCCATTCATTTGTATAGTAGACTATCTAGTTGGTCCAAATCAAGTGACTGCTATTTCACCTATAATAGGAGCTGTCATCCTCTAGAAAGGGAAGGCAACTCCAACAGCAAGTCACTTGGATTAGTGCTAGCTTGTTTCACATATTATATCCCACATTTCTAGCATACTGTACAAGGATTTATTATCTCTAATGTATTAGTATAAAAACAATACATTATTAATAATTTAAACTAATAAATTTCATTGGCATAACATATTCCGCCCATCGGTACCTATCAAAGTATCAAAGCAATGAACAGGTAGTGATCAACTAAATCATATCATCTGTACAAGCTAGGAACATCTATTAGTATTACTGGACACTAAATACACTTCTAGTACTATTTTAATCAAATACTGCCTAGCTAGCACAACTATACATGAACAGAGTAAAGTGTAACATGCAACATATAGAGGTACACATGCTTGTATACTGTGCAATTGGTATACAATACATTGCATATAATATACTATGCAACACAGAGTAGAGAAATACAGTAAGTGCAGAATGTAAAAAGCTGTTGGTACCAACTAGTTTATGTGTTATGTTCCAGAAAAGGGTGAAGTGTAATACCATAGGAAAAGAGTTCATTCAGTAGTGGGTTGGGTAGTGGGCTTTTTAAACCAGTGTTCTATCTTAGAAAGTGACTGCTTAGACTCAGGCCTCTTACTTAAGTGGTCGTACACTATCAGTGATATAGACTTTAGTGGAGGAGGGGATTTCACCTTTCTCACATGCTCGAGGAATCCATCAACAAACTTGTACCTAAAATAAATAGCAATAAATAAGTTAATGCATTGACATGTATCAACACTTTATAAGTTAATGCATTGACACTATCAACACTTTGACTATGTGACTATGCCAGTCAGTAAATTGGCTTTACTAAAGTGAAACTTGATTGTTTAGCAACAGAATCCGCAGACTGGTGAGTGTACGCCAGCATACAGGTCTTACCATGAGAGCTTCTGTTCAGAAGGTACTTCCACAAAGGCTGAGAATATTTGCTCCGCTTGCTTGATAATAGCCAGTATAAGATAAGAACCAAACTAGAAGAGAGGAAAGAGAGCATATACATAAGATAGTATTGAACCATTATCGTGATAACACAAGACTAGTTAAACCTACCAAACAGAGTGAGCTACCGAAAAGAGAGGGTTATACAAGGCTGCCTCAAATGCTAGTTTGACTGCATATAGTAGACAGACATGCGCATTCTAAAAGCCATAATAATATTATTCTCCATATAGATGTACATGTAGATGTAAATTATGGTACTCTAATGGAATACCCTGAATAATATGTATACATATTATGTACATACACTAAGTTAGACTACGCCAATGCGCTAAATAATTTGAACATATTAGATAACTTACCGAAGTTTTAAGAGCAGATTTGAATGCAGGTATGATACTCTCAGTGAATACAAGTAGACTCGTCATGTCACATGCTGAGAGGACAGTATCTAAACCCTTCATACTTTTTGGATTCACCTGGAATAGATTAGCAGCAGACTAAGTTAGCCCGATAATAATATAATTTCCAGGAACCAATGTGTAGTCAGTGTGGTGGTAAGTAGTAACATTGTTTGCTCCTAACAGATATATAGCAGAGTGAAGTGTATATGCAGTGCCATACTTACTGAGTCAGTCTGCTCCTTTTTAACAAACTGCCCTAAAGAACCTAATAATCTTTCTAGCAGAGTTCTAGAGTCTGTTTTGTTGACTAAGGGAAGGGTTCTGAGTATTAGTGAGCGTCCCTTCCTCACGGGTATAAGAGTAGACCAATACTCATCGACTATACTGTATAAGCTGGTTACCTTGCTCTGACAATCCGATTCAAGATCAGATCTAAAGAAAAGAAATAGTTGACCATCAGGTGGACTATATAGTTGACCATCAGGTGGACTATATAGTTGACCATCAAGTGGGCTATATAGTTGACCATCAGGTGGACTATATAGTTGACCATCAAGTGGGCTATATAGTTGACCATCAGGTAGACTATATAGTTGACTATCAGGTGAACTATATAGTTGACCATCAAGTGGGCTATATAGTTTACCATCAGGTGGGCTATATAGTGACCATCAGGTAGACCGTTCAGGGTCAATTGCATAGCGGCTTGGCATGACATGTACTAACAACAGTGACAATCTTAAACCCATTTCCAATTTGCCACCGTTTAGCTAGTTACGAAATGGCCGTAAATTTTATAAACACCTTAACTTTGCATTGATCTGTTGCCTATATAAATATTTTGTGCTGAAAATAACATGTACTAATTGGATTACCCATTCAATAGATGGAGATTATCGGATTAAAAGTTAAAAGTTGGGTGTAGGAGATTAAAAGAAGAAATATGGAAATGCAAAGTATCATACCTAGCATTCTCTGGCATGGAGAGAGTTTTCTTCTTGATCTCATCAATGTCTAGAATGAGCTGATAAGCCTAAAACAGAAATGTCACAAGAATAGAATGATAGAATAATTACATTGCACCATATGTTCGACTTGACTACAGTTAACATACTGTAAGAAAAAGTTGTTACACATCCTAAAAGCAGTCATCATTTATCTACTGTACCCTGTCAGGTTGAATATAATAATATGATAGTAACGACATTAATGATGACTTGGAGTTATCTTATCAATGACTACAACATTGAGAAAGGGAAAGCAACTCCAGAATTACCAACAATTTCTTATAGAAGTCCTACCACCAACATAACTCACAAAAACTGTGAAAGTTTAAACACACCACAATTTCTGCTTTGAGGGTATTATCCAAAACCAGCAACACTCAAACGTGTTTCTATCGATATTCAAGTAGTTGTAATACGTTGGCTCAAGTTCACACGCATACTGATTACTAAATAAAAGAGTTACTCACCTTTTCAGCTTTAACAAGTGCTAGTCTGTACTTTTTAGTTTCAACAGCTGCAGGTGCTGCCTGTTCAGTCTTATTTCCTACGTCAAGCACCTGCAGGTTACACATAGCATGTGTCATAGTTGCATGCATGTATAATAATATAAAACATGTACAAGACATTCATGCAGCACATGGCTCATAGTACACATTGTACAATAAATACATGCATATTGGTAAAGTAACCTTCTCTCTAACATGTGAATCGTGTTGTAATGAATAGAATTCTACAATACTGTCTCCTACCTGACGAGGTTTATGCACACTGGATGAGGTGAGACGGCCGAGTGAGCCTTCAAACTGTACAGGTGTGTATGTCTTAGTCTCGAGTTTCGCTAAAGCAGGTAGAACAAGGTTACCTGCGGAACCCTTTCGCCCTCTCCATTCATCACCCGATTCCTCATTCTTTTCAATGTTATATATCTGCAATATAGTAGTAGTCATTGGTATACTCACAGTATAGTAATAGTCATCAGTATACTCACAGTATAGTAGTAGTAGTCATTAGTATACTCACAGTATAGTAGTAGTCATCAGTATACTCACAGTATAGTAGTAGTCATTAGTATACTCACAGTACAGTAGTAGTCATCAGTATACTCACAGTATAGTAGTAGTCGTCAGTATACTCACAGTATAGTAGTAGTCGTCAGTATAAGGATCGTCAGTATGTAACTGTATCATCTGAATCTTCACCAGCCAGTCTTTTTCATGCTTAGTCAAGAGTCCAGCGTACTCATCTCTACGGGGACCACCGCCGTACATCTGCTGTGGATGTTGGTGTAGATGTAGCTGCTGCATACGCTGCTGTATTTGCATGGGATGGTGCTGTTGATTCATCCTTCAATGTAACCAAACTAATAACTAGTAATACAACAAGTTAGAATAAAAGTGCTTAGCTAGAAATTCTACATGTGATCAGCTTGTATAGCTGCCAACAATTCCCAGCTGTTTACTTCACCACAACTGACTCCTGTTACTATGTTACAAACTTACATGTATTATAACACTATTGGAAGGGAGCTACCTTAGTCATGTGATCTCTGAAAGCTACATAAATTAATGAATGAATACTTTCAGAAATAAATGTTGAGTGGCTCCTCTCCAATAATACAGTACATGTAAACTGTACATGCATATAAATATTATTTACTAATACAATTATCATATACATAGATGCATATACCAGTTATATACTTGGAGAGGCAATTAACACTGTCTATAAAGACTTTGGTGTAGCATGTAGCAATATAGTTACACAGTGCAATTTTATGATTGTTATATTTTGCAACATGAGTATTAGCCCAAAACCTCCCATACAATGCACCCACCTCACACACACATGTTCATTCCCTATCTTACTTACATATTCATTCCTTGACGTGCCATCATCCTAGCTCTGTGGGGGTGCATGTTACCAGGAAATCTCATCACAGGAGCTGGCATGGGTCCACCTCCACGGTGCATTTGTGGATGCCTTGGTCCGTATCCTGGCATATTATTACTATATCTTTGACTATAGGGCTGGGGTACCTGCCCCCTCACTTGCTGATACATGCGTGGATCATGCACACCTGACAACACAATAAAATCCCATAAGCTTTGTCCAATCTAGTTCTGGTAGCCAAGAAAGAGCACACAACTGAGAATATCCAAATGAGACATTGCAGTGAGAACATAACCACCACTCCAATGGTCAGCGTATACTAAAGGAAGTGTGTGTGTGTGTCAGGTATTGATTAGCAGTAAGATACTACCTATATAAAACTGTACATATCTCATATCTAGTTACATGGATAGCAGTTATTACTTATTTATATTATAATATTGTAAACTATTTACCATGTGGGTGTCTGTGTAATATTGTGATAGGTCTAGTCTGTCTACTAGCCATCTGAGCTGGGGAATGTGAGGGAGGTGCAGTTGGCCCCCCATTCAGGTGTGGTGGTCTAATAACCTGGTGGTTCACTGGGCTATATGCATGGTTGTTACCAGGAAGTGGATGGTGATAGGTCGAAGGGCCTTGGTGATGCGGCACAGGAACCGCTGGTGTGGGCGGAGCTTTGATAGACTCCAGAGGCAACGTGTCAGAACCCAACTGCCTCTCTAGTTCCTCTACTGTCATGGCATTCATTGGCATCGGGGCCGGAGATTCTATATATAACATACATATACATAGTGTAACATGCATGTACATAGTTTAACATGCATGTACATAGTTTAACATATTATACATATACGTGTATGTCCACGTAGCCTATATAGTGCAAAATAAAATAAATCCATATATAACTAAAGTAACATAATATATGATATAATATTACCGTATGACATAAACCTAATAGTTAGATATATCATGTATTTGAAGTATGTCAATGGTTTGCTAACGCACAATAATGTCTATAAAATCCCCAACAAACATTCGCCCATCTCGACACAAGCTGGTCAGCAACCAACATAGGAAGACCCTCTGTACTGTTATTATAGACTACCAGAATCACATGGAATGTACACAAGTTACTCAACTGTAAACATATAGATCACTTAGCACTAAATAGATAGTGTATACTGAGTATAGTCAGTGATGAACCTACCGCTAAGAGAGTCTGGTTTGACTGGAGTTGACGGGAACTTATCCCCTTCATCAAATGACTTACTAAGGTACGCATCTCTAACAGTATCCGGAGTGTCAGTAGCAGAAGCAGATGATGAGAGAGTGACAAAACTCCCAGCAGTCAGTGGACTTCCCCAAATATCATGGGCTGGGTCAAGCTAGAACACACGGGCTGTTTAGTAGGCACTTTAATCTGTTACTACACAGCTATAGGTAAGACCTACTGTTATCACATGTTGGTATAGCCTGTGGTCCAAGTGATTACTGACAATACATGACAAGGAGTCTAAAGTACTGCTTCTGATATACTATGAATGAAATAACTCACCAAGCTGTCAATATTGCTAACATATGCCGGTGGAGACTGAGGACCATATATCATATCAAAGTTGCTCTCTTTAAGGGCGGTGTTAGGTATACGCTTAGCGTGTACACTAACAATAGCAGGGTCATCAGGTTCATCATCAGACACTAGGCCAGCTATGCTCACATCCAACTATAAATTATATAAAATCATATATGCACATTTGTATAGGCAAGTAGGGCTAACATACAGTCATGTTTAAAAATATTAACACCCCCCATTATAACCCTAGCGATCGAATATAAGTGGGACGTATTTCTAACCGACCCTGTACATTACATAATTTACTTAAACCAAAGAGATTATACACCATTGCAAAGCTGAAAACCTACTCTTTCTAATGGTATTAAAAGGTTTTTTCATTGAAGACATATTTTGCTAATACTAGGCTTTGGAAATGGACCCAATATCGAGAATAAAATTTGGTGTTTGCTTGTTGGCTTCCTACCCTACAGAGACATATAATAACACCAAACAACATAACTAAGCAAATAATTCTTGAATTTAAATAATGCCTTAGACATAATCTAGCCATTGATGGAAATTTCACATGATCAGAAAGGTTCTGAATGATACAAATATTATCCGTATTTGGGCTGTTTTCACATAAAATTCATTCAGCGAACATACCTAAAAGCCTCAAGGAGACTGAACAAGATGTGATTGTGGACTTTCATAAGCAAGGACTAAGCTAAAAAGCTATTGCTGGACCGACTTATTTGTGTATTTCAACTACTAGGTACATCATAAAACCATATAAGGAAGATCGAACACTAACAGACTGCAGCAAATTGGGTAGCTACAGAGCGAATTTTATATAAAAACAGTCCAAATACAGACAGAATTTTTATCATTCAGAACTTTTTGATCTTGCACAAAATTCTATCAATAGCTAAATTATGTCTAAGGCATTGTTGGAATTCAAAAATTATTTGCTTAGTTATGTTGTTTGGTGTCATTATATGTCTCTATAGGGTAGGAAGCCGACGAGCAAACACCAAATTTTATTCTCGAAATTGTATATATAAATTGTATATATGAATATTATACAATTTTTTAACAAATGTGATAAAATCAAGTATAACAGTCATAAAGTTATGGTGATGCTATCAATGTACAAGACCTAACCTTTGGGTTTGAAGAAAGTTCGGCATTGCTTGCCTGAGTTGGGTCTTCAGTGGCAGCATCCCAGTCAAAATCTGCAGGAAATGGATGGATACAGAAGGAAGCTTACCGATATACCGTCTCTATTTATATCATAAATAAATAGTTCATATGCATGAACGAAGTCCTTTTCCCCAGAGAACCACCATATTCTGATTATATGCCTATAGATTTGAACATTTAGCTCCGGCCAACATATTATGCTGCCAGCCCAGCCCACCGCATGGAAACCATTAAACTTTAATTCAGCTGACAGTAAACAGACATAGTAAATGGCTATAATTAATCTAAAGAGAGCTTATTTTTACGGCTTCATTGCCTGATCCTTTCAATTCATAAAATGGCCTCTACCTACCTTCCTGGACATCACCAAAGGTTTCAGAGTTCAGCAAATCATATTCCTCATCACTTAACCCATCTCCAGTGGCATTGGCATTACACTAACAAATACAAATGAGTACAAAAGTGTAAACACAGGTAGGTGAACTAATTTACCAACATCAATACATGAATATTGTTATTTAACCGTTGATTTATAATATAAGTAGGAAACAGCGGAATTTCCTTATCGAGAGAAAGTTGCGTGAAGTCGGACTAGCGGTTTGATTTCATATGTTAGCTGTATGAACATGCTCATGGCAAACTATCATGTTATGCCTTAGATGAAACATGAAATACTGATTTATTTAAATTTTAGTCTTTTTTTAGTCGTTTTCAAGCAGTCAGAAAATTAATTTGACCAAGAATTGAGCACTCATAACGATTTGATCACTATAAAAGAGGCTAGTTAGCTCTTTTTCTTATTTAAATTATAGTGGTTCTTATTTATTGTAATCTTAATTTTCTAAATGAAAACATTTACATTAAGGTTGTGGTAGTAGGCTATCTAAATTAAAATTGCCTTCAAATGCAGCTTCTAGTTACAGTAGAGTATGCCTACAGTTTCGTCATTATAATTTTAGAAATTAAGGTTCAAAATGTGGTTATTTAGCAAGTTGTTTTGTTTTTTTAATTGTTTATGAAAATTTAACTTGACTACATAGTTATGACGATGTATAAATTACTGTTTTTATACTTTTACTTTATTTTCCCTTCATTCATTCATTTAAGTTTTATTTAAACAATCCGCGCTGCTAATCACCAAACTTACTCACCCCTGGAAAAGAAAGATCCATAAATGTTTAAAAAGATATATTTTAAAAAGAGCTGAGTCTGTTATAGTATTACATTTACACTAATAATTTTTGTTGGAATGAATGAAAAATAGCAAAAGATTTTCACAGCTATGTTGACACCCTGCAGTTTCTTTGGGTCTTTGAGGTAGGATTTGAAGGATTGTAGCGCATGGCGAAATGTTAGCCTTTGGTTATACCACGTTCCAGTTAATCGGTACAATTATTACCTATGACAGTTCTCTAGGACTAACCATGTATAGCTAATACGTTTTGGAGTTGTTGGCACAATTTTTTATGAGAAGACAACTCGTATGGAATCTTAGAGCAGATATTTCCACATTCTACAACGTGATTGTGTCATCTTCCATGTGCTTGCACATTATTTCATACTGCACAGTACATGTGTTCTATGAAAGGTGTGAAAAAAGGTACTAGTCATGTTTCATATCACAATTAGTCATTTGAATCTTCATTTTTCAATTTATTGTTTTATAATACATGTATAATATATATCTATTTTATATAACATTTCTTGCTACTCTTAGTAATTAGTAGTCATTTTTTGTAATTATAATATGTATGTGACTATAGCATACAAATCTATTATACTACATACACATGTATATTGCATGAAAAACAAAAGCCAAGGTCATAAACAGAAATAGACATTGAGCAATACATGGTTAATAAAATAGTAGATAATCGACACTATAAATTTATATTATGCAAATAAATGAGTATTACCAGATGATTGTAGAACACAATATATTATAATATATACTCAGCTAACAGCAGACGTGGAATAGATGAAGTGTGCTGAATACCTGGGTCTATCACAGATTCCATACACGGGCAAATATATAGTCACGAGAGGGTATTATTAGCAGGATATAGTAGAAATATAGTAATTATTTCAACCTTGACCTGAGTCTAATGCAGCTTCCTTATGGTGCACTTGATGAACGCTGTTAGTCAGCCACCTCCCTTTCTGTGGTCTACAAGAGTATAATACAATGTACATGTGAGTGTCATAGTTTGGTATCTAATTTTGATGTGCACGTCATATTCCATATTGAATATGCACATGTATATACATACATGTACATACGCTATGTAGGCCTACCAGTGGTAGAAGTAGAACTACATTGTACATGTAAATGAGGTCGGTACACTGCACCTGCTATTTCAGGCCTCAGGGTAGTGCCTATTACTAGAGGTGGGTACACATCATATACCCCCGTATACCCTCACTGCTAACACAGCTACGCACATATGTAATATATCTATATCATACGCTATGATCTGCATAATATGAAAACGATAATACAGTATAAATGATGAGAGTCAGACTACTGTAATTTTTTGAAGTTGTCCTCTCTCTGCTAACATTGAGGTTAGGAGAGGACAACTTCAGAATGCTGCGCAACCATCCACACTCACTTGTACTTGACTAACTAAGAAATAATGCTATTACAAGCACTAACTGAACTCTATGTGCTGTTAATGTCAGGTTACATGTATAATTACACTTAGCCTCAAGCACACACATGTAGTATGTTCATCTGAGGTTACTCACGCTATACTTGGGTGTAAAGAAACCCTTTGATTGAACATCACTGAGTTTCTTCCTGTACTTCATGATGACCATCAATGCTACAGCTAAGGCTATTATTAGAATAAGTATGGCAACTCCAAGGCCTCCTACCCAGCCAATGAATCGGATATCCGTTGTAATATATTCTACAATGATATAATGAGAGATACACTTATTGCCAATGAACAGCACTAACAGATATAATTTGATGGTACAAGTTTTAAATGATTCTAAATGTTTTGGAAGAAGTCATATTCAACATTTGTGAAACAAGCGTTTACACTATTTATTTATATTAGCTGGTGCATTGCTGTGCTTTTGTCTTTACACATAACAATACATTATTATGTATACTATATAACATGGTTCCCTGTCAAATAATATACAGTAGAGCACCTGTACCTGATGTCACTTCTTCCTGATCAGGTGTAGTAGTTGATGTGGAAGAGACCGTAGTAGATGCAGATGTGGTAGCATTCTCATCAATGTAAACAGCTCTCCAGTTGATGGTAAAACCTTTATATTCTCCGTGTAAGTTAGTATCAAACCTCACAGTTATTCTGGGGGAGAGGTAAGTAAACACCTGTCCAGTCATGTCACCACTCTGGACACGAGCAGGTAGGCTTATCAGGATCAGTTCTCCAGCCTTCACGTGCTCCCACATCTAATCATTATACAATGAATAACTTTTGTCATGCATTTTGGAGTTGCTCTCCCGCCACTATTACTATTACGTATATAAGAAACAGATTGAATCGTACACTACATGTAGATCACACACCTAATTAGAGTAGTATTACAAAACACCACACACCGAGTAGATGTACAGTATATTATCTATAATATAAATGTGCATGCATATATTACATAATACACATCGAGTACTTACTGTGATGATATCAGTATCTGGCTCAGTGTACGACTCCCCATAGGTAAACTCTATGGCATTGTAGAGGCTGCTATTGAATACACTGATGTCAAATACTGTTCTAGTGTCAGAGTGGTAATTATTGGGGTAATTGGGAGAAGAGATCGTGCCTAAGACAATAAATAATAAAGAATAATCAGTCTTTCGTGCCACTATTTCTAGCAATCCTCCATAAATGCCATGTTTCAACAAGAAATGACATCCTACATAAATCAACAATAATAACATTAAGGTTGTTCCAAAGTCATTATTAGAGAGAAAGTTGCAAAAAAACAGCTCAGTAATTAGATGTAGAAACGTTGATTCTTTTTCTTATGGGAATATTTTACGGTGCACCCCCAAGACTATACAGGCTACACGTATTTGGTTTTTAGACGCATTGGAGTTGTCTTGACTTCATTTGAGCAGAGTCATGTCAAAGACCGTATAAAAATAAATAGCTTTATAATTATACAGTCTTTGTCTAAAATATATTACATGAGTAGAGTTATCTGTCCTCTAAATAAGCATGATTTACTTTCAAGAAGGATAAAGACCATCAAAGTTTTACACGCTCTTTAACATGACTTATGCCAAATTGAAGCATAATCAAGTCCAGATTGGTGATACCTTCATATGTGAGCAGACAGTTTAGGGAGAGCCAATGTGTAAATGCAGAAGGTAATATTTGGGGACTAACCTGATTCCCCAGTAAAATATAGAGTATCTTTTCCTTCATCTGCAGTTTGTAGCCTAGCTTCCCACATGATACTGTAGCCTGTCCAGGGCTGTGGTCTGCCCACCCCTAAAGAACTTTGAAATCTGAGCAGCACTTCATTTTTATATAAATTCCCACCAAACACCCCAAAGTCAGTGCAGTATCCCTGCCATATATGTATCTTATCAGAGTATCTATGGTATCCGCCTTTGTTGCCATATACTTCTGATGCCCCGGTGTATGTTTGTATGGCATATTTCTTCAGATTACCATTCAGCAATATCTGCAGCAAATTACACTTGTGTAAGTTATCATGCAGCTGATTACACTTGCGTAAATCATCATGTAGACTATGGTATATTAGACACAATGTTTTAGTTTGATCTGTCACTGTACTACATGAATGTACATTAATTCATTAACAAGGGGAACAAAATATATACCCGCAACTCTTGTACTAGCAATGCTTTTACCAAAATAATAAAACAAAATATAGATTTGCACCAAACAATTGAACAGTACTGGTAATCAACAGAGTGATAAGATAGTTTTATGTCTATAGTACAATATGGTGCATGTGATGGTGGATAGGGGGTATGTAGATCAGAATGTTTCCAGCCTTAGTCCTATGCATTAAACAGAGGCCAAATAATGCAGCTGAGTAATGACCTACATAATGAAAGCTATCGCGGTGACGTTTAACAGTACAGCAGATAAATGCAATTCAGTCTAACAGAATAACACTGCACATATCATAAAACTAACCAAATCTAGCCAAGATCTATAGAATTCAATCCCTATGTTCTCAACTGTTAAAGTCAGACTCCAGTTGGGGGGCAGAGGGAAGCCCTCGACTGCTGACCCAGTTCCAGACAGGATCTGCTCAGGGTAGTCCACAGATCTGAAGTAGCCTGGGAACACATCCAGAAGCAGTTGGAAAGAAATTGATAGTCATGTATACATGTGGGCATCTAGTAGAAGGGAATTATGGGATACAATATTTTATTACTAACCTGTGCATGA
The DNA here is from genome assembly GCA_935421135.1 of Bugulina stolonifera. Lineage (NCBI taxonomy): Eukaryota > Metazoa > Bryozoa > Gymnolaemata > Cheilostomatida > Bugulidae > Bugulina > Bugulina stolonifera. The sequence continues at coordinate 13,790,210 of OW285193.1, read as the reverse complement.
TGATAAGAACTGTAAAAACAACTGCTACAAATATCTCATAAATGTATTGGATGAAACTAAGACTACAATTTTTCGGTACATTTGAAGGTGCTTGGTACAAAAAATCAGTGCACCGATGCATTATGTGCAACTGGAAGAGATTATGTTATACCTGTAGCATAGAACTGCGTCCTGTTATCCCCCTCGTAACACAACACCAGTGTAAACTGTTTAGAAGTAGTAGCTAGTCGTAGCACCACCTCATCATTCCACTCTACAGGTATGTAGTATGTGACTTGAGACATCGAGTGGGTAGACCTCATATACACGCCTCCATTGATCTCTACCTACAGACAGCCAGTTGGTGTAAATTTAATAGAGTTGGCTACTGGCTTACAAAGTTAAAAATAATGTACCTGTGTGTGCTATTGAGGACAGCACCTATAGACTTCTACTAGATTTACTAACCCGTCATGCACTTCGTTAAACAGAGTTTAGATATGACTATAATGAAGAGGGCAGAACTTTGTTAAATGAAAACATACATGTAAATCAAAACTCTACCAGATGTTTGGCAAAAGCAATGAATATGTGAATGAACCTTGGAAATAAGGTTCATTCAGAAATATGCGTATGCAGAGAGAGAATCTGTTCCCCCAAAATGAAATTTTATATGATTATAAGAAAATGATTATCTATCTCAAAAACATCAGCTGGAAAATATTATGCGAGTTTGGATTGCGCGGTATTATGGGAACTTCCTGTTACTGAAGGCAATTGATACCAACAGAACAGAACAGGTTTCTGCTTGTATGATAACATCATGAACACTCCTGCTCAAGGAATGGATTCATCATCTATTATAACTTCACCTAGAGGCCAAACAGAGTGTGATGTGTGAGGTGAATTCAGTCAACACCATTCAATGTTATTGTATTCACTCAACTGAATTTAATTCAAGCTGCTGAAATTTCAGTTCATGATGAGTGAATATATATAGTCATAATCAATTAGTATCTCACACTTATATACACATTATATACAGTAAAACAAATGAAGAGGAGGTATTGCCCATGCAATGTAATATAATTACCTGTGCTAGTCCCTGAATTTTTAGCCACAAGGCATGTGGTTTTGTTTCTGTTGTATGGTTTTGTAAAATTATTAATTTGTGATGCCTCTCTCAGATTGTGTAAGTCTGCAGTGCCAATGACATTCATGTACACGATCCCATATGAAAGAACATTTATAGATGCGATTCTAAGGATTGAAGGTAGAATTTATGGTAGAAAGACTAGAAATACTTACCAGAAGTTGAAAATCTGCAGAATTTGCAGTCACATTCGAGAATATGATTTTTAGACTAGACCTGTTCTGTCCACTAGCGGGCGGTTTCAGAGTCCAAGAATTCACGGTAATCTCTAAAATAATAACTACATGTTTGACGGCTTAATCAACTACTTTCCTAGCAGCTAAACGTGACGAGACTTTAGTAATTTGGAGTAGTAACACCTTCAAATCAGAGTAACCCACGATAGATTAAAAAATGATATGCACATAGAACAATATTTAGAATTACAATCCCTGAATTGTTTACACCAAATGGAAGGTAAGATAACTTACAAATGTGCAACACAATACTCGTGACGCACAGTTACTATTGAATTGATTTGGTATGCATAACATAACCTTGGTTTCACACTAATCTAGGACACTAAGGTTATATATAAAATAATAAACAAGATACTAAAGTTATGTATAATGAGTAGGATACTCAGGCTATGTATATCCACGCCATGTATATTGAGTGGGATACTCAGGCTATGTATAATTAGTAGGATACTCAGGCTATGTATAATATGTGGTAGGTCGATAAGAGACAAATAATGGACTTCACCTATGAGTCATATTATATGTACTGTCTCTAGCTCAGTCTCCAGAACCACAAACAGAATTAAATGGTATCAGTTAATGCCTAGTAATCCAATGAGTCGTTCACCACTGTGGTGTTATAGTTTCTCAGATTCCTCATTATATTATATAATACTCACAACAAAATTATGATTATCAAAAGGGTGTGTCCATAATAACAGCAACAAGTACCACAAGCCACCTAATACTAACTAAACAAAGTACAAGGCAGAAGCAGTTAGGTGCAGAAGTGGAGAAATTTGAGATAGCCTTTGTTCTTCTACCAGGAGAAGTTGTCCGCTCTATATTTTGCTGGTTGACCGCCCTTACCCCAAACCCCAACCACAAACAAGGAACTAAGGCTATCCAAATTTCTCCACTACTGCACCTAATTGGCAGAAACCTGGTATAGAATGATTATAATGTATGAGTATTTACACATACAAAATCTCTTGACTTCTGTACACATACCTTGGTTGATATAAGATATACACCCCTCTCCATTAGATTGTATATGGTTGCCAGTGACAAAGGGAAACCATTCCAGGAGAAAATCTGTAAACAGAACAAGTAAACTAACATTATTACAGCAGTATATGTATGGTGTTTATTTACAATAGACATATTTTGTATTGTATATACCATATATTACAGAAACTAGCAAGATTATTTAGAATGGGTTCCAATTTCTAACCATTTTAATACATTTAAAAGTATGTGTTTTGATGGAGGAAAAAAATTAAAGACAGAAAATTAAACCACACATGTTTGAACTGTGTGTACAGTATGGGGCCACATATCAGAGTTGGTATAAAGTAAGTTATCAAGAGATAGAACATTTACATTAAAGTAGTAGACAGAACCTTGGATAGCTAAATTCTAATGATGCCTATATTTCATTCCCATTATCGAATCTTTTCAATTATACAACCCGGATACATGCCAGTCTAGGGAAAGGACCTCAGTCTCGGCCTAAAGCTACATTGTATGTACCTGTCGGTTTAGCCTGAGGGTCCACAGGTTGTATGTATAAAGGGCTGGAAGTAGACACATGTTGAGCACCTGGTTGAAGTGTCACAAGGCCAGCACTGGTGTTCACCTGCCACTCGATTCCCCCATCATCCACCAGGTTGAGAAGAACTGAGTCTACCAGTGACTCATTCCATGTGATCACACTTTGGTTTAGATTGTCTGCAAAATATCACATTATATACAGACACACTGCCCAACTTCCTAAGTACCAGCTACTATACTGTGATTGTAACCCAAGTTTACAACACAGCATAGTACAACATTAAACTACTTAACCTTACTACACACCACATAGAATATCCTAACACAGCCCACCAACACAGCCCACCAACACACAACATAACACAGCCCACCAACACAGCCCACCAACACAGCCCACCAACACAGCCCACCAACACAGCCCACCAACACAGCCCACCAACACAGCCCACCAACACAGCCCACCAACACAGCCCACCAACACAGCCCACCAACACAGCCCACCAACACAGCCCACCAACACAGCCCACTAACACAGCCCACCAACACAGCCCACCAACACACAACATAACACAACAAATACATTAAACATGTAATCTGTCATACATATCATAATCTAATGTCATGTATATTTCAGTATAATGAAACTGTAGAATTTTGCTAGGATATAAATTAAATAAAAGAAGATAAGTATAATTAATTAATATTGGTAGTTCCTTTATAATAACTTATTAATACATACAATACAGTATAATATAATAACATGGAGATGTTTAACATGATGAAAATAAGAATCATTAGGGAACCAACCAATACATAAACCCCAGACTGGATTAGGTAACCACTAAATTGGAGATTAATGACTGAGTTTGGTGAAACATAACCAAACATTCTGTATACCTTATAAACAATGCATATATTATTATACAACATCTGTATTCCTTCTATGTGTGTATAGTTATACAGGCTTATGGAAAGATAATGGATGTTAGTTTAACAACTACTAGCTACTTCAAATAGACTCCCACATACATGACCAGTTAGTAATACAACCATTCATTCCCTTCCATACTCGGCCTCCCGTGTAGCACTTACAGAAACAAAACTTACTGACACATGGAAACATGAATGTGGCAGCTGCAAAAACCCCTTCCTAAAGTCAGAGTTAGAAATACAATATGTGCATGAATATTGGAACTATTAGAGTGAGCATACATGTTATTCAAAGGAGGGGCCATTTAACACGGAGGCTATTTAAAGGAGGGACTATTTAACATGGAGGCCAATACATATGAGAAACTGCCAGCAGCTGATAGCACTACGACTGTTGTTGATGTATAACGACAGACACATACCTAGAGTTAGCATGTCCACCTGCGCAGGTGTACTGGGAGTAGAGATCCACCGGATGCGCACTTTCCTTGGCCCTGAAGGACTGAACCCAAAGAATCTGATACTGACGTCTACCCTCTCATCTGTCACTGTAACCACTTGTCCACCACTGCCACTTGAAGCTGTATAGAACACCTCAGTAGGGGAGTCGGTGTAATTTCCTACCTTAAACTGAACACCGAGAATAAAGAGAGAAAATGTGAAGTACATGTATATACTATTATGCAATATAATGCCCCAAAATATCTAATATTGAATATACTGTAACTAATATACTACAGTGGATGGGGAGTAAGTTGCAAGGTTTCACCACAATCTCAAACTTCAATTATATAAAAACGTTCAAACTGGCTTTCGGATGTCACCAAATTATTAATTTGCAAATAAAGAACATGCTATAGTTATACTATTTCCTTGGATTTTTACCAAGCAGATCTATTAAAATCTGTATTTTGGCGACACACACGCGCACGACACGTACACGTAAAGTTGTGACATGCACACATAAAGTTGTGACACGTACCTCTATAGTATCAGTAGCTGGTAGAATTTCTATTCTCTCCAGTATAAACTGAGTTTTCCATCCCGGATTTGTTTTAACGGTATAGTCACTGAAGAAAGCTGGTAGTGCAATGGGGGCACCAGGTGGAGGATGCTGAACTTCTATGACTCCGCCATAGTATATGGACGGCGGAATTTGTTGCAGAACCCCTCTACCTACATAGGGTTCCGTGAATCCGTGTGTGTAGGTGAGAAAGCACAACATGGCTGAAATATAAAAACAATATATTATGTTCATGTCTACTACAAGAATAAACGCTCTTGTGAAGATTTTGAGGGTAGTATACACTGTAGACATGGACAGTGAATGCTTAGTGGATCAAATTCCAACTAAGTAAAAAAACTAAGACTAGTTTTTCTAGCAATTTAGGGAAAGTTGAAATAATGTTACTTTTGTTGAAGGGGCGTCTGCAGCACGCCCCTTTCATCTACCATTTCATCACTCAGACTACTCATAAGTTTCACAATCATACATGTATAACAAAGCTATAAGACCAGCAAAAACTTGCTATACTTGGGAACAATCACGATTCATCCTTTTTTTATAAAGTTATATGGATAACTTAATTAATGAATATTAATTTATAGAAGTCTATTGTTGCTATGCAGTACATTGACAATACACTTACTAAACCTTTCATCAGAGCAAATGTTTCGCCACTTTAAATATTTGAATAGATGTATGAACCACTTGCCTAATGAATTACAATTCTTATCTTGATCTTGCGTAAATAGTAGTAAAAAGGGAAGTATTCAAATTTAGTGACAATAGATGATAGAACAGGATGTTACTCCAATAAAATTAGAAAATATTTAAAAATATGAGCGTATCATAGTAAGTTGACAAATCTAGTACATTTATGTATGGAATTATATAACATAGACATGGCAGTGACATTGTACATACATGTAAGTGTAGGTTGGGGGATATTTTCTAACACTGCATGACATAATGTTTGTACTGCTTGTGACATAAACACAAGCTGGAAGTGGGGGGGGGGGGGGAGTCGGCATTAGATGGATACAGTAGAAATGAACACATTTACATAGGGATTAGTGTGTGTGGTATCAATTGCTTGTTTCCAACTCCACCGATTTGAGCCAACTGAATATGTTATATTGTAATGGTTTCTGTGATTTGGTGCGGTCGTCCTTGGACGACTATCGACCCAGAAATGAAGTGCCTATGAGTGGTAATAGGACTTCGCATTACATGAAAGATCGAGCGGTCTCAGTAGCCCAAATACTACCAAAGACGACCCATCTGATCTCAAGTCCGACCTTCAGACTATACAGTGAAAGAGAGTAGTTCAACCTAGTAGGCGGTTCGCAAAGCGAATGACCTAGTAAAAGGAAGAGAAAGTCCCTGTATCAAGTATAGATGTGTCTTTATTGAAAGCCAAGTGTAGACTGAGACAATGAACAGTAAAACAGTGCCCTTTATATAGTATAAGGACTTCCGGCCGACATGACGTCGGGAAAAGACGACGTGTGGTCGTCCGGAAGTTGCGCAACAAGATGGCCGCCGGAAGCCCGACGGCCGACCCAAAATAGGTCGGGTTCTACAAAAGTTGCTTATAATGGTCCAATTCATGTACAAAATGAATATCAATGGATTCTGAGAGGTCGGGCCTCTGTACATGGGTATAAAAGGCATTAAAAGACTTAGATATAATCATACAATCATATATAACAATATAAGAGTAAAGTACAAGCAGATATATACATGTATGCACGCAATAATGAGTGTCAGATGTAAGATACGACTGGGCGTACCATCACATAGCCCCCTCACACTAGGTCATGGGTGTCTCTAGTGTCAAGTTAAGAAGGGTACGGTACAGTGTAGATTCTCTGGATACTATATCCAAGTCTGCTTGTACAAGCTGGAGTTGTCGGGGGTGGTTTAGATGCTGGTTGGCTAGTTCACGAAGAGCTATTTCTCGAGCATAGAAAGGTTCCAGATGTTGGCGTAGAGTGTCCCCCACCTGTTGACGGCTGGCAAGGTAGTGAATCCGTGGCTTGAGTTCAGCAAGTTGTTGCATGAACGACGGATCCGGAGATGCAGGACGTGTGGCATTCGGCTGAGTTAGTACAGGAGATGCAGGAGGTGGGGACTGGACGGCAGGAGAGTCTGGAGTGGCTCGGAGTAGGTCCCTGGCAGGTATATAAGGGGAGCGGTGCGGTGAGACCTCTAGTGTGGGCCTGGACTGCAGTGGCTCGATCAGTAGAGTCGGAGAAGCTGTACAAGAAGCTGCACATGAGACCTTGGGTGGAGAGCCTTCGTAGAGAGGGCCTGACTGAGGAGCAGGCATACTCTTCCGTGGAGCAGGCCTTGTCTTCCAAGAGGGTAGACGTCCGCGTCGGCCAGGGGGGCCGACACTTACTGCGGAGGTACTAGCAGGAGGTCGCCAGAGAGAAGGTCCAGCAGGAGTGGTAGGCGACGAGGAAGAGGAGGGGGTAGCATCAGAAGGTGCGGAGTCGGGGGTCTGTTCTGGAGATGGGCTGTGCCGTCTCTTGGGAGGTCGCTTCCTTGTGGAGGAGGAGCTGGGCAAATAAACTGGTTTATTTGTCCCCGACTGTCCGTCCATAGTAGGACGACATGGTAGAAATGGTGGGGATCCTTTACGCCCCACCATTCCATGAGGGCCCCATAGCTGGGCCCGTCCGTGAGGAAGAGACGTTTCCCACAGATACTGGATCTCCGACTGAAGTGATGGCCTAGAGCATCACGGCTAACTGAGCTGCGTCCGCAGCGACAGTAGAAGCGGGCAAAGTGCTGCCAAATGTGAATGTTCAGTCTCTTGAGGGTGCCGGAGAAGCCACACTTTGCACATTTGAGGTTAGGTTGACTCCTTCTAGCCAAGTCGTCTCGGGCTTGTTGAGTGAAGGTACTAATCCATGGCTTAGTGGCTCCGGAATGCTGGGACGACTCGATGGGCAGCTTGTCAGTGAGTTTGTGCAGCTTAATTGTAGCTAACTTCAGGGTAGAGGTAACAGGAGGTGGAGTGGGTGGAGGCGTGCCGTCTGGCGTGAGCGTCTTCCGTAGAGGAGATGCATCTACAACACATAATTCATCTGATGTGTAGCCTCCGCCTTCTAACTCATGCTCTTTCCTGTGAGAATGTTCAGGGGAATTCTCCTCTGTCCCGACTGGTCTATGCCGAGTGGGGAGGGAGAGAGAATTCATGCCTGACAGTCTCACAGGTGTTGATTGTACCTCTAATTCTGATTCGGTCCTTACTGGTAACACTGAGATTTGCTTACCTTCAGCCGTGAAGGCAGGCTGATTGGAGTGATCCATACTAGGAGGAGTAGCCGTCTCGTCTGCACGAGAATGAGAAAGGATACGAGTGCTGCTATTAACTTCACCAGTGACACGAGGAGTGCAGGAGTTGCTACATGTAGGGATACATGTGCTTCGGTGAAGTGCTGGACGAGAAAGGACTACTCGTCTGTGAGCTGTCGTATTTATACTAGCCGAGGGATGAGCAATTGGCTCAATTGTAGGCAATGCCTCAGGCACATTTTCTTTGTTCGACTCGTCAAATAAGCGCGGGAACACGGCAATAGTTGCCTTCGATTGCTTCTTATCCGCTTTAGGGGACTTCGAGAGTTCGGCAATCTGTATCTTCGGCTGAAACTGTTCGGCAATGCTAGATTCCGTACAAGAGCGTTGTGCTTTGTGTACTTGAACTGCTGGCAGTATAGACTGTATCTCCGTCGTTGGGATTATGTCTTGAGGTTCGGCTACGCGACATTTCGCGTCCTCTGGATCAGGTCGGGCTGTTGAAACTTGAACATTCTTCGAGAGGTTCAGAGGTAGCTCTCTGGTTTGGTCCAGCACGGTTTGCTCCGTGTCGATCCTCAGGCCGCGGACTTGGACTGTAGTGTCTGGCAGTTCTACACACGATAAGTCGTCCGTCGGGGCATACTGAATTTGGGCGGGAATCAATTGCTGATTAGTGTCGGATCTGGACGTGGCCAGATCCTGTTGATCCTTCTGAGTTGAGGATAGGCCGGGTTTACCTTGTGAGGTTTGGTCCGACGGGGCGGGACATATGAGTCGTCCTTTCAGCCTTGGGGGGTGATCTGTGGTCACTTCGGATGTGTTCGGCTTTGAGTGGGGTCGTTTCTTGCCTGGTGTTGGCCTAGTGGGTTTAGGTTCATCCACTGTGACGGGTGTAGGTGACGCCGTCGGCCTGGAGTGTGATGGGCTAGTTACCCGTGGGGTTTTCTGTTTGGAGTGGCTACTCTTGACTTTAGGCTTAGTGGGTATAGGTTCTTCCACTAGGACGGGTTCTGATGTGTCCGTCGGCCTCAGTGGACGACCATTGTGGTTCGGTCCACTCTTCTTGGGTTTGGCCGCAGTAGGAATGGGTTCATCTACTGGGACGGGTTCTGGTGTATCCGTCGGCCTTTGTGGACGACCATTGTGGTTCGGTCCACTCTTCTTGGGTTTGGCCTCAGTAGGAATGGGTTCATCTACTGGGACGGGTTCTGATGTATCCGTCGGCCTTTGTGGACGACCAATGTGGGGTGGTCCACCTTCTCCTTGCTGGGCTCCAGTAGGAATGGGTTCGTCTACTGGGACGGGTTCTAGTGTGTCCGTCGGCCCGTCATCTGTGCCTTGACATTTCTGTAGGAGGGTATGTAGGGCTTTCCGTAGGAGGTCGGCGGGAAGCTCCTCTTGTGGCTTTGGAGGGTTGGCCTTGCCACCCTTGTTACTCTGGAAGGCCGTTCCGGTTTCCAGGGCTTCCTCCATATCGTCGGGCTGTAACCATGTGTAGTACCAGCGTAGGCCACGGTCGTGGACTGAGAGGCAGAACTTCTCTACAGCCCACTCTTCCAAAGATGCAGGGGGTGCTCCTTCAAAGGCTGTTGCCATCAGTCTGCGGATGAGAGCTGCATAGTCTCTGAGTGACGTGTGGGCTGGCTGTTCCAGGGTGGACAGCTTCCATCGGGCTTCTCTGGCAGATAGTCCATACTGTTCCCTCAGTCGGGAAAATATCTCTTCGACTGATCGGGGTCGGCCGCATTCTTGTGCGGGCCCGTGTAGGGCGGCTCTAAGCCGTATGAGGCGTGCTCTGTCATTCCAGTTGCAACGCTCTGCCATAGCGGTGAAGTCTTCTATGAAGAGTTCGACGTCCTCTTGTCCGTTGTAGCTGAGTGTTTTGAGGTCCTGCTCGGCCTGGTACATTACCTGCTGAAGCAGGTTCCTTATTCGGTCCATGTCGGTAGGGTGTCGGGTAGTGAGTAAAACTGCTTTGGTTTGTTAGGCCGTGTCGGCCTAATGGTCGTACTGAGTACCGTCAATCTGTTCTGGATCCGAGGTCGGTCTTTGATTGAAGATCCGGCGTAGGTCGGGCTACATCCAGCGGAACCACGAGAATTATGGGTGCACTTTAGCGTTTGTCACCTTCTCGTATCCAAGGTTCCCGGGTCCGAGTCCTAAATCGCCGTAGAAGTATTGAAGAATGAGGTCGGTCGGTCACCCGAGGCCGAGGTCACCTTCCTTCTCTTCGTATCGTAAGAGTACGACCTTAGAATCCCACCGCTGCCACCAATGTAATGGTTTCTGTGATTTGGTGCGGTCGTCCTTGGACGACTATCGACCCAGAAATGAAGTGCCTATGAGTGGTAATAGGACTTCGCATTACATGAAAGATCGAGCGGTCTCAGTAGCCCAAATACTACCAAAGACGACCCATCTGATCTCAAGTCCGACCTTCAGACTATACAGTGAAAGAGAGTAGTTCAACCTAGTAGGCGGTTCGCAAAGCGAATGACCTAGTAAAAGGAAGAGAAAGTCCCTGTATCAAGTACAGATGTGTCTTTATTGAAAGCCAAGTGTAGACTGAGACAATGAACAGTAAAACAGTGCCCTTTATATAGTATAAGGACTTCCGGCCGACATGACGTCGGGAAAAGACGACGTGTGGTCGTCCGGAAGTTGCGCAACAAGATGGCCGCCGGAAGCCCGACGGCCGACCCAAAATAGGTCGGGTTCTACAAAAGTTGCTTATAATGGTCCAATTCATGTACAAAATGAATATCAATGGATTCTGAGAGGTCGGGCCTCTGTACATGGGTATAAAAGGCATTAAAAGACTTAGATATAATCATACAATCATATATAACAATATAAGAGTAAAGTACAAGCAGATATATACATGTATGCACGCAATAATGAGTGTCAGATGTAAGATACGACTGGGCGTACCATCACAATATTTCACTCATCAAAGAAATCACACAGCACAATTACTCAGACAGGTATCACAGATAATAATATGTAATCTAGAGTGCGATTATGTATATAATAATACTCTGTTCTCAGCACAAATAAAATAATAATATAGTGCGGGACTTACCATTGAATAATAGAACAAGTCTCTCCATCACAGGTTTAGCTATTATATATTAGAAAGTGAAACATTCCCAGAACACCCAAATTATCAAGTCTACTAGTAAAATAATAAACAGATTATGATGAAGTAACATCTATTGCGTTCCACTATATTATGTATTCTACTACATGCACAATTAAGATGGTGGTTTGATGGCCAATCCTACATGTAACAACTCAAGCATGCAGTCCACAAGCATTCCTGTACAATAATGTCTAGTATTTTGTAGTTATCTTTCCTTTCATTCAGTAGATGTGAGAGGAGACAACTTCAAAATACTACATGTAGCATACTTATTATGAACAATTAACATGGTATGGTCAATTTAGTAGTTTTACTATTGCGGGCACTTGTATGTGCATTGATGCTGTGTGTGATAGCTCACGTCACCAGAGAGTACCCAGTCCTTAGTGAACTACACACGGCTGATTAAATCCAGACAGCATGTGTCTAGACCTAACAGGTAATTAGACAACCTGATATGATTCAATACTTGGAGGTAAATATCTGATAAGGCCAGATTAGGTTGTGTGAAATTCCCCAGAATAGAGATTGTGTGAAGACATATGATTGGATGGTGTTATCGAATCAACATAATTTATGCTTGGGTATTTGTTTTTCAGTGTACAGTGCAGTACTGTAAGAAAAAACTGAGGAAACTATATTCATATAATAGATTTATTATAACTTCCAGCTCTTCCAACTAGTGTAAATAATGATTATTGCTTTTCTGGACATTGAATCCCAAAAAAACAAAAAAATAACTTAATGATCAAAGCAAGAACTTGCACATGTAACACTTGATTACTAGTTTGTAACTAAACTTCAGGGTCAACTTTTCACACATGTATAATATATAATATACAGGTTCAAGGAAATAGCAGGTAAAGGTACTTAGTCAATCAGTTTGGTCAACCCTAAATATACTCACACCTGGGCTGGCAATTAATACAATGAAAAAGGAGTGTATGGTAACCCGATATAGTATAGTATATAATATATTATATATAGGAATATTTCTTGTTGCCATAGCAAGGCAATGGAGGACCAAAATACAGTAAATAATGCATTAGTCGAGCAGCACCAACAAAGATGTAATACAATACTCAATAAAATATCATACTGCAAGAAATATTGCGGTATGATAGAACTTATAAATACTGAATAATTCATTTATTGGATAATTTACCTAAACTATAAAGTGGCTGTGGAGTTGTCATCCCCTGGCGTCAGCCACGCCTACTGGAACCATCACTTCAATACCGTCCAACTCTTTAGTTAATACGACTTGACACCCCAGTCTTGACCTTTCAAGGATAACAAGATTAAAAAGTTTAAATAAACGATTCCGATTACTTCATTACAATAACCTCGTTTGAGAAAATTGTCAACATCCCCAAAAAGTTAATACATGTGATACGGAGGCCACAACCCCTAATTAGATGAACAGCACACTCTCAAATGACTAGACCCATGTGATATACTGTACAGTGGTATGTTCATTATATAGCGTGTGACAATAAGGGCTGTGCTAGTTTACTCCATGCAGACTTCTATTGTAGAGCGAGTAATAGAAAAGAATAGCACAAGTTCCACATGCCTACAATCAACCAGTAGGGTGTTTATATATAATTATATAGGTCTGTAAGAAGTAAACCACTTACGTGTCTGTAAGTTCATAGGCTAAGTCTAACATGTCCAACTCTTCATCAACTGGGGGTGGTAGTCTATCATACACATCTTGCTTTAGTATCACATGGCAAGTGGAACAGGCTAAAGTACCTTCACAAGCACCTAAAGTGATAAACCTTATTACATTATATACAGTGCAGTACATGTGTACATGTGTAGCCTGGAGAATCAATACTCATTATATTGGCAGAGCATGCCTACTAACTAAATGAATGAATATACGGTATCATATATTATTATGTTAGATCTAGATAGATATAAATCACAATGTATGTGGACACTTAGTATTAGCTTTCCATGTTGCCAATTTATGAAAATTCCCCCAAATGGTAAACCATTCACAGAGCTCAAAAGCAGGGGAGATAACACTATGAATGTATAGTCAAAGATAGTGGAAGGGAAGATCAGGCCAAAAACTGTGCGTCCCCCGCTTCTAAACGCGGTCCGGATTAAGCAAGGAGTTGTGTTACCTTGTGTAGAAATCCTTTCTTACTATTGATGTTCCGCCGGCCAATCAGATAACATTTTTTACAGCGGCACCGAATATACAGTCTACTTATATAAATGATATCTTATTACAGAGATTGCAATAGTGAAGCCGTGAAACCACGATACTAGTCTAGCAGCTATCTAAAAGTTCAACACAGGAATGGGGGGAAGGTAGATCGCGGAACGTCAGGACCGCGAAATTGGGCGTATTTGGTGGGACAGGGTTTTATCATTGAGTGTCCGAACTTTCCTTCCACTATCTTTGGTATAGTATAATAGAGGTAGCTGACACAATTCCTATCAGAATGAATGAACATTTTCAAAGTCCGGAACCAGATAAGTCTGAGTTAAATATGCATCATTGGCCACGACCAGCAGGTGGTTGTGAATACAACATATGACATTTATAAATGTTAGCAAACAGACATGCTGATGCTACTGTGTAGTCACATGCTGACCTTGAGCCTTGCTACATTACTAACCTCTAGGCAATAGGTTGTTACGGAAGTGTTCCACAGAATTTGTTATGATTGTAAAGCCTCATGGTTTCTCACGGTCACAAAGTTTTGAAATATATACCTTATGCAGATAGCTATTTATAACAGGTATTTCATTAGGCCCTAAATGATCTTCATCCATTGCACACCATTTTATTTTAACTCACCGAACCCATCTATATCAACATCATGATCAATAACAACGTCTAATAAATTTGTTCCTTCCTTTGCTTCAATCGTTCGTCGTTTGCCATCGGGAAACAGGAAGTGAACATCCACTTTTCTGCAAAAAGATGTTGATTGTAAAATAACACTATACTGCGTACATGTACACATAGATGTATTGGGATTTGTAAACTGTACAAAGATCACTAAAAAAAGTAGTAATATGTATATTTTGTTGCTAATTATTCAACAAGTTCATCAATTAGTTAATCAGAATTCTATAGGCTAGTTGGTTTGAGATAACAATGAATGTACGGTAGTAATTAGTCATAGAGGAAGAGCACAATTTTATTTAAACTGAGTGACAACGTAGAAATAACTATGAATTGCAGACGTAAATATTAATCATCAATACTCATACTGATCTGTTGAAGGTAAACACCCAGACAAAGCTGTTGGGTTTTTAGCAGCTTGAGGAAATTAGAGTAGGCCTATATGCCTATGCTAAAGGTTATCCAAATCATTAAATCAAGAGCCATAAAATTGCAAACACCCAAAAAATTACTAAATTCATTCAATCATTATGAGTTTATCGAGACTCAGGGCCACTCCCAAATGATAGGCCTATAATACTATATAATTAAAGTACATGTACAATGAATATTCAAAGCACACGATACGCGCTACATAGATAGAAACAGCATGAAATAACATTTATTAAAAGATACTGTATAATAAAAGTCAAATGTAGTTACTCTGGAATCAAATTCATGGAATTGAAATTGTATTATAAGTAAATAGAGCCGAGAATAACTACCGAACAAACTCAAAATCATGATTACAAATATATCAAACACACAAAAAACAACTCACAATCACATACTGTACTACAAAACACAGTGCATTGTATAAAATAAATGTCACAATAAAATTTTTCGTACATACCCAGGTTTAGCACTCAACGCTCTTGAAGAATGGAATTGTTGGTAGTATAGTGCATTTGAAACACATTTTGATTTTGATTTTAATCTCTGAATTGGGAAAAGTATCTTCGTCAATGTCTTGTTAGAACAGAAAAAACTTAAAGGTAGCCTATTCATCTCGATGTGAAAGGTGCGCTGTTGAACCGTAAAGGAGAAGTCAACTGAAAAACAAGGATAATGGAAGGACTTCCACGATTTCTGTGTAAGACTTGCGAAAGAGGCGAGCTTTATAAAGTATTATTTTCAGCTGGTTTGCAAGCAAAGCCTATCAGCTTAGTGGTTGGTATACTTGTCAAGTCTCCAGATTTCACAGAGACATTCTAAGTGTTGAAGAGTACGTTTCTACCTTCCAGATGGGATACTTCCAATTTTTACAAGATGACATGATAACTTTTTAACAACACATAGAACTCAATAGAAAAATCATTTTTTGAATGAAAAATGCAGTTGCTAATATATAATATATCATCTGCAATTATGAACTTCGAAGTTAGATATCGAAAAAATCTTAATGTAGCGAAATTTAAGTCGAATTAAAGTTGAAATCATGTGTGGAAAATTATTTATTCTCTACCGCAAATTTTTTTGCGGAATTTCGAACGAAAAGCTGGTGCGTTAGTAAACTCATATTTAGCCATCTTCACCTGAAAAATCTTTCAAAAATTGTTTTAATCAAGCCTCCAGGTTATTATTTATGATTTTATTGATGGGTGTGATCGGAGGGGGTTTACGTTTTGATCAATTAGTGATAAACGGTGTTACTGCAAAACCAGCTGAAAATAATACTTTATAAAGCTCGCCTGCGAAAGATGCAAAAGTTGAAAGTTCTTTCCACAAGCGACCTTGACATCCGGATATGGATTGTAACAATTAACACGGACTCGCCAATCCTTCAGTGTCAATTGCAATAACAAGTCGTAAAAGCAATTACGTTCTATCGGATCATGGACTACAGATTAAAACGGGCGAGTATAGTCTACAAGGTAGTTATAGCAACGCCAAAACAACCGATCCAGTGCCTTTAGCAACAGTCGAGTGTGAATATTTTGTTGAGACAGATTGTTTGTTTTCACTTGTGACTATCGTATCTTCATAGTTAA
This sequence comes from Bugulina stolonifera, assembly GCA_935421135.1. Classification (NCBI taxonomy): domain Eukaryota; kingdom Metazoa; phylum Bryozoa; class Gymnolaemata; order Cheilostomatida; family Bugulidae; genus Bugulina; species Bugulina stolonifera. Next base: position 13,774,020 of record OW285193.1, on the reverse strand, counting down.
GGAATACAACTCATATGTAAGTTTTACTTGATTAATAATGCACACCTTAAAAAAAATGAAATTGCATTCAAATTGACTGTCATTAGTGAGTGGAAGTGTGGTAATGTCATTGTCTACCTTTTCATTTCCTTTCGTATAAAGTAAAAGTTATCGTTTTAATTATCTTATATTTATTTACTTCTATGGGCTACATTATTTAAAAAATTATAGACTTTAATTAAAAATTGCTATGTGTATACTGATTGTACATTCGTTATAGACTGTTTTAAATTATTATTATATTAATAATATTCCCAGTCTTATTCTACGAGCTGGTGTACATACAAAGCATATGCAAAAGTAAATTTATAAGTCAACCTGACTATTAAATGCAGCGTAAAGTGTAAATGTATGTAGAATATTAGTTAGTTTGTAAAATCTATTTGCTTATATTAGAATAATGCATGAATATGTTACATATAACCATTGCAGATATTAAATAAATACATGTATAGCCATTATAGTTGTAATGCTATGTTGTTATTGCATTGATCGTTATCTAGCTAATAAATAAATCGTTCTTCTATTATTTGACAAACTCAATACTTAACTTTTAATTTCATGCAGACAAAGATGGCTGCCGTGCTACCTCAACAAAAACCCAACCCAGGAGAGGAAACATACACATATTCTAGCCAACCTAGAGCTGTCCCACAGAGGAAAAAATTTAGAAATGATGCTGGCCAGCCTCCAATTGATGAGTGAGTATTTTCCAGTATTATCTCAGTAACCTGTTAGCTGGTACCGCAGGAACTAAATGTAGTTTAGCACAATCTGTAGGTAGTCACGTCAGACAGAAACTTTAATCATTTGTTTTTGCTTGAATAGCAATGGACCAGCACCATTTGGAAACATTATGTGGGACAAAAGAGTTGTTCGAGGAAACACATATGCTCAGCATACCCTACCAGCGGTGAGTGGACAAAACTAAATATTTAAGAAAACCAAACTTTCAATCTTTAGTGTAATAATTATCATCTTAAAATTGCACTACACCATTTTTGAGATATTTATTAACACGTTGCAGGCAGCACAGCCAGATCCTATTGAAATACAGAGACAGCAAGAGCAGAGAAGAAGAATGGTAGCAAGAAAGAGAGCAAAGGAACAGCTAAGGCCAAGATCTCCTGATCCAGTAGAAGGTGACATACTACATAATATTTGGTTACTATAGTCACTGGGCCCATTGCATACTGATATGCATAAGGCTGCCAAAGGCCATTGCTTCTAATCAATCAACTCAAAGCTGAGTAGAACTGTCGCTGCTTATATTGAGTATATACTCTATAAAATTTGGATGATGTTATATTATTATATTATATTTTTTCGCTACTACGTGATTCCCTTAATTAATATGTTAAAGTGAGTGGCATGCAGAACCTGGGATGATGCCGTTTGAACCACAGGAAATGTTTGTTGAAATGCTACAATACCACTAAGCTACAATAGGTTCGGCATTGCCAACTGTTTGGTGTAAGTTGTAAATATAAATTGATATTTAGGATTTTTGCCCTACCCTAGTGTGATTACTAAATTAAAATTATGCTATACAGGAAGAAAGCACATAGACGTACAAACAGAACTATACTTGGAGGAGTTGTCTGACCGTGTAGAAGAAGCTGATGTCGAAGTTCAAACAGATAACTTCTTGGATAGACCTCCAAGTCCAATGTTTGTACCAGCAAAATCTGGAATAGATGCATTTACACAAATATATGAGGGAGATGTAAGTATAACTAGAATGCCATTATTATGTAGCTGCCAAGAAATTATAATAGGCTCTCTAAAATTGACTTCTAAGGTAGTCATGTTTGTAATTTTCCTATCGTAATCACATTGCTATAATTACACGTGTATTTTACAGCTGTTTGATTACGATATCGAAGTGAAACCAATTCTAGAAGTATTGGTGGGTAAAACTGTTGAACAAGCCTTACTAGAAGTAATGGAAGAGGAAGAACTAGCAAATCTACGAGCTCAACAGAGAGCGTTTGAAGAGTTGAGGAATGCTGAACATGTTGAGCAGCAGCGACTAGAAGAGCAAGAAAGGCGACATAAAGAAGAGAAGGTGAATTGTCTCCCATGGTACTTGTGCATGAAATTTATTTGTGGTTTGCCAAAGTTAACCCGTTATAGTCCACTAAAACTTTAGAAGCAGCGATATCCATGTACGCTGTATATTATAATGGGGATACAAGTGTTTGGTTTTTACGCGGCAGCATTCCAAGGTTGGTTAGTGCAAGTCAAAGCAAAGTATTTATCACTTTAGAGTGAGTTGGGAACACAATATTTATGAGTACACTGAATGAGAGCACAAATAATCATCCAAAATTTTAACAATATGAAATTGGGTTAAATTCGCATAAAACACGTATGTTCCCAGTTGGCGAGAATAATCTAAACATGATTAATAAACTATATGCATGTGTGTAACACCAACATAATGTGATTAGGCCAGGAAGAAGTTCTAGCTAAAAGATAAATCAATAAACTAATCATTGTTACAACAAAGATTCTTCAAGTATGATAATAGTTATAGATGAAACAACCTCCATGTTATCGGAAAATTTCACATGATCTATCTGCCCAGTGAATGCTATTCGTTTCAATAAAATCAATAACGATGCAAATTTTAGTGTTTGCAAGATCAACTTGTTGTCATTGGTGTATAACTTTTACCATGAAGTATAACACTTATCCATACAATAAACAACGCAATAATAACAGAACAACAATCCATTTTCAGGAGAGGCGTATGAGACAACAGAGAGAAGTTTTAAAGAAACAGAAGGAAACGGCAGACAAAATAGCAGCCAGAGCTTTTGCACAAAGTTATCTTGCGGATTTAGTACCCAGTGTGTTTGGTACACTGGCAGATAATGGTTACTTCTATGATCCAGTAGAGAGAGGTCAGTATATTACCAGAGGCTAAGGCTATGGTTAACTATCGTACTAGACTGAATCTGCAAGGGCGACTGTAGCCGACTAATGGCCAAGTATATGTAACCTTCTGAGCTAAAGAGCATAGCCTAAAATGTGGGCTATGCTCTATTCTTAGTCAACTAGATCAAATGTAAACATATAAATGTGGTTTTGGTATACAATTTCAACTTGAGTCGACACGCAAGTTCAGTGCCACTTTTTTGCGATTAAATAGGCGAGTGAACTTATTGTAGTAGATATACATGTTGGTACTTTGTACGTGTGATATGTATAGTAATTATGTACTTTACAGATGTAGAACAAGGGTTCATGCCATGGTTGATGGACAGGGTGTGTGAGGAACTAAACAAGTCAGAATTAGGAAGGCTCGTAGTAGACGGTATGATCAGAGAGATCGTTGCAGCACGATCTCAGGCTTACCAGGTAAGCAAAATACTCTCCTGAGTAATGCATGCCAAAGTTAACATTTGGTCCCCTAATAGCACGATAATTGAGATGGCTTTTCTATAGAACTAGACAAATACTAAGATCGGTAATATTGTTAGATGAAACATAAATAAGTGATACTTTGCATGCAATATAGAACATGGATGCAAACATAGCATTGAAAAAAGAACTTGCTAAATCTGAACCCAAACCTCTTATACAAAAACCAAGACCACACGCCATCTTCAACCAGACACCAACCATAATCGAGCAGTCGGAGGACAGCTATGATAATTTAGTTACAAACCGATTAACCAACCACCTCCCAGATCTACAGGAAGAATCTAATGAAGGACCAAGCAATCAGGAAGATTAAGGCAAATAGGGCTGCTGCTTCTAACTGCTGTTATAATTGTAGTTACATTGTTCGATTTAATTTACTGAGTTCGTTGCTTTGCTTCAGTTCTGTAGCTAATTTTGAGCAATACAATTTTTTGTTGCTGCAAGATCAGGACGCCAGTAATGTGGGAAATTAACCCCAGTAGACCAGAAGTCAGCAACGGCTAATATGGCAGTAGAAGGATAACCCATTTCTGATAATACAATAGTTGTTTCTTTTATAGGCGCTGACAGAGAAATTACAAAATGAAAAATTGATGGAGCAACAGGCTAAAAGTATACCTACTGACAATGGTCAACCTGCTTCAACAGAATGAGATAATTTCACAACTTGACAACAGCATTCCTCTTCTTCTTATCTATCTGGTAGACCTGACAGTTGGCAGGTCTGGTAGAACTTTTCTGTTAATACAATATATTATAGTAACAACTGTGTACAGTTACAATGTGGCCTTCGATATTTATACTCATATTTGGACAAAACCTAATAGAAGCATTGATCCATCTTTTTATGCTTACTTTACTTTTATTGCCAGCTAAGAGAAATTTACAAACCTCACAATTGGCTGCAGGTTAGTAGCGGTATTATATTTATGATATGCAGTAATTTTATTATTTATTATAATTATGGCTCTTCCATGTAAAATGGTAGATTTTATTTTTAAACGTTGGTACAGACAGATATTACACACTGACTGAAGGAAATTATTTTGCGGCATTTCGAGCAGTCCCTCTTAGTCGTATCAAATTGTATGCATTTTAAAATCAATTCAAATGTTTCAGCATGTTACCATCATTATATGCATTTACCAATGAAAATGAATAAAATAGTAATTTTAGTTCAAAAATAAATTTATTATTATCATTATTGCATCATCCAGTTATCGTAATGATACACTAAATTAATAGAGCAAATATAGCATTTTCATTCTACTTGAAAATACCAAGTACAAATATTGCATTATAAAATATATAATACTGTTTTTTAAATGAATTAAAATATTTCACGTGGCAAAATGATATGCACAAGTACATGTGGAAATGAAATTCTTTAAAAATGCATTCGGGACACGATGTAAAGAATCTGTTGGTTATGAATTTTCAGAACCACAAAAAGTACTATACCTTCATAGACACAATTGATGATAGAGAGCATAGCTTAGGTTCCTAAATAATGTTTGCTGCTATTTACCATACATCCCATGAGGACCCTCAATTTAGAATAGATTTCTGCACAATGGACATGTAGACTTCTGACTGGATGTGAACCATTTATACTACAAAGATGAAAATAAATACAAACTAAATGTATGTACACTTGGTGAAAGTACGGGCAAACTAAATACCCTGTCATGTACTCAATCTTGTTGAATACAGCACAAATTCGTAAACGCTAAATAAATCGACCGTAAATTCAATGATGTACAGGTCCTACATGAATACAATGATGTACAGGTCCTACATGAATTCAATGATGTACAGGTCCTACATGAATTCAATGATGTACAGGTCCTACATGAATTCAATGATGTACAGGTCCTACATGAATTCAATGATTTACAGGTCCTACATGAATTCAATGATGTACAGGTCCTACATGAATTCAATGATGTACAGGTCCTACATGAATTCAATGATGTACAGGTCCTACATGAATTCAATGATGTACAGGTCCTACATGAATTCAATGATGTACAGGTCCTACATGAATTCAACGATGTACAGGTCCTACATGAATTCAATGATGTACAGGTCCTACATGAATACAATCAAATTCTAAGTTGCATTCTACTGCAGCTTGACTTTCTACATTACATGATCTTTGACATAGATACAAGGTGGTGATTATTTAGCCAATATTTATTATCTATGGCATACATGTAGAATAGAAGGTGGTGACTATAATTAGTTTATATAATAATACCATCTTTGACTTACCAGACAAGCAGAGTGGAACTTCTTCTTGCATGTCTTACACTGCTGCTTAGGCAGCTGTAGGTTTGTACCATGTAGCACCGAGTAGCAGATGTAACACTCCTCTATTCCAGCAAACTTCTTATCCAGGTTGTCCTTCCATATGTTGATTGCATTGGCTACTGAGCCATTCTACAGAACATAAACACATTATGGTAACGATTATATCTAGAGTACATACTACATACAATCCACACAGTAGAGCCGAGTTTATCAGAACACTATCACTACCATGTTCATGGTTAAACCACTCTTTTCAGGTGAATACTAGCTTATAGTAACAGAAAGTTTTTATACATATCCAGTCCTACAACACTTTATGTGTGCTGCCAAAGCGTTGAGCTCTTATTAGCCTAAATATACAAGGACATGTGCACAGCACATGAAAGTATATGATGTATTGCATATATGATCATGGTTATAATAACAATATAAAAAATAATGTCAATGAAATGCACTCAATGCAATATAAATTGGCTAGATATAGCATACACTCTACTCTAGATATCATCAATGCAGATATATCTTCAAGTGCTTACTATAAATATGGCCTATATCTATGAATATTTGATACAAGTTTAGCGCACATACACATAAAGTTCAGTATAAGCTGTAAAATCATGTGCCCGTGACTATTACATGTTACAGATGAGCATATTCCATACAGCGAGTGAGAGAGCACAACTCCAATTCACATACATATAGATATGCAGTGTGCAGAGCCTACCTGGTACGTAAGGAAAGTATTGAGCTGTAACATCCACTTCCTCCATTCACTGGTAGCCACGCCCAGTTTCTTACTACACTCTACCGAAGTCACGCCCACTGGATAGTTGCTAGGTAACACGATAAGCAATTCGATAGAGAACTCCTCCAGCGTGTATGTAGCCACGATCTCACGGGATGCAAGACGCACTTTCACTGTGAGGTTCTCTGATTTCTGAAGGAGAGATTTGACAGACACCTGTTCCATTTCTTCTTTACACAGCCTTGGGCTGACATACTTAGACGTGAACCTGGTAAGACAACGGAAATCACTACAAATCTTGTCTAGCACACTAGTGCTCAGTCAAAGTATAGTAGTATACATGTAGTAAAGGTAGTAATTGAGTTGAACAGGACACATACTGCAAATGTTTGTTTTATACAAACTCCAAATACCAGAATTTTATCTGGTTAGATATCAACATATCACAACGTGAGTTAAACAACTAGCTGGGACAAACAATGAAAGAATCCCCCTCAATGTATACCTGGATATGCTGATTGATATAAAGTTACAATGTTTGCTCTCTAAGAAACATTAAAGTGATAATAGACCCTTATGATATCCCTACTGACACTTGGAAGGTGTATTCACTATTTACTACAATCAAACACTTCCTAGAGGCTCACACTTGGCGCTCACAATTGCACAAAGGAAGTCTTCAGTGTAGAGTTGTCCCCACTTGCACCCGGAATATATAATTTTCGGTTGAATGGCTTGCATAGTGACATATTATCATAGTGTCAGGTTATGTATTTCATATGATATAAGCATCTTGTGTACACTTTAAAAAATGAGGGGAGACAACCCCAAACCTGATACCTTATCGCCATGATGGAATGAACTGGGTAATACACAGTGTTACAATGTACTATGATATACACATAGACATATAGCATTCTCACCTGTCTATAAGAGAGTTGGCACGTTTCTCCAGGTCGAGGTACCATGACCTCACCAGAGCTGGCAGTATCTTAACTAGGTGATAGTACACTACACTGGCTATAGATATCACTTCTGACATGTCAAAACTCCCTATAAAATAGTTATTATATAATATATGTATACAATGTACACAACATCAATATGTACGAGTATATCAACTGCCAAGTTTATTGTAAGATACTTGTATATTATTCACTAGAATAAAAAGTTGTCTTCCTCTGCTAGCTTTCCTACCCTTTCCCATTACAATCAATAACTTTCTAATGTCCATGAATCATACCCAAACGCAAATAACATTTTTCCAATAAAGCTAAGACTACATGTGTATGTATGTATCGTGCAACGTAAACAAACCATGTAGATTGAGGAGCATGTTAAAGTTGAAAAGGTCATCTCCAGGCAGCGGTTTCTCCAGAGGCAGCACGTTGAATAGCACCAACAGCAGGTCATCAGTGTAGTGATTCTGTTTCAGATGATACGAATATTCCACCATTTGCTGCAAACAAAAACCATATAACTATTATAAGCATTATAGAATGGGTATAATAATATGAAAAGTGACGCTATAATGTACAGGCCTTAGTACAATCCAATAGTAGCCTACTATTTGACAGCCCACCCTTTTACATTCCATGATAATGGTGAGTAAATAAGGTAAGATGTGACCTGCAAGTCACCATTTCTAAAATCAAGTCACTTCCCTGACTACTTGGGATACATACTTGACTACTTGAGGCACATACGTGACTACTTGAGGTACATACCTGACTATTTGAATACTGCAGGTACTTGAGAAGAAGTCTCCAGGTAAGGAAGTAACCTCTGACACACAAGAGTTCCTCTGAATGGGGAAGTAGGTCAAGCTGTTTATCTACACCAATCCGAGCCCCGCCCACTAATGACAGCAGCTGGGCAGCACAATGATCTATCATAGATATAAGGGTCAGCGGAGGGCACCGTCCTTCAGTATTGTCCTCTAGTGGCTCTTTATCAAATGGTGGAAGTACCGATACCAGACTACAAACACAAGTACCGTGTCAGATTGTACGTCATAGAAACTACAAACACACCAGTGACTAGACTAGACTTAGGAGACTAGAGCATTGTTACATTGAGTAAATTGATCCTCTCCTGAAGCTTGTGTTTCAACAGTTCTGTTTGAACTGAATGAAGCGTTGATATGCCTGCTAATAATAGAAGCACACCCTTACCACTCCTTACGTTTGAAGATTTAATACTCATACTCTCTATACTAAAATACGAGTATATGTAGTAACAATATACTGATTCTAATACTGATGGAATAAATTGATATTAACAGCGAACCAAGCTAATACTGACATGATAGATAATATACATATAACTAATCGGATACTATAAGATAACATGTTACTACACATAGACAGCATATAACATACTGATTGAGGAGGATAAAGCTGCCGCTCTGGACGACAGCAGAAGGAGAGAGTAGTAGAGGTACGAGGTGATTCAGTGCTGACTCATACTCAGTAGGTAGGTGATGCTTGCTGCCAGGAACCAATTTGAGTGGTAAATTGTTCTTCAGGACACTGCTAGAGGGGCAGTGCAGGTGTGCATTGCTAATACATAGAATTATATACAGTTTCTGTACTGTGGCTGAAGAGCTGTCTAAACCCTCTACAATATATAACAGCACATCATGTAAAGTACATGTATATATGAGATAGAATATATACATATATATAAGTAAAATAACCCATAAAATATCAACGCTGGTACATGTATTTAAAGGTATGACATAGTTCTAAGCAACTCTCAAATAGCAAGCTCAAAATCGCTGCGATTTTGAAGTTGTCTTTCTTTTTTATTTATTTTATTGAGAAGACAACTCAAAGAAAAACTTATTTAGCTTGTTCACCGCATTCCTAACCTGGCAATACTAAGGCTGCTAAAGGTGAGTAATACTTGCTTTTAGGGTATGAACACCCTATTGAAGGTATGTGATTTGAAAGTTAACAACTCAAATTGTGATAGCTTAGCTGAACATCTGACTTTCTACAGTAAACAGACAGACAGCCAGACAGACAGCCAGCTGACCATGAATCATATACTGTAGGAGAGGATAACTCACCGACAGTACTGACATAGTATGGAAGTAGTATATTGAATATTGAGAGAGCGTGAAGCTCCACCCACTCTGAGAGCAGATCTTTAGGGTAGAGAGAGGGGGAAGACGATACTGGTTTCATGGCCTGTCCAGCAGCTACTACAGCATTCAGTACACTAGATGTGTACAGTTGACTCTGGTATATAGAGAGGTTTTCAGGCAGCATCTGGAATAGAATATAAAGTTGGAATACTTAAACACTAATAATCTTACCAGTCTAACTGATGTTAAACCCCAGCATATTTAGTTATAGAGATACTGAAGAGTTGGGAGAGGAAATTTCACATCTTTTAGAAGATCCCACAGAGCCTAGTGGAACTGCTCCATGGTAGGGTGAAGCATTATTCAAAGATAATTGCAGAACGATCTCGAGGTCACCTATCAGATGTTAGTACAGAGTTAACACATATATAGCCTTAGCTACTTACACATTCATCCTCCCCTACCCAAGCATCTAGAGTACATAATAGCTGATCCCATTGCTTGCTAGTCATTTTCTGGGGGCACAGTCTAAGTACTTCAGTCATAAACCTTATTAGGGAGATATTGAGATCTAAGAGATATGTGTGCTCTTCTTTGACGACTTTAGAGAAATAGGGGTACCTGTAAAATGTAGACATCCTTGGTTGACTGCACACATAATATATAACATATATTATACAGCAAGCTATGTCCAGAGTGCCCATGACTGACTGCCATCACAAAGAGTAAGAACAAGTATTCTTTAGATTACAAACGGCAACTGACAGACTACGCCAAAATAGTAACAACCGACTGGCACATCTGTAAATTATCGATACGACTGCATTATGCAGGTCAGTACTGTGAATACTAAAGCCCATGAATAACTTAATAGTATACAGAGAAACAATAGCTGTAGTCTGTGAACATAGACAAGGTCAGTAAGGTATAAAATAGCAGCACATACTAATGTATCTATACACTAGCAATGATCACTATATACATGCGGATACATGAATTCTACAGCACTAACTTTTCACAGATGAACATGTGAGGATATCCACTCTTTATGTCACAAAGCAAGTCTAGAATTCCAAGTACTATGTCTGAGCAAGAGTTGTCCTCCTTTAGTCTGTGTATAAGTATAGCAGCCAAGTGAAGCAGACCAGTGGCTCCATTCCATCCCCAATTCATGGTATCTAGTAGAGTGGAGAGTAAAAAGAAGACTGTATTCAGTGCACCAATCCCAGCACTATTTACTATCATGTGATGGGCAAATGAACAAGGAACTAAATGATACCACAGTGCTGTGATTGCTGGTTTTTTTAAACGGCTTGAAATGGAATATCATCATTTCGGGAATCGTCTTTTGACTGTAATGAGAGAGAACATAACTTCACTAAATTGTGTTAACAAGCCTACTGCAGAGTACATATTAGCATTTGAAAGGTCAAATCTTACCTAGTTCAGCAGAAATCAGACAGGCTGCTACAAGGTCGAGAAGGTGGGCGGCTTCCTGAGCAGAGAGTAAATGTGCAATGGCATTCAGATTCTGGAACTGAGGCTTTGTTAGTGTTCCAAATGAGGATAGATAAAGGGTAGCCTGAGAGCTTAGCACACCATCAAAGTCTTTGGGTAAGTGGTCGTCTGCTGCGTACAAAACTAGGCTGTCCAGCACATTCTCACTGAAGACAATAAAATACATTAGTGGTTGGTGATAGCCAGTTCAATTAGTCTGATGGAACTGTGTGCAGAATCACAGCCATGAGCCATACAGAACAATGTTCCGTGGCCTTCTAGTAGAGTAGGTAGAAAGGTCTGCCACAGAAAAATCTCAGACCAAAACCTGTTACAAGTACATATTGGCCAGTAAGTGTAACCAGTTAGAGTTGACAACTACGTGTTTGCTAGCAAATGTTTACTAACAAGTGATGACAAACAAGCATTGACAAGTAAGCATTGAAGAATAATATTGTTAGCAAGTACTGCACACACACACCTCGTGTTCATCAGCTCTATGCAGGTTTTACTGTTCTTATCTTTATCTGAGATCCAGTAGGCTAGATTAGAAAGTTGGTCTGCAGATAGCAGCTTCTCACAGTCAGTATGTATGAGATCTTTATTCTGCAGAACGCAGCTGACCCAAGTGTAAGCAACAGCAAGATGCTTGTGTAGGCTAGTAGAGAGGGAAGAGGGAGCTACAAGCACAGGATTGGTTACAGCAAACATAATTTCTCCACTCTGCATGAAAAGCAATGAAATATGCACATGTATTTTATTGATTGCTATTCGAACAATCAATCAAACAATCAATCAATCAATCTATCAGCTCACTAGAAACACATTACCACAACAGCATAAGACACCAATACACAGGTTATAAACCAGATAATACCAACCTCGGTGGGTATGTTTGAGGTAGTTAGAGGCAAAGAGCATATGAGTAATAAAGGAGGGACAACTCTCATGTACATCAGACATAGTGTAGTTTATATACCACTGTGGATCATCCATAACCAGCTGACCTTTCATTGCTGTCACGGATAGCCACTACAACATAGGTGTACATGGTACATGAGATATCCCAGAAATAGGAACGGTTTACAATTAAATTAAACAAATGAAACTAGACACTCTATGACTGTAGTAACATAATATGTTACCATATGATTCCAATTTCACACATTTGGAAACACCAACTTATAAGCTGTATAATTATACTAAATATGTGAGAGAAGACAATTCCAACATTACCTAATGCACCTTGTTAGCTTGTCAACACTCAGACAATCATTTAGAAACTGAGATGAGACATGGTTCTACGCAGTTTCACATAAATTCCATCAAATATAATTAGGCCCACCTTCAATAAATGCACGCTGTCAGTAGCCTTGGCTACATCCTCTACGATGGCTTCTATAAAGTCCTCTGGTAGAGCAGACGATATCTGACAACAGAGTTGACAGATAATTGTGAATTTATCCGCATCGGTTCCCATGGCCTCTAAAGTTTCTCTGATTGGTTGAATTACACAGGAAATGTCTTTGGAGTTAAGAATGGCTTTCTTCAGCAGAGCAATTGCATGAAGTCGAGAGTTTTCTGTAAACAAACAAGTAATAAATAAATCCATCACTCTGACCTCCGAGAAAATAGCAAGTACAAGCATATTTTTCTTCGATTCAGTTTTCAAATAATTGAAACTGTTTGGTTAGTTATTCGTTATTCCTAAGACTTATAACTTAGAGTTTAAGTTACTATAAGTGCTAGAAAATATAATTGGCAGATTAATAACCAGCTGGTAATATTGTACCCCTTGTACCTTCCCATTAGTGATGCTGGGATGGGGTGGGTACATACCACCCCACTAATGGTTTAACAGAGGAGCAAAGCAATCTCGCAGCTGACTACTAACCGTCTTGCGTGTGGGAGATGGTGGTGAACCATTGAACTGTACTGGATATTAGAACACTGATGTCTACGTGCAGATCATGTTTGAGCATTATATCAATGCAGTCAGAGAAGATGATGAAGATATCAGGGTTATGTAGAGTAGCTAAGTCTGATAGTATTCTTTTCTGTACTGCATCACACAGTCCTTGAAACAGCTCCTCGTCTATGGAGTGGAAACAATATAATATTAGACAACATAGAATAGAGCTACATACATTGTTTATACTGTGGCAAATAGAAAATATAACCAGCTGTTAAATGGGTTTTCTTTTTCATGAAACAAACTGCAAATTTCTCCGTGACTTCTCTACAACAGTTGAATATTATAAAATCCAGGACCAGAATAAGTAAGAGTAATATTAGGGACATACCAGGGTGTGAAACCGCTACTAGCATCTGGAAGAAAGCTACACCAGTCTGCACCTGATGTGTATCTCCATCCGTTAGAGGTAGACTAGTAAATATATCCCTGAGAGTATGCACATGAGAAAGGAAGACATCACTGGCCAGCCATGTATTAATTGATCTCTTCAGCCAGTCGGCAGAAAGGACGACTTTCATCAGAATCTCCATGTTCTCCAGTTTAGAAATCTAAACAAGCAGTTGGCAGTATAATGCACCATTGAAATAAGGTAAACAGTATAACACACTGTGTTGTAGCTGGGTCATCCGCAAACTCAGATATTTTTTGCTCTTAGGGTAAGGTAGTACAAGTGCACTGACATAGAGTAAGTTCACTCACTTTGGTAAGCTTAGTGAGGGTGCTGTTAGCCATTTCCTCATCAACGTATTTAGTTATGATGATAATAAGTCTACTAATATCTGACCAATCAGATGCTCTGGCTTCCAGTAATGCGAGGCATTGGTTTATGACATCACTAGGCCCGGTACCACCTAGGCATTCGGCCAGTACTTCATAATACTGGAACGACCCACACAACTCACATAAGAGTAAAGCGTCCCTGGAATATAGAAGCAGTCAATGAATAACTACAAACCATGTATATAAACAATGCCTACGTGTAGTCAGCGTAGGGTAACAGACTTCCTGTTTCATATTTGAGAAGCGAATGGTCAGAAAGATAGTCAACCATGAATTACAATAACTTAGTTCGAGCAAACTTGGACGTAAAAGTGCAAACCAATAATTTTCCAGTACCTGTTGCATAGAGCGCTTAAAATAAATCTCCCTCTAGGTGGAGAATTTATCGCTCAATGATCAGGCATTTATAGAAAAGAGGCTTCTGTAAGCTAAAGTCGTATACACACATGTTAGACGGATTGAGTTATTCTCTCTGAGTCTACAAACCTGATATTACTCATCTGCTTCCTGTCCCCAGCCAGACATTCACTGCAAACCATGGCCACCAGCTCCACCGTCCTCTCTAGCTCCACATGGTGAGGAGATATAGTTTGGTCTCTAGCCAGCAGTGTGTATGTAGTGGTAGTATTAGTAGGAGGGGAGTTCACACTCTTGGCATGTACGTCACCAAACCCAACACCTTTGGGTCTAGTGTCTCCTTCATAGTTCATAAGAATGAGACTCCTGAGCAGTGAAATTAACCTATAGCATACAGCGGTACATTAATAACAACCAACAGAATACAGTGTAACAACTGCTATCAGCCAATAGCATCAAGTTACCAGAAAGTTGCATCAATGAGCTAGAAACAGTCTGTGTTACATGGCAATGACTTCACAGCTTTTCTACTGGGAAATTCTAGGAAATTCCGGTAAAACCAGTACGTTGCTAAAAGAGTACTAAGAATGTATTTAGCAAAAAGTTTTAGGGATTTCTATGTTGTATATGTGTAATATATGATTTAGTATGTAAGTATTTACACATCAAAGACCTCTCACCTAGGCATTACGTAGCTCTGATTTGAAGCTATACATTGTTTAGATAAGGACTTCAGTTTCTCCCAGCACATATCTCGGGCACAGCTGTAGCATTCAGCGTCTCTGGAACAAAAAAGACAAAAATACATGCACAGCTTTATAAATAGCAATCTGCGGCAATAACAATTTATTTTATTCAATAATATAGCGCTAGCTATAACGCAAGGTTAGGCGTGCCTTGCCTGGTAATAATAATATTTGGTAACAAGGGGATTCCCCTTCAGAGCAAGCATTAGTCAAGCCTGAACGCTCAAGCTGTCTTCGGATATTTAAAACTGTCCTATATGAACCAGTACAATTTCCAAATACGCCTATTATACACTAGGTTCATAAATTTTACATGCCAGCTAGATCTGTAAGCCAGTAACAATAATTTATCTGTTTGTCATACCTGCTTGGTGACTTGAGTGACTCCATCCGGGAGCCGAGGCTAACAACAAACTTGGTAAACTCGTCAAACAGACATGATTTCACCAATCCTTTCTCAGGTTGAAGTAAAGCTTCCTCCAGGGTTACAAACAACTACAAACAGGGTGGACAGGTGAGGAAAGGCAAGTAAAAGAGTGAGTGATGAATACTGGTTAACATTTGTATACAATGTTTGATTCCTTTTTTACTTATAATTGGTTAAAACATGTATTGAAGACAACGGGTAGCTTCTAATCTGAGAATATTAAAGATGTTCGACAAATACTTTAGACGGCAACAGTATTATTAACACGCAGTGAGCCTTTTAGTTCAGAGGGCGACAAATATCCAATCAAACAACCACTATGGATATTCAATATGTAAAATGAACATGTGGTTGGATTGTGTGCCAAACTGAATGTCAACTAACCTGATTTTCTAGAACTTCTTCCAACATGGAGATATCGCCATCCATGACACTCTGTTCTACGACAAACTGTACACACTGTGTGTAAGCTTGTACCAAACTGTTCATCTCCTTACTGGATCTCTGTACCTTGTCTAGAGATAACCTAAAGTAGAGTATAGTAAGTTGACAAAGTAGTGAAATACAATGTACATGCATTAACCCTTCTACGACAGTCTTCTCTGTCATTTCGACATATCACAAGCTTAAATGTCGATGTTATTGTTCCCAATTAAACCAACTGTATCCAGGTACCTATAGTTCTACTGGTATAGTTAGCGATATACAATGTCTAAACTATGTAATTTCTGGGTAACAGCAGACGATGGATTACCCTGCTCTGAGATGCGTAAAGAAGAGAGAGTAGAATTCTCTAGCACTTCCTGTTACATCTGCCGGTAACCGTTTTATGATGGTGGACAGTTTAGTGGCAGCGACAGCAGCATTGCCATCAAACCCCTTCTGTAGCGATGACCATAAGCTCGGCAACATGGCTTTACGAATGTTCACATGCTTCCAAAAGTTCTGAAATAAAGTGAGAATGAATATCAATCCATGACAGAGAATGAAAAATCTCTACCAGTTGCTAGGAAGCGTAGCAACAAAAGTACCAAAGGACTAAAATCGGCAATGAAATGGGTTGCCAACTTTGCTTCAGTTTGTATACAATTTAGTAATAAATGCGTACCTCTATGGACGTTACATTTTCCACCGCATCCCACAGGTTGGGACATACTACCGGGTCAGTCTCGCCCATACGAGAGAGAACAGTAGAGCAGATCTTAGCTGCTTTGTCATTGGCTAATGCTGGCAAATCGGAAACAATAGAAGCCAGTAGACTGAAGAATGAGGACTTTACCTAAAGATAATATAATATTGTAATTACAAGTACATGTATG
Organism: Bugulina stolonifera; assembly: GCA_935421135.1. Classification (NCBI taxonomy): domain Eukaryota; kingdom Metazoa; phylum Bryozoa; class Gymnolaemata; order Cheilostomatida; family Bugulidae; genus Bugulina; species Bugulina stolonifera. The sequence goes on along the minus strand of OW285193.1, from coordinate 13,757,299 downwards.
CTATGAATACATACATTACCGTGATTTATTTCTGATGGCAAGATTAATAACTGACAAATTTAGAGTATAATAATATAGTGTGCTGTCCAGATCAAATACAATGCAACAAACTGGACAAGCTTCAATGACCTAATATTCTTGTCAAAGCAAATGCAGTCAATTGGCACATCACACAACATTTTTTACCAAGAGAGTTCACCAAATAGAGATGAGTAAAGCTTGCTGACGTACCGTACGATTCTCATGATTGGCAAATTTCCAGAAAGCAGAATGTTCTAGAATAGTAGAACATCGCTCAGATAGATTAGACAGCTTTTCTGCAGGGCACATCTTAATGACTAGTCTGAGTGAAAGAAGCGATGCAGATAATATTCTTTCATATTTCTCCAACATTTCTTCCGGAGGAGTCACTCTGTATCAAATATAAGTTTACAATAGTTAGTAACCTGTACTAGTAAAACACTGTACACATGATAACCTCCATTTACAACCACAGATGTGTATGATTGCTTGTACAGCAGAAACATCGTTTGGTAAATCAATGAATCAGTGAAACACTCTTCAACTAGAGTTTCCTTTGGTGTAACAATAACTATATGCGCATGTAGTACAAAAATTTACACCCAAATGACAAGATATTTGAGCAGTTAGTGCATCAAACAAAACCATTATACGTACTTAGCATCACTAAGGCTCTGTGGAGTGGCAGTGAATAGCATATCCGATACAAACTTGATCAGTTCACTGTGACAATAGACTATAGCATCCGACTGCTTAACATCTGTGGTGAAGACAGCATTGAACGCTGATCGGGCAGCAGATGCTGCCGGAGCATACTGATCACATAGAGAGAGCATCCACGCACCTGCATATATTAAATATAATAAATAAATAAATATGTATAACCTCACTCACATGTCTACTTGTCTAGCAGACAAATCGTACTTATTGGTTTAAAGCATTTACATAACATACGGTATCTTACACAAATTATGCATCAACAATGAGGTTTGCCTTATATTTTACATGTCCGATGCTTCACAGTAAACGGGTGTAAGGAATTGAGAGTCAATCATCCAGTTTTAGCCTAATAGCAGTCTAAACAGTAGTCTACATTTTGTTATTATACTTCATACATTGTGTACATAATGTACATGAACATGTGCATAGAATCATAGAACAAATGACTTGTAATGTTTTAGATTTTTCAAAAGCATTCGATACCATTAACCATAGTATTCTCTTATCTAAATTACGTTTTTACAACTTTAGTGACTCAGCCAATCAACTTATTAAATCTTATTTAACTAATCGGAAGCAGTTTGTGAAAATAAATACTGAAAAATCGTCATTAAGAAGTATTACATTGGGAGTGCCACAAGGATCTGTTTTAAGACCGTTGCTATTTTCAATATATATATAAATGACTTGGTTAATGTTTCTCCAGCTTTTAACTATATATTGTTCGCTGATGACACCAATTTGATCTGTGATAATCCTGTGATAACACCTTTTGAGCTTTCAAAAATAGAACAATGGTGCTTGGCAAATAGACTTGTTATAAATTTTAGCAAAACAATGCAAGTTATATTTCGAAATCCACAGAAAAAAATTGACGTTGATGAATTCGATGTTGGAAAATTGAATACTGTTGATCACACAAAATTTCTTGGTGTGACCTGGGATAAACATTGTAATTTTGAGTTCCATATCAATAACATTGTAAACAAAACCACCTTTTTATTAATGATGTTTCGCTATTTGACAAAGTTTCTAGACCAGAAAACAATGGTAAATTTGTATTACACTTTTATATACCCACACCTTATATATGGTGTGGAATTTTAGGGACATGCCCCACACTATTTAATATCCAGCATTTTGATCAGCCAGAAGAAATCATTGCGGATCATTTTAAGTCAACAGCCAAATTCACATGTTTCACACAGGTTTAAAATTATGCCTATTTCTATGATCTTCAAATATAGGCTTATAATATTTTATAAAAACCATATTTATCCCAACAAAAATAATCTTAATTTAATTGAGACTGTACACCCCATGACTACGCGTAAGACTTTGAAAAATCCACTGAAATCAATCAAAGTTAATTCGGAAATGGGAAAGAGGTCTATTTATTTTACTGCCGCTAACCTATTTGGTGAGCATGCGTGGGACCTACGGGGCCTCCCCGGTGGGGTCTTTGCGAGGCGCCTGGCTGCTCGTCTCGGGGAGCTCGGCGCATAGTGGGTGGGCGCAGCATGTGTCCCTGGATGCGTGTGTCGGCCTTCTGTGGCTGGCGAACCTCTGGAACGGGGCTGTCACAACTCTAGTTTCGAACTATCTGATTAGCCCCATGTTTTATTACCTTATTTTAATATCACCACTGTTTAAAAATGATGACATAAACTAATAAAAATAAAAAATAAAAAAAAAATGTAACTAAAAAGAACTGAAATTTCTGTGTGCTAGAAAATATTGAAATTAGTAGTAACTAACCAATCAGATGCTTGAGATGAGGAGCCAAGTTTCTACCAGATCTTGTAGCGACTTCTTTAAGGGCTTTATGGGCAGCCTCCCGAACTCTGTGATCATAATCCTTAGTGTAAAAGAAGAAACGAGTCTATCATGACAACACAAGGATTGATACGGTAGTCAAGTGCTGGAGCAGAACTCATAAAGAGTGAGTAAAACCATCACACCACTTTAAATAAGCCAAGAGATTGATAAGCATTTATATAGGTATATGTACTTATAAAACACCTGATGTACTTACAATAGCCAGCTTACTGTACAGCCTTGGCCAGTATTTCAGAGCGTCAACCACAATGTCCTCCTCTCTGTCTTGACAGATTTCATTAAAGTTCTGTAGAGCCTAAATACAGAAGTTTCACAAAAAATATTAACATATCGGTAATGTCGGCGACACCCGTTAGGAGGTCTATAAATTTGCAGCAAGACCTAATTTAATCAGCAAAATTTTCATACATCAAATTAATTCACATGCCCACAAATTGGAATATTGTTCAGAGTACACATAATGGATTATAAGAATTATTTTGTGCAACTCATGTATGATCTGTAGTTATTGCTCATAAAAGTTAGAGGTTACAAGGTTGTTAATGACTAAATCAAACCTACTTTTAGTTTAGTAACAGCATCTCTCTTAGTCAGTCGTTTCATCACCATACGTAGCTCACCATCACCGCACTCAGCTGCCTCCTGTGACTGAACACTTGCAGGGACATAGCCTAAGTCTCCAGATAAAGAGTCAAAGCCTACAAATCCAGTATGAAACCCTCCACTGGCCTCCAGTAGCTGTGCTGCGTGACCACTAGAAGCAGGCTACAACATTGGCAAATGAAACAGTAAAATATTTTATCAGCTAACAATAATAGGCCTACAGCATCTGAAACAATTTGGCCTCCTATGTGTTATATACCTTAGCAAAGAAAAGTGACCTGCAGCATTTTGCACTGAAATAATCGGCAATTTCTGGGCATCACAAAAACTGACAAAAGTTAATGGATTATTTAATATCACACATGTGACAATATTGAGCATTGAGTAGATCAGTGCATTAGCTTTCATTCTGGCCAATGTAAGGAGGGTGGGGGGAGGATGTCAATAAAGCGAGTTGCTATTATTCAGAGCAATTGCATGGGAACTAAATTTTGATTATCAAGCCCGTGACTTTACTGTGCGTTACTAATATTATCACAAAGAAAGTATAGCCATCTACCTTCACATTTCCCTTGGTTCTTTGTGCCTCCTTTTTCTTCCCGCCCATTCCGGTAGATGCTTGTACTACTGATCTGTTAAAATACAGACGGAAAAAAATGTAATAGCTAAAAAGAATTGACTTCCGACTTGAAGAGCCACAACTGAGAATTGGTCATGGCAGTTTCCAAAAGAGCTAGCAGTTTTTACTTTCACCATGAATATGTGCTACCACTCGTCACTCATGCGACTTGGTTTCAGTAATACGATTACGAACACATTACACAAACGAAACGAATGCATCAATGAATCTGACTGCAGATATCTCACGATTTTGAGGAGACATTCACATTATATTATTGCGCATTAAATTATAGTAACTAGATTAGTAGCATGTAAAATAATGCATCGTTAGCGGATCACTGCAAGACTGCCTCTTTTGTTACTACAGTTCATTATACAAATATATATATTTGATGTATGATAAAAATTAAACTGAAAACTCAAACCGTTCGACTTGGTCTTGTGATTTTCTACAACTTTCTTATTCAATTTTAAATTTGACTTTAGACGTTCACTGGTAGCCATACATACATTATTTATAGAGCCGGCCTTCAAGCTTACTACTGGTCATATAAAACAATACAATGATTGATTAAAACCATCAAATAATAATTATAAATAACTGTATAATAAATTAAAAATGATTGACACGACACTCACCTTCCACCTTCATGTGGTGCAACTATAGCCTGTGAGCTACAGATGGTGCTTGATGCTTTTGAAATACAATGGTCGTGATAATACGCTATACTGAGAAAACATTAATCACAGTCTACACTATCAGAAGTTTAAACCTTTCTTGTGAAGGTCAAGGCAGAACTTTTGCTTCCGAATCGTAAATAATTAATAATAGATTTATTAACTTATGGGTATTTTACATGTAATATAGATTATTATTTTTGTAGTAATACCAACGACCTTCTCGGTAGGTTGTTAGTAATACTACGTAGTATTACCTCTAATACCAAAAACTAGTAGAAACAATGGCATGTTGTGATTTTACTACCACTAGTCAACCATATCATGACTCATGAATCACAGTGACTTATCTGATGCTGATCGAGTCAGGCTCAGAATCACGAGATTCACTCTAACAAATAAAGTCAAAAATTTGTTTTTGCAGTTTGAGGAAATGTTATTATTTTGTTATAGATAGAAATAAATGGTAAATTAAGTCAGATAGTAGGCTAAGTAGGCCTAAATTCTTGTCTGAAATGTAAATGCAGCTTACATGTACATATTATATAAGCCTAAATATATACTAAACTATAGTATTAATAACATAGGCGACATAACATTGAAGATTGATGTAAGCTGACGCATGTGATGTACAGTAAATTAATTATTTTTATCATGGGATAATCTAATCATTTCATAACTGCGAGTGGAAAGAGTCAAAGGCCAACCCTCCCCCCCCCCCATCATATGTTACGCTGGGATTTATTTATTAGTCTTATTTTAGTGTTTATGTCTGGTTGTGTTAGTCGCGCAGTCTGGGGCATGCTACCTTTGCCATAGGCCTATGAAAATATCTAAGGAAGTAGTATCAAAATTGTTTACTGTTTTTTTATTTTATAATTTATGAATTTTCTTCATCGTGTGAAACAGTCTTCTGTTGGCCCGCATGTTATATTGATGCAAATTGCAGGTAAAGGTAGTAGTTGTTTGACATTTAACCAGTGTTGATAATCGTCATTATTATTTACATTCTTAGAAAATTAGAAATTTCTCAGAAGCTCAATAGGGCTTAAGCTGCATTTACACGACACCAACTCCGACACCAACTCCGACACCAACTCCTGCAAAGTTGGTGTAGTCTAAACACAAAAGTTGGTGTTGGAGATCCCTATTGTCGGAGACGGAGTCGGAGCAACCCAACAGTGCTGGGTTACTCCGACAAGTCGGAAGGTATTGACCAATCAGAAATCAGCATTTTAGTTATAGCTAGCATCTGTTTTACAAATCTAGGATTGGCTCTGAATTGTTGATGATAAACCTCAAGCTTTATTATGGGAAAAACCTTCCCTAACACTAGCTATTCAAAGTGATACTTACAAAACTTTAATTTGAAGTACACGTATAATTTCCAATAGCTAAGGTTATAACTACCAAGCGGTTTACAAATCTAGGATTAGCTGTTGATCATAGATGATGAATCCAAAGATTTTTATGCTTATTTACTATAACCCCAGTACATGTACACTTGTACAAGCATGCTTGAGGCTGTGGGTACTGGCAATTAATTGATTGTGTACTGGCAATTAATTGATTGTGTGGTCAAAAATTAGTTGGTATAGCGTAAACACGTAGTTAGGAGTCGGAGTTGGTGTTGGAGGTTCGAGTTGGTGACGGAGTTGGTGACGGAGTTGGTGTTGGAGTTTGTGTAGTGTAAACGCACCTTTAGTTCATGTCATATTTTCTTTGTGAAATGTTTTTTATTTGAAATTACTCACTCACCAAAGGTTAGATAGTAACTGATGTCTAACTCCCTAGTCAATTGTTTACTTTTAGAGATCAACGTATCATTTGCTACAAGGGAATAATTTGGATAAAGAAGTTTATCTGTACGAATTGGTGCATTACATTCTTGCGAAATGATCATCTACATCTAATCTGGTAGCCAGTGGTTGTTTATTCTCTCAGTGAGTGTTGCTTGATCTAAATATCATGGCGTCGGCCGACACCGCCCTTCGCAACATGCTGGTCTCAGTGAGTATTTTCTACCTACACTCGTATCTCTATAGAGACTGCACCGTAGTTTACCTGTAGGCATATATCCATTTCCTTATTTCATTGCTGATGGTATTTTTATCAATTTAATCTCAATTTTGGCATATTTACTCCATTGTCCTTCTACAGATTCATTTTAAATTGTGGACGCTCAGAGTATATTAATTGCTTAGCTGGATGATCAATATAGCTGCTCCGTTGTGAATTAGAATGATTTCTGTGAATTGTCAATATTACTTTTATGTTTATTTATTAGTATAACCATAATGCTATGGCTTTCAATGACATCAAAGGTGCGCTGAGCAGTTTCAAGGATCTTCGGACATTATCGAAACCATTCAGTAAGTTTAAAAAATTTTAAGTAACTTGTTTAAATGTTCATTTTTTGTAGTATGTATACTAGATATAAATTACAGTAGATCATGAAATAGCCTAAACTTGTTGGAGTAAAGACTAATGCTCTCCAATGTATGTTTTATTAGGGTTTTGGATGACTTCAGTTTTAACTAATTTGTATTCAATATTATACTTTAGTATTATCATGTTCATGTTAGATATTTTTTCTTGCATCAAAAGCCTTGGTTCTACCTCACATTTATTGACTAATCTACTACTTTATTTCAGCCTATGGTACTGGTGTAAGGAAGAACCTAGTGTGCCTAGAGGGCACCATACCTATATCATACAAATGTAAGTGTATTTATCTGACGTATATCATACAAATGTAAGTGTATTTATCTGACCTATATCATACAAATGTAAGTGTATTTATCTGACCTATATCATACAAATGTAAGTGTATTTATCTGACCTATGTCATACAAATGTAAGTGTATTTATCTGACCTATATCATACAAATGTAAATGTATTTATCTGACCTATATCATACAAATGTAAGTGTGTTTACCTGACCTACATTTTTATATCATACAAATGTAACTGTGTCTATCTGACCTATGTCATACAAGTGTAAGTGTATTTATCTGACATACATGTATGTATATATATATACCTAGCACTCGGTACTAGTATGATACATGAATGTCAAAGAGAATTCAGGTAAATGAACTAACAACTGCGTTCTTTCATCCTTAATTTTTGGAAAATCGAATTGCTGGATTTTGTATTTGATTAAAGATAGACCAACGATACTCGTATATAGCTATATATCAGCGAATAAATGCTGCAAAAATTTTAAATACACTCATCAAAATATATTGTTTTATAGTGTTAAAGATTCAGTTTACCTTTGCTGTTGAAAAATGCAAACTGTTCAAGGTCAAATGAAGTTCATACAGAACACTGCATATCTTTTAAGACTACAGATTTGCATTTGTAGTTGTATTTTACTCTATTTCTGTAATATATTGTTGTAGCCAAGACATATAATATCCCAGTAATAATCTGGTTACATGAGACGCACCCCTACCACGCCCCTATGGTGTATGTCCAGCCTACTGCTACTATGAATATTAAACCTGGACCTCATGTGGCTGATAATGGTCTAGTAACTGTACCATATCTCAATGATTGGAAGCAGGTAAATACATAGCCTGTATGTACATGTATATTGTGCATCACACAGACACTCTTAGGCTACCTTTCGCCTTGAAATATTCACTTCTGATAATTCATGTAAAAGTAGTTCGCATTGTTAGGTTTTGACACAAACGTTTGGTGTATATCTCTCTTTCGTCGTAGAAGTATTTTTCTGCATTTTATAACCTTGGGCGAAAGTCATGGGTACATCTGGGTTTTCAAAACATAATGACAAGACGTGGCCTAGATTATTATTGACATTGTGCAAGTTATGTAATTTATCAGTGAGGAATAGCAGTATATTGTTTTAGCTACTGTATGGTAGGCTACTTTGTACATTATAGTATTATAATATATCTGTGTATCCCTCCCCATCCTTGCTTTGTAGGGCCAGTCTGATCTGAACACACTCATACAGGTATTGTGTATGGTGTTCGGGGAGTCGCCTCCTGTCTTCGCTAAACCAAAGAACCAGCCGTACCCATCTGCAGCTGCTGCTCAGCCTCCATATCCAGTTTGTGAGTGTACTGTATATACATGTATATACAACTATCTCCCACTGTTCCAGTAATGCTCAGCTTGCCGATGATTGATGCTTTACTTTTATACATGAGATTCTCTCAAAGATATAATATTGCTGATGCGTGTTTCGAAATGGCAGAAAGTGCCATGAGCCTTTTAATCATTATTAGACCATGAAACATTTTTTTAAGATTTGTATCTAACTTAATTTACTAATAACAAGATGCAATGCATGACATTATAAGAATATAATATATTGTACATTTATTTTATAATCAGAGTTGTAAGGCTATACTAAATTTGGAGTTGTTGTCTCATGCATGGGGTACGAGGTACATTTTATTTAACGTGCTTCTGACAAAAGGAACTAATATCTAGGCGTGCTGGTAAACCTGGGATTTTTGGGTGTCTCCATGTACCACCCAATAGACCTGTGATTATGGAACTTAGTTGGAATGTGGCCATGCTTCTGTAGTAAACTAGTTGTCTGGGTCTATGTTGTAGCATGCAGTCAAGCTGTTATTGCATGTTGTTAATCTGCTATGCCTTGTCATTGTCTTATTTTAGCTGGTACGGGTATGCCTATGCCGACCTCAGGCTATCCAACATCTACCCCGCCATACCCACCCCAGTCACAGTCATCTAGTTATCAAACCAATACTACAAATAGTGCTACTCCACAAGGTAGGGCCTGTTCATGCTTTCAATGTACTATCTCACTGCTTCTTCCACGTGGCGATTGTATATGTAGACTAAACAGTGGCGCTTGTCTAAAACGAGTAGCGGAGATCTAATCCGTAGCATTAGCCTTGAACTTTGCCTGGGTGTGCTGTTTGACAGTTTTTTTACTAACCTTGGGAACTTCTTCAGGGTATAATCCTTATGGAGGGAGTACCTCACAAACGACCCCATATCCGCCAACCACCACTCAAAGTCAAGGAGGCTATCCGATGTATGGACAAGGTGCTGGATATGGAGGAGGGGCACCTTACCCGACTGCAGGGAACCCTGGCTATCCGACATCAACTACAAGTGGATACCCTGCCCCAGTTTCTACAGGCTATGGTAGTTCGTCTGGTTATCTACCTTACCCTCCTACCGGTGGCCCCAGTTATACAAACCCTGCTGCTGTCACTACCACTACTACAGGTAAATTGAGTACTATAATTACCACTTCTACTACACTTGCACTACATGTATTATCTATCACCTAACCCATGTGATTGTAGTCTACCAATTGATACCAGAGGTTGATATTCTTGGCTCACTTCCAGTAGAGTAGCTTATCGACCTGCTCTTATTGGTAGTCTATGCTGCATGGAACCCAGACAATGGCCATGGAGCTGTGCCTACTCTGAAGGTGGCAACAAATATTTGTGTCAGACATGTACAAGTATTAAATAGTGTAACTACACATTGTTTCAGATCCCATGCTAAGCAGGCAGAAGAGTTTTGGCCTATCAGATGAGGAGATTAAGCACTCATTACACTCGGCGGTTGAAGATAAAATGAAGCGTCGTCTAAAGGATATATTTGCTACTCATAAGGTACTGTTTGGTATCACCCTCTACAAGTAGCTCAGTTTATTGAGTTTAATGAAAGTCTTAGGGTTGAATAGTTGGTCATCTGTCTGTAGCCACTAGAGAGGAATTCTTTTGCATTTAAAGCGAAATAAATACATGTATAGAAATTTCTCTAGAGCACAGTCTAACTTACATTTCTATTATCCGTTCACATATTTGCATTTATTCACTGTTACTATGAGTTTAGCCATGCTATATTATAGTGAAAATTTTGTTACCATTTCACCATCTTTTTAACCATTCTATCTGAATTTACCTCATAGGCCGAGATGGATGTGTTGCGTAAGACTCAGAAGGACCTGAACGAAGGGCAGGTGAAGCTAGATGGAATGGCTAAGACTATTGAGACAGAGAGTGTGAGTACATCTATTCATTCTCACTGTGGATGTCTATGTCTTTAGTCTGTATAATCATTAACGTGCCTCTAGTAGAAGCCTATACTCCGTTTCACTGTGAGAAATTTTATCTGCTCATTTGGGTTGAACATTCACTGTTGGGTGAAGAGGAACTTCTCTAAAGTATAAATCTGACGGAACCCAAAATATACAGGAATGATCAGTCATTACTTGCACTGTTTATGGTGGTTAATCGCAGTTACATGGCAGGTCTGTAAATTGCCTGGCTACCTGCGATATGGCAGGTCTGTAATCTAGCTTAGCCATAGCATAGTACATGATTACTATTCTTACAGGATCAATGTGAGAGTACCATCTCTTTCCTGTCCGCTAAGATACCGGAACTAAAGGAGGAAATAGAGAAGAGGCAGAACGACGAGGACTTACCTGCAGAGGATGCTATTGAGACTACAGCTCCTTTGTACAGACAACTTCTCGCCTCCTTTGCCGAAGAACAAGCTATAGAAGATACACTGTATATTCTTGGTGACTCACTTCGGAGAGAGGTCATTGGAATAGAACTATACCTCAAGGTATGTTTAGTTTAGAGAGACCATTGGAATAAAACTATACTTTAAGCTATGTTTAGTTTAGAGAGGTCATTGGAGTAGAACTATACCTCAAGGTATATTTTGTTTAGAGAGGTCATGTTTAGCTTAGCGCTATGATTGTTGTTTTCAAAAATTTCCACCAGTGGCTGGCTGTTCTTACTTTGCTATGGCTCTCTCAAGTTTCAAAGCACTCCCATACAATAGCTATGCCTGTAGTGGTCACTTTCTAGCTTTATTGCAAATTAGTAACTACTCGAAAACTGCTCATCTAATATGACTTTTCACAGTAAAATATGGTTATATTATATTATTTTGGAGTTGTGCCACCTTCAAGAGTTGAACCACCTTCAAGAGAACAGAACTCCTTCAGCTAAATGTGCATGCCTATAAAATTGCTTATTCGAACTTACATTTGGTACATGGTGGTTCTGGTGTTCTCGTTAGAATCAGTTGAGAGAGTCCATTTGTCCTTGTAGAAAGTTCGAGATTTATCTAGGAGACAGTTCATGCTAAGGGCACTAATACAGAAATGTAGGGAGAAGGCAGGACTGTCCGATATTTACAGCTAATCAACTCGTTTCACTTGACTCGGTTTGTGAACCACTATTTGCATTGTGCGAAATTCTAGAAGGGAACATATTTTTTTATTTCGTTAGGTAAAGGTGGGTACAAATATTTATACATGTTACTCTCCAGCTATGACTGTTGACTGTCTAAGTCGCTATTGTAGGTTGACTTTGATATTAATCAATCAATTTAAATAATTAAAATTATATATTATTGGAGAATTTGATTAATGCTCCTTATTTCAATATATAAGTTTCAAACTTGAGTTTTCATTTGTTAGTCACATTAAGACTAGTAAGACAAGGTAGACTGTGCTCACTAATATAATGCAGCCCTGTAGTTGACATTTCACTATCTATAACTGCTAATCTGGGAGTTTGTATGTTGACAAGTAAATCGTTGACTAATCAGTAGACTTATTCGTTCCTCTTGTTTTACTATTTTTAAAGCTTCCCTGCCGTTGTAGTCCACATTCTAATGCTACATTATTTATATACATGTATACATGGGGAAAAGGAAGTAACTGGAGTTGTGAAAATGATGATAGAGACATAATTATGCATTAATGCATTAACATGCCGTTGAAACCTTTTTGAGTCTGGTGAATAAATTGTGAAGTAGCAGTATGAGTCTATACTGTATGCTTATCATATTTGGCCAGAGATACTATACTGTATTTGTAACTTTATGACAATAAAATATCCTATAATAAGCTAATAAATAAATGATTGTTATGTATTCATCCCCCCAAGTACCTCCACCCTGCCCTCCCATTGTGATCAATGAGGATGAATACAGTAGGGGATCCTTTTACTGCAAGGGGTTGGCATTCTTTGTCATGAGGTTGCCTTCACATGACTGGTATTAATAGTTGAAGGGAAGATAACTTCTCACTCTGAGGTGGCATGCCTTGGGTCTTATATAGAGTCTTGCTGCTGCGTTAGCCTCAGTATATAATGGTGATTACTTACATATGGTCTGTACTTGGGCTACAGCCGCTTATCTTTTCATGCAGTGAAGATATTTTCTCCCAATCTACTGTCCTTGCCACTCTGTGCTGTAGAAACACTGCCAGCCTTCCCTGGATTATGGAAATGCAAACATACTAATTAATTCACTCACTACTTCTTGTGGGTCCAAAGTTTAATTTCTAGACCAAAATTCCAAAAGAATTAAAAAAGTTGGCAAGGTGATAACTCCTCTGCTCTATTAATAAGGAGTTGCCATCCAGAAAACTATTACCTCCATTTCAATCCTGACTTAAGTTATAGTTTATTCAGCTCATTTTATATTTTCCTCGTCTGACAAGGTTAAAAAAAAGACGGTTTACATTCGTGTTTAATTGTGAGAGTGATGGCTGACCTGCATGCAAGGGTGTCTGTATATGTTCCGGATACTCTTTGCACACTTTGAGTTGCATTTTGGAGTTGTCCCATCATTTGGGCAAGTATTTCTCACCATACCAATATCACCTCCTGTCTCTGGTAGAAACATCCGGAAGTCACAGTTTCCCATTATTAAAGCTGGTATGCATAAAGCAAAAATAATTCCATGTGACTTTTATATAAACTAGTAAGGGATGTCTTTAGATTGTCAGTTTAGACAAAAACTTTTACTACTTTCCACTATTAAAGTTTCGCATGAGTTTTCTCAGTAGACCAACCCATGTGAAGTAGAGACGGTGTGGAACAGCTACATGTAGCTGTAGGTACTAACAGTAGTCTAGTACCTACAGCTACATATACATGTAGGAACTAACAGTAGTCTAGTACCTACAGCTACATGTACATGTAGGTACTAACAGTAGTCTAGTACCTACAGCTACATGTACAAGTAGGTGCTAACAGTAGTCTAGTACCTACATGTACGTGTACATGTAGGTACTAACAGTAGTCTAGTACCTACAGCTACATGTAGCTGTAGGTACTAACAGTAGTCTAGTACCTACAGCTACATATACATGTAGGTACTAACAGTAGTCTAGTACCTACAGCTACATATACATGTAGGTACTAACAGTAGTCTAGTACCTACAGCTACATATACATCTAGGTACTAACAGTAGTCTAGTACCTACAGCTACATGTACATGTAGGTACTAACAGTAGTCTAGTACCTACAGCTACATATACATGTAGGTACTAACAGTAGTCTAGTACCTACAGCTACATATACATGTAGGTACTAACGGTAGTCTAGTACCTGCAGCTACATATTTTACATGTAGGTGCTACATGTACATGTAGGTACTAGTCCACTGTTAGTACCTACATGTACATGTAGGTACTAACAGTAGTCTAGTACCTAGGTCTGATACTACTCTACTTACACTGAGATATGTAGTTGTCACACTGATCGTAGGTAGAGTATTTCACACACTGATCAAATCCTGTAGCCTTGGGGAAGTAGCTGACAAAGGCATAGCACATTTCACCCTGAGATTGAATATAAACAACAAAAGCAAAAAGTTTACAAATACACAATGATGAGGCTATCGCTGTATTTATAGGTACCAAATGGAATACTAGACGGATAAATACATACATATACATATTTATTACACCCAAGACTGTAAAATATAAGGTGAGCTTTTGTTCAACTTCAGATTTTTTGCCTGTACCTAATTATTTTTAAATGCCAAACCAAATGTGACAACATAGCATATGTATATTCAAATCAAAGTTTCTAGTAGTAAGTGAAAGAAGGCTTCAATTATTCAGGGCCTACTACTTAATTCAATATTTCAATCCAGTTACACCTAATATGTGAGATAGACTGTAGATAAGCAAATCGTAGCGCTACATGAATGATATACTACCTCTGTGCCTTCTCCCCAATAAATAGTTCTGTTTCTGTCTTCTCCCTCCCCAGAATTTGTGAACCAACACGTCAGCTTTATCTCGTCTCCTGAAATTTAAACATCTACAATCACTATTCTATAACTGTCCAGTAATATTTGGAGTATATTGGTGTTTCGGTAAAAACAGGACAACTCCTGGGGTGCTGCATGGCCTGGGTCCACAGCTTACATAAAAATATGATTCAGGATCCAGGCTAGTTGGTGCTCATACAATCAAGAAACTGGTTGAGGTGCTAACTGGTTAGTTCCCAGTCTCATGGTACAGTAAGCTATCAGGCATAGGCTCCAATACTATTGAACCTTAGAAATCTCAGTACTGAATATCAGTAATGCTGTAATGGCATTAGATATTGCAAATCTTGTGGGTTTGTATTGGAATCATTTTAAGCATTGGTCCCTAGCCTGAGAGAACTTTTTACTGGTTTATATGGTGGGACGCATCCAAAATCATGGACAAGCATGCTTACCTGGTAATATTTGGATTGCTCGTGGATGATAGTGAACAGGAGGTTTGCTGTAAGTGTATGTCTGATCATAGGCTATGTTTCTTAAATGTGTCCCATTTCTATACTGGTCCATCCTTCCAGCCACCCCTAAAATAGCAAAATGACAGATTATAGACATATATAATAAATTGCTACCTTTAAAACCCCAGTTTTACTTTATTTTAGTGTTGCTGAAGAATAAAGATGTATACTGATGTACAAACTTTTAATGGGTTTTTTTAAATTGCATACATTGTACTATATTTTGGATCATGGCGAGCTGCATTGCATGTTTGTATATATAAAAATGTAATGTTTTTTCTAGCAGCTTGAACTTACCAAGTGAATGCATATGGATGAATGTTCTTGTTAAGTAGAACGGTTTATTGAACAGTTTTCCAGTACAGTAAGGGCTGCAACTCCCAGATTGCTCTAGTCTCCTACTGCCAACAGGTATCTCAATATCATCCTGTCCTATCTGTACATTGCCTAGCTCATACTTTCTTTTCTTTTCTGTATAGTAGATTCTTATTCCTGAAGAATCTGTAATATTAAATTAGTATTTCATAGACATGCCTACTCTTACATAAAACTAGAGACATTATGCATGCAGCTTGCTAAAGCTTGATTGTCTTTGCTAACCTTCAAACATTTGTATGTTGTAGAAATGAGTTGGCCCTACCTACTGATCGACGTGAATGTTGTTGGTGGCTTCTACCTCCACAGTACTTGTTTGTAAACATTTATACCAAGCAACATGTCCATGATGTATTATTGAAGATAGGCAGTATAACTATATGTAATACGCCTCCTATCGGAATTGGTGATCATAGCAAATGAATCAAATGAACTTCCTCTGTCTTTGGGAACTCAGACTATCAATGAGTGTGCCAGTGGAAGACTAACCTTGGAGATTAGCTCGTTGTTCTCCATTATTCCAGTGTATTTGCAAGGAGAGTGTCTGATATCCACCCTTACCAATGCTTATTCCTGCCTTTGGGTACACGCATATGTCATTAGATACAAATCCAAGGCTCCAAACAGTTAAAAAAGACCGACAAGTGTCCTCCAAATTTCCACAGCGGTGAGGACTCTGTGAACAGTATCAAGCTATGTTACTACTACTACAGGGGCGTATTTTAAGGGGCGGCAGGGAGGCACTGCCGCCCCTGTTTTCAAAATAAAGTGGCCTAAAAACACTACTTTTGAAAATTTGACACTGTTTTCCTTAATATTTGCTTCATTTCCGGTTTGCGACCGAAGCGTTATCTCTATAGTTTTAACTCTATGGCGTTATCACTCTACTTTTAACTCTATGGTGTTGCGGCGTAACAGTAACCAGTAATCTTGGAATAATCACTACATTGCAAGTGGCACACAAAGAGGCCCATAAAACTATGTAATCTGCTAAAAGACTCTATGGTTATGCCAAGGTTAAAAACTTGCGATCTTGTGAATGAATGAATAAATATTTTTATGGATAGTTATTTATACCAAGGAAAAAATAATAAATGTGAAAGTAAAAGTAGTGAACAGTTGAATCAGGTGAATCAATTTGTAAGTCACTGCTATCAATGAGGTGGTTTCTTCCCTGTCACTGACTACGAGCAGATGCATGAAATTTAATTCCAATATTATATATTATATTATCTTCCTCTTGGCTTCTTTTAAAAATATTTATGATTTTTTCTTTTAATATAATATAATTAAAAGTGTTTCCATTCATTTTAGTCATTCATTCCAGCAATTGCCACTCTACTGACAGCTACTACTCTACTGCTACATTCACTGCTAACAACTAAATATGTATTGTAAAGGAAAAATACTAATTTTAAAATAACATAATACAATAATAATTAAATATTTTAATTTTAAATTTATATATAATTAATATAATTACACTATTAATATTATCTTAACTTTAATAGGCTGCTACACTTTTCTTGCAAAAATGTTTATTTTACATACATTTCATTTTAAATAATTAATTTATAATGACCACAGTTGTTGATCAGCTACTAAAATTTGAAAATCTTAATTTAAAAAATACACTTGTGCCTATTGACTCTTTGTATAATATACAATCATGCAGTATTGTAGTTATTATAAAATTCTACTAACTAGTAATAGTACTGTAACACTTTCACTCCTGTTGCAAGTAGTAGTAACTTTATTAAGCAGAAGTGGTAACTTTATTAAGCAGAAGTAGTAATGAGTACTTGTTGTGGTGATGCTAGAACTAGCTTGCTGCTATGTCTAATTTTTGCACTTCAGAGAGTGAGATTTGAAAATTTTCCGCTGCGCGTGCATTTGCGGGGGGGGGGGGGGGAGCGGGCACCCCCCCCTCCCCGCACCCCCCACCCACCCAACTTTCTGCCTCCCCACTCAATTTTTCTAACCTACGCCCCTGTACTAGTACATAATATAGTCATGTATATATACAGTGTACATATAAGATAGTAATTGATAATTGAAATCAAGACATAGAATATAATGATAACAGTCATAATGGTTTTAGATCTGATTTTCACTGCCTCCAGGGTTCCCTGATTATAATATATTGTGTCTACTTTATAGGTAGGTGTGGCTTACAGATTCTGGTGTCTCAGGTGTACAACCAAACAGGATCATGTGATGCATCACCTCTGTGTTGTTAATAATAGGAGTGAACCTTGTGATATGGTAAGTATTGTCCAGAAGGTGTGATGGTACCTGTAGAATAGAGATAGCATAGATTTGTTTGCGATTGAAAAATAGGGAAGACAACTTCTCCCAGTAATGCTTGTTCACATTGACGTAGAAAAATTTATTAGACGTTGGGTAGAATTTATTCACCACTAAACAGTGTTAGAAGTGAGGGTACATTAGATTGTACCTATCTTTTTTTACTGGGTACACTGCCAACAAGTGTGTACCCTCACTTTATTGCCAGCTTTGCTAAAAATAAAAGGTGAAAAGATTCAATACTGCATTGCATACATGTAGGCTATTGGCTAGCTAAGATCATATTTCAGAAATGCTTATCATTTTGCTCTAAGTAATGCTTATACGTTCACTTCTAACACTGCCACCAAACATAAATTGATGTACCTTGTATTGTTGACAGACATAACTTGTATGACGTTCTGGAACAGTCAAATCTGGTGATAACCTGATGTCAAAGTGATTCACTTCAGGCTCATGCTGGCTTGGACAGTCCTCAGTGTCTCTGAGTTGGACAGATGGACTCGCAATGACCACTACTGATATTGCTAGCTCTAGTAGTCGGAACGGTGACATCCTTCACTGAGAAATACAAATGAACTCTCATCTTCCTGTAAGTAGGGCCTACATATTTTATCAGTTGATATAGCACTGGGAACTGGCATCTGGCAACCATGGGGAGATAATTCTACTATGAGCGGGTTTCATCTTGTAAATAAACAATCGACAGTTTCTTGCTTCATGACTTAGTATATATGCAGATGCAATGCAAGCTAGAACAAAATCTAATAGCATTGAAGCTTTGTTTGTAATGAGTGAAGTTAGTTGGGAGGGGTTACCTATGATTGCTTCAATCAAAAACGCTAATAGCTTCTGTTCTCATCTTCTTTAGTTATCCCCTCAAACACAAGATGATTCCAATATTATTAAAATAATATCTAATGCTGCCGATACCACAATAACTAATTATTTCAATACTATAAACTAATTTTAATTTTCGATTAAAATGTTTATTAGATAATTAGGCTGAAAGTTCAGCAGAAGAAGAGAGATAAAAGGGTGGTAAGATGAGCTAATGACTGAGAATCAATGACATTATGTGCTAACAGCTGCCACTGTAACATATTGTTTCTGATTGCATAATACAAGCTTTAATCTTCCTCACACTTCTCAGATGTGCATGGTTGAGGAATAAGTACATGCAGACAAGATTGATTCACCAGCCCTAATAATGCCTATGTAGTTCACTAATCACTAACTAAGCTGTTCTTTAAGCACGGAAGCTACATGTACATGTAAATTGATAGTTATTGCTCGTGCAGTTTTCCATAGCAGTTGTTTTGGTGAAATTACGTACGTAAAACAGCGTATATCTATGACCATAATATGCGCCATATGCGCCATTTTGTTGGACACCAGAAGACTATGTGTTATAACATTTTTAAATTCACGTTCATAATATATCAATGTTTATTTTGCAAGAGCAGAAGTGTGGCATGTGCTCTATGTGGATAGCTAAAGGCTATTACACTTTGCATTGACGCATACTGTAGCCTACCTGTAAATATTAATAATGATTTAGCAAGGTTTTTTGATCTAGTATTTTATTATTCAAGAGCTTAGTTGGTTATGTTTTTGTTTGCCTTCTCCCCTGATGTACATGTACCAGTATATATTACTGTCTATAGATCTCTTATGCAATCCCTTTTGTTTATGGGTTATTTATTTTAGTTTAATGCTGAAGACTAGATGTACATATTGTAAGTACATATTGTAGATTTAATCACCTACACAGAGGCCTCCATGTATCTGCATTATCTCTTGGATATCCAGTTGTTAAAAGCAGGGTTGGGAATCGCCAATAGCATTCGATATTCGATGGTGATTTTCTTTGGTCTATTCACCATCGATTCCACCTAATCTTTGGTTTCCAACAAAGCCATCGAAATGCATGTATTCGTTGGTTTTATAGGGTTACAGCTGCATTCGATTGTTACTAACCTGCTAATTAATCTGCTAGTGTTTAGTACAGGAAATAAATGAAAAGCCTTGTAGCTTAGTTCTTATCTTTTTAACAAAAAAATGATGATGAGCTGTTTTATTTAATAACAAAATAATAGTTTCTATTTGCAAGCTAGGATAAAATGTGAGTGGCTAGCACCAAATAAGAAATAATAGCCTGGAATTTCTGGCTAAGATTTGCAGTGCATATAAATATTTGAATGCTAAAAAGAAACATAAAGGTAGAGGAGATAACTCTAAACTATGAGAAAATGCAAATAAAACTGGTAATATTAGGCACAGTTGTTATAACATTTTAAAGTAATAGACAAAATTAGTAAAGACAATAAATTTCTCCATTTTTACAAAAATTATACCCATATACATGTGCATTTTCTAAAATCATCATCGATTGTAAAATCGATTGAAGTACAATCATTGATTTGGTAAAGTAACAATCGAATGCTTGTATTCTTTGGTTTAGTCAGCATAATCGAAAATCGGAAATCGAATGCAAAAGTAGATCAAAGTTCCCAACCCTGGTTAAAAGTTATGCATTGTACTTTGAAAGAGCTACTAGCCTGAGTTCCCGTTCTGAAAAAATTGGGGAGAGAGTGGTGCGCTAAGGGGTTATTTAATGAACGTTATAAATTGAATTGCAGTGGATTATCAGAATCCAGGTATTGAGTGCAACCCTAGCATAGTTTGCTATGCTATAGTAAACATTCATACTGCCCAATAGAATGCTGAAGATTGACAACGAAGTTATACATTTATTACTAATATACAGACCACAGCATACAGCCTGTCCAACTGTCATAAGAAAGGTATTTTATAACCAAAACCAATGTGACTTTTATAACACCAAAAATAACACATGAACACCAGCCAGCTGTATACCCCGACGTTCATAATAGAACACAGTATAACAATACAGAGACTTACATGTAGATCATAATAACAATAATGATGTGAAAAGCTTTAAATTCACCACACAAAATGCTTCCATTTCTGATAATTTAAAATGGAATATTCAAAGTCAACAACTACATGAATTGTTACAATACAACACACTCTATAATCAGAGTCTCTTAAATGTTGCTATTACATTACAAAACTGTATGGGCGATATGACCGCTTTAATCCCAGTGGAAAATGTCCAATCCTGTCATATGCTCTCTTCAGTTCCGGCTTGAGTATGTCTAAAGGGCCACCTGATCTCTTAGTTCCAATTGAAGTCACGCCAATTCGATCAAATGGCCTTTTGAACCCGAGCGAGTCTACTCTTAGACGGCTACCTGATCTTTTAGTTCCTAGTGAACTAACACCTATATGATCAAATGGCCTCTTGACCTCTAGGGGGCCCATTGCTATACGATCCACTGATCTCTTAGCTCCCAGTGAACTAACACCTATGCGATCAAATGGCCTTCTGAACCCTGATGAGCTCTTCCCTCTGCGATCAAATTGTATTGGTTCTCTATTTTTGCGATTCTCTTCAAAAGATGGCCTTTCTTCTTGAGATGGCCGAACAAGGTCTGTTAGTAGTTGGCACAGAGACTTTCGAGATGGGGTTAAGCTCTTTACATTTTCTAAAATAAGCAAACTCCATTCTGTAGAAAAATATTTTACCATGTTTACGAAGCCACAGTACAAATATGAGATTGAATCCATTTTATATAATTATTATATTATGTACATGTATATCTGTATCTGTATATCTCTATTTCTATTATATCAAATTTAAAACCTATAGAATAAATAATACAATGTAATTATTACATTTCGACCATAACTCAACCATATAATTATATATTCATTAAACTTACGAGTTTGTTTTATTATTTTTACTACAACATGTATAATTCTTTTTCACAGCAAATATATAATTTTTTCATAATGTACTAACTTGAAGTGCAGAGCGAAAATTCCTTAACGGTCTTTCGTTCGTTAGCTACCTCCACTTCATTGGATATACTACAAAAATGGTGGCTAGAATTTAGTATCTTTGTGGTTACTGTTTGAAGTCTACATGACTGTATTTATACCTATTCGTTTCATTATACACAACATGCAGTAGCTGCTAGCATTGATCTCTCCAGTTTGGAAACAGTTTATAATTCTGGGTGAGAGGTTAGGAGTAAATCAAAATATTATTTCTCACAAACTATTTTTACTATTAAACATGCCTTAACATCAACACTATGTTGATAAACATGGCTAAAAATTCCTTTTTGCGTGTCAAATCTACTGCCCATACTTTGAAGTTTATATACAGTATTCTTAAAGCAGATACCACAATACTGACTGACCAAGCTACTAACACTTTCGTACCTCTGCTCTTTGTTTGTGCTTGCAACTTGATATTCTGGTGCCAGATTCTCATAGTGCTAAAACATAATAGACAAAATACTCGGCGTTCATGAATATACATGTACATTTGTATGTCTAAAATGATGTTTGTATATTTTTGTCAACTGGTGGATTGCTGCCTATGCTAATTATAAAAAGTGAGGATGGCATCGTTCTGTATTCCCATGTAAAATAGGACAGAGTTCGAGGAAAATATAGCATTTTCATTGCGTGGTGTCTCTGCTGAAATGCTGGTAGCATGAAATGTATGCTCTTCTACTACAATCGGCATCCATTGAATGCGTGCAGACAAGGCGCAAGTTGACTTCTTATCACTTGGTAATCTTCTATATAACATAAAATCGTTTAGAAACATCTACATGTAATATCTCAAATATTACATGAATTTGCACTGACACATTAGACCTTTACATATAAGCATTGAAATATTGTACGAACCTTTTTCCAAATATGGAAGCCCTGAAAACCCGAGATGCACATGGGCACTTGTAGCAAAGACAAAACCATCAGAATCAGATTCATATTTCTCGACTTCCTTTGCAGCATGAACAAGATTACACTTAGCCACCCACCTATAGTTGAAATCTCCGGTTTAATGCTGAAACACAAGTGAATCAGTTTAAGATAGGCCAGTATGCTAATTGACTGTAGACCCGCCCATAAGTGTGTAACTTTGCATAATAGATACAGACATGTTAAGGGAAGGCAACTCTTAGAATGTTATCTTTAGTCATAGGTTCTACATGTACATGCAAAATATTATAACAATTTAATATTTGTAATGAAAAAGGAAATGTTTTCAAGAAATGAAAACAATGTTTACGTTGGGAGTTAAAACCAGCCCAGCTGCTGGAAAGCACTGTCGCCCAGATGTATACAAGCTAGCTAATAGCGTAGATTAGTGCAACAAATAGCTGTTTCAAACTTCCATGAAAATAGTTGGTAAAATATGCTGCGTCATAGTCTCTCTTGAGAGGTCATTACACAGGAGTACATATTGTGCTAATCTACAAATACCTTTAATACAATGTCATTTACCTAGAAGGGGAATTTCCCAAGAGGAAGTGACAAATTTTTCATTGATGAGTATTTTCTAAACAAATAATATTCGTAAACCAGTAGGATTCCATTGGTGCGTTTTCATTAATGAGAGGTTGATACCTGTGATCGGTTCTAGCGGTGTAGTAAAACAAATTTTTTGTATAAGCAAATAGGTTGTTTAATTGCAAATCAGTACGATAGATACCTATGGTCAGTATGGATAACTCAACAAACACTCGGGGGAATACACTGTGATAGGAGTGTGCCGGACATAGTTGTTCCCCTTCTATCACTGATATGTTAGGATCAAATATTTGTACAACTATAAAATATGCATAACTAACATTGGCATTATAATTATGACTCCTGGTAAGATACTCATAGTTGTTGAAGTTGTCTTCTCATAGTTTTGCTTTCTTTATCTCATCTTCATTTTGCCACTGTCTCTTTGTATTTATATTGTTGAAGAATCGGCACATTTGCACATCCAATTTCATAACTCAGTCTAACTGCACTGCAGGGGAGATGCTTGTTGCCTATTTCACTGTGTTGTATTCTACATGTACATGTAATATAATTTATGTTACTACGTTTTTGTCAACTGTTTCCAACATCTGTAAGAGACATACTACTGTAGTGTTATTAACCAGTATTACTGGTATTTAAGGTATACAGCAATGCAATATATATTTCCATGTTTAATACATAATTGCATTAAATATGGAAATATTTACATGTCATGTAGGCTATATATTGTAATGTACTGTAATGTAGGTTACTGTATACACAAAACTCACAGAGAATGTGTCACAAACGAAGAGTTCTTTGAAATTTAAAAGTAAAACAATAATTATTTGTTAAATTTATACCAAAGTATATAATTTGCTTTTTCCCCATCTCTCTTGGGCACTGTTAATTCTAGATATTGGTGTCTTCGGGACCTTTTGGACAGACCTGGGTCGCAAATAAAAATTACAAGATGACCGTCTGGCCTAGCCAAAAGGGCTATTGACCTGGGATTTTGCCTGGCCGGATGAAACCATCCCTAGCTCATCGGCACACCTGACTTCGCTTTTGGCCCAGGCCGGTATGTTCGTGACTCTGTGACGGATGTGTGCCGGAAAATATTTTAACAAGTTGGCCTGTGACTGAAATTTAGGTCACAAAGGCACTGTATGTGACAGTTAAGACGCTGCTCTTCAAACTAATCAAAACTTGGGTTATAATTGCAGACATCATTGAGTTGACAATTAAACCTTAATTAAACTGATAAAAAGTCATTCAATATTATCGTATACATGTAGGTAGGTGTAGCTTTTAACATTTAGGTGATAAATTTGAGTAGTCTTTAGCATCACATTATGCATTGATGACATTATGTAATAGGCCATACTGCAACGCATACTGTATACTGTGCCATGGTGTCGTTTCAATGGCGTTCATTAATTGTAACATACCTCAGTTGTATTCCAATTATATTTATAATTCATCGACTTCTAACGGTAGACATGTTAGATTCATAAATCAAGCCACAATAAGTTGTTTGGGTTGGGATCAATATGGTCAAATCATAAAATGGAGACAGGAAGTTTGATCAATCTTTCAAGTAGCAACATTCATCTACGTATTGTTATGCAAACTGGTGAAATCATTATGGTCTACGAAGTTTATTATTACCGTATATGTTGTACAGTGCAGGTTTATTGGTGTGGAGCCCACGTAAAACTATTTTTACAACCCCGTTAGTGGACCTAATTTCTAGTTGATGATATAACGCTTCAGCAGAACTGTTTACGACAATATTGGTAAATACCCTTAGCTCAACGTCAATTCAAAGCACTTCGTCAATCACGATTGCAATTTCAAAATCAGAATGTTTTGTACCTGCTCTGCCAAGCGTACATGTAAGTGCACGTTGGCCTATTTATAAAGTAGTATAAACTCCCGGAAACTAAATTATTATTGCAATGCGATACTATAATGACTCAATCTTAGTTCATATTGTGAAGATCCATTTTACAATATTGGTAATTTCATAGATATACAGCCATCTATCTACATTTGTATAAAATGTAATTCATACATGGAGGTTTCATACCTATAGTATTGGGCAGATGTAATTGCATTGTGTTGGATACATACAAGTCATATAGATTCACAGTGTCCATAGCTAATAGCTAGACAGCTGACTGAATGCACTGAACTAGATTTCTTCACCTTCATCGTATATTACATCCCAAGTACAAGCCATGTATTCATGTTGTTATCAATTTAAAATGACATTTTGTTATCTTAAATTTTAATAATCCGTGATGATTGTCAGGATGAACAGTAAATTGAATCTTGTTAACTTACCGCATCACATAATTATAATTTAGTTCATAGATAACTATATAGCCTAATTTATGACATTGACAATTTGCCAATCAAAACTAACCTTCTGCAGATAGATAAAACTTGTATCAAATATCAATTTAAACAATATTACTCCATAGTTTCATTGAAGACATTCGAATAAGAGTTAGGTTGATAGCTATCCAGTCACTTGATAACTAATGAATGCTACATATTACTGTATCATGAATGTAATATATTCCTTGGAATCTACATGTATAGTCGTTTAATGGTATGTAGTTATTACACATGCATCATGTTACATAGGCCAGTGTACTGTAAAACTATTATTTAAGGTGTGTTAGTTTGTTAGGTTTCCTTTTGCTTGAGTTGGGCATTAGTTTTCTTGCACAATATGCCTGGTTCTTACGTTTGTACATTGGTTGGTAGTGTAAGTGTAACTATGTACATGTACATGTACCTACTCATTTACTGTGTGTATCTACTGCCAACTATTCAACTTTATCCCAATCAGTTTTCCCCTCAAAGTTAACTAAGTCACGAGAGAGTAACTTCTTATGAGTTCATCCTACCTGTTGTACATGTACACTGAGTGGAAAAATAATTATATTATGCAATTGTTACAAGTATAAATGTTATTGGCCAAAGAATGTACACTACAATAATTGTCAATGGTTATGGCAATATCATTTTTGTTGCTAAAAATAATTTATCTTCCTATTAGCAATTTTCCACATAAAGCTGTTTTGTCATGTCTAAATGGAGGCTTTGGTTATACATATAGCATTATTTTTACTAGCTTTCAGTAAAAAAGCCAGAAAAGCTCGGGTGGTCCAGAGTTATTTATTGGGTGGTCCAAGGAGTGAGAGGGTAGTTGGTCTACTATGTAGTAGTACTGTAGGACTATCAGGCGCTCTGGTTCAATTGCTGCTACTAAACCAGAATACAACCAAGAAACAGTTCACCATCTTCAGATCACTAAGGGGGTAAGTTCTATATATTACCATTTGGAGAATAAAAGCCTTTTGACCAGCTCTCTGCATGTAGAATAGAACCAATAGATCACTCAAGGGAACACATAAGTTTACATGTAATTTCTCACGCTAATATTAACAGATCATGTATATGTACATAGTACAATTATTATTTTTACAGATTATACTTTGATTGGAATGGTCCTTTTTACTAATATGTTATTTTCAAAAAAGAGAAGGAGTTTTTACTAAAAATGACTAACTTGAGTAGCCATCACTACAGTTGGCTACTACATGCAGGGTTTTACTTTGTTACAAATGCTATCACTATAATGACCCATTGGCTAATAGGGTTTTATTTTATTATAAAGCTATCATTTTCAAACCTGTCCTAGGTATATTTACATATAGTGTGTAGTTCATGTTTGCCCTGAGGCTACTCATCCTGGTGTACTTACTTTTAGACTACAGCAACAGAAGTGCTAGTAACCAGATGGACCAAACTCGACAAGTCCTCACAGTCGCAGTAGACCTTCAAGTCTGGATGGGAGAGCTACCAGGTTAGGCAGTCTAGTTTAAGAGCAGATACACGTAAGTAAGTATTTACATGTATCAGTTCATGTACTCATATGTTGAGGTGGTTGCTAGATTTATATCAATAGGAGTTCTCTTGTCTCTAGACTGTTAGTACTCGGTTGGCTATTGAATTAGCATAATTTCAGATTAAGCTTAATTTAAAAGTTGGCAAAAATCTCTATATTTTGTTTCTGCTTCATGGCACAAGGCAGGAGAGCAGACTTTTATATTGCTATTCAAGCTATTATAAAATAATATAGCTATGAATGAATATAATGTGTATACCCATTCCAGTGTCAGCCAATTACCAAATGATAGACAATATAAACAACAGACAAAATCAAAGAACCCTGGACTTGGAATTACATTTGCAGAAACTGGTGAATGAGCAATTTTGGTCACTAGTTGGTCACTTGTCTATAAGTTGCTGTCATTTGCTTCTCGAACTTTGTGTAGCTAGGAAGGAGTTAGCTGAGGTCTGAGTGATGTGAAGACATCGGGACAGTTATATGGGCCTTACATCCCCACTCTAAAAGATTTTATTTATCATAATTAGTTCATGACATGTACGGTCAGAGTCAAGTTTGTTGCATGATACAACCCCCAGTCTAATAATACACAGTGCTCACTCCATCTTACACTCTGGGTCAATTTTCTCTGCCTAAGTGGAGGTAATGGTTGTTTTAAGAATTTTTCCAGCTCTTCTAAAAATTAAGAATGTGTATTTCCTACCCTCGGCAATCACCAGTAAAGAAGTCACTTCTTACTGTTATTATAGCTCTCTGAAGACACAGTTACTACGTTACACCGAATAATGGTTATATGGGTTTTCCTAGTTTAACGTTTTTCTTTCCCTGTTCTTTATCTACTTGAATCTCCACCGTAACATCAATATTACCCTACATATGTGTCACTTTTCATAAATAACTTTAAATGTTATGCATTAAATGGTTTGCAAATAAGTTGACATTTGGAACTTTGTTGGTACTAATATTTTATTTGTACCAGTAAAACGTATTTTTATCTTTTTTACAATCTCCAAACCATGCAGATAATTGGTGACATTAGTCATATTGGAAACAGTTCTTTGGGTTCAAATCCCTTGGTCCATTTTCTGCTACCCTGGAATGTGCTGTTGATGAGAGTTTGGTATGCCAGAAAGGCAAGCCCCAGAATTGATTGTCTGATTTGTTTTGCTTGTGGCTGGCCTTTGAAAGAACATACATAATTCGTCTCTACACTTTGTCCTTGGTGTTTTGAAGCATCCATTAATGTAGGCGGTAAGCCTAGATTGGATATTTTTACTAGTTATGGGCTGCGGATCAAGCAATATCAACAACAGCAGTTTCATAAGAATCACTTTAATCCTTGAATTGTTGCTTTAAATTGTTTTATTCAGCTATTAAAGCATCACTCGAATAATAATCCTATTTCTTTTCTCGTACTATATAAACTTGGACTAGACTGACTAGTTGCATTCATTTTAAATACAAGAATATAATATAGTAATGGTAGCTAGATGAGAGAACTTCCACAGTATTTTGCACGAAATCTTTTAATGCCTATCAGGTTTTTATCTTCTCATAAATTCTTTACTAGCATGTATTTGAAATTGCATGCATATCTCTTCTTTCAGTTCAGAACAATTTAGGAGAGACTAATTGTCTGGTGTAGAAGAATAAATATGTCCATGCATTGGGGATCCAAGTATCCTCTCTACTAAATAATAGTTAACAACTTTGAAACAGCTTGCAAAATTCTCATACCACTGATGAAAATTTGGAGAAAGTAGCTATACACAACTTATGCAGAATTTTGATCACATAGTAAAAGGCATCAAATCAAGACTTTGGTTTTTAACATTCGCCTCGTTTCTTCTCGCTTCAATTGAAGTTTTTTGTCTTCATTCTGCTTTAGCTCTTCTGTGAGCTGAGAGAAAAGATTTTCTCCAATTTGAACTCCATTCATCACATAATGGAAGTGTTCTCATAGAAGAGGCTCCAATTCCCAGGAGTATACAGACGCCATGTTTAGTTGGATTATGGCTCTGACTCGTCCAACTTGCAAAATCTCTTTCTGCACCTTGTTCTACATGCAGAGGCTCCAATTCTCAGGAGTATATAGATGCCATGCTTAATAGTTGCCTTGATCTTTCCCGTTTGTAAGATGTCTTTCTGCACCTTGTTCTACATACACAATATTTTTTGTGTTATAATATATAACCAAGTATACACTACATCATCAGTACTTTAAATATAAACATACAACAAACTTTTTAAAAAAAAGTTAACCCTTGGATGGGTGACTTTTGAATTTTATAGAAATCCAGATTTTGGATGTTATCAAAGTCCAAGTTAGCTTTAAATTATTATTTGTGCTGATTTTATCTTTTGCTGCGTTAATTTTCAAGTGCTCCACTAATAAGAAGCTAACAACTTCTAAATTCAAAACCTACGGAGACTTGTGAAATTAATTTAATTGCTTCAATGTGATAGTTCAAAAATATTATACATGTATATGGAAAAATCAATTATTGACGATTAATAATATTTGATTAATTTACGGATCGTCATACTGGCAAGTTGTGCCATTGGCATCTAAAATATAGTAAAGTCAATAAAATTATTATTTTGCTGTGAATGATTCAACCTCATAATATTACCTGGATGAACCTTAAATGCTGTTCTTTGTATATACAGCATACATGCTATGTCGGTCTGCCATCTTAATATAAATATGGTAGCAGTGTTCACACTCATATTCGCAAATCAACCTAGAGCATAAAACTTCATTGTATAACTAATTAACATAACCACTCTAAATAACAAACGAGAAGCATTTTTATATATTCTTTTACATTATAATCTTAGACTACTCTTTGTCTTTTTGTTTACTGTTAACTGTTTAGATACTTATGCATTTGTGAAGCTACAGAAGTCACATTAAAATGATTTCTGATTCCACTGCACTTGCTCCACATGTTTATGGACAAATCTCCACACCACTCTCTGTCTTGGTGTTTACTCTGTGTGTGCCTGTTGGCACTGTGCTTATATGCACTTTTAAAGTCACAGTGGTCACATGGGAATGACTTCTCTTTCCTTGTTTGAATTGTCTCTTCAATGTGACATTTTTATAATTGACTTTTGTGGTGCCTGTGGTTGCGGAACCTGAGACCTGGAAGAGATTAGAGCTTCTGCTGACTAACAGATTAATTTCAGGGAACTTCATGTTACTCTGTTACAGTTTTCATAACGTTACAATTAGTGACCATTACAACAAACAAATAGTCAATACAATACAGTAACGACTTACCTTAAATATCTTTTTCTAGATCCGTCTGCTCCGGACATACTAACAATAATAATAAAACAAGTATAACTTAAAACAAACTATAGTAATAGACTACTAGAGCTGATGGGTGTATGGCCTAACATCCATCAATTAAACAAATTGGATTTACTTATAATTGACTACTAAAGATTAATTTTAGAAAGCTACATGTTGCGCTTCGAGAGTTTTCGTAACAGTGCAAAAATGAGTATTGCAACAAACGAATAATTAGTAGGACAGAGTAACGATTTACCTGACATATTGTTGTCTAGTTTGTCTTCATCTGACATACTTTCTCTGCAAGTTGTTGCTTCTGCAATAGGTCACCTTCCTATTCAGTTCTTTCTATTCAGTTGATCAACTTGTGAAATGTAATGGCTCCAATGTGACAGTCTTTTAGATTTCAGTTCAAAAATATTATACATGTATATATAGTAAATTCAATAAAATAATTATTTTGCTATAAGAGATTCAATTTCGCAACTTTACCTGGATGAACCTTATATGCTGTCACCATCTGCAAATTCTTTATATACAGCTTACATGTCATGTCGATCTGCCATCCGCAAATCAATCTATGAGCATAAAACTTCATTGCATAATTAACTAAATAACAAAACGAGAAACATTTTTGCATATTTTTTATGTAATCTTGCACTACTCTTTGTTTTTGTGTTTACTGGTTATATGCCTTTTAACACTGTTTTGATAATTATGCATTTTTGAAGGTACAGAAGTCACATTGGAATGACTTCTCACTCCAGTGCACTTGCTTGACGTGTTTCTTTAAAAGAACATGCTGCTCACACTCATAGGCGCATTGTTCGCATTTGAACCCTGCATTATTTTTATATTTCTTTCATTTAATCCTACACTACTCTTGATCTTGGTGTTTACTGGTTATATGCCTTTTGACACCATACTTATACGTACATTTAAAGTCACAGTAGTCACATGGGAATGATTTCTCATTCCTTGTTTGACTTGTCTCTTCAATGTGACATTTTTATATTTGACTTTTGTGGTGCCTGTGTTTGCGGAACCTGAGACCTGGAAGAGATTAGAACTCCTTCTGGCTAATAGATTAATTTCAGGGAGCTTCATGTTAATCTGTTACAGTTTTCATAACGTTACAATAGCAACCATTACAACAAACAAATAATTAATACAATACAGTAACAACTTACCTAGAATATCTTATTCTTGTTTCGTCTTCTCCGGACATACTAATAATAAAACAAGTATAACTTAAAACAAAATATAGTAATAGACTAGTAGAGCTGATGGGTATATGGCCTAACATCCATCAATTAAACAAATTGGATTTACTTATAATGGACTACTAAAGATTAACTTTAGAAAGCTACATGTTGCGCTTTGAGAGTTTTCGTAACAGTGCAAAAATGAGTATTGCAACAAACGAATAATTAATAGGACAGAGTAACGACTTACCTGAAATATTGCTTCCTAAAACAAGGGCTTCTGCAATAGGTCACCTCCCTATTCAGTTCTTTCCATTCAGTTGATCAACTTGTGAAATGTAATTGCTTCAATGTAACCGCTTTTTAAAATTTGTATTCAAAAATAATATACATGCCTAGTTAATTAATTTAATAATTGAAAAATAATAATATTGTGATTAATTTATGGATCATCTTACCAGCAAGCTGTGGCAGTAGCATCTACAGTATGGAAAAGTCAACCAAATAATTATTTTGCTGTAAATTATTCAACCTCATAACATTACCTGGATGAACCTTAAATGCCGTCACCATCTAAAAATTTCTGTTCACAATTTAAGTAAGTTGTTCTTTATATACAACTTAGGCTACATGCCATGTTGGTCAGCCATCTTGTATAAATATGGTAGCTGTGTTATGTGTGTTTTAGCACCCAAGCCAATTGCATGTTTAGTAGTTACATGTAGTACTGTGGTTCACATAAGGTGAATGCATGTATATTGTCATTGGTTAATACAGTATTGCATAGCACTTTTCTAGCTCTTCTTTAATATCTGCCTATATCTTACATTTACACAATACACTTGTGTGTAAAGCTAGACATCTTTTTTTTACATATCCAAGAGTATTCAAAGCGTATGAACTAGTCTAGCAAAAGCAAAAATGCAGGTACTTGTGTTCTATTATAAATAGTAGTACGAGACGCATTTTTATATAGATTTATTATATAATATTTCGTTACTTGTCCAAGTAACATCATCAGAGGATACCAGCTAATCTGGCATACGAGTTTGGAGGGCATGCACTTTTTGTGGCATAGCACTTTTTACCTAGGCTCTAGCCAAAATATCATTGTGGTTTGTATTGTCACAAGTATTTGCTAGTCTTGCACGCTCTCTATTTCTCCTAAAGATGCCATGCCCATTAGCCCTACTACTTGCTATTGAAGTAATCATAGAGACTCAAGTAATTAATAATACACAGTGCTCACTCCATTTTATACTGGTAAATTTTCTCTACCCAAGTGGAGGTAGTGATTTTTGCTTTAGATTTTTCTAGCTCTTCTCCATTAACTAGGCCAATTGGTCAGTAGTCAGCACCGCAGACTGGTGAAGTCTGCCAGAAATGCAAACCATTGTATGTTGGTGTTGCATGTTGGTGTTGCGGTACTGATGTTGTGCTGATGTAGTCTTTCCATCACAACAAATATGATATCTGAACTTTTTTTATTTAGTTGCTATCAAACCATTTGGTCATCCATCTTACATCCATTTACTCCTTCTCTTTGCCACCTCAGAAATCTGTCCAAAAAACTTGTTTGTTGGTGTTTATTGTCAAAATTGAACTTTGTACACATTGATCACAGATTTATGGTCAGCGTTATAGTCTGAAAGACAACTATGTCTATGGATACACCATTATCACTAAATACTACCCTTTATTTTGGGGGTAGCCAACTGAGGGAAACTAGGACCATTTGCTGCCATCTTTACTTATTTTTCTGTGCTCTAACTATTATATGGTGCACTAGAATAAAATTGACTTGAGTAAAATTGAAATAGTTGAAATAGCCACTCCTGTGTTACATAACATTTTCCGACTACTTCATACCAACTTACGGTGACCTATATTCCTTTCAGAATTGTCTTGAGGACCAAACAATAAATTTGAACAGTGTTTCTTTTCAAAATTGCTTATTTTTGAGACACCTAGCCCATTTATCACTTACTTACATGAGTCTCATTCTAGAAATTAAGTACACAATTTAGTACATAGTTGGTGGACAAATGTGTGTGTGGTATACATGAGAGAAAGATAAACTCAATACCACTAATACAAGGAAACTTATCACAGTGCAATGTGCAGCAAGTTATAGCTCAAGTCAGTACGTAGAGCATAGAGACTGTTATGTTAGTGCTCACCAAATTATGGGCTTTAATCTCCAACATTCCTCTGACTATATGTAGTTGTTTTCTCCTTTTCTCTTGCCTTCTAAGTTCTTTATATGCCTTTTCCTTTGCCACCATAGCTTCGTAAAACAAGGCGATTTGTAGTTCTACTAAACTGATATCATAGAATAATTATTGGTGAGACCTATCCTAGTTACCAAGTGCTGGCAGGTACCCGGCTGCATAGAAATGCTGATTGGCTCGATACATACAAATTGTACATATAAGGGTCACATTACACGCATGTCTAGATCACAGCAAATATTATGCTAAAGTGCAACCTACCGCTATTTGTTCTGGTGCGGTAGAGGCAAGGCTCATCTCACCTAACATGTCCGCCAGGTTCAACTCAGGGTCACCGATTTGTCTAAACTGATGGACACCATTCTAATGAAGATAGATGATAACTAAGCACACAATTTAGTACATGGGCCTTAGCTACCAACAACCATAATTCACTAGGAGACCATCTAAACTACAGCTTCAAATCTAACCATTATTATTGACTTTGAACTTAACATAGACCTGAGAGAGAAGGATTAGACATGCCCCCCCCCCCCCCCCCCGTATTGATACCTAGCTGACTGAAAAGATGAGCTAAGATCAAATGATACTTGCTTCCATTTCCACCATCATCCTTCTCGTGAGCTCATTAGGATTCATCATCCAATATTTTTGTTTGATTTTTCTAATATCCCTTTCTTTCTTAGCACGAGTACTACATTACAACAATCACATTCTGTATGTAGGTAGGCCTACTACATGTACATGCATACACATATGACACTGTTTCAATTTGCCGAGTATGTACTATTATCATCAAACATAGAGCACACTTCCATTTTTGTAAAAATGACATTGTTTTAAGTCGATCTTCTCAATCAAATAAAATTTAGACAAGTGTAATATAAAGGAGAGATATACACTTGCTTGTCTCTGAATCTTCTGTCTCTTTTCTTCTTCAGATGTCCCAATACTTCTCTAAATGAAGCCTACAATAAAGAATCCGTGAAACCAAATGGTTTCAGTGCCTATAATTATATTTTATGGAATTATTAATCAATTATATACAATAATATATAAATATATATACAATAATATGTACAAAAGTATACACAATGACTAAAATGTACTAAATATTAAAAACAGCAGCATATATCAACCGTTATATAGTTTGTGTTTGTAACTTGCATGTAGATTCTTGATGAAGGGACCAGTTATAGCAAAATGAGGTGGTAGAATGTAGAATGTACAAGATTGTATATATTGGAATAATGATCTATAGGAAGTTCAAAGTTGAATTATCTTCAACATCTGGCTGCCTAGCCAGCATACCCTATATTGAATCACAGAATATTCACTACTACATTGTATTTCAGTCACTAGAGTGTTTTACCTGTACAAGTGTACATACGAGTATATACACAGTTAATTATTCTGCTCTTACATTAAGTTCAAGTAAGAGGTTTCATAGAGGGTTTTCCAAAACAAGGGTTAGCTAAAGTATATACATAATAGGACCTACATGTACATGTACATACAGATAGAACATAACTCAGTAGGTTATTTCAATGCCTCTCTTTCAAAGACCAACAGCAGCATTGAGTAAACCTGGTTAAGTCTGTGGAGCTGATTGACTGCAGACAAAATGGGTGGAATAGCCTGAGGACCTACCACTACAATCATAAACTACAGATACATGTCCATTTCAACTACCCATAGACACATGTCAAATAGAAAGATGGTTATAGTTTATAGTATACCATATTAAAACAGCATGACCAATGCATGACTTGAACAAGTTTAGAGAGAGAAAATTTTAAGTAGCTTGAATCCCTATGTAACCAGCAGATTAGGTTGGAACCACTGTGTTGACATTCAATGACAATCCCCTTCTGTTACACCCCTGCACAGACGCTGACAGCTAATACAATTAAGAGTTGTCTGCACATTGTTTATAGCTATGTTACATTTTATACGAAACTACTGATTTTTACAGCTTTACTTCTTCCCTTCTTCCTGTACATTTTTCATTCAACATATAATACAAATTAAAACTGAAACTAAAATCTTCTACCTGTCCTTAAACTCAACACACTGCCCACATATTCTAGTTTGAGGGTCAAGTTATCTATGTAGAGACAAATATCCTTCTAATACAACAGTACTATTTACTGGGAGATTCAGCGACCATTACAACAAACAAATAGTCAATACAATACAGTAACGACTTACCTTAAATATCTTTTTCTAGATCCGTCTGCTCCGGACATACTAACAATAATAATAAAACAAGTATAACTTAAAACAAACTATAGTAATAGACTACTAGAGATGATGGGTATATGGCCTAGCATCTAGGGCCTATCGATTCAACAAATTGCTGTAAATCTTTTTATTCGTCTTACACAACACAGCACAGCAGGCCATCATACCTTACCATATTTTATAGCCTATTATAGGTGTTTCAAATTT
Source organism: Bugulina stolonifera (assembly GCA_935421135.1). Lineage (NCBI taxonomy): Eukaryota > Metazoa > Bryozoa > Gymnolaemata > Cheilostomatida > Bugulidae > Bugulina > Bugulina stolonifera. Next base: position 13,721,043 of record OW285193.1, on the reverse strand, counting down.
ATTAACACACCATACCAAAGTTAATGTCACAACAAACAAATAATTAATAAAGTGTATTATAGTAATGACTTACCGGAAATATGTTTGTCTGGTTGCTGCTCCTTAAAGCAAGGGCTTCTGTGATTGGCCACCTTCCTATCCAAATCTCTCCTGCTCCGATTGGTTAATTTAGTTCTTTAGTAACTAATAGTACTCACTCAGGTTGGTAACTGTTTATATACAACTTACAAGTCATGCTATAGCCTACCTATCTAGGCACCTCAGGCTATATGGTATGTAAATACATGTATAACCCAAGTTTGACAACTAATCAATCCATTATCTACACTTAATTAGTGGGCGGGGCTAATGGGCTCAATTTATAAATATAAGAAGACTCCTCACAACTATAGATTTATTGTAAAGATAGCACTGTGGCAGCTATTATCTAATAGACAGGTGCTCACTGCATTTACTATTATCAACAATGAACTGGGAATCCACTGCAGTTTTGTTGATAGCTTTGTGTTTAGGAGGTGCATCTCTAGCTGGAGGTCTGGCAGTTGGAGCAAAGGTTTGTGCGCTATTTAGTGTAATACTCATCTAGTGTGTTTTTTCTAGCTTTTCTTTTATATAGTTAAATCTTATAAATAAAAATTAAATAAAACTCTCACTTGCTCTAGTCTGATAAAATGTAAGCTCAGGATTAATATACCCCAATCCTAAGTTAAGTTTCAAAGACAATTGCAAGCTAGTATTTAGAAATAATAAATTAGAATTCCAATTGTCCACATGAACTTCTGTAATCGCAGAAATACAAAACATTGCATTAATTTCAGGAAGCTACCATGTTTGCACCTGAATTGACAATCATGCTACTATGGTTTTATCTATTCACTGGGTATAATTTTATTGTAAGATTGCTTACATTGATTTAGCAATGCTCTCTAAACTTGACAAAACAGATTATTGATTGCATTTAGTTGAAAAAATAAATACCATTATTGAACTCTTTAGTTCAGGAAAAAATCTATAGTATGTAGGCTGGCCACTTCTTAGTATGCCGTAAATTACTCTCGAGCTCATGAAGCACTTGCTGCCACTTGCTGCAATGAGTCAAGTAAACATTTTTTTAGTTGTTGGTCCCTTTAGGATGGCAATAACTGAAGCTTTTGACGTAAATGAAATGAATACAATAGCCAGTTCCAGTTATAATCAACCAAGCATATGATTTGTAACAATTTGAAATATAAATACTATCCAATGCATAATGTCTAGCTAGTATTTCATCTAAGTTAGAATAGGTTGAGATACAAAATGCTTAGTAACTTGTTTACAGCCATACATTCAATTTCAAATCCATGTCTTAGTTACATTCTTATTGCAAGTACTAAAGCAAAATGCCCATTGTATGTAGCAAACCATTTTGTAGCCTGGGTTCCACATCAATCAGAGATTAACTTGTAGCTGTTTCACTTGCTTGTGGCACTAAAATTGTATAAAATTGTTTTTGAAATCTTAAAGTGATCATGCAGCCTAGGGGTGTTTTATATCGTTTTAAAGGAAACATCGAGCCCCAGGCAGCTATTTTGAGTGTTTTTTAGGCCAATTTAGTGATAAAGAAGCATAGAAGCAGAAGCTGAGGACTATTTGGAGGACTATTGCATGTTGTCCTCTCGTGCATTTTGGTGTCAGATAACTCCCAATATTTCACAACTGAAATCCACCATTACTTTGCACTTGATGGGTTGTTGACTTATGACCACAAGGTCAACCACTAATGAGAATAAAATGTGATCAATAACAAAATAACATTGCCACAAGTATTGAGTGATTCAAGCCAAATCTTCCTGTGACTATGCTGGCTACAGATGATTCGAGTAAATAACAATATTAGCATTTATTTCAGTGTGGCAGCACATAAATTATCCCTTCACAATAGAAGGGGCATTTGTCAACACCTATGCGGGTAATAAATATGAAACAAATGGCATGCAGCCATCAGGATGTTTAGTAGAAACAAACATGGGCTAATGAAAAAACACTATATTTATGCATATTAGGAAGCCAGTCTCTACAAAAGTTGCACTCCATAAACCAAATAGCAGTTGGAAAAATTGTCCTGATAGTAGAGCATAGCATTTGTTATTTAGATTGCATAGGCCTATAAATAAAAGGGCAGTTTTTCATTTTCATTTGGCATATTATAATGACATAAATAGTACTACTGGTAAGTTTGAATACTATTGCAGAAATGAAAAATTCAGGAGTTACACCACAACATATGATCCTAGGAAACACTTTCTTCCTTCTGCCTATGTTTTAGGAACGAAGAATATTATTATCCTCTGTAACCAAAATTATACTGATAGTGATCAAGTAGCATGATGATGGCACATGTTCACTAATACAGTCACGATAGAAGAAATACAATCTGAGTTCTTTCTTATAACATTCTATGTGGCTACAGGCATAGCATACAGCCTAGCTAGCTAACCTATAGTGTACCTGCAGCGACAGCAGATTTGGTCATCACATAAAATAACAATACTTCTAATGTTTATTCAATGGTGGCCAACTTATAAACAAGCACCAACAAAATGGTTTAGTGGTCAGTGATGATCTTGTTCTTCTTCCATCCAGTGGGCTCATAATACATGTAATGTACATGTAGTGAGTTATTGGTGATAAAAATTTCTTTTGTGTACATATTTGCCCCCAAACCAGAGATTGTGAATGTACCCTGTCAAAAACAACAATTTAGTAATATAGACACTCAATGTTATATGAGCAAAACAACAGAGGGATGCACATGTTCTTGTGAGCTAATATTGGTTGCAATGTACAAAGGTATAATTGCTTATCTATAGCATATATTAATAATATTTTAAATACAATTTAAATATTCTGTAATTTGCGTTCATGTACATGTATATCATGTATAAGACTGCACACTACGTGTTCTATCTGACAGTATCTGTACATAACATGTATAATGTTATTTATGAATCATATTACAAAACTATTACAGTATGTTTATGTACATGTATTATAAAAATCATGTACTACATGTATACACATAAAAATGTATTATACATGCACTACATGAGTGTATAGCTTATGTCTGTACCCCATAAGTGAGATGCACATGTATGTACATGTATACAACATTATGATTTTTATACATCTGTAAAGCTGATATATGTAATTTATTATAAATAACTATAGTAACTATAATAAGTAATGCACATACATGTACATTGCATAACACGCCCATTCAGTTATACACGCATGTGCTAATGGCAGATGTCTTCACCAGATCCCTTCTTGGGCTGGCAGTAATATGCGTAGTGGCTCATTGATTAGCCAGTGTGGTTGGGAGGAGGCTACCTATAGAGTGCCTAGTGTAGGACTACTTCAGTAGAAATTATTATTTTCAATAATGCATGACACATCCTAAGTGAGCAGAACAGTAGCCTAGCCACTAACTTGCTTTTGTTGCAATATAGAAAATGGACCAATCCATGTACATGTAGGTGGCTGCTAGGCTGTTGAGTGTAGAATAATTAGCAATCCACTCAGTATACCAGCTCTTGTTATCATTGTGGTCAGGGCAGAGCAGCCTTATGACATTGGTCATATTATTGCATTCTTGTGGTTTGTGTTCTTAGTACAACTTATTTTTAAACAAAAGTAGAGAGATGACAACTTTACATGCACAGCCAAAAAACAATTTTTGTGGAAGATAACTCTGAATTACAGAGCCATTTTACTATTAAATTTAGTGATAAATGGCTCCATTGAAAAGATAACTCTTAGAAATCAGTTGATTCGCCTTGAAAAATGGAGCGCAACGATATAAAACACCCCTAGGCTGCATGATCACTTTAAGTGAAATAATTTTGCATTGGGGGAAAATAATTTTTTGTATTTCTTATGGTATATTCTATATTATGAAGCCTATTTTCCTTTCATTCTAGGATACAGGAGGGCAGGCTTGGGAACATCCCACAACTGATACAGGAAAGGAGGCTAGGTATGATTTTTGAATCATTCTTGTTATGGTTTTATGATGAGTGTACATAATTATTATCAACTTATAATATCTTGACTATGACCTTCACCTCTGTTATAGTGCATCCAGTAATGGCCATACTGAAGAAGTAAGTCTGTACTTGAAACACATGGAAAACTGTGTGGCTGTTATAGATGAGTTAGAAATTATCCAGAAATATTTTTCCTATGGTAGAGGTGAGTTACTTTCAGTGGATCCATAGTAAAGTTATCACATGCTGTGCAGTGTATACCAATGGTACACTGTATACAACTTTCTTTATGAAGAGAAAGATTGTTATGCTACTTACGCTGTGAGAAAAATAACTTTTCGGAAATTTTAGACTCTAGTATAGCAGGAAGTCATTTAGCTTCAGGCATATTTTTGCATGGCAGTATATTTATTACAATGAGAGTAGTACAACATTGTCTCAGTATATCATCATAGCCAGCAGAACTTTGAGCTCCAATCTCTAAGCTATCCAGAGAAGTTCATGGTTATGTCATGCTTTGAATACAGAATACGATTGGTAGAATAATGAATATCTTCTTTTGCAGGAGAGAAGAATGACCTGCTCATATCTCAGATCACTCTTTGCCAACTCGCTATGAGTTTAGCTGAGACATTCCAAGGTGATGAGATAGACAGAAAAACTACCAAGAGAGGTTATGATAGCATTGGTACACTACCACTGGGCTTAAAAAGAGGCTATGATAGTATTGGTGCATTACCACTGGGCCTAAAAAGAGGTTATGATAGCATTGGTACACTACCACTAGGCCTAAAGAGAGGCTACGATAGCATTGGTACACTACCACTAGGCCTAAAGAGAGGCTACGATAGCATTGGTACACTACCACTAGGCCTAAAGAGAGGCTACGATAGTATTGGTGCACTACCACTAGGCCTAAAAAGAGGCTACGATAGCTTCAAAGAAGACCCTCTGAGTCCAAAGAAGAACTATAATAATGTTGGAGCTAAATCAAATTCCAAGATGGAGGAAATCCTGAAAGACATAGCAGCAGAATTGGAGAAGGGGGATTCAAAACCATAACTGATCTTTCCACGTGCATGCATTTTTTGCTAAGTTGTAGTAGCCTATATCTAGACTAAAGTTGTGCAAGTGTTTTATACTGTTTTATTGGTACACTTCACAATACATCTACACACTGCATGGCCAATTATTTATAAGGAATTTCTTTCTACAATATTGTGCATGCTAACATACATATACATGTCTTTATGTTTTACCTGTATCATTGAGACATTAACCAAAATACATTATACATTAAAGTTCAAGTATTCATTATTTAGCCTAAACCTACATTTATACAAAAACTACATGTATACTGTGTGTGGGATATCACAACTAGGGCTAAAAACTAAACAATGAGGTCTACTTGTGTGATAAGAAAAACTTTCAGTATGGTGAACAAAGCATTTTATCTTTACATCACCATTTCAGGGAATCATGCACTTGGCAAGCTCTGATTTTATCAGGATGCTGCATAATATGGCCTTAACATTGTATAGTAATCTGTTACCTGTTAGAGCAATATCTAGGCCTATACATTGTAGCTATTACTACACCTAAGTGACTACAGTGTCCCTATCATCTCTGTATCAAACAGGATGTACTGAGTTCCTAACTTGAAAGAGTTTTAACTAGTTGGGGAGGAGGGCTTCCCTTTCAAATGATGGCTGTTTTGTAAATTGACACTTTGATTTTTAAATGCTAGAGTTAGGATTTATCCTTTTGTCAAGAAGTACAATTACGTATATTTACTGCATTGATAATCTCTCAAGTGTAATAAAAATATGAGATTAGTGTTACAAGTGTGTATAATATTGACCACAGCATAACAGTAATGCATTCAATGACTTTACATTGCATTTAGAACATGTAGCTTTTAACTGTGTGTACTAGCAGCACTTTGTACACACTTTCTGTGAACAGATTCTATAGTATGATAAAAAAAGCATTTCATTTCTCCTATACAGTTCTTTTTTCCAAATGGGGGGTATAACTCGTAGTGGAAAAATATTATAAATTGTTACTATGGAATACCAATGTTGCAGTATATTGTTGTGATATACATGTATATGCTTTAATATAGTTGTCTGTGCCTAACAGGGGCGCTGTACCCCATGCAACTTGAAGTTACTAAAGAGAGAAGATAACTTCCAAATGCTGCTCATTGTATACTGGGCAGAGAACTCCACTGCATCAGCAATAGATTGAATCATGAATTATATTATGTTATTTGTAATAATTATACAAATCACATTTTTATCTATTATTTTAATGTAGTAATGCAATACTGTAAAAGTCAGAACACAGAAAAAAAGCACAGCACCAGCAGATGACCCTGGTCACTCAGTTAGCCACCCCCAACATAAAGAACATAAGGCTAACATAATTATTATACTACACTATGTCAATGTTTAGGAGCACAACCAATGGGAGCAAAGGAGACTACTAATACAGGCTTGGAAGACAAAAACTTTGCCATAGGATTATATAACGCTATACCCACAGTGTACAGTTTATCCCAAACTAATATTATTGACTGTTGCATTCCATGGGTCTAGCAGAACTAAAGATATATATAATACAAGGTAAGTTTTGGCTAATATGGCTAAGTTTAGATATGGCTATTTATGAAGCAAGAGCTTACAGTAATGGCTGCATAAGCTGTACAATATAAAAGCTACACACGATTGATGTGAAATATTAGCCTAGCTCTAAATTTACAATGTAGGTCCAAATAAATTCAGTACTGAAACAATTCTAAATAAACATGTATTCCAAGTTTGGTCATGTTATTCATTTACAAAACATTAAAACACCATTTCTTGATCTTTACTGACTTCATACTCATGCTCCCTTATTACTAGCAATCATAGCAATAATTCCAAGTGTAGCAGAAGTACAATTTCAATATAGGAGGCAAGCATTAGCTCCTGGGTGCTCAGGCTAAGTATGGATACTTGGGCTAAGTATTACATAATAGTATGAGTACAGATTATGCATGGGAAGTAGTACATCCATGCCAGGAAACTGTCTTTGGACTCTGAGGCTGAGATGGAGCCTGTTGTATTAATTCATGCTGATTCAGTATTTTCTATTCGCAGTAGCCTAAGTTCAGAAGCACAATGAAGACTGGTCAGAAATATCACAAAGAGAGAAATCAGGTAAATGCTAGGTGCCCTACATGGGAACTACAGTACTTAAAATAATTATACAGAGTGTTAACTAAATAACTCATAGCTACATGGTCATATTAGTGTGAGGTCACCATACTGTGTTTCCTTATTGTAGCCTTCATTTAGAAGACGACTTGGCCCTCTAGAGAAGAAACAAGACTATAAAGTCAGAGCCAAGTAAGTATATCTCTTCCTCGTACCCATGTATTAGATTTCTGTTGTCAAATTAAACCACCTTCTCTCATATAAATTCTATTTCATTGAGTGGATCAACTAGTATTTTAATTTCAATTTTATTTTTCAGCAACCCAGATCTCTGTTGAATGTTTATCCATATATATATCGTGTATATAATTGTAATTTATACAAATATGCAAGTGTACTCTATGTTTGATGGTAATAGTACATAATTATACTGAGCAAATTAAAACAGTGTCATATGTGTGACATGTACATGTACATATATAGAATGTGACTGTTGTGATGCAGTGACCGTGCTAAGAAGGAGAAAGCAATTAAAAAGCTAAGACAAAAAGCTTGGGAGAAGAACCCAAATGAGTTCACTAGAAAGATGAATGTGTCGAAAATGGAAGTAAGTGATGAGTAGGATTATTTCATTCATTTGATTTTAGCTCACCTTGCTAGTCAGCTCGATAGCATATGAGTGTCTAGTCATCTTCAGATATAGCGACGGTCAGTAGTGCCTACCCAAGGGTTATGTCATCTTACCCACATGCCCTCATTGGGTAGATAACTCCTAATAAACTAGCGTGTTGCACTTATCAGTTACCACTGCTCTAGTTTCTATGTCTATGATAATGGGTGAGCTGTAAAGTTCTAGTTTGAATGTAGCTGTTGGTACTTAAGGCTCATGTGCTAGCTTGTGAGATTCATTGTCATCTATGTCGATTAGGATGGTGTCCACCAGTGTAGAGAGCGTAAAGGGATCAGTGACCCAGACCAGATTAAGCTACTTCAGTCACAGGATAGGCGTTATGTAGAATATAGGAGAGTCCTGGAGGCCAAGAAGGCTAGACGACTTAGGGACAATCTTCATTTAATTCAAGACGGACAGAGAGCCAGCCACACATTCTTTGTAGACTCAAAGAAAGAAGGTTGGTATTCAGTTTCGTAAAAAAATTGTTTAAATTTGTTTAATGTAATTATTTATCGTAATTATTATACAGTCAAGTAGGAATTAACCTTTTCTGAGAGAATATTTTTTATATAGTCTCCAGTTTGAGTTTGTCCAGTTTATTCTGAGTCTCAACTAGCTATCCCGAGATAATGGTATACTTGTGTTAAATCTATTCTTATCATTCATGTAGATACTTTACTGAGAAAAAGCATTGATTCATGTTGTAGCCTGTGAGTTTGACCTGGCAGACAGGCTTAACACTCACCCCGCCCTTATTGACCGTGCTTACAATAGATTAACGAATGACCAGCTAAGTGACATGAACCTTGCCTCCACCCTACCAGATCCTAAGCTAATGGCAGTGACTTACACTTTAGTTTATTTGCTGCAGTCTAGACTCGCAATAACTTGTTAACAGCACCACTCATAGGCTCTTCCCACACCCGTACTATCGTACTAGTATCAGTGTGCCCAGCAGAAACATTACAATATAACACTTATTATTTAACTTAGATAAGAAAATCAAATATTATTGCGTATTCTTGTTTGTAACCTGGTTATGATATCATTTTAGAACTACGATTTGCCATGTTTTAGGAAGCCATGGTGGCGAAGGAGGAAGCATATAAGGAACTTGGAAGGAGAGAGAGAAGAGAGAAACAGTTACAGATAGTCAAAGAAAAGTTGGAGGTTAAAAACCAGCTCATGGTGAGTACTTACGGAGAGAGTCTCTGTAGACTAGAGCACTACCCCTGGCTGTAACTGGTACACACTATATTGTGTAGTGTTAGTGGTATTGCGATTACCTTTTCTGTCATACATTCCACACCCTTCTTTGTCCAACCAAGGAAGAAGAGGGGAGGATGGGTGGTTTTGATAAATCTGCAGGCGATGTTCGCCTGGGTGAGTGAGTAGACAGCAGCTACCAATGTTATTGTGACCCATGTACGAAGTAGCCAATCGCAATGCTAATAGTTGCTCGCTGTGACACACTCATGTAAAGTAAACCAGGCTTTATTACATTATTTCGGAGGTCCCCTACCAGCCTACCAACTTCAGTTGTAGAATTCCTACCATTACATCACCATTAGATGGTGGCTAATATAGTTTCGTAGAAGGAGAAATTTGTGTTTTCAAAAATTTGAGTATTATTGCAATTTATTTATTATCAAACAGCAAAAATTTCATTTTTAGGTAGGCCTTCCAACTTCAGCCAGTTCACATGTAATTCTAAAGGTAAATGAGTGGTGGGGAATCTAGTGTAAACATGTGTTCAAAATGAAAGCTCTTTGATATTTTGCAGATGTCTTTGTGACCTGAATTTTTGACCCAGGCCGATTTGCAAGAATTCTATCCGGCACACATCCGTCACAGGGTCGTTAACACACCGGCTTGGGCCAACAGCAAAATCCTCATTTGTTGCACAAAGAAATCAGGTGTGCAGCTGATGTGCTAGGTATGGTTTCGTCCAGCCAAGCAAAATCCCAGGACAATAGCCCTTCTGACCTAGGTCGGACAGCCATCTTGTGATTTTTATTTGCGACCCGGGTCTATCCAAGAGGTCACGAAGACACCTAATATTTTTGAAAAGCGTATAGAATCTCAACTCAAAGTCTCACAGTAGTTTATATGCAGGTGTTTAATGATGAGCCTCCTCTCTTCTTTCTCCTTGGTCCTTCCAACTGTAACAAAAACTGTAATGAAACAAATATCAGAGAATTTGAGCAATCACCTGCTAGGCAAGACTCAGCAACCTTTTTGCACAAGCAGCACAAAACTATTAGTACTGAATTGTTACATTGTTCATTTAAAGGGATGTGCTCTCCTAGAGTTGGCTAAGACGTCCCTTTCTGTATCTTTGTAGAACACAAAGGCCAAGAAAATTTTTATAAAATCAGAGAAAAAATGGAATGCTGCCGTCTATAGGTGGGAGCCTAAGAGGAACCAATAAAGATTAATGTGAAGAAATACGCTGATTTTTGCATATCAAACTGTTTGAAGTTACAGATTAGTACCAACCACAGGCCCCACAACATAACATTGTGTATAACAGCATATTCACCACTGAGGTGCAGAGGTATCAACATGGATGCTGGGATGACCAGTTGGGTCATCTCTCCTTCCACTATAATATCAACAATTATTACAGCATTAATGTTAGCCACTGATAAAAATTATTAATTTCATTGGGTTACTCTGTTATACATGCTAGTACACCCTTTATTTAGCACATTTTGTTGTTTTTCCTCACTACTACTAAATGAAAACTTAGATTTCAAATTAAATCTTGATCAATTTAAAGCTCTTCTGTCTTGTGCCATATATATAACATATATATGTAATATACATGTATAACGTATAACATATAGTATCTATAGTATAAATAACATTATACAAAATAATTTTTTACTTTCAGAGATAGTATTAACTGTACAATAAAACATAATACAATAATTATATCCAAAACCATGCATATAATTTTATGCTATTCAATAGTATCTATTACAGGCCTACTAACTGAGGTTACAGTAATCATGGAGGCCACCATATTATATCAGGAGGTCCAAGTGGCCAAGAATGGAACAACTACAGTGAGCTTTTGTTCTATAATTAATTTAATTAGCTAGCTGAGGAAAACACTGCAAGTCATAATGTAATTCTGTATCTTGTTGCTTGAAGTGATAAACAGAGTTGTGTCCCCTTGTGGTATCATATTTCTAGACCCGTTAGTAATAATAGGCATTGCTGTAGATAGAGTTGTGCTCTCTCTTAATGTCATATCTTTGCACTTACATTGATTTTTCATAATTAGAAATATTCAAAGGTTACTACATGCATGTCCAGCTAAAGGCTATTAAGAGTCATGGCATTTAATAGCTTTCAGTAAAACACAGACCAAATAGCTAGGAAGTTCCCAGAGTCATGTTTTGAATATAAACAGGTGAGACTCTGTTATTATCTAAATAGTGGATACTAGAGAGAGAGCTTTTTTATGACCAGTTTTACATGTAGAGTAAAACCAATGAGTCGACTAACTGGATATATAAGTCCATGTCGTGTAAATTAATATATTAATGCTAAAAATGGGAGTGCTATCTGTAAAATATGGTGATTGAAACAGCCTAGCTTTCTTTCGAACAGATTTTTTTTTGCCATTTTTACTTTTAAAAATCAAAGAAAGAAATTTGAAAAAAGGCAAAACTTCAGTGACCATCAATATTATAAATGTCTTGCAGTAAATAGAGTAGGCACCCTAGGGTTTTTCAACTCTGTCTTAGAGAAATCTATGTAATTCAAAGTGTGGACTTTATGTTTGAACTGAGGCTACTCATAGTGTGTACTTACTTTTAGACTACAGTAACAGAAGTGCTAGTGATCTGATGAACCTAACTCAAGTCCTCACAGTCACAGTTGTAGTTCTTCAAGTCTGGATGGGAAAACTACCAGGTTAGGCAGTATATTTAGTTTTAGATCATCTGCAAGCATGTAGATAAGCATGTTATGTGTGTATATAACTTGACCTTGTACCGTTACTAATGTTCATGCACACACAGTTTGATGTTGAGGTGGTAGCTTTTAAAATTAAATTTCTGGTAAGAGTTGATTGACCTTTATATCGTTGGTGCAAGTGTGTCATATCAAGTTTGTATAGATTCAGACTGCACTTGATTTTAAATCTGGTATAAATCGATATATTTACTTTGTCTTGAATACATCTGGGTGCCTTTTTAATACACTTGAGCAATTATACAACCTTGCTGTAGACAACGGGAGAGAAAAATGCTTCTTGTTTATAAGGTTAAAACTCCCCATAGAAGTATTGTTCATCATATGGCTACATAAAATGTGCTGAATCTGGATGAATATATTACATGCCACCTAATGGATTGGATTAGATTATCTTCTCACTAAGGCAACAGAATGTAAAATATGTGGTGAGTACTCACACCTCATGCCAGAGACTTGTAATCAAAATTGGCTTAGTTTCACTCAAAAATAAAGAGAAGACAACTTCCCCTCCTTCAACTTTGACAAAGATCAGTGTAAGTTACTGATTGGTGCTGCACATCTACCCTATATTTTATTTACATGTACAATGTGTAGATGAATTCTAAAATGAAAATGCTATGTAACATACTTAAGGTTAGTAACTTCGTTCCAAACTCTATATTGAATACAAAACATTTTAATTGCTCACAAATCACCTGTTATTAATGCATTAGTGAAACTTTATTTTGCAATGCTTGTCAGTGAGCCGTCCCCAACATAAAGGACATAAGGCTAACTTATTATACTACACTATGTCATTATCTAGAGGTACAACCAATGAGAGACTACAAACACAGACCCAGAAAACAAATACTTTGTCATACTTTGATTACATAACACTAGGCTTTAGAAAAGCAGCAGCAGCAGTATCAATCCACAGTGTACAGTTTATCCCAAAGTAATATTTTTCTTGTTGCATTCCAGGGGCCTAAAGGGTCTAGAAGAACTTGAAGAATTGAAAATATCATAAGGTAAGTATTGGCTAGTAACAAGACTAAGGCAATATATAGCTGTACAATAGAATACAAATTTATAATAGTCTGTACATGATGTGAAATCTCTCTCTGACCATGCTTTATTTGCCAAACTAACAGGAGAAAATCTGCATTGAAACAGTTAGATAAAAGTGTTCGAAATTTTTGCCAAAATTATTTATTTACAAAACATTAGAATGAGCCTCTTCCCAATATTTACAGTCTAGAGGGCCATTAGTCTCAAAAACAATGTTTGAAGGGGAACCATTATGCATTTAGACCATAGCCAAGGTTCTTCAGTAGATTTCCAGTTGTCTTCACCTTTACATGTACATGGTGCAAGTCCCAACCGAATTGTACTAACCATAAACAAAGATCTAAGGACTAAGGCTACATGAAGTTGTGCACCTAATCCCAAGTTTAGCAGAAATACAATTTCTAAAGGAGTATTGACTGATACATACAAAAGCTATATTATGCCCACTTGTTATGTAACTACTATATAATAATAATTACATAGTAGTTACATAACAGACTAGACATGGAAAGGAGTACACAAGTGCTTACTTTACTAGTAGTACCTTTGGATGTTTAGATTCAGGTGAAGCAGGTTATATTAATCTGTCTTGAGAGGTAAGACAAAGTGTTGAAATACTTTTAAAGTACAATCTATCTTTTAAAGTACAAGAACACAGACTAAAAACTTCTAGCCTGTCATTACTACGGCAAGAATAGAAGATTTCCTGTGAAGAGTGCAGATACTATAAAGGGTAGGCAACCAAAACAAGTATATTAAAAAATGCAACTTTGTGGACCAACCGCTTTTCAGATACATGTAGGCTACTTGTACATATTTTGGGCCTTTCAGACTAAAGTAAAAGTGGTTATTACAGAAGAGTATTCATTTCCATCACACTTGACTCTTGTTCACTAACCTCCTTCTAACACTGAGCTGTCATCATGTATTAATTATATATCTTATATTTTATGTACATGTAGAAATGAGGGATGGTAAAGCTACAACAGACCTATCAGTACATAGCTACTTAGAACATCAGACACGTGTCAATTCTACCATTTATTTTTCGTTTACTCACTTCTGTGCTCCTGTCCCTTCCTGTTTATTGCCACTTCCGATCAAAAACGCTGACTTGCTACCATTCACATATACAATATGCATTGAGATTGTACATATAGACCTAGTGCTGCTCATTCAAATTCTTTTCTCTACTGTTTCTTGAGTAAATCTAATCATCCACAACTTTTCATCATTGTTGTAGTAATTGTACCTAAACAAGGTACATGTATAAACATGTACATGTGCATACACTTCACCAACCTGTGTCACCTCATTTATTGTTGTTGTCATAAACCATTAGATTCCATGCTAATACAATATTTCCTACTTACAGTAGCCTAAGTCCAGAAGTAGAATGAAGACTGTTCAGAGTACTGACAAGGAGGTGAGTACTAGGAGTTTTAGCTAAACAAGTCGTACAGTAGGACCCCTACATTAATAATATAGGTGTGAGGTAAACAAACCGTCTCTTTCTTGTAGGCTTCATTTAGCGAAGTATTGAAACATGTGGAGAAGAAAAGAGACAGAAGATTTAGAGACAAGTAAGTGTATTAAATTATTGGAATTCTGTTATTACACTTGTCTAAATTTTATTTGATTGAGAGGATAAAACAATGTCATTTTTACAAAAATGTAAGTGTACTCTATGTTTGATGATAATAGTACATACTCAGCGAATTGAAACAGTGTCATATGTATATGCATGTGCATGTATTAGGCCTACCTACATACAAAATGTGATTGTTGTAATGTAGTACTCGTGCTAAAAAAGAAAGGGATAATAGAAAAATCAAACAAAAATATCGGATGATGAATCCTAATGAGCTCACTAGAAAGATTATGGTGGCAATGGAAGTAAGTATCATTTGATCTTAGCTCATCTTTTCAGTCAGCTAGGTAGCAATACGGAGGGAGGGGGGCATGTCTAATCCTTCTTTCTCAGGTCTATCTTAAGTTCAAAGTCAACAATAACGCTTAGATTTGAAGCTGTAGTTTGGATGGTCTCCTAGTGAATTATGGTTGTTGGTAGCTAAGGCCCATGTACTAAATTGTATGCTTAGTTATCATCTATCTTCATTAGAATGGTGTCCACCAGTTTAGACAAATCGGTGACCCCGAGTTGAACCTAGCGGACATGTTAGGTGAGATGAACCTTGCCTCCACTGCACCAGAACAAATAGCAGTAAGTTGCACTTTAGCATAATTTTTTCTGCAATCTAGACATGTGTGGAATGTGACCCTTACATGTATGTATCGAACCAATCAGCTTTCCTATGCAGTGTTAACTTTTACTTATTTAATGCAGTTATACTAAGCCAGGGTACCTGCCAGCACTTGGTAACTAGGGTAGACCTCACCAATAATTATTCTGTGGTTGTTCTATTGTTATTCTGTGATATTAGTTTGGTAGAACTACGAATCGCCTTGTTTTAGGAAGCTATGGTGGCAAAGGAAATGGCGTATAAAGAAGTTAGAAGACGAGAGAAAAAGAGAAAACAACTACATATAGTCAGAGGAATGTTGGAGATTAAAGCTCATCTCTTGGTGAGCACTAACATAACAGTCTTTGTGTACTACATACTGCCTTGAGCTGTAACTTGCTGCACATTGCACTGTGATAAGTTACCTTGTATTAGTGGTATTGAGTTTATCTTTCTCTCATGTATAGGCTTACCACACACACATTTGTCCACCAACTGCAACCAATATCAAAACATTTCAATGCAATAAATTCCTCAGAATCTGGACAAGCACCTGTTAGCCAATGCCCAGCAACCTGCTTTTAACAATATACATATATTTACGCTGATGTTATGCTTCAATAAAAAAAGATGTGCTCTAGACAGTGTGTTCATCAGGAGCAGTAAGTTGGCAGCTGGCTGGTATATCTCTTGCTGCATCTTTTCAGGATTCAGAGGGCAGAAAGATCTTTAGGGAGAAAAAGGCCAATGAACTCCACTTGGATCAGCAAATGGCAGAGTCTGAGGAAGCATTAGGGAGACTTGTATTATGCTAATAGCTTGCACCTAATATAAATACAATGGTTTCTCAAAATATATTTACATAACAAATGGCAAAGATATCTGTGGCTGTTAGGAATATACTAGATTTTCTCCCAACAGACAGTATTGGGGAATCTGATTGAATATTGTTGGTTTAGGGGGGAGTACTGAATACAGTTTCACTTTGGAAATTATTATTATCAGCTGTTATCAGGCTGTCAGCAATGAGTGAATTAGTGCGCATAATATTATAGAGATAAACTGTTGAGATAGTTTCACTCACCCAACTCCCAGGAAGTTGTGTTATCTTGCTCACAAACCCTTGTAGTGCAGATAACTCCTTATAAACCCTACAACCACTCTAGGCTCTATCTGTATGACAAGGGTGAGCAGTTTGAATGGACCTCTCACACACATGTACATATATAATTATGTAGTTGTTGATCTACACTGTAGGAGTTTAGTTCCATTCTATAGCCATTCAGATGGTGTTCACCAGTGCAGAGACTGTAAAGGGATCCTGAGCAGATCAAGTTAATTCACCCACTGGCCATTCTCGAGCCTAGTTCACAAATGGAGTTATCAGTGGTTGCTTGTAGTAAAGAACCTCATCATCACAGAAAATTTTGAAGCTCTAGTAAAATTATTGGCCCCATTATGCCACCTGTAGGGTACAACTAGGTCATGGAAGCTTTCTGTTTTTACTACAAAACAGGGAGAGATTCCCCGCACACATTCCTTCTAGACTAAACTAGAAATAATATAATTATATTATGTAACAATGAGAGGTTAGGGTGAGTGTATTTTCTACTAGTATTAAATTTCTGGCAATTTCTCTTTGTTTAGACAGTTAAAAAAGGCAAGCATTGCCTTTGCAGCCCACTAATTTGATGATGAATAATAAGACGCATTTTCTTATTATTCATCATTAAGATACTTGCTTGCACTAACATTTTCCACTAATTTGACTGGCCGAACACACAACTCAGCATTGTTGCCGTACTATTCTAGCTGAAATTCTCAATCTTGTTTCTAAAGCCTAATCATTTTCAGGTTATAAGGCTAAAGCTGCATTTAAACTAAACCTGCTCTAAATCTACCTCTTTTACTCACACCAGCTACTGTTTGTGTAGTTTCAACACAGAATCCTTTTCTCCATTATTCTAAATAATTAACCCACAGCTTACTGTATTAGAGTACTTACTGTAAGCTTATGCTCTTAGAAATTATACTTCAAGTTGCTACTGTATTTATTACTAGCATCTATTTGACAAATCTAGGGCTGGCTCTTTATTATACTGTAGACGATAAATCTAAAGTTTTAGAGATGAAAGTTGGAGTTGGTATCTGAGTAGTTGTGTTCACTCAGAAGTTGTGTCCCCTTGCAAAACCAACATTTTAGAGCAGATAACTCCTAGTAAGCTGACTTCTTTTTGCTTTCAATTCCCAGCACTGCTTCTACTGCATAATATATCATTATAATAGCTCTAGTTTTAACAAGATGGTTGGATGCTTCTGCTGATTCAACTATTTGTGTAAGCATTTCCATGAAGATAATATCTACAGCCAAAAAACGCTCTGGCTGCACTAGAGAAAATTCCTTGAAGATATAAATTCATGTTGTGATCTGTGTTTGCTCTCATTGACAGAGCACTCAAACAGACCAGCTTAGTTATACAAACCTAGCTTTCACCTTTCAAATTAGACTGGACATTTTTTTAACAGAATCAAAATCATGTATGTGATAAGCAATTTTGAAAAGGAACACAGGTACAAGGCTGTTTCATTCATTGTTTGGTCCTGAGCCAATCCTCAAGACAGTTCTAAAAGGAACTAATAATATAGATCATCCAAGCTGGTATTAAGTAGTAGAAAATTTTTTATAACACAGGCATGGCTAATTCTCCCAAACTCAATATTAAACACAAACCATTTCAGTTTTTCTCAAATCAGTTTTATTCTAGTCAATCTAGTGCAACACTTTATCGCCAAGCTTATTGCATAATGGTTAGAGCACAGAAAAATGAGCAAAAATTGCAGCAAGTGGTCCTAGATTTCCTTAGTTGGCCACCCCCAAAATAAAGGGCAGTAGAGTAATAATGGTGGATCCATGATAGTACTCACATGAGTTGTAGACATACTATTATTATTACACTACAATTTTCCATTGTACAGTCTATGCTACAACCTGAGAGAAAGCTACAGGCTTGGAAGACAAAGGCTTTGTCATAGGGTTATATAACACTTTACTAGGCTTTAGGCTAGAGAATAGTTTCTATCTGCCTGCCTGCCGTGAAGCTAACTTCAGGTTCAATTTCAAGGTAATATCTGATTATAGCATTTTAGGGGTCTAAAACTTCGATATTCTGGTGAAATAAGTGCAATTTTAGTTCATTAATATGAGCACATGTACATAATGTTTTGCCTAATAAGAAATGTGAAAACACACTTTATTTTGTTTTGCTGAGGCAAAGATGTGAGAATTCACAAGCAAGTATTAACAGCAATTATTATAGTTGTACATTATAGCCTATTAGCAGCAAAAGCCAGTTTTGTGGTAATCTGATGTAAATACCCTAAAAGTGCTGTTTTATAGAGCTTGACCAATTGTAGCGTAAGCAGAGTGACCAACTAAAATTTGTAAAAATGAGCCAAAAAAATATAAAAGTGAGTCAACTCATTTTTACAAATTTTAGTTGGTCACTCTGCTTACGCTACAATTGGTCAAGCTCTATAAAACAGCACTTTTAGGGTATTTATATCAGATTACCACAAAAACATAAAGGAAAAATTTTCAGGATTGCCTACTTGATGAATAATGACTGTACAAATAGCATGGTAAAAAATTTTTTGTACTCTTGCACCAAATTGCATAGATGTTTTAAATAGTAGGATATATTATTATATTTCATCATTTAGCTTTAGGTGAACTACCAGACCTAATTTGATTAGATTGATGAAATGTACCCCGACTTTCTATCTACATATTATATTCTAATACATTGTGAGACCAACGTTCATACGTTTAGCAGATTAAACTTTACTAAAAAGTTTGGGACATAAAAGATAGCAACTCTCTAGAAATGTAAACAATGCTTAGAAGCCTAAGCTAAGCCAAAGCACAAATAATCACTGTAGCAAATAAATGAGTCCAGCTTCCACAAAATGCACTCCATGTGTCATGCGTATAACTAGCAATTGTTTCTCTAAAATGCGTCTGTGGACTCATTATACGTCCTAGTTGGTCAGTGTGGGTAAGTGACTGCTCCAAATTTAAGTCAAAGTTAATCTCACCTAACCAGGTGATTGGAAAGCGTTCCACACTAAACTAATTCTATAGTAATATGTAACATCGCGTTCATTTAAAAATGTTGAAATCAGATGTTTCAATATTTATGAGCTTTTAAATCAAGTAGTAGAACATCACTAAAGTCAATAGAATTATATTGGCCAACGAAAATGTTTTACTTTTCATACAATCAAATTTTGCGCATTTTTGTAGAGGAATGTTCAATTAATATATTTATGTCATACTTTTTCAAAGTTCATAATTCAATAATTTATAGGATCAAACACGTGGGTCCTAGTCTAACAGTAGTTTGCTGTTTTAGAACAAAGCAAGTTAATCTTTTGAAATTTATTCTACTTTGCATAAATGTTTTTGAAGCTTTTTAATATTACACTTATTGGAAGAAAACAAATTAACCAGGGTTTGCACTGTAAAAAGGAACAAAAGGACTAGCTAATATTTAAAGAAAATCAACCTCTTGTTCCTTTTTAAAACCAATGTACTGCCACAGCCGGGGATTGGGGCACGCGGAGGAGCTAACCATGCTGCCAACAATGTTTAATATTTAATTGATTTAACAATATAAACTGTAATGTTTTTGTGCCCCAATGGTACAATACACTGCCTGTGTACCAGTGAGGTGAGGAGGTCGAGAGTGGTCGATCTATCCTGCTTACTACAAGTACTGAGTAGAAGGTGAAATTACAGCTCAAAATCAGGACAATATTAAATATATATGCATAATAATAACATCAACTATAATGATCAATACTCGGCCCAATATATAACTCAAGGTCTAAGTCTGGTATGAAAGGTCAGCCCTCTCGACCTCGCTTGTCCATTGTTATAATCACTATAATGAAGTAATACTGTAATGGTGACAGACAACTCTAATATAGCTTCCCGACTACATGACACAAATTACAATGTATATATACTTACATTGCATTACACTTGCTTGTACTAATTGTCTATGTCGTGGATTGTCATTCATATACAACATATACTTATAATGTGCATTACTGAGCAATTATGTCCTTTTTATAGCCTACCTATGTAAAGAGGGCCGACCTCTCAGAATTGCCTGATAATGATTTTGTACATGATTTGGATGATTCTAAGCATCTTTTGTTGTACCCGACCTATTTTGAGTCGGCCATCGGGCTTCCGGCTGCCATATTGTTGCGCAATTTCTGAGCAACACTGCGTCGTCTTTTTATAACACTACATCCTTTTTACTAGAACTTCTTCCAGAAGTTCTTATACTATATAAAGCACACTGTTTTTATGTTCATTGTCTCAGTTTATGCTTGATTCTCAATAAAGACAAATCTATGCTTATACAGAGACTTTCACTCCGTAGATAGGGTCATTCCAGTTGTCAAGGTCTTCGACCTTGCCTACCGAACCGCCTTCTAGGTCGGGTCACTCTCTTTCTCAGTATAGCAAACAAGCATCGACTCGAGACCGCATGGGTTGTCTTGAGTAGTTATTTGACTACTAGTACCTGTTGATCTTTCATGGAATGAGAAGACCTAGCACCACTCATAGGCTCTTCATTTCGGACAAGGGAGTCGTCTTAGGACGACAGCACAACCCCCCCCCCCCCCCCCAAAATCCATTACAATACAATATGAAGGCAAGGTCTAAGATTATAGTTATAATTGCTATTTACAGCATCAGCTATACATGGCAAGGCTAATGTAATTGTCCGGGTCACTATAATACTATAAAAATATTGTTTCACTTATTGTAGCCTACATAATAAAATATCCATAATTATTCTAGACTGAAACTTATCACTCACCACTAGTATTACATGTAATTATCTTTATTAATAATAGGCAGCAGATCTTAGCAGAATGAGCAGCTGTCTCATGTTTTCTAACATCATAACCCATCAGCCAAAAATGTCCCTCTTGCACCATATAAATAGGGAGCTTTGAGCAATGTGGCAGCAGGGTTTCAAAATCTAGGGTACCCCTCCTAATAGGAGGACTTTGTGGGTATGATTACCATATACTAATAACTAGGTTATGTAAGAGAACATCCTGACATCAATTTTGGTATGTTCATTAATAAGTTTGAAACAACTATACAATTTAAATGTGTATACTGTAATGTTTCAGTGTGTGGTTGTCACATGAGTGCCGATGTTAGCACGGGTGTGGGAAGTGCTTGGTAGTGGTAGTGGGCTGCCAAGGTAAACTTCCACATATTACATAAAGAGCGAACAGTTAAGTAAAGCTCTTGTAGTTATTGGAGAGGACGTAGGCCAATGCTTAGACGCATTAAAGAGTCAAGGGTCGACGTAGGTCCTATAGTTTATACTCTGTAGGAGTGTAGAAAGTGTCTGTGTTGATGAAGAGACGTAGACCTGATGCTAGATTCATTAAAGAATCCGGGATCGGCTAAGATCCGATGGTTTATACTCTGCAAGGAGTGTAGAAAGAGACTTCTACGAGTATGAGGACGAACTCGGGCGCTAAAGTTCTAGGGGACCAAGGCTGGAGCTGCCTGCCTGCAAGAGTAAGACTCTTTAGGTTGAGTTGGGAGATGTTGCTTTATTGAAGTGCAATCAACAACTGATTTGAGATAGCAAATGTGCTGGATTTTATATAAAATGAACTTCTGGCTAAAAGGGCCGACAGGGGGTCGGACTGTACGATACGGGGTCGTCCCGGAAATTGCGTAACAACATGTTCAAGGTCCGACCATCAAAAGGGTCGGCCATGCACAAAAAGTGCTTACAATAATAGGAAAAGGATTACATGTAAACATGAGCATTATCTGTGACATCAGCCATTACTTTATAATAGGCAAAAGACATATATATAATCAGGTAATGAATGTACTTATTTCACAAGTAATTTAGACATGAATGCATGCTTAGAGCCACTCAAGATGGAAAGTACTCGCTTGGGTGACAAGGCCTTCTTGATGACCTCGGCATAGGTCGGCCTGGGTGCCGGATCAGTCGGCCAATCCATGACAATACAATGTATATGGCAAGGTATAATGTACCATTGCTGTGTTGCATTATGTAAAACGGATAAAAAATTGTACAGCAATTTGTTCAATGATAAATGTTAGGCCATACACCCATCAGCTCTAGTAGTCTATTACTATAGTTTGTTTTAAGTTATACTTGTTTTATTATTATTGTTAGTATGTCCGGAGCAGACGGATCTAGAAAAAGATATTTAAGGTAAGTCGTTACTGTATTGTATTAACTATTTGTTTGTTGTAATGGTCACTAATTGTAGTGTTATGAAAACAGCAACAGAGTAACATGAAGTTCTCTGAAATTAATCTATTAGCCAGCAGGAGTTCTAATCTCTTGCAGGCCTCAGGTTCCGCAACCACAGGCACCGCAGCATTCACTACAGCAACTACTACAGGATCAGCCACAGCAGCAACAGTGTATGCATGGACAGTCTATACAGCAGCACCCACAACAACTGCAGGATCAACAACTGCTGTGGACACAAACCCAGCTAGCACAGCGACGCCAACAGTTGATACAAAGACAATTAGTACAACAACAACAGCATGATTATCTTCAGCAGCAACACCAACAGCGGCAGCACCAGCAGCATCAACACCAACAGCGGCAGTGGATTCAAGGACAATTAGTACAGCAGCGGCAGCATCAACAGCAGCAGCTGCTACGGCAGCAACGACAGCAGCAGCACCAGCACCAACAGTGGCAGAGGATACGAGGGCCATTAGTGCAGCAGAAGCAGCAGCTCCACCAACAGCAGCAGCAGCAGGACCAACAGCTCCACCAACAGCAGCAGCAGCAGCAGCAGCAAAACCAGCAGCTCCACCAACAGCAGCAGCAGCAGCAAAACCAGCAGCTCCACCAACAGCAGCAGTGGATACAAGGACAAATAGTACACCAGAGCATCAAGAAAGGTTTTGTATATCAGCATTCTTATATATTGGGTGTCTTATGACTATGTTATCCTGTGAAACATTGAATAAGATATAAAAAATAACGTCATAGCATGAGTGTTATATCATTGTTACTCTGTTCTATGCTCATAATGGTTCTATTGAATGGTATGCTTTACCATATATTTGTGATAGCAGACCCTGACACTCACACTGTACATGGATCACAAAATTTCAACCACTTTGAAGTCCCAAGACGGGAAATCAACTCTGCACCTTTCATTCCCATGAGATCTCCCTTTCAAGGACCAAAGGTTAGGAATAAGACCAGTAATAAATAATTAAAATTATATGAAGATTAGATCAGCTAATTATTTCAATCATTGTTGTTCGATAGGTCACTGCTGAAGCTTTCTTTATCAGTTTCGTTGGACAGAACAGAAATGAACAGAAATATGTATCTCATTGTTGAATTATATTTACATACCCACATGTCGTTTGCAGGTATACTTGCAAACATAAAAATAGTTATTATGAATCAATCTTTTCTTGATGAATTTCTAGCATCACTAAATTGCATGCAGGTATTTGAGTGATAATAGTTAGAGCTAATCAAAATTTAAAAATTGATCACACAGTGTAATGCTACAAGTGAAATCTCTACTGTGTAGAATTTATCAGTGAATTCAATAATCTGGGTCCAAAGATAAATAAAAACAAAGATTCATACAATTCTCCTTGCCTCTCTTTATGGAGACATAAATATCTTGACTCTTAACAATTCCAGTTCGATGAGTTACCAACATTCACAGCCGTAGAACTGGATGCCCTAGCTGAGAGAATAGACCATGGAGCTCTGGTAGACAACCTGGCTGGATACCAATGTCTCCCATTAACTTCAGACGATGTGGAGATGGTGCTGCGTGACGCTGAATCTCCCAGTAAATAGTACTGTTGTTATACTCAAGTGTATTAGAAGGATATTTGTCTCTACATAGATAACTTGGCCCTCAAACTAGAATATGTGGGCAGTGTGTTGAGTTTAAGGACAGGTAGAAGATTTTAGTTCCAGTTTTAATTTGTATTACATGTTGAATGAAAAATGTACAGGAAGAAGGGAAGAAGTAAAGCTGTAAAAATCAGTAGTTTCGTATAACATGTAAAAGAGCTATAAACAATGTCCAGACAACTCTTAATTGTATTAGCTGTCAGTGTCTGTGCAGGGGTGTAACAGAAGAGGATTGTCATTGAATGTCAACACAGTGGTTCCAACCTATTCTGCTGGTTACATAGGGATTCGAGCTACTTAAAATCTTCTCTCTCTTAACTTGTTCAAGTCACAGATTTGTCATGCTGTTTTAATATGGTATTCTATAAACTATAACCATTTTTCTATTTGACATGTGTCTATGGGTAGTTGAAATGAACATGTATCTGTAGTTTATGATTGTAGTGGTAGATCCTCAGGCTATTCCACCCATTTTGGCTGCGGTCAATCAGCTCCACAGACTTAACCAGGGTTACTCAATGCTGTTGTTGGTCTTTGAAAGAGAGGCATTGAAATAACCTACTGAGTTATGTTCTATCTGTATGTACATGTACATGTAGGTCCTATTATGTATACTTTAGCTAACCCTTGCTTCGAAAACCCTCTATGAAACCTCTTACTTGAACTTAATATAAGAGCAGAATAATTAACTGTGTATATACTCAGATGGACACTTGTACAGGTAAAACACTCTAGTGACTGAAATACAATGTAGTGGTGAATATTCCGTGATTCCTACTTTGCTAGTTTACTGAGTAATGCTGAGTACTGTGTACAAAATTCAGTAGGATAATGTCACTATAAGTATGTCAGTATGGCATAATATGTTTACCAAACTGTATAAGCATCTAGCTTGAAAACAATGCCACACAATACACTAATTGCATAGTGCTATGTTAGAGAGAACTGCACTTGGCTCTCTCATCAGCAATGGTAATACAAGTGTCTTATATAATATAGGCTTACTACAGCATTCAAAATCCTACCCACAATGTTTAATAGCACCAGTAATTTCTATGACAATATTCCCAGGAACATTAGAGCATTGTAATTAATCTCTGTATTGTTCCCCGATACACATTCCTCAGACCATTAGCAGTGGGATAGTAGTAACAATTCTACTAGGTAGTGACGTTCAGGGTGGTAGTCCAAAACTCCACCAACAATAGCAGATAACTTTCTCTTTTCACACGCAGGCTACATAACTATTGTTACTAACTGGCCTAAATTAAATTTATGACCTTTTTGCATGTTATTGTGCATGAATATTCATCAATTTTTATTGTAACAATCAGATATGAAATGGTACCTGAAGGTATCTGAATGATTTGTTCCACTGCCGTTAAGGCCTGTATTCTACATATATATTGTACCTCAGCTTACATTGTTCTCATATTAAGCAAAACAATTAATTTAGCAAGCAGGATATTAGGAAGTAGTAAAGTAGCCTTAGCTAGCCTTAGCGTTGTTGTGAGGGATTCTGCGAACATGTTCTCTATCAGATCATTGAGCTGTCCGCTGGAGACTGGGGCTATCCATGCAGCATTGTCACAGCTATCTGATACTCTGGGAGTTGTTAGTCTCTCCAGTGCTTGCTCTCTTCAATGTAGTATCTGGTAAGTCAAGATGTATTATTTAGTAACATTTATATTATTTTAACTTACAATAATACTCTATACTCTAACCACTTTACATGTGCTTTATGTACAGGTACAGTAGGTGTAGGTGTAGGTGTACCATTCATAGATTTACAGTCTTTGTTATTCACTTACACTTTTAACAATGAGTTTTTTTCACAAATGGATCCACAGAATTAAAAATCAAATTGAGTGACAAAGTGAGGGAATTTGAAATAGCCTATGTTCTTCACCAATACTGAAGCAAGAAAGATTGTCTTTACTATAATATATTATTAGTTGAATGCTCAAACCCCTAACCACAAACAAGTAACTAAGTTTGCCAGAATTTCTTCACTGCTGCACCAAATACTCAGTTAGAACCATTTGATTCCAGAACTTCAGCGAACTCAAATGGAAAAAGAGAATAGAACACAGGAACACATTTCATCAAGGTAAACATTCATTAGACTAATGCTGTGAATTATTATAATATACACTATAATATTACATGTATAATATACACCTATAAATGTAATTTATATATAGGCTACAAGTAACATTCAAATGTATATTCATATCCACTGACACTAGGAGTTGTTGCTCCTTGTAATGGACTCTGCGTAACTGTACATGTAGATACTTCAGAGCTAAACATATCATAGTTTTATTTATAGCAATCCTAGTCAAGCTCAGCGCTTTCGATATCCAAACATTCCACATCCACAGACATGGGGGAGAAACATTGCAAGACCTTTGTGGCACGACAATATGTTCTGGCAGCCTTACTGGCAACAACAGCACCCAATGCTACAACTTCGTATACAGGTACCACAAGGGCCACAGGTACAGCGACCACAGGTACCACAGCATTCACTACAGCAACTACTACAGGATCACCCACAGCAGCAACAGTGGATGCATGAACAGTTTATGCAGCGGCACCCACAACAACTGCAGTATCAACAACAGCTGTGGACACAAACACAGTTGGTACAACAACAGCAACGCCAACATCAACAGTTGATACAAAGACAATTAGCACAGCAACAACAGCATAATTATCAGCAGCAACAGCATGAGCAGCAGCAGCAGCAGCAGCTGCGGCAGCAGGAGCAGTATGAGCAGCAACAGCAGCAGCAGCTGCGGCAGCAGGAGCAGCATCAAAAACATGGGCACCAACCACAGCATCAACACGAGAGCATTCAGAAAGGTTATGTATATCAACAGCCTTGTACATGTACATTATATGGGTGGCTAATCAAATTAATTATTGTCAATGAAATCAGGTTCATCACCAACAGGGGCGAGTGGGTGTTCTCCTCTGCCTTATCTGTCTAACCACAAATATTTCAGTAGTAATTTTCACCAGCTAAGAAGCTGTGGCCTAGCGTAAGATCTAGGCTCTAGGGAAATTTCATGTAGAAGATAATCATGTCATGGTCATATAGTAAATAACATCATAGTAAGAGTGTTGTATAACCTACTCTGTTCCTAACTCATATCTGCCATTGGTATCCTTTAGAATATTTTTTTGATTGCAGTTTCAGACACTCATACTGTACATGGTTTACAAAAAGCAAACCACTCTGAAGTTTTGAGACAGAAAACTAACTCTTCACTTCTCAATTCCAAGAGACTTCCTTTTCATCAATCAGAGGTTGGGTCTAAGACACCAGTAATAAAATACTTGCATGTACTGAATATTTCAATCATTGCTGTTATGGTCACTTATTTGGTAGGCCACTTGTTTGATAAGTTACCTGTTTAATGGGCCACTTGTTTTATAGGTAACTTGTTTGATAGGTTACCTGTTCAATGGGCCACTTCTTTAATAGGTCACTTCTTTGACATGTTACCGGTTTGATAGGTCACTTAGAATACTATAATGAGGAGTATGTACTTCATAGTTTAATTTAATTTGCAAATCTACAACATGTAACTTCCAAACACAAAAATAGATTTATAAAATTTATCCTTTCTTGATGAATCTCTAATAATTATCTCTAAATTGTTTTGTAGAATTTATCAGTGAATTCAATAGTCTGGGCCCAAATATAGATAGAAACAAAGAGTCATACAATTCAAATACCCCTTGTCTCTCTTTATGAAGACATAAATATTGTTGACTCTTTACAATTCCAGTTCGATGAGCTACCAACATTCTCAGCTGAAGAACTGGATGCCCTTGCTGAGAGAATAGACCACGGAGCTCTGGTAGACAACCTGGCTGGATACCAATGTCTCCCATTAACTTCAGATGATGTGGAGATGGTGCTACATGACGCCGAATCTCCCAGTAAATAGTACTAAATCGCTCTACTCAACTGTATCAGAAGAATGTTGGTCTCTACACGGCAGCAATTATCTTATTGGAACCAAGGCAGTAGCATGTAGGACATATTGAGCTCCCACTTTAGATTGTTTCAGTATGAAATAAGGTTTAGTATAAAACAAACAAGATAATCCCGAGATGGTCTGAGTTCTGAGCCCAGAAACAAGAATGTGTGAATAATGAGGGTGGGTGGTTGGTACCCCACCCTATTTTACAGATTTCCTGGGTATATGTTTTTTCTGTCTAAACTGCTCAAAGGCTAATAATAATAAAATATTGTGCCAACTTAATATGTCATGATTTGCTCTATCCACCATGTTACTATTTTGCTTGTAGTTAAACAAAGTTAGGATTCTATTGCTTGTTGACTCTCTCAATGAGACCATTCAGTTGTAGATCTAAAAATGGACCAAATAATTACACATACAGTGTCCAATATCAGTTATAAAAAGAAATATCTTCTATCTCTTGCTAAACCCATTGTATGTGAATGTCATAATCAGAGACTAAAACTTGGCACGTATATAAACCAAGCAGATACACAACAGTCTGCCAGTAAATACCAAGGAGATGTAACTGTTTATATCATGTAACATTGGAGTCATCCCCACAGCATGGTATATCAGTGACTTGCCTATAATCTGAGATATTGAAAAGTTTAAACGTTGGCCAATTTTTGACTTTTTGTTGATAGTGTAAAACAGCCTTCACAGTATTATGTATAGCCTATTGCTTGCTTGTACAGTATCTGCATGTTTCTATTTCTACCCTCTACTCCTCAGATAGCACCAAGTTTACTGCTAAAAGTTAACTTTAATTCTTGCAGATAGTGCAAGTTCACAGTTGATAACTTAATAGTCAGTCTATGAAATATGTGTTATAAATGTTGGCAACAGCACTGAACATTTACTGTCACAACTTATGTAATATGCAAAAGGGATAGTTTCATACTAGCATGAAAATATTTTCTGGAATGCATCAGGAATAAATAATAATTAATACTATTTTTTTGCGCTACTGCAATCTTGAAATCATATTTCTGCTTTCCAGAGCTGCATAAATGCAAATGCTAGGCTTGACCTAGCTTTGCTTTTTGGCACACTTTGCTAGCTTTGTTATTCTTATGGCTTTTCTACGCAGCTCGAAGATATAGCTTTCAACTAGCTATACAGCCACTGTATAAAAACCGTTTATCACTTTCTTGGAGTTCAACTGGGCTAGTTGATCTACTACTCTCTTCTTTACGTATAGAGTTCTTATACGTATCTGATTTTACCAAATTTTTGTAAATATATTTATTTCTAATTATTGGATTTTGAAAATGAACTTCAATTCAGAGTGCTTCGTGAGTATTGGAATGTAATAGCTGTAGCTTCTGTTGAATAACTTGCTGTTATAATAACAATATATGTGATTGAATTTAATGTAATGTGGTAGTTAATTTATAGGATAATTTAATAGAATCTCGTATATTAATTATGTTTTCATACAATTTAACAGAACTCTTACAACGGACCACTTGGAGATGTCAAAGAGGAACAGATGAGAACACATTTTGGAATGCTAGGTAAAGTTGTTAAATTATGTTTTCGTGGTAAAACGGTCACTCGACACTTCTGAATGTCATTTAGCTCATAAATTAAAGCGCTAATCAAATGCCGAGTTTCTCCTGTTCAATTTTGAATCTGTTAACGAATTTTTCTTTGCAATCGGCACTATTTGTAGTGTGTGTATGCATACATGGCTAGAATGTACCCAGTTAAAATTAAGAAAGTTCATGCCTACTGTAACAGAATAACTGACTTCATTATTACATTTATTAGAAGTGTGCAGAGTTGGTCGACCACTCTCTGGGAGGACTTGTGTGCAGAGAGATGGGGCTGAGGGAAGGGCACTACGATGGACAGACGGTCACAAAGAGGAACCACCGGAACCTATGCCAATGGTAAGGTTATAAACGCGTAGCCAGTTAAAATACTTTGTGATTGTTAAGCTTATTGCAACGACTCTCGGATACCTGTACCGTATCTAGAATGCATGTCCGTCCAGCATCTATTAAGGCTAACCTCCTACTTCCTGTTTATTTCTTAAGGATGGTGTGCCAAGAGTTGCATCTGAAAGTCGATTGGCATGTGAACTTTTGATACCCGAATTCCCAAACTTTGGTCCTAATCCACCAGCAGATGAGCAAAGCTATTGCTACCAAGCTGGGTAAGATTAGACTGTAGTCTATATACATGCAGATAAATTACTAGATATGTTTGCTGTACATATACATGTAGTAGCACGTCTTGCACTGCCTTGCCACTGACACTATTTACATGTATAGTTTTAGAACATCTCTTGGTGAATTCAATGCTAAGCAGAAAGAAAATGGTTTTACAAGAGCTACAACTACTAAAGCCGTGACCCCAAGTATGTGCTTTTACTGTGTAATGATGCTAACACACTTGAATTTCTTTTTATAAATATGTTGCTGTGTTGCTATTGGTAACTATTTAAAACTGCAGCTCTTTGATTTTCTATTCAGTGTGGTTGTTCCATCTCACAGGTGAGAGTCGCTTCTCTGATGCTGAGGTGTGTTTGCCCTTCGAGTCATTGGATTTGGAATGTTCATGTCAAGTAGACAAGGAGTTGGAAAATATAACCCGAGCTCACATGAGGACAGCTTCCGGTAGGCTATGCAGTTTTCCTGAGCATGTTGAGGCTGCGTATGCTTGTCTACTAGAACTTGAATATTTTATGCAATGTTAATCAAAACTATTTGCTACTAATGCCAGAAGCATACCGTATCACTACACATCATATGCTGCAATGCGCACCTTTTTTAGAGGCGGATCCAGTTTGTGTACAAGTTGTAATGGCTGGATCCACCTTTAGGAATGCACGAGATTCTAAATATTGCCGCTACTTTGTATGATGGGAATTCCGCACGTCATTATAGATATCAAATTCCATTGTTCGCTTTTCTTAGGTCTCACTTGCGAATCAATTGTTATGCTTTGCCCCATGTATTTGGTTCGTCTGCAGTGAGGTATGAAGTTTTGGTAAAATGGGACAGCAAGAAGTCTAAACAAACATGGCCGAGTAACATGCTATTACCTCAAGAGTATCTCGCGGTTAAACTCTCTGCTAAGGTCTTCCTCGGAGGTTTACCTATCGATGCTTCTGAAGGTCAGTCAAGCTTATGTGATGAGTGTCTGTATTGTACAACTGTATATACTTGAGCACTATGTTTTGCTTTCTTTTTGGAAGCAAGATACAGTGAGTGATAATATTTTTATGCGTGTGAAAATTGCTGCATTGCAAGTTGCTTTGAACGTGTACATGTACTTGTATATGGTACATGTATTACTTGTATATGAAATAGTATATTATTTACTTGTATAATGGTATGGTATATACATGTACATGTATGTAGGAATGTTGAAGTGGATTTTAAGAAACTATGGAGTGGAGAAGATAGAGCTGCCTGGTAAAACTAGTAAGCTTGAGGGAAAGACGAATACAGTAGCCACCAAGGGTAAGACTATGCACAATAGTTCGCCTTTTTGACAGCGGCGTCCTCTTTGTGTGTTAATAGTCATATGCTTAAGTAAAGCCGTCTGTTGTTTATCGCAGGTTACGGTTATGCCAAATTCAGAGATGTAAAATGCGTCAAGTCACTTTTGAATGTCTGTGAACCACCAGGACATCTTAATAAGATGGAACTAAAGAGGCCTCTTGGTGGATTGTATTTTCCCTTAGATGGACATAAAAAGGTAACATTTAGATATAACCCTTGCATTTTGTTCGATGGGTAATGTCAAAATTAACCACTGCTCCTACTTGGAGAGGTTTCAACCCTTATTAATTAATAACAAGTACATGTAGAATTATGTAGCATGCTTGTAGGTTTCTCAGTCTAGACAGATTAAAGAGTTCAGTCTCCTGATTTTGGCCAATTCTAAATATTGGTTTTGATATTGAAGATTCAGGTAATTCCTTGGGTCACAGAAAATGGCACCTACTACGCACACCCGGCTAAAAGTGATAGAGACTTGGAGAGATATCCGACAGTGTTTATAGGGAATCTACACGGCTTAATGACGGCAAAGGGAATCGCAGTAGCCATGAGTGAAACCTTTGGTAAAGTGCTTTACGTTGGCATTGACATGGACAAGCAGGAGTACCCTATTGGTGCGTTAATACATTACAATTGACAAGATTTCAAAAGAGGTGTCTAGTTAGTTATAAGCATTCACCTGACTATATTCTATACTATTGCTGGAAACACTAGACATTGAAACATTGTTACAATGTGTGTGGCCATTATCGTCATGCAGCATTGGAGTTTTGAATCTGTAACTGTTGGTCAGTAACTTCTGTAGGTTCTGTGTTTTAGGATCTGGCCGAGTGACATTTGCTACAGTACAAAGTTACTTGAATGCGGTAATGGCGTCCTACCTCATGATAAAAACAAACCAGTTTGACAGGACAGTAAGAACTTTAATGTCTCCAGATTACCTGAATTTATCTTTTTTACGTTGCATGTCACGAATTGAATTTTTTTTACTACAATGGTTCAATATTTTTACCATTGGTCAGTTCTGCTTTTGCAAAATTTTGATTTCTGAATATAAATTGCATGATGTTGACAATAATATAAATACTTCAGCACCATAATATAAGAACATACATTTATTTTGTGAATTTGTTACAGATACAAATTGACCCATATGTAGTCCATGCCATCTGCCAAAAATGCGAGAAGAGGATTGGCCGGTACTTCTGTCGTGCTCTATCGTGTCATCAGGTAAGTCTGCAACAATTTGACTTCATAATAATTATGCTAGTCATGACTTTATATCTTGGTATAAAAATGCGATTTTTTTCTGTTGTATAAAATTTTAAAAAATCTTTACAGATATTTTTCTTCATTTTTGCAGTACTTTTGTGTTTCCTGTTGGTACAAATGCCATGATAGTACCTGCAGAGACCATATCCCGTTGACGAAGAATGGTGACGTTCCAGCGGCCATTTACCGCCAGATGTCTTCAGTCAGCACTAGGAAAAGCTGATGCTAGACATCGCTGTGTATGTTGTTATTACATTGCATAAAAGATACTGCAAATAGATACAATTTACTTCTTAGTTACAATAATTATAGTTTTATTTGTTTTTGTTTTACTTGTACTCCTTACACAGTCATGTAGTTTTTGTGTTGTTTACTGTTACATGTTATTGCACCCATAGCCTAACATTTACTTTTTCATGATGTTACTAACTCTGTACTAGTAATTAATGATTAATAATTAATATTTTATCTCTTACATTTAAATAAATAATATTTATTACAAAATTATTAAATGTTTTTGCTCATCCAGAATAAAAGAATAGTTATACTGTAAATTATTAGATTTTGTTGTGACCACCAAACCTGAGGTTGGTATCCACTCTGGTTCCAAAGAATTGCAAGTTTACTTCAAGGCTAGAAAATATTATTGACAAAGTCCATATCCATTAAATTTGAATAGCTTTTTATGCACTTTAAATCTTTTCAGATCAAGTTGGTGACATAACAACTTGCCTGCTGCAGTTTTGGCAGGTCAGAGTATTGCATAATTAGCAACCTAAATTTCAAGCTAAAGGTAGATCATAGAATTTTGTTGTGACCACTAAATAATATACATAATTCTAAGGTAGTATTATATAGTTTATTCAGCTTAATAAACCAACAAAAAACTTGTATATAAAAAATATTCTATTATATAATGGTCATCCATTTTCTCAGCCCTAAGGTTTAGAAAATAGCAAAAAAAGTTTTTCAGTCACTGTGCTAATGTATATAGATTATTATAACATTCATATGCAAATTGCCGTGGTAACATCACAATAATTATAATGTTGTAGTGCTTGAGAAAAATACAATGTTATAGCATAAATGTTTTGAGTGAACATTATTAACACATTTGTAGGTGCAGTAGCGAATGAAATAGGACAAATGAGATGTACAGGAAGTTGAGAGGTACTTGTTGTTCTAGCTGGATAGAACTACCTCGACATTGGCATTCTGGGTAGAACTCTCATCTGTCTGTGCACTTTGCTTTGCAAGATCCGGTTGCTCATTCAAAAAAGCTACAAATCAAGTTACAGGAAGTTAAACATGGAAGTACAAGTCTAATTAAAGGTGAGAGATGTATACAATTACAGTGGATTGTGTATACACATCGTATTAGAAAGATTTCAAACAGGTATCTATCGTCTCTATAAAAATGCCACAGCTGTGAAATTACAAAATAGTGCAGTCACATGGTAAATTAATACTTATTGAGAATTGATGGGTGTGGACAGATTGGTGATAGATGCAATTGCAATAGTGTTGTCACATTCTTAGAGAATATTTCACTGCACCTAGAGTTACACTTACCTCTGGTGTCTAAAGAGGATTCGGTCTGCGAAGTCAAATAATAATAGGTATACTCTTGTAGCTCATGCTCTGCTGGTATGCCAGTCACCAGCGGTGCAAGTCTATCAACTTCGGATGAGGTTGGATGTTTGATGTCCTGTCCAGTAGAAAACTGGTATGCATAAGAATGTTTATCGCTTTTCTTTGTTGACCTTTTACATCGACTGTCATCAAAATTATTATTCTTGAAGGTTTCCTACAACATGTATAATCAAGTACTAAATGTAGGTGTGCTAATGTAGAAAGGGTAGTCGACAGTTATGTTAGATGCATTATTTATCTGCTTCATGTGACAACAAGTTAGCCAATAGTGGTTGATCATGTGACCAAATGTCAATTCTATCATCCTGATCACACTATAATACTAAGTGACACCATAGTTAAGGTGCTTGACTCGTTAGATTGTATCAAACTTTAAGTAAATCTTGTGTTTTGCTTCATATAAAATGCTTTGGTAAAGTTTGGCTCTTGATTTTTACCTTACAATACTATGGCCTGCTAACATTCACAAATTGATTGGCTAGATTACCGACACAACTAAGCATTATTGTACCCACCTTGCATGAGTCACTGATGTACCAGTAGTTTCCTCGCCCCTTCCCAAAAACCTCCTCTCCTTTGCGGAAGCAGTCCATTGCGGTCAAATTACTCCGGATGCTGGAAATACATGCAAAATCAATATACATTGTAAATGTAAATGTGTAAAATTTTGTTTTAAAATGTTTCAGCAGTGGAGATAACATAGCTAAACAAAAATATGCATTTCTAGGTTGAAAAGTTTTAAAAAGTATTAGTTTTCATTTTATAGTCATTTGGCAAAAACAGAAGTCATCTTTTCTTTGATATTTACTAGATAAACAAGAGTGAAGGAATATAAAGTAGGCGGCTAGATTACCTATGTGTGCCTATGCAATTGTAATGGTATGATATAGTTTAGCTTGCAACCTTGTTGGCCTCGTTGACCATATATTCAGCTTAGAAGCGTGTGACACACTTACCTATTCTGCCAGGACTTGTGGTTGTCTTTAGTGAACCACTTGTGGTGAGTCATAAAGTAGTCGTATATCTCAGTAATATGCATCCTCTGCTCCTCTGTACTCATTATTGCCTCAACATATAGTAATAATAGTAATAAATATACATGCACTAAAATATATACATTCTGTATTTATAATACAAGACTATTACAATGGGTATATGGTGATAGATTTTATACAGTATGTGATATATTTCTTGCAAGAAAAAAATTTTTATGAACAGCCAGTGAGTTGATATTCAATATATGGTAGCATCCACCCCTGGCTGGGATAATGGTTATGATTTCGGTCCATGATTAAGTGCCGTTAGCCATATTTCGGAATAAATTATTTTCACATAATGATCTAGAACCCAGTCCCTGCTGCTTATAAATTTCTATACTGGAGAAAGAGCATAATCATTATGTTGAAATGTTTTAATGTTTGCCATTGTGTTCAGCAATTTGTTTCTTCCGAGACCTTTAGTTAATCAGTTTTGCTATTAATAGAAATTTAAAACGTGTTGAAATATTGTTACCAAAGTCTTACAATATGAAAAAAATCATTAAATGATTTTTCCATATTGTAAAATTTTTACAATATTATATCACCACTCTGTTAAGGAGATAAATAAACATACCATTGATGACGAGTCACTGTTAGGTTTGCTAAACAGTGGGATAACACAATTTATAACTACTGGCAGTAATAAAACTTAATCGACATCAAAAAGGAGAAGATCCTCCATGTAAAATACTACGTCAGTGACGGGGCGGTACCAAAGGTTTCGTCTCTGAATCAATGCAATATATAGCTTGGTCCAACTTAAATAGCAGAACATATAAGTAGTTATGTGCTATCCCACAGCTACAGTGTGTATGATAACATACTCTCACCTTAGCTATGAGCTCTCTATATTTCTTATTAGGTTTCTCTCTGCTATTCCGCTTGCTTTTATTTGGCAACTCACTGCAGTTATCTTGTACTTGTGAACAGGGAGATCGAACAGTTGGATACATTAAGTCATCTACATCTGCAATAGTAACCAAATGCACATCACATCTACCTATAACAAGAGATGCCTACTAATACAGTATAACACAAAGCTGCTATAGTGCTGCTGGTAAATGACATCGTATAGTGAAAATATGTACATTTGGCGTACTACATACCATATCCTGGTTTCGTTACAGGGTCTGGTCCTTGAACAGTTGAGGTAGAATAGCATTTTGCACCTTGGTGAACATGCTGTGGCTGTAAAGGTACATGGCAACCTGTATAGGGCTGCACATCGTATACTGGATGAAACCCCTCGTTATGGTTGAGCTCTGAATAGTATTGGTGCTGTTGATCTTGGTACCCCAGTTGATATTGGGACTGTGAGTAATGCGGCTGTGGGTGGTGCAGCTGTGGGTAGTGCAGCTGTGGGTAGTGCGGCTGTGGGTAGTGCAGCTGTGGATACGGTGACTGTGGGTGGTGCAGCTGTGGATACTGTGACTGTGGGTAATAAGCCCATGGGTAATACGGCTGTGGGTTGTGTGGCTGTAGATATTCTAACTGTGGGTTGTGTGGCTGCGGATACTGTGACTGTGGGTACTGTGACTGCGGATACTGTGACTGTGGCAGAAAAGATTCCCATATCATATTTGGCAGAGTCGTGTGCAGCGGTAAATCTGATGCTTGTCCAGTGTATGACTCATCATGAAGCCACTGTGAATGTTCACAAGTCAAAGATGGTAAATTCTGGTCCAAGACATCATTTAAGTTTAAGACGTCCAATGAATTGTCAGGTTTTGCTAAAAACACAAATGAAAGCCATGGCAGGTACAAAGCAGAAATGGTCTTTTATACTGGAGCAAAAGTAACTTTGTTTTCAGAGCTAAATGTGAGTAGCAAAATGTGAATACCTGTGTCCGTTTGATCAGATTCTGGTTTTTCCAAATGTTCCAAGAAGGATTTCAGATTAGCCTCATCCTGCAGTTCAGGAATGCCTAGAGACCAGATCTTTGTGTTGTCGAAATCCGTATCTTGCCACATATCGTCCACATTCTCAAGGTCGGCTTTCAAAAAAAGTTGCAATGCTTCATCTAAGGAATGTTCCATTTCTTATCCCAGAAATTATCTGAAATAAAATATCCAAGACTTTGAGATAAAGATATTTTGAGTATAATCTACGTTTATCTGATACATTTGACATACCATCAAACATATTTTCTTTGGAGATCACTGCACTAGGTATCTTCTTGTTGACAGTAATTTACTTGCAGCGCTAGAAAATACAGAATTATTTCTGTTCTTACCTGTGCAGGTGAAAGGTCAAGTACGTAGCAGTCTCTACGTAGTCTAAGGAGAGGGTGTAAGAACTAAAGAAGGAACATGCTGGTAGAAAAGATGCGTCTCATCTGTTTGGAGGAAACTCAAATATCTTTGGCAGGGAAGTACAGCTAGCTTTAAGTGATTGCTCAAAAATAAAGCACAAGCTACAAAAGTAGTGAAAAGTTAGCTATGGCATGGCTTTTAGATAGCTTTATGTTTTGTTCCCATGATATATTATTATCAATCATGGCCGAGGAGTACACAGCAATGATGCTTTATAGCTACATCTACACAAACACATGCATGTACGTATTCTAACTTTCACCCCTCTTATAGGGAGACTGTTGACATAGCAGAAGGTACATGTTTTATCATTGTTGTACTCTGTGGACATTCTGGTAATGACTCGGCTACATGAGAGACCGATTGTTCGTTTTTGGCCTTTGCAATTGGGGCTCCGTTTTAGAGCAGATTGGTGCGCCATTTGTTCAGCTATGTAAAGAAAAAAATATTGGTCTCTAGCGTCACGAAGCCTTAGGAGTGAACATGTAGTAATTTAATAGTTTTGGGACAGATAAATCCCTGGTCTGCCCCAAACTGTTACACCCATAAGGTACAATCTAACACAGCTACTTGTACCTACAATGTTGTTACGCTTGGGGCACCTATACTGCCACTGTGCTCTTATGTCATCTTGGGTTGTCCTCTCAATGGTCAGGACTCCCTGACGGTTCTCTCAGAGAATTGAGTTTCTCTTTAGTTGTGTAAACCTTCAAGACGTCTATGTAGAAGAAATCTACCATAAAAAGAACATAGTACGGGAATCCTATTTTGATAATTGCCCTAACAATAGTTATATAAATGAATGAATGGGTTATTAGAATACTAAAATATAAAACAAGCGAGTGAGTGAGTTAAACAGAAGGTATATGTTTCAGTTTAGCACAAAACTACAGATTACTGGTATACTAAACGGTGTGACCATATTGCTATTTATCACAGTTAGCAGGTAATTTTTAAATTCCTAAATATAGAGTAAAACATAACTAAAAAACATTAATAGCAGTATAATGCAACAGTGATATTTGCAAGAATGGGGCATTTTATTAAAAATCACACTTTTTAATTATTAATTTTAATTAACTACATATGTACATGCACATGTGCAAACAGGCTTGTATAAGTTTCGTGACATAAATGTAGCTATTAGCTGCATCTGTGCTTTTGTTAAGCCACATTGAATTTTTATATCATTTTCAGCATTTATGAAGCTTGTTGCAAAGATATCACTGCCTGACGCTTTAAAGATTTTTTATTACTATAGACTGGAAGGAGAATTTTAAAGTCCAGTTAGGGTCAGCAATGGAGAATGAAGGGTCAGCAATGGATAATGAAGGGTCAGCAATAGATAACGAAGGTTCAGCAATGGATAATGAAGGGTCAGCAATAGATAATGAAGAAAATGGGCTCATCACTAGCACCCCAGTCAAGCCAACCTCTGCTCAGAATTCTAGCAGGTAAGTCAACCTTACAATCATGTACGTGTGCAATATGCAATGTAGGTTTATTTTTTACCCCAATATTGTGACACTAATAGGGTACACTATGAACAGCATGAGTAACATGAATAAATGTGTTGGAAATCGGTAATAAATATGTTTAGGATTGTTTTATAATTTTGAAAAAAGTTATTATTTTTAAATAAACCATTCATCTACCAATTTTTACTTTTACATACTGCATATACATTCAACAACATCCGGTCGGAGCAAAACTCCTGGTAAATGTCTAACGCAATCAGTTGTATAATTAGCATGGCTAATTTGCTAATTCAGCAGATTAATATTATTTTGTTTGATGTAATATTTATTCAGTAAAGAGTCGCCCAGCAGAGAAAGTATTCTACAACACGGCACGTTCTATCTGATGGCATGCCAGTCTTACTCTGGTCTGAGGAGAACCTGCTGTGGATGCCAAGCTACAGAGCACCCTAACATCACCATATTTGTGGTGTTTCTAGCAATCATGATTGATGTGATCTTGATGACTGCCATTGGTAGGTCCATAAATATAAATCTGGTTGGAGTTGTTCTCTTTGTGCAGGATTCACTTTCATTAGGAGTTGTGCTCTCGCCTTTCTACATGAGGATTAAATTGTGTTCTATCTGTGCTGCTTTCACTTGAGTGAGGGGGGGGGGCTAGTTCCTTTAATCTAAAGGTAATAATATATACAGACATCTTCTTTGGTAACA
Source organism: Bugulina stolonifera (assembly GCA_935421135.1). Classification (NCBI taxonomy): domain Eukaryota; kingdom Metazoa; phylum Bryozoa; class Gymnolaemata; order Cheilostomatida; family Bugulidae; genus Bugulina; species Bugulina stolonifera. The sequence continues at coordinate 13,680,844 of OW285193.1, read as the reverse complement.
TGTGAATAAACCTGGGAAGTTGGTAGAATGCTTGAGCACAGCCATCAGTAAGCTCTTTCTTATTCTACAAGAGAGCATTTCATTTTGATGTGATATTTTGCCAAGCAGTTACCTACAGCCTCAGATCTTAGAAAACAGCTCTCTGTCAGCACGTGGTGTAACATAGACTTCTTAGCAAGATTTATAAACTAGTGCAGCTACAAAATGATTTAACAAAATTCCAAAAAATAATTTTTTATCAAGTATGCAGTATAATGTATATATTGATTTAGTAAGCAAAGATGTTTGCATAAACATAAAAAGCACATTCTATTCCCAAATTTTAAATTCTTTTTTTGCCTCAAATTTAGAGCCAATCTTGCCAGATATGATGCTGGATATGGACTCCCAGCCGAACAGGATAATCGGTGACCATTTTATTACTCCTCCATTAAACAAGACCAACATATCCTCCAGTGAAAATCTGCTAACAAAGTATTCTGTAAAAATTGCTGTTCTAGTTGGACTCAAGTCTGGACTAGAGGTGGTCTTCAACATAGCTGTTGGATTTCTGGTGGACAGGTATACCCAATCACACTGCATTTCTTTTTATTAGCGACTCAACTTAATTTTTCAGAAAAGATAGTAGGCCTAATTTCTACCAATATCAAAGGAAAACAAAAAGAAAGTTGCTGAAACAATGTGAATAACTATGTCACTTCATAAACCTATTCTTTGACTGTTTATTCATCATAAACCTTAGCTAACACTCATGTTTTCAATATAAGTTGCCCCATTTAGAAAATTATTAAATTTGTGTTTTTTTACCTAATGTGAGCACACTGTAGCAACATGTACAAATGTACATGTACATTGTAAAATATTACCTGTATTCATACTGTAGTAAGATGTACAAATGCACATGTACATTGTAAAATATTACCTGCATTTATATAAATATAGTTGCTGGCCTATTTATTGTACATGTATATTATTACAAAACTTCCTGATTTCTTTGTAGGGTGGGGCACTTTCTCCCAATGATGCTTGGTTGTGGTTTTAACCTAGTCGCAACTCTAGCCTTTGCCTATTTTAAGAACTTTTACCTTCTTATTTTATCGAGGGCCTTCCAAGCTATTGGTTCAAGTCTTTCAGTTGTTTCAGGTAAGTTTCACTTAGAGCCCAGGCTATTTGTGCCAAATTATTTTTCTCTCTTTGATTTTATCACTCACAAATTAAGTTTGGTGGTTATATAATATGTACGTTATTTTCTGACAAATCATCTTTCTGTATAAGGGTATATCAGAACAGACTTAATGTGCGCTTCTGAGAGTCAATAGTAGCAAAATATATACCATTACTATTAGCCCTCAATATACTAGTACTTGTACAGTGCTTAACTCTAATAGCATGATAATATATTTCAGGTCTTGCTCTTCTAGCTGCTTCCTTTCCTGATAGCCAATCGAGGTCAGTGGCGACCAGCAAAGCCTTCTCTGGAGTTTCCTTTGGTGTGGGAGGTACGTAGGCTATTATGCATTTTTTTTATTATTATTTTGTTTATTGTCATCCAATATTCATAAAACGAATAAAATTATATAAAATCTATTAAAAACAAGGGACAAGTCAGATAGTTCAAAACTAGAGTTGCGACAGCATTACATACAAAATACCTGTGTTGACATATACATGTACCTCTAGCAGCAGCCTACAGTAACAATAGTCTGAGGGCATGTATTTCCACAAAATGAGACTAAATTGAGGCTAATGCAGTAGATGTAAGTTATGTTCACTATGTGAAATACTCACCTGGAAAACCCCTTAGCCTGCAACAGCCTAGTACCACATTTTATATTATTATCTTCATTAGTTAATAATTGGTAATAATTACACATCATAGACTGTGCTCTTTCTCTATATATAGGAGGGTATGCCCTGGGCAGCATCCTTTACCAGTTCTGTGGGATAGAATGCCCATTCCTAATCATAGCTGCTCTAAACATCCTGGACTTGGTTATCAGAGTGTCCCTTCTCTCCCCCTACTCTTCTGGTTCTTGGGTTACAAGCGATCTTCGTGAAACAGGAAACATTCTTGCTGACTTACATATAGTTGCAGGGCTGTGTAAGTTACTATATTATTATTACCACTAGATATGAAACAGGTTTGGTTAGTTTATCGCAACAAATCAAGCAGTCAAGTATTTTTGTTGTAAAATCGGGACTGAAATACTTCAAATACTGCTTTTGTTACTCAATTTCCAAGTATATGTATATTTATTATAAAGACTCCAAATCAAGTACATGCATGTACAGAACATTAAGAGTAACTGGTGCTAAATGACGCTAATGTTGTAGCTGGGTAGAGGTCATCCCTTCCTCTTTTAGTCTATCATCCACAGAATACAGCATCATTATATATAATATTGTAGTTTGCCATCCTATCAAATGATAGTAATAAACCCATAAGTAACAATTATATAGATAAATTACATTTAATATTCATTGAATAATATTTTGCAGCCATAGTATTTATGCAGAATATCTCTCTGGGCATATTTTTGGCAACGGGACCTTCATGGATGCTGTTCCAAGTAAATGCAGAACAGTGGCAATTAGGTGAGCTTATTTTGGTGTTTGAAAGACTTATAAAAGTAAGAGTGTGTAATTCCTCATGTACATAAGAGAGTATAACTCCTCATGTAACTAAGAGAGTAGGCTACCTGGTGTAAGAGTAGTTGAGAGTTATACCGCCTTGCTTAAGTGGGGAATTACTTCCTCTTACTTGTTTGCTTGTTTTTACTTCCTTTTACTTACAGTACTTAATTCTACTTGCCTACATGCACATGTGTGTGAGACTCTTTTACTTACTAAAGGAGTTATGCTCCCTTACTTGAGTGAAAAATAAATGAGTAAGAGAAAATGTTTGTGTGTAAGTAAGATGACTATGTATTACATAACCCTGTCTTTCATCTGTAGGTGTGATTTTATCCATCTCCGCTGTAGTCTATGTCATAGTCCAGAATGTGACTGCTAGAGTCGCTAATAGATGGGGACAATGGAAGTTTATGCTTGCGGGTCTACTGTTCATAGCTGGTGGCACAGCATTGGTAAGTACGTGTAGATGCAGTAGGCCTACTGGAATTTTGAAGAATGTAGCATGTATTATTGCACTAAAAGTGCTTTAACTTGAGGTCTTCAATTAGTTATTGTAATTTAATTGCTAAATTTTAGACCCCTCCTTTTTGTGGGTCTGGGCATGGTGCAAATGAAGAGACTGTTTGAAATAAAGATATGGTTTTAGAATATGCAGATAGAGACAGTTGATTCTAGATAAATTCTCTTCTCATCTTCCTTTATTCACTCTCCATACCAGTAACAATCCAGTCTATTACCATTAGTTTGTTTTTGCCAGTATCCCATCATCTCTACACCTTGGGAGATGCTCCTGCCTGAGATAGTAACTAGGATTGGCCATGGGATGCTAGTGGCCTGTGTGAACCCCATTCTCTGTCATCTGGTAGATAAAAGGCATGGATCTCGCTATGGGCTTATCAACGGTCTTTATACAGCTTCCTACAACCTGGGACTATTTGCTGGTGAGTATTAATAATTGAAAAGGGGTGAACCTATCCAAATTGTTGCTGCTCCAAATAGAGAGGATCAGGTTTACCAAGTCTCCTTTATTCCGCAGGAGATTCCCAGATTTTCAACTCAAAATCTTGTACCCTACCAAAATGGACACACCCACTCAAATACTGAATCTTCCTGATTTATCTCAGTGGAACTTGGCAAGTCTGGGGAGGATTAGGGTATCATGAGGGGTTACCCACGCTGCATAAAACTTTTAATCTACCCCCCTCCCATGTCTAATTGAATCAACAGTGGAAATAGTCAAATACTTTAAAATACTGCAGAAAGCAGAAATGTCTATAATTACCCAATACTATAATAATTTTAGCACAGTGCTGCAACCTATCACTATCAATAATACTAATTATGAGTGTCTGTCTCATGCTAGCATCCATGACCCATAGCCACAGAAGTATCTCACATGCACTATATGCAGTGTTCTGATGATTTACTTAGTAACTGGAGTTATCAAACATTATTGCTTTGCCCATTGGAGATTACATTTAATGGATTCCTTAGCTTTTATGCTAGAAGCCATGATTGTAGTGGAAATCTGGAGGAAATAGGGAGCTGGGCTTCAAATTCTAGAGTATCCCTGCCTAAATCAGGATACTTAGCAAGTATGGGAGTCTGGGTGCAACACCATACTTGCCAAGTGTCCAGGTTTTGTCAGGACACCCCCTGGTTTTTGTGCATGTCCTTACTAATTTTCCAGCTGTCCTGATTTTTTATCTATAGTAAAAATGTTACCAAACCCCATAAAGCACAAGATGCAACCTAAATTAAGTCATTTACATTGAAGAAAATATTGAAAAAGCCACTAAATAGCACTAAAATTGATAATTTAATGATTTTCAGTGAAAGAATTCCTTTAAATAATGTACACCCAAACTGTGTCCAGGGATTCTGGTGCTTGTCTAGGGATTTTGAGCCAAAAAGTCCAGATATTTTGCTCCTGCTCCTTGGCAAGTATGTGCGACACATTGGAAACTTGTAGACTGAAACATTTATAAAGGATGATATGTGCATGTAATGCAAGTGGGACGTGTATAACAGTGGACAGCTTATTTAGAAGCTCTGATTACAATCTGAAGTTGTCCTCTCTCAATTTGTTTCTTAGTTGGGAGAAGACAACTACAATTTTAGACTTTAGAAATGGGAATTTAATGTTACAGTGTACGCACACTGTGGCTTTTCATCAGCTACAATTGATAGCGGCAGTGGCCAGCTACAGGTTTACCATACAGCTGCACTACTTAGTAAGTAGTGCAGGTTCAAAGTTCAACAGGTTGAACTTTGAACTTGAACTTTGAACCCAGTCAGTAGCTAGAGCGAGCCACTGTATAATCGACCTGTGGATAGCCACTGTAGCTATCACTTGTATCTGGTCGAAAACTACATTGCCAACAGGTTGTTACGGCACGGCTACATGTAAGGTCGCTAGCTAGGGCTAGGCATACTACCAGCCCATCTATGGCCGCCATTGGTATACAGTCAATAACGACAGCTTGTTCTAATAAAGTTGAAGTTGCTGTTGCTGTATTTGGTATTAACCTGAGGTTTATTATTTTGCAGGACCTTTAATCGGTGGTGCTCTGCTCAAAGTGATTCCATTTAAGTGGTAAGTTTTAGCCTTCTCTAGACTAAGTAATAATGTAGGAATCTAATTGAGTCTGCCGTGGTAAATTTTCCCAGGTATATGGAATCCTAGGCAATTCAGCTTTTACATAAAAAGGCATTTATTTATGTTATAACGTGAGTTTTAATTATGCATATGGTATGTGTAATACCACTGTGCAGTTAATTTTGTGGAAACTGGGGGCTGATGGAATTCAGATAGCATGCCCTTGTTTCAACAGTATTTACTAAATCTACACTCTACCATAGGGTTGTACTAATGTAATGGCACCATAACTCACAGTTGATACACTCTACATGTATATCTACATTGTATATGTATAACTATCAGTATTGCATCTAAATAGTTTCATCAAGCGTAGTAGAAGTCAATGCAGTTATTTACAGTAACTGTTTATTTAATTATTGAGATTTCACAACAGCTTATAACATTATCCTCCTTGATATCTGTATATTAGAGATCTAGCATTGTCCATTAGTATCCATAATTAAACATTTTATGTACAGAATCTCAGATTACCAACACATTGTGGGAGTAAATGAACATATTCATTTAAACTGACCTGCTTCAGGTTATGATGATGATTATATGGTTAAATAGACTTAGCTGCTAGTTAAATCAAGCCCTAGGTCCCAAGAGATATTAGTATAATCAAAGTAAGCCTACATGCTCAGCATTTGCAAACAATCTGTTTATTATCAACAAAATCGACCTACACGACAAAACAAAACTCTATATTATATAGTTCCCTGAAAATGATGCAAACTTACACTTACCCTTTATACATGTAAACAATCTAATTAAATTATTCCAGAAACAAGCTAAGGCAGAGTACACATAGCCTGACAAAAATCCATCCAATGTCACACAAACGGTATTGCACGGAGTTGTATCCCTACACTAGTGTTATTGCAGATAATATTACAGTCTGCAAGGTGCATTTAATTCTTGCTGTTTAGTATATAAATAATATGTACATAAATACATGCATATACAAATAGTATATAAATATTCTTGCTATATAAATATGGAATTGTATGATTTTTACTAGTTTGCATAAATCAATGTTAGGCAAACTGCATAGAAGGCATTTTTTGAAGGCTATTTAGAGTTTAATCCCCATGAAAACGATTGATATGGGTTAAAAGTTCCAACATAAACAGTGCAAAGTTGGGTGCTTACTGTTGTGAGGGTGTGGGGTTAGAATATTCTAGAATACACGTTGATGTATACTTCTGTTAGTCTACATGTATACTTGTAGCGATGTATGTTAGTTTATAGCATCTATAGCATCTCATATGATATTGATATCTAAGTTGATTTATCTGAGCACAGTACTGTCTGAGATTATGCTAAACTAATTAAACTTACTATGCTAAAATAGATGTAATAGCAAGCCATGCACAAGTCTGCACGTATATGATATCATTTAACTGAATTATTCTTTTATTTAGATTTTTAATTAAAAATTTTTAATTACAAATATTAGCGTCTGGATGCGGCAGCTCTTCATAATTCATTATTATTCGGCTTTCAACTTATACACAGCACATTGTGTCATTTGTCAAAATAATCATCACATGGCATTACATAATAATTACATTTACTAGAAACTCTGATACTTCACACTATTATGTGTTTTGATTACTTGCACAGATGAGTGCTTTAAAAGCGTGACATCATATACAAGTAATTAGGATCTATGCAAGATTTACCCTCAGCTGCTGTCGCTGCTTCCAGCGGCAAAGCCAATAGCTCGTGAGTTTTGCTTCCATAAGTTAGTCTGTTTGACTGATTTGTTCCTACAGTCTTCTCTTTCCCCTCTAGTTCAATTGAACCGATACCACATAAAATAAATCATATGGCATTGATAAGAACACTGTTGCAAGCAGTGCATGTTAGGTAAATCATTTAAAATAGAAGCTGTACAACGAGATTTTATATGCTGTACTATTTATCAAAAAAATCACATTATCTAATAAATCTGAAATACGTTATAAGGCTTGTCCATATCACCAATATCAAAAGTACACTAAATTTTTGGGCTAAATTACAGAAAAATCCAAAGATTCATCATTTTCCTGGCCTTGGTCCTTGTTTTGTGGAGATTAGCAAGTTGCTGTTTGTTTATTTGATTAGCATGTCGTAAGATCTGACAGCTCTTTAAGATCTTGCATCAATTGGCCTTTACTTTGTATGATTCTGAATAGCTTCATATCTTCGCTGAATCAGACATGGCATTTATTAAATTTAAATATTGAATAGACCATGCAATCTCTGACTTCAGCACTGTAACCAATAATCAAATCAATATAATATAATTTGTTAAATTGTATTAGATGGTGTTGAATTTGCTAATTGTATAATTGAATACGTCATTCTAGCATAACCCCAAAGGAACTGCAGTTGTACTTGTGATACTGATATATGTATATCACTTATGCGATTACACCACAGTACTTTTCCCTACTGTTGCGCTAATTTTGTCGAGCTGTAGGAACTTCAATATCGTCTACATTTTTGTACTTTGTGTGTCTTGGTAACTGAGTAATTCATTCACTTCTGGTCATTAACCCCTTTGTCATATGAGGGCGTGAGAAGTTAAAGATGTATGATATTTTCTAGGTTGTATTGGGGATTGGCTCTTCTAGTCGCCATATTCAGTCTGGTTTCTCTGTCCTGGAGGTCTGTGTGTGAGAGAGAACCACTTGACTTACTTAGCAATGACAGCGGTCACGTGTCCTTGTCAAGTGCCAAGGGGAGTAACTCTATATGCGCAGTTTGCTTCTCCTTCTAGTGCTATCACCACATGTTACTTTAACTTGGGAGAGTGCAGTTATTATACCACCTTTTGCAGCCAAGCTGGTAGCCTTAGGTTTACAAAGTCAGAATTTCTGTGCCTGTACTGGGTTGAATAGCAGTACATATTTATGTCACTACGTTCAGTACATATTTATGTCACTACGTTCTTCTACTACAAGGCTCTACTAAATAAGCTGTGTACTGTTGTTGATGTTATTGTTCTGTAAATTATGCCGTATTTGCAAGATTTCTTGTGCAATTCAATTCCTTATGTAAAAATTAACAAAAATAAAAGCAACAGATTGCATTTCTGGATGTGTAAATAGTAGTAATATCAAAGCTATAATATCAATCTGGAGTTGTCCTCACTCTTTGTAATTTCTGAGTTTGTTGTTGTTGTTCTACTGGTATGGTCATCTAGAGTGGTAAAAGCAAAACTAGTCTATTTTATCTGTATTGGGTTTTAATTGCAATTTCTATCTATGCAAGTCATGAAAACCACCTGTGATAATGTGTAAAAACTTACAAAACAATGTTCCATTTATTATAATGTATTCTCATCATGTGATGATTATGATAATGTATAAGTTGGATGGCACAACATTATTCCACCATTAATATTCATACAGTTTGCACATTTTTCTGTGATGAATGCTTTTTAACTGCCAAAAAAATTCAATTATTGAAAGTTCACGATTGGGATTGAGGCTATTGTTTTATAGATCCATTATTTACTTATATTAATAATGTTAATAATACATTGTAATTAGCAGGCAGACAACACTAATCCAGATTAATTGTCTTTCTATGTCAAAGAGAGTCAATGTTTCTATTTCCTACACTGTATATGCATATGCACTTTTGTATTATATCACCATTAGTGTCACACGCAGAAATGAATGAATTGTTCCTGTAATTCCATACATGCATTTTTTTATCGGACAAGGTGTTACAGTATATGTCACCTTCAATAGTTTGCAAAAAAACTTATCTATTTAATTTCGAAAAATTCCTGCAAAATGTCAGCAGATCCTGTTAGATGACGAGTCATTGGAATAAAATGTTAGGGTATTGCTGTCCGGCTGGCTTCTAACTCCATCTGCCAACTCCATCCCCCCCCCTCACTCTCTCACTAGTATCTACTGCACCTCAGGCTGTCTCACAAGGTACAGTAGTGGAACAATTTAAATTAGTCTAGGTGCTTCCCTTACTAATTGATTCTATAAGCAACTATATAATATATGCTTTAGTAGAGAAATTTTAATATCTGCATTCCTCCACCACAGCATATACATGTATTAGTCTACCTCCATAATTCATCTCAGCAGCTAGCTACTATGTGGATCACTAAAAGCTCGGCTGCACAATACAGAGTTCTTGTTGAATATTTCTACATAATATTATTCAACTTAGTCTGCGTTTACTGCACAATTAAAATATTTTAGTAGCATTGTTGTGAAAAAGATGGTGTTTTGCATAAATATTTGGCAGTATATTGCCATGTGAATTCGCAGCTAGTCTCATTGTAGCACCATATCATGTACAATGAGTGCATTTCATACATACCCACAGGCCACAGTGTGACACTGTCCTCCAGTGCAATTGGGTTTCTGTTTACCAACTAATTTATTCCCCTCAAATACGTTTGTCAGTTATCTGCCCCTGGTAGGTGGACACTTGCACTGTTGTAGTATAATGTTTTGATAGACGGCAGCATTAGGGGAGCCCTACAGTAACACAAAACTAATCATTATCTCCAGCTGATAAGAAATTGGTTATCTTCCTGATATCCCAGGCTATAGTAGCCTTAGTTCTCGACAAGTCTATTGTTATTCATTTTATATCTACATGTATGTACTGTTCATTTCTGCAGTCTTGGCCCTTCCAGCTTCTAATACGATATGTCAATAGACCACATGTCAAAATGCGCTATATTGCCGCATATGTGACCAGTTCAGGTGCTTTAATTTATACTGCATAGTTCCTGTATGATGTCTGTTAGCAAGTTTAATGAGTAGTGCCTTACTTTGCCTGTCATAACAGCATTGTATTCAAGTATGAGGTAGTGGCAGTTAACTATACCCACCCAACAGTAATTAACTACAAACATTCATTAGATGTGTCAGTATGCCTTTGTATCACCACACAATAATGCCACGCATAATAAATGCAATCCGCAACTTCTATACTTAGCCCAGAGTGTTGAAATGTTCACTGGCGACAGTGCAGCGTTCATGTGCTACAACTCGTTACAGTCTGTACAAGGAGGAAAGGTTGGGCTGGTCCCTCAATAGAATGGTAAATGTCTGCCTGTTGGGTTCCTCATCCTGGAGTGCTAATAGTCAAGAAGCCTCATAAAAACTCATAAAAAAGGCTTTGGTTCAGTTCAACAGCTGATTAGACATAATGTTTGATTAAACTGCCCTAAAGAAGTGATTAATTTTCACCTGTTAATACATATTCATTCATTCAGAAACCTGATTTAAATATTTATGAAACATTTGGGAACGCTTTGCCAATTCTTAATGACCTATAATGGGCATCCGCAGCTTTGAGTTCTTGAGAATAAAATGCACTTAATGTCAATATAGGATAGTCCCTAGCCCAAATGTTCAATAGCTGATATTAGATGAGTCGAAACAGGATGTTCAGCCAAGTCTGTGTGCGTATTGCGCAATATTATACTCTAGTATTATTAGTTGTATGATAGATGGTGATAATTCCATATAATGCTTTGGTTGACCTAAAATTTGGTGTGTAACGGCATATATTATTTGATAGCAATTCATTTAAATCTGTATATGTTATACATGTAGATTGTTATAACATCTTATACATGTATATAATATATAATATGTTATAATATATAATTACTATGTATTATATATTACATATTATTATGACGTATTATATAACCAGCCTTTACATCAATCAAAGATCAATAAGGAGAGAGAGCATAACTCCAACGGCAGTGACTTCTATTACATTCCCAATCTGTTACTATAATATATAACTATTTTGTGCAAGGCCTACAGTTAGACTGCATTATTTACTTTTAGGTCTCTTAGTCACCTTCTTAGTACTAGAATGTATGGAACCTGAGCTAAACATACAATTTGGTTGTTACAGTCTTGAAGACGTCAAATTTGAATAGCATTTACTGTAAATATAAAGTTGTGTTGATGGTATGGTAGGCTACATTGACGTTAATTTCTCTTTTTAAGCAGTATCTAATGCACACTCAAATATTCAACTGTTGGACAAAGTATTTCCACTTTTGACCATTTTCTACAAAATGGCTGATACATCTTTAGAGTTTGTAAACCAACTGCGCATTACAGAAAGGCAAAAAAGCCCATGACCTCATTTGACTCTCTCCATTTGTAACAACTAATGTCCAGATCTAAATGGAGTATTGCAGCTGTATTTTAATTTCTCTGCAGTGTGTCTAATAATGCTAATTTTAATGTACAACACTTCTGAGTAAAAGATGAATTATAACCTACCATTATACAGTTGCACAATTCCCAACATATTTCGTATGGATTATAAGATGCTACCAGAGTGGAAGCCATACTGGGTTATAGTGGCAGACTTTCTTAAAAACATTATTCAAATTTTTTGTCAAAGCATTGTGCAGGCCATTGTTGTGCAAGACGAGGTTGATTGTTCATAAACTATGTGTGTGAGAGTAGCATTAAGTGCAATCCAGTTCACCTTCATACCAACTGATATGTTATGACTTGACCACAAAATTTAAATAAGGTAATGTAAATTGTAGATCATTATAACAAATATGTTACTATTAAAGTGGATTAATCAAGTAATTATAAGAGAATAATACAAAAGTTCTTTTATATTATTTGAAGTTTATGAATAATGAGAGGTATACTGACTATATCGTTTAATAGAGAGACCTCTGTTCGAATATCAATTGGTTAGTAGGTCTGCACTCAGCACCTTCATCAACTCACTCTATCTATTTCCTTCAACTTAATTGTTGACACTGTTTAGGGGACATGTCAGTTTGAATTTGTGGCTGTGATATGAAAATTGTCAAATGTCAATATAATTATTTTCTGTTTTTAAAAAATCTAATTAAAATTTAATTTTCAATGTCAATAAGTACAATTTGCACTAAAATATCCTACTGGTTCATCTAGGTTTGCCAGAATATGTACACTGGCAGTATTTTACCTTCGTACGATGCAAGGATAAATTAACCAGGTTGAATCTTGCTTTGGCTGCGTACTACTTAGCAATGTACAGTAAAGATAACTGTTTATACCTTTATACATGGAGAAGTTATCAGCCCATATATTATGTAGTGTCTTATAGATTCCGCTCAGTGTAAATGAGCATCGGGAGACATACACCTGGGTGAAGGTACAAACAGCAACAGCACAGGGTCCCTTACCCACCTAACCCTAGAGTTATATATACTTATTTACTCGTCTAGGTTTGGTAAAGTGAAGCACAACTTGTTTTCATTCCTCAGTAAATATATAAGCTGTAAATGATGTGTAGGTCTTCTAGCTCCACATTTAGTCTACTGTATTTAGCACAGGGCTAAGTGCTGCTGCCAATGCAAAGATCCCTATTTTGTTGAGTTCGAGTATAATAGCTGGTATTAACTAATATACACAATATGTACCTATGTAATACTTCTAGACACATCAGCGGTTCAAAACATTTTTGATTGCTATTTACATGGCTGAGGCTCTCTCTGATGAAATATTTTTTAAAATATTTTCAATGATTGAGCTTCTTTTTTGGGGAAAACTAATCAACAACTCGATTGAGCTGCAAGGTCAGCATGTAGTGCAGTGCTGCTATACCTAGAGCCCTGCATACACCTACATGGACATGTCAGCCAGTGTACATGATTGTATGACATGTATGTACACTGTGTGTAACTAATGAATACATGTAGGCGAAAGCCATTATTCCTACCTAAAACTGATCAAGGGGGGGGGGGTGCATCCACCCTGCGATCCCCACATTACTTGTGGTTGCTGCCCTCACACTGCTTACTAGCTATTACTCTAAAACACTTCAACTAAATGTAAAGCACATCTTGAGGATTATACACACTTCCCACTAAATTACCATCAGGTAATGTTCAGGTGCCAGCAAAGCACTCAGCATAATTTATGCAACTTCAATAAAAAGTATCCGGAGTAACTTATAGCAATATAAATATATTATGCCATTATTCAGCATAGCTAGACAGAATTGTATTCCTTTATTTATCCATCCATATTCAATTGGAGTAATTAGTTAACATGAAATGCAAGTCATTAAGAACGAGATTATACGAGATTAGAGTTAGATTAGATTAGGGCAGCTAACTAGGCCCACAGTTCTATTGCTTAATACACATGCACATTATATAGATATATCTAATTTAGTGTTCTAATCTCAGGCTATATACCTCTTTAATTAGTGTATTACTCCCAGCTAATGATGGATAAGTTGTGAAATATACACAATTATGACAACTCAATAAATGGAGGAAGTTCTATGTTACACCATTTGATTTCACTTATACAATCTTAAAACTATATTTAGACAAGAGGCGTAGATATACATGTCCATGTAGTCTTTTAACAAATAATTAGGCCAACCTAACTTATAGATGTAAATTTAAACAGTATTGTGTAGGTGTTTCTTCTAGTCCTTTGGAAGGCAGAGCATTGTAGTCTACAAGTAAAAGAGGTGTATTTAATTCTTAACTTACTACAATATGATCTACATGTATTGTATTGTTGTAGGATAGAGTAGAGGTTCAGCTATCAAAGACAGTATTTTATACTATAATTACAGTGAACCAAGTTTTTATATAATATTACATCACGTATGTAAGGTCACATGCATTCTGGAGATACTTTAATCAATTGTGTCTTGTTAGATCTATCAGCACTCTCAGTGTAGATAGTAGATAGAGTTTCTAATACTCTAACACTAAATAGTGTCATTTGACAGTCTACGTTATTAAGAATATGCTTGGATTCATAGCCTGGGTTCTAAAGTACTACAAGCATTATTTTAGAACATGCAATCAGTGCACTACATAGTATAGAATAATATGTACTGCCTTTAAATCTGAAATCCGCTCTAACCTGGTGACTCATTGGTATGGGAAGGTTGAAGCTGTTTTCTACTTGATTATGCAGTAAATTTATTCAAAAAAACAATAGGAATTTGAACTTATCCAACATAATATACTTCGTGTTAATATGCAATATATATATTTAATTGCATGTATACTATACATGTATAGATAGATAGGTTAGCTAGTTACTACACTTGTGCATACTTGACTGTCTACTATTCCGGCAATCGTTGGCTCAGCTACTCAAGCACTTCTATTTTTACCTTAAAATCTCCAACTAAATAGGCCCGACCCTGCTACTTCTGCCAACAAATAGATGACTCATAAGTCATATTCCTGTTTAGCTCATGATACCTAACTGTGCATCTCAAAATACCCGCCCCTCCTTTCTCTCGACTTCCTTTCTTTGACTGTAAATAGGAGTTATCCCCTCATCCATAAGGTGTAGGCACACCATATTATTCAAATCACACAGTTGGTGTTGGTTTCCACATATCCTGTTGTACCACAGCATGTGTTATCACACCTGTGCACTGCAACAGTGGTCCTCGGCTGTATCATGAACCATCTAGACCAACAGAGTAACCAAACCAAAACATTGCATATTTCCATATTAAAACCATGCTTAACTTGAGTTGGTGTTTTTGAAGTTTGAAGCAAACTATGCTTCAAGCTCTCTAAAATTAACATATTAAATGCCACCCTTTTCTTCATTTGTTTTTGAAGTTCAAAGTTATCGCCAGTCTGGGCTCTGAACATAGTAAAATTTAAGGTTGAGTGCCCGGTCAGTACACCCATAATTGCTAAATTAGCTCCAAAGGCATGGAACCAAGGTTATAAACTAGATCCCTTATAGATACAGAGTTACTGATCACATTTGGTTTCAAATTTCCTATGTTAATTAACCTGCTAAAAGTCAATCAAATGTGAGGTGTAAACTGTATTCTTATGAAATATAATTAGACTGTTTGCAGCACTACTACATGATGGAAATTCAACAAGACAGGTTGGAATAAGTTAACAAAATTAATGACATTTATTATACACAAAACTTGAGTTAATGTTATCATACCATAATAATGAACATGGAAACTGGCAGTGTTCATATATAATTGTTATCACAGAAAATGCAAATTATATTATATACATAAATACCTTTAGAAGATATAATATATATTGTAGGATAGATATATATATATATGTAACCCTGATATATCAGTGTATAGAGAGAATTAGCATGGAATGTGTGCATAATGTCTACAGCTAGACTTCCTTTGCTATTCTAGTATCGCTAATCAAGGGGTAGACTATACACCACTCCTTAACTTACCAGAAAAAAACATAAGAAACCAAGCTAGGAAATGGAAATTGGTTGCAATTTACATAAATAAGAGGAGATTGCTACACCTGCAGTACAAGCATGTACACAGCTCGCAGGGCTGACTAGTTCAATAAATAATAATAACAATGTTAGATAAACAAATAAACAAGAATATCAATATAAGGAGTATTAATATCGTGTCACAGGTAACACAACTCCAGTTGTCAATAGAGCAAATCTCATAGTCTATAGTTTCGGCAGACTAGTAGATCACTAAGTTCTTATAATCCAATAGCAAGACGACAAGCATTCACTGCAGATGTTAATCTGATGACGCAGGGGATTCCAGCCTCTAGTAACATTGGAATGACTTGTCTATGAGGAACTGTGTATGAGATTCGTCTTCCCTCCAACTTCAACCACTGTAACAAAAAGATAAACATAATAAGATGATACAGAAATATAATACTAAAATCAACATAAATTTTAAAACTCAACCTTACTCATTAACAACAATGTTTGGACACTTTTACGTGACGTAATTTATGTTGTTGAATTTATGGCTAATTTACTTACCATAGGAAATCATGTGACTGTTCCGTTTCGACTTTCTACCAATTGTTATATGACGAATTTTTAATACACACAAAACCCCTGCAGGGGACATATTGACATGTGCGTCCCGGGCCACAGCTGTTTCCACCACACTCAACCTGTAAAATTAAATCAAGACGCTACAGAAAATGGCTAAAAGTTACTATCCACTTATTACCATTGTCAAAGTTTTACTGCGGTATAGAATGCATACAATACTGGTTTTTCTCATTAGCACTAGTCTTGTTCTAAAGTGAGCAAAAGATTCTAATTGCTTACCTCCAATTTGCAACTGTGCTTTTCTGCATATTCCACGACAAATCTTTTTTCTCGTGAGACTGAGCTGCCCTGACTTCTTTCTTGGGGTCTTCCAAATGCAGGAGCTAAAATTGTAAATTCATTGTTATTGCTATATTTAATCGAATTATGCAATTTTCTGTGAAAAAATTGAAATTTAGAAATTCCTCATTAAGACAAATCTAACAATATCAAACTATTTTCTCAACAGAGTGGCGCTGTACAAGATACATACCTGATGTCACAGTAGATATCAAAGCTGTAAACATAATAGCCACTACAACAACTTTAGTCCATGAAGCGAATGTTTTAAATTCCATGTTTGATACGTGATTTAATTGTTTCTCAGTTGGTATATATCCAAGTGGATGTTGTCTTGTTCTGTGCTAAGCAATGAATGATTACTGTGGGCTAGTGCTAGCCTTTATATACTCTGGAGATTATGTGATGTCATGAGTAAACAATGCTTAGATGATAGACAACTCATTGGTTCTACTATTCAATGTACACACGTGTTGATACTATACTATCAGTGTGTAGATGCAAGAATAGAGGTGTAGTATAAGATTAGAGGAAATGTTATACTATACTTATGGTTGTAAAAGTAAAACAGCAGATTCATTCATAATTCTGTTGTATTTCCTCGCTCATTAAAAGATGATTGTGCTTCACTTCCCCAACAAACTGCTGATTTGAAATTAGCTTTGGGATCATATTTGTCATTAGGAGAGAAAAATAAACCTACATATTTTAGAAGTAGTATTATCGAAAGAGATTAAAGGTAAAGCAACACAAATTTTTATTATGCATCAATATTACATGTATATTAATGTAATATTGATGTTGTTTCATATATTTTTAATTGAACCATAGCCTCGTATTTGTTGGTTATAGTTTTCAGGCTTTATTTAGCACTCCTGGGGGGATGAAATTTGTCATGGTTCCAATATCTGTGAAGGGCCTATGGAAGAGGCTCTCATCAAGTGTGTAGAGAGAGGGCGACTCCTGCATTGATAACACCGGAAATATTTGATTTTAGTACTTTGTTTGCCCAATTGAAGATGCATGTACCTCTGATAATTAAATTGATTCAAAAAATTTTGTAGAATTGACTTATAAAAGAGAAAATTATCTTTTTTGGGATATAGTTTACCTGTGCTTAGATGAGTAACTTCAGCTTATCATAGTATTTAGAAAAGTTAAATAACAGTAATCATCAGAGGGGAGTGGAGCTGCCTTTACTTTGCATGTGACATGTACGACTTGTTGGGTGAGAAGATAGAAGTTTGGCAGCATATTTTACATAAAACATTTCTGAGAGAGTTTACTTTGTAATCCATACATACATTCTGTCTTCCAAGATACACCCAGTGAAAGTAATTTAACCTGGGTGGCAAGAATTCCAATATGGAATTAATACAGGGGTGGGTACTTCTTCAGCTATCAGAAAAAAAACTAGAATTCACAGATATATTTACATAACTTGGTATAGCCCATCACTGACTCATCCATATTTGCATTTGCATATTAGTCCAACAAGAGATAATTATAATTCTTACAAACTAATTATTTGTATTGCATGTGTGTTTGTAACAGTTCACCAGGAAGTAAATAAATAAAGTTATCTAAGCACTTCCTGTTGAAATACGACATTGCTACAGTCTTGCAAATATTACATGAAATTTTATCAACATAAATTTAACTAATTAATGCAATAAAGGTGCGTTTGTACCTAATAAAACATGATTTTCTGTTAGGCCTACATAGATAGGACTATTATGATATTTCTACCTGCGCAAAATGAAGCCATGTCCAGCTTCTATTTTGGTCAAACTACCACCTTATTAGCCTTGGCTTGTGTGTATAGTGTAGCAACAGAATTAATTAACGAGATATCCCAATGGGAGCACCTTGCTAGCTATAAACTTACATGTACCTCAATTTACTGAATAGTTCATTAGCTCGTGATTCACATAGTAATTTAGCCTAAGTTCTAAGCTCCAATTATAGCAGGAAACAGAGATCAACATAGCATATCTATGCTTGAATGGGAAACCTTGGCATCAGCAAACACAGTTACTCTACTATAACATAATATTATATATTCGGATCAATCTGAAAAGTTTTTCCCAATAAATCTAATTATATTTGTTAATTATTGTTGTAGGTATTACCAGGTAAATCATAGTAGGGCACCTTGCTAGATGTCAGCGTGATCCTAGTAGGGCACCTTGCTAGATGTCAGCGTGGCATCATATAAAGTGCAATAAAACACTGTGTAGTTTAGCTCCCACCGTCACTGTTTGAGTAGATGATATTGGAACTAAATCTATAACTCTCGATTACATGCTGAGATTGCTAGAAATTTAGCCCCCAATTGCATATAGTATGCTTGCGTATATTGCATATATTCAGATTTACGTTTCGCCTTCTGTATTTGTTTCCAACACTTTTAGCAACATAGTCATCAAGTCAATATAGATATACATGCGTTACACAATATACAATGAAACCACACATTTGACGTGAACTTCTGTCATCGGAAGGATCAATACCCTGTATAGAGATCTGCAACCCAAACTAAAATATGTGCAAGAATAAACAAGTGGCTGATAAAATATTCAAAGAATTTTTCATAGTACTACTTTTAGACTTTATGGTGATAGATCGCATAAAACCAACTGTAATAAAAATAACCAATAAGGGTGTAACTGTATTTTATCATCCATCTTGAAGTATAAGAACAGATCATTTGACCTCTAGAACATTGATAAACAACACAAATTAATGTAGAAACAATTTGTGTAATACTCTATGTATCATGTGCTAACAGGTACATGTATATTACTCTGTTAACATTGTATGTACTACAGTACATGTATATAGGACATAACTTCCTCTACCCGGTGTCTTTTTATACTCCCTTCATTCTGTAATCAGAATAATTTCCTGCTGTCAACACTTGCACACTTCCTGTTGACATGTCTAATGCTTCTGTTACTCTATTTTGACACGATTTAACACTTAACAGTCTGATGGATTTTCCCTGTCACTTGAATTGTAAATGTGTGAAACGTGTCATGTAGGCTATATGTCAGTATGATAACTTTATACACATAGATAAATATAATTATCAATATAACAATACAATGTATAACGATATAACTACATAGCGGTACATCAATGTAAAGGATATGACACGTAGGCTTATTTAATAACCACAGAAAGAATAACTACATCATAATGTGGGTAGTATACTTTAGATATTATGGGAAAATATAATATGACTATATTTTTTGGCTATTGATCTGTGATTAGATAAACACTAACTGTAAAGCAAACAGTGTGGGAAGAGTTCCCTAGTATCTGCCTCCAGTCAGCACTTTCCTAGAACTTTCTCCAATTGTTAATCGGTATAGCAGCACAGCATTTTGTTGTGAATAAGAAACTACGTCGTATTCCTCTGTTAACTAGGTGTCGTGTTTACCAAAGAACTTGGGAAAGAAATAATACTTACTAGGGCGTCGTTTTTCTGACATGATTCTGAACAATTACATGTGTAGTTAATTATCGAATACAAATACTTGGCAATTCATAGATAAATCGTACAACAAATATAGTAGCGAATATTGCACAGATTTAATCCGAATGGCATTGATGGAAAGGTTGGCAAAGGATTCAAAACACAGGGTTTAGCCAGCTGGCTACAGAGATATAAGCACAAAAAGAGAAGAGAAAAAGTTATTATGTTAATAATCAAACATTGTATTATAGTGGCTTTTTATTTATTGCAATTCATCGGCAATAATAATAAAACTTTATGTATACTGTCTTTATTTATTTTATTTATTTTGTATTAACTAGGTCAATTTATTAGGTCAATACGAGGTAAGCTATCTCTGCATAGTAAAGCCTAGTCATGTAATACTAGGCAGCACAGTGATCTTAGTAGAAGTAGAATAGCGAGGAAGACAGGTTATTTGGATGAACTTTTAGGCAGCACCAATAAATGAGGGTAGGTAAATAAAGATACTGTTGACAGTAAATTCAAAGCACAACAAGGAAGAACCTGTGCTATTTCATTATAAAGTATCAGTAGACTACTAACTACTATGTACGAATTACTGACTGACATTTGAATATTTCAGTTTTTATCCACATGAAATGTAAACTAACAGAATAGATTGTTTCTAAAGCACCAAAACACATTTCAAAATGTAGCTTTAGTGGGGTTCAATAGTATAGGCATACAATAACACATTTATTCATAATTTTTAACCTATTAACTCTATTTACGAAAACTGTTGCAAAAACTAACTTTTGGTATATTATTCATTACAATAGCATCGTTTTCTTCTGAATAGGTTTAGATTATACTGGCCAGGGCAGCGATGCCTTCCGAAAATTGCTTAAGACTGAGAAAATACAGTAGCCTCTCCATGATGCCTATTTGATTCACACATATAATTTTTGAGTTATTTAATAATTATTTAAGTACTTGAGTCAGAAAGAAAGAGTCCTGATAAAGCCCTCACTGGCAGACAGTGAACTGTTCTGCTTGTTTCAACATTATCATAAAAGTAAAGATGTGAAACTGGGAATTATGATTTATCAACCTAGAATGTCACCCTCATGCCATTATTATTATATACAATTTCCCCTGCAGCATTAAAATGGTGCCATAACATTGTTTTTCTGCCAATGACATTCATCAGCAAGGCTTCCTGTTGAAATATGGAATGATATTAAATTAATTAACAGAATATATTAGTACTAATGTACATACTTGCCAAGTGTCCCGGGTTTCTCGGGACACCCCCGGGATTTGAAAATTGTCCCTACACTGTCCCAATGTCCTGATTTATACCCCGGGAATTAGGAAATTGCTGCTGCAAAAAAATTTATTTATTATTTCCTTTGGTTTTTCCAAAACATTGGCTGAAAAAAGGTTGAGCGTCGCAAATCCTGGGGAATTTTGCTAAATATAATGCTACACACCGTTTATTTTTAAAGTAGTTCGATGTCTACTGACTGTCGTGTCTATGCCAATTGCCACCAGTGATAGCCCAAACTCTGACTAATTCCTGAGCTATATTGGCAGTGTACTAAAGCCTCTCCAACAGTGGATAGCTATTTTATATAAACGCTCTAATGTCAATGACAACCACCGCGCGAATGAAAATTCACTCATTGATATTGTAATTATTTGCTTGTACAAATAATGTTTCCATTATTAGTCTATTGGATGTTAATTTAGCTGTTAAGCCAAACAATTCTCACAGTACAGACAAGCAAAAGACTCGGCAACTTTCAAAATTAAAATCAATGGGTCAAATTTATTTATTTTATTTCTAAATGTAAATTAGGTTTTTAATATCAATGTTATAATATAATTATGATAATCCATAATAATTATATTCAGTAATACTAGAGGGTGAAGAAGGCATAATATGCCTTCTTCACCCTCTAGTATTACTGATGGTGGTACCAATGACATAGCCAGGCACACGCTGACCCGGAAGCATATCAAAGCTGTTGTCTAAAAGCTGTCACGTCACTTAAAAGCTTAGAAGATTTGTTTATTCTCAATAATTCTGAAGTTCAAAAGACAGGCTTACATTATGATTATAATTTTTAATATAATAATTATAAACTTAACTTATGAAAATACTGAATTATTAATATTATTATTATAATTTAGAGTTTTCATAAATAAAGCTATTTATATGTTTATAATTTAATAAAATGAAACAAAAATTTGGTTTCTAATAAATTTTTATGTTGTGGCAAGTTTTATAGGTCTTCTTTAGATAATCCAACCTGAAGCACTTTTTGCAATTTCATTCCTATTCTAATTCTTCCCACCATTTTAAAACCATTCCAATATGCATGTAATATGAACATATTTTTGACCACTAGAGCAGCATACAAATACAAGTGAAATTGCCCTAACTACTGTCATTTTAGTGGCTGACAAAAAATGTTTTGAATGCGGGAGAGTGCTCCTCTACCCCTCCCGCACCCTTTCTGGCAGCCCGCTACGCGGGCTGGCATGGCCTGCGGTCATGTCACCCGTCCTCCCTCTGGTCCGCGCATGTGTCCAGATTTTTTACCCAGGTTACTTGGCAAGTATGCTAATGTATGTTATGACTATTAGTCTTCTCAAATATTCCACAGAAAACCAAAGCTACATGTATTATAATTGAAACAACACACTAAAATGGAGCACATGACACAATTCTCAATTAGTGGCTATACATTAGTCTGTAGAATTGAGACCATTTTTGTTTTTGATAGCGAAGAAAGTAGTCTTAGATCTTCTCAGCTTCTCTTTGAGAAAGTAGGGTACGGAATTCAGGCAGACTGTTTGTTTCCACTATAGGATAAAGGTTCAATAGGAGTCATAGCCTACTTATCACTTGTCATTGACTGGTTGTTTTATCCTTGCGCTGAAAGTGATTTTGCCATCAATGCCTTATAATATAAACAAGCCGCAGTGTTATTGCCAAAGAGTAATAAATTAAAGAGCTTCCAATAGTAAAAGCAAGCATCATTTTGTAAAGATTGGCTCTTGTTTCGACAGACAAAACATCTTTCTAGCTCAATCTGTGTTTAAATTATATACAACACTTTACAGCACTTTACAACATATATACAGCACTTTGAGGGCATGTTTGTTTCATTTTACTGGTTATTGGGCTGACTAGCCTGAATATGTGTGATAATTGACACGTATATCAAGGTTGTTGATGGGGTATTGCAACTAGGATAGTAGATTTCAGTGTTTTTGATGGCACTAATGCCTATACAAGATAGTGGCCAAACTCAACCTTAAACCAACAGCAGATAAAAAATAGGAAACTGGCTTTGGTTTCCATTTTCCATTCAGTAACATTATATTCCTGCATTGGAAGGTTAGCCAAACAAATGAAATCATTTTTTGCCTATGGAGCCGAGATCACGCCATTTCTACTGAAAACTATAATATGACATTGTCCAAAATAAACATAGAGTCAAAAATAATAATATACATCAAAGCTAACAGTGTTTACCTTCTGGGTCTCTTCTACCTGAGTGCGGCTGCAGTGCAGCATGCTGCCACACTTCTACTACCAGCTGATTGCATAATTCTTGCATCTGGGAAACCGATGCGATGCCACTCCAAATCAGTTTTTATTTTGTCTCAAACTCACAATCACTACTACACAAAAATAAATAAACCTTCCATGATTATTAATCTATCAGCATTATACTTTATACCGTAGCTTTCAACGTTTTAAAAAATGATTCTAGCACCTCTCTTTTTGTCCAATTTCAAAAAAGTGTTGTCTATTAGTCTGGTATAATATTTTATACGTCTTTGAGAGTTTGCGATCATCTCTTAGCCTATGCACCATGCATCTCTTAGCCTATGCACCATGCATCTCTTAGCCTATGCACCATGCATCTCTTAGCCTATGCACCATGCATCTCTTAGCCTATGCGCCACGTATCTCTTAGCCTATGCACCATGTATCTCTTAGCCTATGCATCATGCGCAATGCAGATGATCCTACAATGTCAGAGGCTATTTTTTACGTCACATATCATTATATTAGGTTGGTAGTCAAAACATACAAGCATGATGTGTCCGTCTACCTCATATCCTGTAGGATTATAGTGCACGCTGTCAGCTGGTGACATTGGGCTTAGTCTGACTAGCTTGACCATCTAATGCCCAAAAGTAACTGTTGTAATAGATGCATTAGTAGTTGCTGCAATGGTGTATAGCCGGTGCTGGAGATGGGGCGAAGATCAGGTCTAATACATTTTCAGGTTCTCACCTGGCAGATACAAGTCGTAGGTTCAAACTATAAAGGATTAGTCACACGGCAGCGAAATCTTCAAAAAGTTTGTTGATGATTTTTTTGTTACCGTGACTGGAATGGCTAGGCTAGTGCTACAGGCAGCCATCATTCACTAGGTTTGTGTTAGTAGAAGATTACTAATAATATCGGCAGCAGTGCTGTCGTGTTACAATAACATCCCAACCTGCACATGTAGCCTATTAACTGTGCAGCCAACACCCATTCTGCTTAATCACAGGGGAAATTCTAGTTTGGTTGCTCACATCGACACGTACCTCTACCTTACACAGTGGCCTTCACGCAAGTAACTACTCATACCCAAGTTATATTAGAGCATGATGATGGAATTTTGGCAGCATGGAATTATCAAACTACGTTTTTTGAGAGACAAGGTTAATTGAAATTGTAATTTAATACTTTATATAGTTCTTGTTACTTACTATATCTTCCTGTGAGTCAGTGACTGTAGCATAACTAGTTTATTTAAACAGCTTCAATATTTTCGACCTGATGTCATATTTGAATGAGTTGTAAACACTAGTGACCAGGCATGATTGAATGTAACATACGTAAGAGTGTGAGGGAGTCAGAATGTGGCGGTGGCGGGGGAGTTGATATAATCGACATCTTAACTGATAAGTAACAAAGGAGCTGACCAAACACTCTATTGTCATAGATAGACACAAAGACATGTGTTTCACATTTCAAACACAAATAGGCCTATGCGTGACTGGAATTAGAAAAAAGTTTGAAGATGAGACAAGTTTGATGCATGTGCAGTAAACTATCTGACTCACTCGGGCATATCAACTCTTTTCAATAAATTCAAGAATGGTATAATAATACGTAATATAATATAATAGACACACATGTCAATATAATACAATAGTAAGATATTGCCAGTCATTATGATGTTGTAAACATGTTGGATGATTTATCCCACAAAATTTTATCAATTTCAGTAGGCTACATACAGTATGTTATTCTGTAATAAATATTATGTATTTTATCTACTTGTTGTGCTTATCTCTTTTGGTTTTAAAAAATTGTAGGTGGTAGTGTCCAAAGAGGAGTCTATGAAAGTACACGTACTAATTATTTGCAACCTTGTGCATGTATATGTCTCACCAGTACATATAATGATATACTGTAGACTAGCCTATATGGTTGAATACTATCAAAATGCCACAGTATCATATGTGTGTGATAAAACCATCCCATTAATTTGGAAAGTTGAGTACGTGCTTTATACTAGTGAGTATAACCTTGCATGTCCGTATAATATATTATTATTGGGTAGGACACGTGTGCCTAGAGATGATAGCTGGGTATTATACAGTTGTTAGTATCACACAAGCACATAGCCTGGTAGGATAAAGTCATAAGGAAGTATATAGTACATTTCTATTAATGTGTGTACGCAGGCTATTTATTTTTCTACACGAAATGTAAATATACATGCGCACATGTAAAGCACATTATACAAATATGTATAATATAACAGCATGAATTTACATACATGTACAGGTATATATTATATAGACGTCTGATATTTCCTAATACAAGTAAATAATAGACCTGTCAAAAAAGGTGATATTATACAATATTACAATATTGGTACTGTATTTATATCATGTTTTAAACTCTGTAGTTACGACATATATAAAATTTATGGCAAGCCAGAGGCCAAATATCATTGTTAACACAAAAATATCAAAATTATGAAAGTGAAGCACAAAAATAGGAAACTGAAATCACACTGTCAGTGTGCTATATTAACCAAGAGTATTTAACACTGCCAATATGTATGAAACTGTAGCAGTAATTTACTACAGTATATTATATAGGAGCAATACTATAACTATGTGACAAATGCGTAGCAATACATAATAAATAGGCATTGTGGATTTATATTTACACGTAAGTTCAAATTCTAACCCGTAATCTAGGCTCCTATTGGTCATTAATTAATATTAGATTGCAATAGCACAGCTTTACATAAGATCGGGCTTCCTATACCCCCCCCCCTCTTCTATAAGCAGTATCTGGTGACCCCTAGATAACTCTATTGGCTATTTACCACAGCACATGTGAATTCCTGGATTGGTTTGTAGAATCTGTATGTGATAATCACTTCAAGTTATCAATGCGAGGTACCATCACCCCTTTCTGTGCTGTCTAAGTTAGTGTTCTCTTCCACATTATCTAGCCTTTGCTTTGCTAGCAAGTGAGTTTCGGCAGTAGGGGCCGTGTGGTCAGCACCCATACTAATAGATGCTCGGGCTGTAGATAGATGGCTAACTCCTGTCATAACGCTACCTTCGGGCACCTGTCGATGACTGTACTGTAGACAACTAAATCTCTTCCTGAACACCTTACCCAGTAGTGTCAGCACTTCGGTGTTAGCGTAGCAGAGTACAACAGCCACCAGGAGGCCCTGCAAGTGACGACAATAAAAACACTGTATATTTTAGTGTGGTGGCAATAAACGCTGCTTCCTTTGAGGACAAAAAATTAGCAAAATATTACAATTATACGTCCACTGGTGTACAAACAATGTGGGTTCCAAGTAGGTAAACAAAAATATTTTTAGCTCACTTTATTTTCAGATTAGCGTGGCAGCTTAGAATTATATTTTGTTAAATTTACGTATCGGACATCGGGCATTGACTCCCATGTTGAAAGTTTTCCCAGAATTTTGTGTTAGTAGCTTTCCCTGTATAACTGCTACGGAAGTATTCGAGTATTCTTCATGCAAAATTGACAGGATGTAGGTAATTAAATGGGTCATCCGAGAAAACACATGCAAGTGTAGATTAAAACCTTTGATGTCATCAACTCAAGTACACCGATAGGCTAACAGTTATCAGGCTACTCGACAAAAAAGCGAATAATCTTTGGCAAAAACAAAGTGTGTTTAGCGGTTATCAGTCGACAGCGCTGCCACAAAGTCAATACTCGGTGTTACACCGCAACGATACAATAACTGTACTATTTACCACTAAAAGTTGCAGCAGTGGAGGCTAATGCTATAATAAGTACGTCTGTCCTCGCATGAATGGGAAAATTTGGTCGAAGTTTACTTAGAATAATTTTGGTGGAAAGGTTTGTGATGTAAATAAATTGGTGATAACATAGAATTACCTACTCCATGGGTGATATTTAATGATTGACTAATATTTAGGTAGATTTTTTTAGTTGCTGCTTGTGTAGCAATCATTGAAACGTTTTCTAGTGTAATGGCAGTAACCAATTTTGTAACTGTAAAGGCAAACAGAATGAGAGCATTTCAGCAACTAGTGAGATATCGAAACTGTGAGCTGTAGGCGTTGTAATGCTATCATATAAATGATGATATATTGACATAGTACAGTGTAATACAATGATGAGTTTGCACATGTTTATCATCAAAATATATCAAAACACTGTAATTGTGTGTAGCTGACACATTGTACTATTATAGTCAACTGTACAACAGGTAGAGTAGTAGGAAACTACATTATTTCAAACTGACAAAAAGAGAAATTGTGTAATTATGAGTAGACTAGAACTAGTTTAAAATAGAATATCCTTCTGTAGTAGACATACACATGTATATACTGTAGTAGGTAGTCCAGTAATAGTGCTATGCTGACCTGAAGGTGTAGTATAGCGGCAGCTACACAGTCTACCACTAGTTTGGTCTTGTAATGTGTCTCTTCATCGGGGCTGTAGAGAGTGAAAAGGAGAAGTAGACCAAACGGTGGTACGAGTATAGCCATGGCTCTCAGCAGACGGCTGCAAGTAGAACAAGCAGTAGGCTCTTAGGCTATACATACTCACAAGTAATAAGTGTGGAAACATGTTTCCCCACCATTGCATTTTGTAACAAGGTAAAACCTGTTGTTCTATCAGAGTGTTGGAAAGGTAGAATCAATTTAATGAAAAAACAGCAACAATGTTATTTACTTTAGCTGAAGGTGTCAACAAGGAATTCAACCGCTTATGTTGTTAAATACAAAGTTGTCCTCTCTTTGTTTCTAACTTGTGCAGATTTTATATTGTATCAGCTGAGTGATAAGAGAAAGCATGGAATCCCATGATTGATTTTAGGGCACAACAATTTCCGTATCAGAAAATTATGCTCTACTGTGCATGGAACCCAGGTTATATTTTCAAACAAACTAGTTTCAACTGCAGGGTTGTTGACGTAGGCAAACTCTAGAACTTGGCCAGCCAGACTTGAGTTCGTTTCCCTACCCAGCTGTAGCCAGGGGAAATATTGTCTCACTACTACAGGCAGCACGATTTCATCCTTACACTATATTATTAATAATATCAGAGTAAAAATAAAACTATATTTTTTATAAATGTACAATAAAGATTAGATGTTGTTGCAACACCTGGTTTCACAAGCAGTTAACACAGTTTACAGCCAATTAAAATATTAGTTTTAGAGGTTGAGTTTTCCCTCGATATTATGCATAGATCAGTAGTATATATGAGTGTGTACGCTCTGCAAAAGGATGTGAAATATTTTCTTTTCGATGAAATAATAATAGTCTAACACAGATTACTTTCTCTAGCCAAGTGAAAGTAACAGTGAGGTGAAACACAGGCTACGGGTACATGTACAGTAACAGAAGAAAGCAAAGATTAAATTTTAAAATAATTTAAATGGTTAGTACACAAAAAATATTATCAGGCTGCCCATATTAAACAGTTGGCATTGTCGTTTTTCAAATTCAACGGCTGGAAATACCTATAGATATAAATACATGTATACGGACAATAAATAATACTGTAAAAGCAGTAGTACATGTTTGCATATATAATATGTATTTTAATAATAATTATGTGCTAAAATATAACAAATAATATTATAGTATAGTAGAATAGTATCTATAAATATCTTAGATGTGGTATAAAACTCACGCATAATAATCTGGTTCATCTTTCCTTGCTGTCATTTTAGTGAGAATCACCTTCATGATGTTTACTAAGAAAGCAATATTCAGCTATAAATAGTAAAGAGAAAACCATACCATAAATACAAACAGTTTACAGAGGGAAGGCAGGAAAGTATATTTTATAGCCATGGTTCCTTAACTTGCTAAACGAGCGTAAGGGGCTCATCATTTCACTGCTCAGTATAATGAAATAAATTTGTAGTGAAAGTTAAGAGCAAACATAATATGTTGGGGCGGTGATGGAAATACTGAGTAACCACCCTTACCAATAGCATAGAAATAGTGAGGGGAACTGTAGAGCCCCAACTAATCTCTTAAAAGTCGATATCAAAACAAAGATGGCACTACACCTACATCTGCTAAATGATGCCATATATAAGCCCATAATATTATGATTATAACTAGATTGATGTTTCTGGCACACTACCAACAGTAGACAGTCGATGGGCTGATGTTATGGTGAGAGCTGATTGGTTGGTTGGAGGGGCAGCGCTGCCTATTTTATAATATAAAATACAGAAAATAGGCTGAATAGATTTCTATACCAGTAAAAAGTCTGGTTTTAGCAAGTTAACAGATGACTAGCATACAAAGTGGGTATCTGTAGTAAAAGAATATTATTTTAGTAGAAATTACCAGCACACAGAGTATAATCGGGCCGTTTACAATCCAATCCAGATTATCTCCCTTGAACCAACATCTGAAATAATAAGATAATACAGATGTTATACTAATAATCTAATAGTCATGTTTAATTGACACAGTAAATAGTAATAGAGAACGTTTACATATTACTAGTTGATAGTAAATGATGCTGAATTTATCCTTGGGAAATATGAACATGCTGGAATTTCCAAAACGGAATACTAAGGTTTGCATTCCCTTAGAATTAGTGTTGAAAAGACAACCATTGTTATGTAGCTATCTTACCACTGAACCAATAAAACCGTAAAGATAGCGTCTGCTCGTACCCAAATCTCTTGTTAACAGCATAAAAATCACATGAAATTTCTCAATTCTGAAATGTGATGTAATGCTAGCATTCTCCTTTGATTTTCTTTACATAAATTAGCTTTGCTTTTTTATACAAAATGTAGTAATTAGGCCATTGTGACATTTGAAAATTTTATTTTTGATCGAGTTGAAAACCCATAGCAATATCGATAAGTAATGACCAGAGTTAAAATTAAATATTAAAAGAATGGCACATGTGCATAATATTAAAATTTCCTAGCTGGCTTGAGCACTTTTGGTTTTACAAATGGATAGAAATAGTAGGTCTATATTTCGCAGTTTTGTGAAAAATTGGGGACATGCTTGAACTTTGTTTCAGTTTTGAAAAGTATTTTACATGATTATGTAATATTGTTACATAATTACATTGTATGTGGCAAATATTCAGAGAAACTCTTTAAACTCTTCAAAAACTGGTTAAAAGGGGTAACCCAGTGTGGTACATTGAACTCTGGGGTTACAGTAGAGTAAAGTGTTGTCTGCCCACAACCACCCAAAAGTAACCAACTTTCTATGTAATGAAATTCAGTGGCCAGGTAATAGGGATTTATGCCTAAGAATACATCATAAATAAGTTACATGTAAATAAAACTATGAATAATTATTATTAAACATCCAATTTTGATAACCCACTGTCTCACCTGAAAGTGACCAGAAATGTGTTAATTCAAATTATAAAAACCAATAATTCTCACACAATAGTGTAATACTCAAGAAATAGTGGGTCTGAACTTCTGAACAATGTGCTATCACGTTGTAGTAGCGTAAGCCGACCTCAACGAAAGGAAGTATAACCAAATGTTAGCCTTGTTGATATACAGTATTAGCCAATTGGAACCAATCTATCATATTAATATTGAGAGCCAACTGGCTGCTTCTCCAGCCAGATTGCACTTGATGACCCCAAATAGAGGGACGGTCACTGGGTCACCAGCCAATGTTGTATAAGCAGGAAATTCGATGAAAATATTAAATTATTAGCATTTCCAGGCTTAATGTCAAGGACACTTCAGTATTGACATTGAGAACGGGTTGTGCTGCCTGACTGATATTTACTGGCAGCCCTAGTGGGACTT
Organism: Bugulina stolonifera; assembly: GCA_935421135.1. Lineage (NCBI taxonomy): Eukaryota > Metazoa > Bryozoa > Gymnolaemata > Cheilostomatida > Bugulidae > Bugulina > Bugulina stolonifera. The sequence goes on along the minus strand of OW285193.1, from coordinate 13,649,581 downwards.
CGATGATTCTACTGTTTGTATTGTGTAGGTGCTGACAGTTATTTATAACACTTGAAGCAGCATCGACTGCTTACATAGCTATTACACAAGTAGAGCTGTTTTACCTACTGCTTACCAGTGAATAATTACATACATGTACATTACTAGGCACTGCATGAAGCAATAAAATGTACTATAATAATTAATTTTAATTATAATTAAACAGGCCATGCTGACGCTAGACTTTTATATTATAACAATGGTGATTCCCATTAAAACATGTTTTCGTCAAGTAATTTTGCTGCCCACACGATGCATTGGGGTAGTTGCTGAATAAAACATCACATTATTTGAAATACACTTATATTATAATGATATGTAAATTGTACATACACGTGAATGTGTGTGCCGATATTTCGGTGAATAGAAGTGTTCAATTTAAGGAGATACAACTCCTAGGCTACTTATTGTAGATATATGCAGTGGTCAAAGTTGGGGGGGTCGTGGTGGGACGCAGTCCCCCACCATAAATTTCAGGGGGTCCCTCAGACTGATAGACCCCCTACAGATTACTATTATAATAATAATAATACTAATTGGACCATATTTTACCTTAAAATACATGTCTGTACTCACCCAACATTGCCTTGAACTGTTGTAATCTTTACTATCACATATATACTGGTTATCAGCAATGGTACACCTGTCGGATAGATAATATATAAATAAAATAACATAACTAAATTTGTGGAGTCAACTGCTCAAATACGTTGTAGATATTGTTCATAGGAATACAGTAACATGTACGAGTAAATGTGTAATGTTAGTAGATGAGCCAAGTTGCAGTACGACTTTTCGTCACTTATCATAACCATAAGCATAGTCATAATGATAATCGTGGTCATAGCCATAGCTGTAATTATAGTCATACTCACAGTCATAGTCATAGTCATAGTCACAGTCATAGTCACAGTCATAGCCACAGTCATAGTTAAAATGATATGCAATACCTAACATATAATAATTAATGACCCAAGTACAACATTACTACAAGCACATGTACATCAGTTGTAATAGTAGGTCGGCTCACAGTCATATGTGTAGGTACAGTAATTACGCAGGTAGAGCAGGTAAATCAGTTGTAGACTAGTAGTAGGAAAATAGAGGGTGTGTGGAGGTGGCATTCATCAGTATACATATCATCTTCTCCTTATTTAGGCACGCTGATGTCATAGATTATTAATTTAAATTTTAAGATATTGATATTATCACGTTCTTCAGTCTTCTAAATGATGATATTACATACGCTGACAGCTGGCAGCTCATGTTTGACATATTGTTTAATACAACATGAATAATTGGCAATATTCCAAAACCCATGGCAATACTAGTTAATCCTAATCCCTGCAGATTAAGGTATGACCTAAACATCTAATTAATGGATTAACTGTTCAATAACCAGTGTTATAGTATGTAGACATTCCTAACACACAACAATAGCCAATTATTAAACTGTATGGCAAATAAAATATTAGATAAAAATTAGTTTATTACAACAATTCATGACCAATGCATCAACTTATTCACTGTGGCCTGACCTAACCTATGTCAACCAAAGGAAATGTAGATTATATCCCACAATACCACAGCAAATGCTTCTATATAACATTAATAACATAATATGATCTTCAATTAGTTTATTGCAGCCTATGTTCTCAAACCATGTAGAAACTTCAGTTTGGGCACACATGGAGTACGCCGAAATAAGTTTAGCTTCCAATCAGTAGAACTGTGGTTAATTAGTCCCCAACCCATCAATGGAAAATTTGAGTAAAATAATCAATTTTATGGGTGAAAATAGAAACAATTTTATTTGAACTCAGTCTGAGAGGAGTTCTGATTGCCACAAGACAGGATTATGTACTTTTAAACAATGCAGTGCAGTCTTTGGTCTCAATAAAAATTCCTGGTTGCATTAAATTAGGAATTGTCTTCCGTTGTACAAGTTGATTGATGATATGTAAAGGTTAGATAAATTAAATGAGAGAATGGTATTATTTGCCTTGTGTCACTACCAATATTTGTACATTCTTAATCGTCATATCTTTGATTCACATTTTAAAAATACTTTGATTTTAAATTCAAGCCAAAAATATGACTTACTTTGCATAAAATTCAACCTCAACATGGAAAGCTATTAATTAAACATTTTCACATTCTTACGTAAACCTCTAAAGGGTGCCTCTGTGGCTGAAGATGTGTTTGCACTATGGAAGTCAAGTATACAACAAAACCTCTTTCCAGACCAAATTGAACTTGTTAAAGATGTTGAAGTTTGTTTGTTTAACAGTGTTAGTTTTTGATGACTTGTAGTATCATCTACTTCCACACCTTCAGTAGGTAATAAAATGTAAAGTATTTTAACCCAAGTGTTTACGTTGCAACATGTTGAAAGCTAGTAGAACCAACCCATAGACTGATGCATGTAATAAATATAAAACTCGAGCTAATTTATAAATTTAGGTAAATGAATATTTTACTTGCGTGTGTGAGCATGTGAGCATGTGTAGTAATACATTCCTATTGATACTAGCGTATAATATAAATGTCTTCTTCAAATGTTTATAGGAAATATAAAATCAGTTATTACTGGAATAGATAGTGTGATTCACCCTAATCATGCCATTATATTCATAGCCATATCGATATCGAAAGGTAATTTGGGAGAAGTTGACTGTAAAAATGGTTTTACGCAATTTGAATGCATAGAATTATGTGTTGAAATGAACCACATGTATGACTAAGCTCTGGTTATAATGATTGTATCTGTGCATTGTGCGCTCTCCTATAATATCAAATTGAGCCATATACATGGTCAAGTTATAGTGAATATTCAGCTCTTGTACTAATATCAAAACTGGAGTTGTCCTACCATCTATTGCAGTATACAATATACAATATACAATATACAATGTATAATATACAATACACAATACACAATATTATACAATATACAATACAATATACAGTATACAATATACAATATCTAACTGTAGAATTACTGTTTACCAGTATTTTTCTGATATATCTATGTAGGCAGTAGTAGTGTCCAGTTTGATAGGTACTCTCTACATACTCCTATATATTGTAGTTATAATGGCCAAAGAGTCAACTCCTAAATGTAATACTGCTACACTGTTCCCAATATTGCTGTTCAAAGAGCCAATTTCTGACTGCGATATGATAGCAAGTTCTATACTACCCTAAATGCTATACTAACTACCTATTACTATCTCTATACTAAGATATAGGTCTACATTTATATTTATATAATGTGTTTTAATAACCCTATTAGAAGGGCGTTCTCACCACCCACACACCACTGTAAATAATATTTAACAGTTAGAGATATTTTTACCAACACTGATACAATAGCCTATTATCACACACAATGTAGTTTGAATGCACTAGTATTACTGCTCCTAAAGAGAGGGAGGTATTTGCACCTACCCCAACCAGCAACACAAAGAGCAGAGAACTTTGGGTTTTTGAAAGTATTCATCATGAGCCAGTTTAGGTTGAATCCTTCCATCAGCATCCACATAAACATGGATAGAGTAGCAAATCTGGTCATAGCATTGAGAAACCTGCAACCCACCTGCAAACACAATGTATCATGTAATACATATATATTTGAAGTTCATATGTGCACATGCATGTAAACTGTATGTACAGGTGACACGCATGTAGCAAACAGCTACACCATGTACATATTATGTTTAGAAATCCTCAATGCTGGGAGTTATCACCTCATGTGTTCTATAGGAAAGACAACTCTTGATATGAGTAGCTATTCACAATGATGTCTCATAATTTCTTCTCCTGACCATACAGTAAAGCCAAAGCATGTGGTTTAATCACAAGCTTATACCTTATTACAGAATTATAGGTCAGAATATAAAAATGATAGAATGTTGCCATTAGTGGCCTCATGTGACAAAGGCTAATATTTTCCTATCAGCAATAACACATGGGGAAGCCCCTCTTGTTTGGGTTACACATGTACATCATAGATATAATATACACATGCTGTGCATAGATGGGTACATATATTATATATTATATTATATACTATAAAATACATATGTGTGCATATTATATCTATGCAAGTACATGCAGGATAGGTTTTGCAGCAAGCTATAACAATAAATAGTGCATGGTAAGCAGTACATGATCTAGCATACCGAGTTTGTTTTCAATATGTCATCAACAACGTTTGGAGCTTTGATTGTAAGCTGGTAGATCAGATAAATGGAATCATAGAGAGCTAATGCTACGAAGAGATTTATGTGAATCTTGATTCTCAACTGTGTATGTAACCTGAAACAAAATAAATTAGCAATTACTCGTATTATTTCACAATGAGCCAAGCTTTTGACATGAATTTTCCTTTTTTAGAAGCTCCCTGTAACAAGCATTATTTTATATAAAAGTATGACCAACCATCCGAACTTTCCACACATAGCAAGGATGGTCTATTTTCAAAAATGTCACTACCGACCAGTAAAAATTTTTTGGGGATAGTGTCCTATTTCATTCTTTTTCTTTAGATATCAGATGCAACAGCATCTGATGTGTGTTTACAGTAGTGTGTCAGAATGTGCCACCAGTACTTGTCACAGCATGGGGCTGCGATTATAATTCATGAAGAATCATAACAGCGCTTCATCATATACTAACATGTGATGTACTTTGTACATACAAGTCAGATATTACGATACCGTAAACGATGACTGATGCTTTGGAATCAACTCGTATATTTCCGGATCTTAGCGAAGATAGGTGTTTAAATTTATTACTTGTATTTTTTATATTAGACTTTTTTTGTAAAATTTAAATACGCATTTATGATTAATCAAAACCTACTGAAATCTTATTTACAAAAACCAAATATATGAATTAACCTAATTGAAAAGCAATTTTATCAAACAACCAGAATACAAGGGGAGATAAAGCCGAATACTAAAGCAAAGATGAGGTCTGACAACTCCAAAACATGTTTCTGGGATGCATTATCACTTAGAGCATGGTAACCATTCTAATAGTGTTAACACTGATAAAGCATTTAAAATATGAATCTGAACCCAAACTAAGTGACCTTGCAATGCAAGTCCCGGTGCGGAGTTCAACTTATGTAATGTATCTTGAAAATCTCACCTGCTTTTTTACCTTAGCATTGTAATAAAACAAAATTAATTTCTTTCCTACCATCCACCTTTGATTAAGAGTATTCATTACTGCTATCATACTCTGGAGCCATACAGAGTTTTAGTATATAATAGCTCATCTAAAATGCTACGCTGGTTAACGTTAGGAACCAGCTTTCCCATGCATTCAAGATGGCACAACTCCAAATAAGAACATAGGCATTCTCTTTGTATCAGAACCTCATACAGTGATTATGATTAAAGTGTAAGAAGTGAATACAACTAAGAGTTTTACTAACTTGAGACAGAAGAATATAACAGTAGCAGGGATGATAGCTAGTAGACTGAGTATCTCACAAGTAATCTGAATATTGTATCGAGCTTTGACCCAACCCTAAAAATATAAACAATGCATACATACAGTAGGCTATTAAGAATTCAACAATAATAAGCAAAAATTAATAAATTTACAACCTGTTTGTTCAACTCCAAAACAATTAGGCTGCAATGAGGATACCAACACTTCTATTTCAATATGTACAACGTACATGTACCATTAGTATGGCACAGGTACATGCATATACGCTGTATGTATATGAAAATAAACACATTGTAAAGTGAGAAATTATTATGCTTGAGTATATTACTCCATTTAGCTAAGGTTAAAGTCAGTACACCTGTGACCATACAGGGATACCTGTGCTGTTATTAGTTAGCATGTATAACTGATCGATTTCCTATACAACTCCAAATAAGGATGTAGACGATAATTATCATGTAACAATCTTAATCTCCAATTGTTCTCTTGTGGCTGAGTAACACTTGAACATAAAATCATTGTAACTAATTTTACTTACAGTAAAGACGACTTCTACTTACAGTGATATTATATATATACAAATGTAAACACAAAGCATATGCACACCTGATGACAGGAAAGGAGATCTTTGTCGACACATAGTTTGTAGCTGGACTCGAACAGTGCCTCAGAGAGTGAGCTATTCCATGTACCATTGGCTAAGCATTGTCGCTCGACGTAATGTACATCTGAATGACATACAATACAGTTGTCTTAATTAATGCAATATACAACAATCATGGTTGACTGTTAAACTTTCCACTGTTTCAATGCTACACTGTATAAAACCACTATAATAATGCTATAATGTAGTGTGGAGTTGTCCACTCAATAACCACTAGAGAGAAGACAATTTTGAAATAGTATGTATTCGATAGGATATAGAATACTGTAACAAACCTGCTCTATCTGTTAACAGTTAACTTGTCAGAACTATAAGAAACCAATGCACATAGACAACATTCCCCTATCTATAATAGATAGGGGAATGTTGTAGAGTATTTTACATCCACTAGTAAAAGATGAGGGCCATGAAAACCATGAACAAAATTTGCTGTAAACAGGAAGTGCAACCAAATCAAACGGCACAATGAGCTAGTATGACAATACAGTACCTGGATCCACGCAAGCTTTCACACTTTCTATTAGGAACTCTGGACATGGTTTGCGGTGAGTAGGAAGGGGTTTCGTTCTTTTCCAGCACTTAAACATGTCGAACGTTGTCGGACATAAATCGGCAGAAGATTCATCTGCATCGGATTCTGTGATAGGAAAAAATAGAAGTACAAATAGTGATGTTGACAATGAACAATTAGAATTCCATTTCAGTTGCAGTCTTAAACTGTTTGGGCTGTTTAAATGGTTTATAAAAGAATATCTCATGTTCAACTTGGCTAAAGAGCGGGCCATTTCAAATATTGTAAATTCGATCAGCACGTCTAAATTAATTGCGAAGTCTTAGAAATATTACTAATGGATTTTGAGAGAGTTTCCTCCTTCTGCTCTTCAACCATTTCCTCACAGCAGTCTATAGCTTCCTGGCAGCATTCTTCCCAATGCTTGCACTTGACCTTGCTGCCAACTATGTCACATATCTCCTCGCTGTTGCTTAGAACTGGTTCAACGCTAAACGATTTTTTGGTGAGACTTTCTGCAAATATATTACTAAAATACAGATTTATCAAGATATTAAAAATTTTAACTCGTCACTGGACTTGATTTGAGTAGATGGTAAAAGCTTATACATTGCCGGCTTGACTAAAGGCTAGGAGTCTGTAGTCTACAAAATTTGCAGCAGCGGTTGAAATTTTACAGTTGACATTCAAATAAACCTAAACAAGAATAAAAGTTAATTGAATTGTTCGATAACAGATAACAGCTCTCTTTTATGAACAATCTTCTTGTTAGGTTTACAGAAAACTTTGTAGAAAAATAAAAAAGCAAATACTCCAGTGCTATAGGCCTACAGAATGGAATAGTATTTCATAACGCAATAGCAAAGACTACAAGTTTTTACACATCTAGCCACTGAGCATCTACATTCACTACATTTACATATAAATAGTTAGAAGTTTTGACGTAGGCGTCACGGTATATTAGCAAACCTATGAGAAGTGAATAACAGAGAGTGTAGACAACTCCCAGAAGGGCACAGTAATACGCAGTAGAACTGATAATACTCAAACATCTACCTGATACTTCGTTGATGTATTCAACTGACAAAGTTTAGAGAAAATCTTTGAATTATTCTAGTAATAATATCCTGTGATACATTGCCAAGATAAGAAATATAGTATACATGTTAGCATGAGTACATAAAATATAATCGTAGAAAAGTATGGACGACAAGCAGCATTCACGTTGCATCATCCAACGAAGTGTTATGCTATTATTTTAGTAGGCCTTTGTCATTATTCCAATATCAACTATACATTTGATTAAATTTTATTTTTAAAACTCAATAAGTTTGTCCATCATTATCTACATGTAGATATGTACAGCCTGCTGTGTAATATTTATGTGTCATTAACTGGTCGTAATAGAATTCCTTACTTACCGATACGATATGACGATTGATTACATTGCGCCTGTACCATCTCTGTCCCATCAGGTACTCGGTATAAATAATTAAAACAATTACAGCATGCAACTAATTTAAACTCTTCTGGTGGCAATTCCAAACTATGCATATATCTACAAGTTGGTGCTGGCTTCTCTCCAACTGCGCACACAATGTAAAGTGTTATCTACAATAAACACAACAGACAAATTGTAATCTGCAGCAACATAAACAATGTACATGTATGTATAACAGTTGACTTGACGATATTCAACACCTTCAATTCTAACAAGTCAATACCTGCTCCAGGAACATTAGTCTTAGGTATGCAACATGCATTTCCATTAATGGGAGTTATCTATACAGTGTACTGATAACTCCAAATATTTATTAAATTGATAGCCAAATACAATGCAAGTCTGAAGGTCCCAAATAGCCAACACTGATATTTTATTTTTACATAGTCTCTGCGAATGATTAGCCAGCATATTGATTTAGAAAGTGTTCAGTTTTCGGGACGCGTAACATTTACATTGAGTAGACATAAACAAAAATGGCTTCCTCTCTTGGGACGTGTCTATAGCACCATGTGATTAACTAATTGGCAGATAAGCTGTTGAGTATAAATGACAATATATATGTTATAATAGTATATTTCTCACGCATACAAAACAGGTCCAGTAATAGCAAATCCGACATTAATATCTTCGGTAGTGAATTTTATTAGTTTATCTAGCAAAATCCCCAAAGCATTATCGTTGAGTGAGTTGTAACATTTGATGCAGTAGTAAATATACAGAGCTGTGGAAAGCCAACCCTATTCTTTCATTATAATATAATTTTTACACATTTTTATCCTTTCAAATGTCAATATAAAATAAAACATTCTACCTCAATAACAGAAGCGTAGTATAGCTAATGTTCCATGTGTATGTTAATTAATGTATATGTCAGTTTGTTTATCTATGACTATATGTGTATCTATGACAGTGTGTGTATCCATGACTATATGTGTATCTACGACAGTGTGTGTATCTATGACTGATGTCAGTGTCTAATCCATCTCCACTTTAATCAAATAAGTATTGTCTGACCACAAGGTCAATATTTGCAGATCTCACTTCTAGAGGAAACACTAGAAGGTTACGTTAGGATAGAAAACACACAATAGGTCTACATATGGGTGTGTACAGTGTACATCTTTCATCGCAGCATCACCTACATGCCCATATATAATAACCATGTGTGGATTTGTATTTCACCTTCATTTGACCTTCCATGACCAGCAGGACTCACCAGCATGTATAAGTTATTGAGATGTTTAATTGGTTTAGTAGTTTTAGTAGTTCAACATAAATGAAAATTGAAAATATTCAAGTATAAAATCCCATTAACAAATACTGATGCTCTTTTTCATCATAAAGCCATTTTCCCACATGAATATTTCAACTAATAAATATTCTCAGTCACAACTGCTAAGCGTATATTGATTTTCTGTCTTGGAAGTAAAATAAAGAAATAGAACATAAACCTGTTGTCTCCTAATTCACTTTTAGCAATACGTTCTAGGAAATGCATTCCACTAAGAAAGTGCTGTAAGAAATAACTACTAGCATATATTATTATTTTATGATAACACAGCATGACGTGGCATTTCAAACAGTGCGTTTAGTATAATATGTCTGCCAAGCGTAAGTTAGTTGTGTGTTGCTATTAGTCACACTAAAAAAGTGTTGCAAAAGAATTTGAAAATGAACCAAATCTACATGTATTTTTTAAAGTCTATTAAAGAAAAGAAAATTTTATGTGATAAAATAATTTCATTTACTATTCACACCAAAGGTCATACAATTATATTTATAGCTTATGTAGTGTTTGGAGTTGATTGCATACTCACCAAGAGCAGGCCAGCAGCTGTTCCAGCAGAGACCATTTTGACTAGAGTTCGTTGTTGCACGTTACTCTGTATAAATGACTGTAGATTGAGATCTAGATATCAGCTTATTCCTACAGTGTTAATAAACGTAGTAAGATACAGGCACCTAAATAAGTACATGTACACTTTATAACAGAATAGTTATATTACTACAATTAGGCTAATAAGATGTAATTATACAAGCTGCAACTCTTTCTAACATTGCTACGACATTTTGTGGGTGTAGGACAGCAGTCAGCATGGTTATATTAAAAACAGATAAACCTATGGTTCCATCTGCGATACTGTACTGTAGGTAGGGTTACATCATATTCCTGCAGCTAGAAGCCACAGTGATCGGTAGGGAGTAAGTTAAAATATTCTATAATTATTCTATTATATATCCTGTCTTTAAACTCTGGTAGGTGAGGGAGGGCGCTGTCTATGACCTGAGTTGGTATTTTATGCCTCATCTCAGTATAGCCAGGAGACATGGTAATTACTTCCCTGTATTCTATGTGGGCTAAGGGGCATAGTATCGTACAACCTCGATTGCGAATAAAAATTGGAGGAACTAAGGTTAAAAAATCACAACTCTGGTCCCAGTTAAAAACTATCCTTTGGTATAATGCTATAATCGTAGTACCATCTACTAGATAATACACATCGTAATAGTGAGTCTGCAAACTACAATGTACATATTATATGTATATCTCTTACCTTAAAGTATTTATACTTATTTACAGTTTTACATAACTAATATTTCATTTATAAATATTTCCTACTTAATAGCAGAACGGCTGGAAGCAGCTAGTGAACTTTCGCATCGTGAAACTTTGAGGGTTTATGCAACAGTCTGAAACCAGAAAATAGTACTACTGCCTTACCGCATACATGTACCTGTGTATATATATAGACCACTATAATATATATATGCAATGAATATAGAGATCATGTGTGATAATTGTCAACATAAACTAAAATAATCCCAACTTATTGTATGCGAGGATCGTGATTAGTTGTTTTAGGGGTTATCAACAGATTTCCAGATCCACCCCTGGAGTACACACCGAAGTAGACAATTCAATTGCTCTTAATGAAAGTTTATGTAAACATAATATTAGTAAATATATTAGCTAAAGCTGGGCCGTGTAATATACAGATGTATATCAACATCTAGTAACATCAGCATATACTGCAGAAATAAATACTCAGCGCAAAGTTAAGTGTTTCATAGAAATAATGATAAAGGTCATAAGTAGTCCTTTTAGAGAAATAGATTATTGATGGAAATATAAAATGGTGCATTCCAAAATGTCACAATAGTATATACAATCAGTTCTATACTTGCAAGCTGAGCTCAAGCACATGCATTTTACATGAGCTTGAAATGTTGAAGTGCTACACTCAAAATAGCAACTACCTTGTATTACATAATTATATAACATTGTTCCACTCATGCAGGGAATAATATTTGGAGTTGTCCACTCTTATAAAACATAGAACATCCTTAGGAATAATAGCAAATAAAATATTGCATTGTATTCGGACACCAAAAAACTTGTACATATACTACTAGAAGTTGTCTAGTAATTGCATATACACTATGTTTTTTATGAAATAATACATTATTAACTGTTACTATTTACATGTAATATTGTAATACAATATTACCACTTTTGTCTCTAGTGGAGCAGGATTTAGAAGCAGCCAAAATCTAGCCATATAGGCCTACAATGTAGATGTCATAAAATAACGTAAAGATACTTTATGAAATTAAAATTATAAGTCATTATAGTAATGAAACTTCCTTTCTGAAATAATGTAGGCCTACATGTAGCTCAGGGTAAATTTCCTATAAAGTGGGGTGGGAACATAGAGCATACATACTACTGTATACTGTATAGACTTAGCTATACATTAACAGCAAACTGTAAAGAATTACAAAAGTAAATGACATGTACATGTATTTAAATCAATATACTTTTGGCTTGACTATATTATTGGCTGTACTCAATCTGATCCCACCAGCCAATGAATGAGAGGAATAGTCTACAATCCTAAGCACATCTCTATAAGAGCTGAGGCTGAGCACATATATACACTATAGTTTATAAGAGAACCTCCTCCCTCCTTTAATCTTAACCAGACTGGCTGGTGGCAGCTCACTGGCATTCTATAGCCTGAGGCACTATGGGATAGATCTCTCAACCTACTTAGCTGTCAACATGAATTGGCCAAATTGGTTTTACACTACTGTAGTTTCTATATGGGTAACACACGAGTTCCTGTTCAATGTGTTCATTGACTATATATCATATACACATAATTTCTGTGTATTTCATGTTTAAATGTACTAAAATAAAAAAAATTATATAACATGCTATGTGGTTCTATAAATAAAGGAAAGGCAATTCCCAATCATTGTGGAATGTTAGAATTGGTTAGCCGGAGTTTCAATAAAATTTAAAACTAATAATTAGCTGACTCAACAGACAGTCATCACCACGTCTCCATCTCAGAGTTAGTTAGGTTCTGTAGAATAAACTATAGACTTGCAGCAAACAGCTTACTGTAATGCAGACCTATTATACAGCACATGTAATGCATTTACATGTAGTTGCATAAATTAGCGAAAAGTAAAGTGATATGCATAGAATAAACACACATATAAATAAATAGCCTCGGTTCCCATCCCATACATAACTATTACCAGTAGCCTGTGCTCCATTTTAGATTAGCAACATTACTGAATATTAATAATACCACCCCTAAAATTCACATGCACATTTATGTTGGAACTTGATACTCCTTTTCTACTTGTAATAATTATACATTATTACATAACAGTGTACATCTTCAGTAGTTCTACTGTTGCTGACTAGGATAAAGTTTAGGCATTATATATAACGTATTTACTAGTACATATACTATTCTAATAAGTCTCTGCCCTTCAAGGAAGCAATATGCAGAAATCCTCAATCTAGTCTGGCCAAGTGGTCACAAGTTTTGGCAAAATTTAAGGAATATAATTGAACTTACTGCTGTGAGTTATTATTTGACAGAAGAACTCTTGAGCAAGACCTTCCAATGAAGCTAATGTGTGCGCCCCTTATATGAATCTACAAGACCTTGTGAAGGTCCACAGTCTATATAATATGGTAGGCTGTGCATGTTATGGCAGGTAGGGGACACGTAGATAAGGGGTATTATGTTGATAAACATGCTATTGACATGCATAACATTCAAATGTTTCACTTTGAACAGATATATACAAAATACAAATACATCTCGCCTTTAAAACTATAAAGGTGTTAAATAACAGAAAAATGTATACACTCACCCCAACAGTAGTATATACATACCATATACAGTATACAATAATGTATGCGAACGCTTCCAACTATTTCAACTATAATCCAGTGCCAATAACTAATATACATGAACATTGTAGATACATTGCATTAAATTAAAATTTAATATTAATTAAAATTGAATATCTACATGCACTTCCATAGCATATTGTACTATATCTGTATATCATCCAATACCAGCCATAGTACAGTACTCAGTCAAAAATTACTTGGTGAGATGGATACTTCAAACAAATCTAATTATGAAATTGTAATTAATTAAATTTCTTGATATAATATTCATTATCCACATTACAGTTATAATACATAGTAGGACATGTACTTTGTATGACATGCTATAAGTTATATAATAGCCTATCATGTTAGATAGATTAATATTGCATGTTGTGTGGTAATCAATAGTCATTATATACTGTATAAGTATAAAACGCACACTTACACTACATGTACTTACACGGCTATTAACACAACATATAGGCCTACTGCTAAGTTGCTAATTGTATTGAATGTCATGAATTTTTGTTATATATTGACAAGGTTTGCATTCAATGAATACCAAGTAAATATAGTACAAAATGATTAACTAATAAACCCATGGTATTGCAAAATATATGTAGTTTGCACGTGCTTATATACAGTAAATATACAACTACAATGTATATAGACATGTTTCATAACGAGGTTCTAAAGCCTGAGATCCAAGCTTCCCCGAAAAATAAGCTATCAGTTGGTTAGCTTCTGAACCCAATCAATCACGAGCATACCCCCGCTACCCATTATTATAATTAGCACAAGCAATTCAGGCTACTACATGCCACAGCCGGTAAAGGGAAATTTCGAAAAAGACAGTTCGAATCAGGACGTTTCACAACTGGACAGTTCGAAACTGTGTAGATTGCATTTAGAAGAACAAAACTTGCAGATAATTAATTTTAATTAATTAATTTAATTAATTAAATAAAAAAATAGTACTAAAAACAAAAATTAGTTGAAATCTGGTGGTTGGGGTTAAGCGTTTCGAACTGTCCGGTGTTGAACTGTCCACTTTCGAAACATCCTGTTTCGAACTGTCTTTTTCGAATAGCCGCATATTCGCCACAGCCATATCTCATAATTTACATGAGAGCTAATTTCTTATTTATTTATAAAGTTATACAACATGTTGTAGACTTACATAAAAAATAATCCATGTTACGGAGAGATTGAAGTTCATAACCATTATATTCAGTGAAAGAACACATTTACCATGGTTCTACATAATATTCAGTATACAATTCAGCATGCAGTCACATGTATTTGTTTACAAATCAGCATGATTTTTAGATGACTGTCTCATAAAGTATGAATATAAAATAATATTTTCATGTTAGATTTTTTGTCTGACCATCTCCTACTACATTACATTACATACTCAATACGTTACATGACATACTCACTGCATTATACATTAAATACTCACTACTGTAATTACAAATTACATGGTATATATTGTATATTGTTTACCCAAATAATTATGATAAGGTAGTTTTAACATATACATACTGCATGTAAAATATTTTAGAATTAAAGAAGTTATGTCAGAACACATGTGTGACAGATTAAATATTTTATCATTAGTATTGCAAAAGAGGGAAATAATCCTATGTGTAAACAATGAAATAGGAATACAGGTATGAGGGTCTGGTAATGATGTGTGTAAATGTAGTACTGACAACACTACAGGTATGCCAGTTCAACATTGATGGATGTGAATATCATAATAATATTATGTAGGTATATGCACATGTACATACATACACATACATGTAGATACGTGTATGTGTATACACATAGATACACATACATATACGTATACCTATGTAGGGATATGTGTACATCTACATACATACACATACATGTAGATACGTGTATGTGTATACACATAGATACACATACATATACGTATACCTATGTAGGTATATGCACATGTACATACATTGTACATACATATATGGACACATGCGTACATATAGTACTAAATAATGTATAATCATAAATCAATTTGTTGCTGATTGCCTTATTAATTTATAAACATGAGGAAACAAGATGAAATCTTATAGTTTAGTATGAATAAAATTATTAGAGTTTATGGATTTAGTAAATAACTAGTTTAAAAAGTTTAACTGTTTGTCATTTTTCATAAACATTAGATTTGCAATAATTAGCTTGCGAGTTTTTAGAACCATACACTTACAAATGTATGTGTAACATTTTTAAATGTTCTACCTAATAGTAATATCAGATTTTTAAAACTGCAAATTTACCACCAACTAAAAATAGTTTATGCATCGTGAATATACAATTTAGGCCTATTTTTACCTAACAATATGATATTAGATGAATTAGCATTGCATGTAGGCTGAAAGTATCGCACTCAAACTAGACCATGTGTCACAAATAACTGTTTTAAATAAATTGTTACGAACCGATAGGTGTTCATCTAAAATTACAATATTATTATTTTGTTTATAATTAGTATTATATCATACTTGAGTAAGTGATAAATATAATATTTATATTAAAGCATATTGAAAAATGAATATTTCATATTCAATTACATGGCTGCTATCGAAAACTTACCTGTTTAAAGCAAAAAACTGAAACTGAAAAAATGTCAAAGTTTAAACCTTTAGGTACTAATGCTAAGGTAGTTATGACATATAACAGTAAGAACATCTATACTACATTGTACTAGTATGTGTAGCAGTTATGTAGCCTTAGAGTATATATACACACATCTAAAATGTGGGACATACTCATAGAAAGTTATATTTGCCCTCAGTATAAGAACATACTACTACATGTAGCTTAGACTATGAGAGTAGAGATAATATAAACTAAGGACCTATTGACTGCCATTCACTGGTATAATTAACCGATAAATGTAACTAAAGCTAGGTGAGATTCAATTTCCATTATGTATTTTGTAAGAATTTTAAATAAATGAGTAGAAGGATATGTGATACAGTAGCACTTAAAATAATTCACTCCTATTGTCCGTTGTCCACAATACAAACAATTGTTAGATGTGTGCGTAATCATTATAAAAGTTTAGTACGTATTATATATACTTGTGAAAAAACTGTGAATCGATGTTCATGAAAAGTGTTTCTAGATTTATGCTTAAGGGGATAATCATAAAACCTATATTGTGAAAGAGTTTACAAAAGATGTTTACTTCAAATGGTTTAGCTAAATGTATTTAAAACCGTGTTGTCTGTAAAAATTAAAACCTGAGATGACGCCATTTTCGTAGCCCGCAGCCGTAGCAACCTACCAACTGTAGACTACCATGCGTTTTAATCTTTGCTGCCTTACAACCAACCATACAACAATTATATATAAATTCATATTATATTATTTATATTTTTCAACACATACGTAGGCTGCAAACACGGCTATGGTAAAGCAAAGGTGTGCTCCGAGCAGTCTCGGAATTGTGCTGACCCGGTATCCGTGACTAAAGCAGTAAACTGTCAACGTCAGCGTAACCAAGTCTACATAAATTTATAAATTCTCATTTTACCAATGTACATCTATCAATGTGGATGTATTCCTTGGGCCTTCGATTTACTAGACGGTTAGAAGAAAAGGGAAATTAATTAAGGCTTAAGACTCTACCTTGAACATTTCTATTAAATTAATAATTTCCTTTCTACCTTTCTAACATAATATACTGGCTAAGCACATGTTCATTAAAGAGACAGTCCATACTCAATAGGTGATACGAAATTACATAACAAATCTCCTTAGGCCTAAGGTGGCAATATAAGAACCCTTATCATGTTCATTGATTTTCAATTTTATAATGTATGTATGTTAATTCACATACTAATAAACGATTATATTACGATAAAGAATGACAGATAAGTCATGCCAAATGATTGCTCTGTGTTTACTGTAGAGTCTACCTTATGCTTCTGAACTACATCAACATTATTTGTCTTTACATGTATTTGTGCCATAAAGTTGCCAAGTGCATGCAACTCTCAGGGCCTCGTCACATATGGCAGAGAGCAAATAACTCCTTATTGTTAAGCGAGTGTGTCATAATTGTTGCAGCCTTGAGTTATCAAATTAATTAATATTTCTATCAAATAAGACTTAATTTATAACAAACAAATTCCTAAAATACATGTATTTATTTGATATTATGCCAAAGTCTGAACTTAAAACAGAAACAAGCAATAAAACATGCATTTTTCCTGTTCTATCAGGTAGCGTTTAGGCCTATATGTTATAATACAGAATGATACCAAAGCATGTTTTACAAAGAATTATACAAGTCATACTACTAAACACACATGACAGTTCATATATCAGATACCTGAGGGGCTGTACGCTGACGGGAAGGTATTGAACTAAACTAATACTAACAAATAGTATGTAGATAATCACTGCACTGTCTTCCCTTATCTAGTGTAACATACATAAAACCAGTTCTAAGATATAGAATATGGAGCTCAGAGATGTACAGGAAGTAAATTACCACAATATAAGTTTCCTGTAGCAGCATGTCATTATTATTTATAAAATGGCACAAACTTTGACCTCCTTTGGAGACATCATGGTAATGCTATTAAGCGTTATGCAAAATATATATCAGAACACAGCTGTATACTGTTATATGGTATAATATACCATTTTATGTCATTCAAACTCTACTTCACAAATCAATAGTATAGACTATAGACTATAGACTATAGACTATAGAACACAGACAGCTATTTTGGAAAATGTTGGTGAGAGCAAGTATCTTAAGAATGAATAATAAGACGAGAGCATTTTTATTTTTATTGACTCCTAATATTTCGATGTGTGTCCATACATCATCATCTGATGATGATGATGTATGGACATACATACATCGAAATATTAGGAGTCAATAAAAATAAAAATGCTCTCGTCTTATTATTCAGACAGCTATTTGTATTCCAAGGAACACTGTCTATAATAAGTGACAATTAAAATCCTTTGAGGACCAATTAAATATTGCATAACATACCCAACAGGCCCAATTAATTTTTCAACTGTGTCATACATTTGTACATCATGTACTAAAATAGTTATAACTTCAACACTACTTGAGATATCTTAGTTCTGTTTGTTGCTACAAATAGCATGCAAGATAGTACATTGTCTTTACTTTTTCTATGTATTTACTTTGTTGATAAAATAAATGATCTATAGCTGTAAATTTATGGCATACTGACATAGAATGTATAAAATATATTTTATATGCTATGAAAAGTGGTGGGAAGCATCAGCAGCATTCTCACCAAGTCCCTTTTCCCTATAAACAAACCTTAGATCAAAAATATTAAAAAATTCTATGCCATGGAGACTATTACTCTACCCAGGTTTCTGACCTCACTCACTGATTTCAAGTCCAGTGCAGTTGGGGCTGGTTTGCTATCAGCTATTGGATTACCCACATATCTTTTGTCAATGAGATTATCCATACAGTTTAAAAGCTAAAGCTTTCAGCTTTTAGAATATTAATTTAGGTTTACTGTAGGATTAAAAAACTAAGCAGAATAGCACAGTAATCTGAATCCCGATATTGTCGGGATTGGGCCTGCAGAGAACACAACTGATCCCGACTATATCGGAATCGGTCCTCAAAGGGTTTTAATGTTTAAAATTAATTAAACTAATGCAAACCCTAAGAACTGTATAACTGTATAACTTCCATCTCATCTCCTGTAAAAATCCCATACTAATCACAACACTAGTCTAGAGATCAGTGCCATACTAATCACAATACTAGTCTAGAGATCAGTGTCATTATAATTGGGCTAAAAACTAAGCCCTGAAAACGAATTACAAAATCTCAGTTTTGAATTTATAGGGCTTGGAACCTAGGCTTGCTAGATGAGTAGACTAAAACTTTTGTTTTTCTAGATGTGCATCAATACAAGTTCATATGCAATCTAGATACAGTATACACGTACATACGTCATCTATATACATGTATGTATATAGTGTACACGCATGTATACAATATGTACTTACGGAGTACATCCATGACCTACATGCATGTATCTGGAAATATACATTGATATTAGGGGGCTCGACCATTTTATCCATATGTGATGATTTTGACGCAAGAATTTTCTTTTAGATAGACACACGAATAGATGCTTGTAAACACATGTACTTCGAAAAGAAAAGTCTCATTGGAGTCGTGTTCTCCCTTTGCGGCAAATAAGAACAAACACGCATACCTTTCATTTACATCGTATCTACATTCTACATGCACACTGTGCATTGTAGGTATAGCCGCATAGAAATTTACGCCTCCCTATACTTACTAAACATACATATTATAGAATAGTAGAACTGTAGAATAGTAGAACTGTAGAATAGTAGAACTGTAGAATAGTAGAACTGTAGAATAGTAGAACTGTAGAATAGTAGAACTGTAGAATAGTAGAACTGTAGAATAGTAGAACTGTAGAATAGTAGAACTGTAGAATAGTAGAACTGTAGAATAGTAGAACTGTAGAATAGTAGAACTGTAGAATAGTAGAACTGTAGAATAGTAGAACTGTAGAATAGTAGAACTGTAGAATAGTAGAACTGTAGAATAGTAGAACTGTAGAATAGTAGAACTGTAGAATAGTAGAACTGTAGAATAGTAGAACTGTAGAATAGTAGAACTGTAGAATAGTAGAACTGTAGAATAGTAGAACTGTAGAATAGTAGAACTGTAGAATAGTAGAACTGTAGAATAGTAGATGCATAAAACTAAACTAGCACTCTATGATATGTGCAAGAATTGTCTTGCTGTAAATAGTTGGGGTATTTACACGTCTTACATTAAGCTAAAAGGTGGAACAAAACTATGCTGGATATTAGTACAAGAGTTTCCTAAATTATGATGTTATACCTGTGTTTGAAGTATGACTCATCGCTCACGTCTGCAGACCCGCCATCTTGAAGTGATATCTTCCGAATGAGTATTCATGCTGGCAACAAACATAAATTATAGTTTCAGAACAATCCCTTAGAATGTATTAAGTTTCTGAAGTAGAGTAGAGATGTTAAAGTAGAGCAGAGGCCTATATGGAGTGACAGAACCTAGCCTCAGGCCATAGAAAGAAAATATAGCAGCCAGCGTGTTTTGGCAATCCTATAATGTATTTAGCTACCAAAGAGTTTAAAACTTTCGCCAATAAATTCAATATTTCATTACACAGGCTACGTCAACTAAACATATGATACCGAAGTATAGCGACGCCGTACTAACATGAAAATTAAATTAAATTTTATTCAAGTAGATGACATTATTACATTTAACCAAATAAGTTCCTTGTTGTTGGAAATAATTGAGAAGAATTCCACTGACTGAAACAAAGCAAATACATTACATTGTATATATATTGTATATATATGTTGTATTATTATTATTATTTTACCTGGGGATCTAAAAATACGTTTTGCGAAAGTAGTTTTCTTGGTAATAGTATTATTAAATACACAACGTAAACCTACCTAACTCGTAGACATAGTTGAGCCAGAGATTAAGTCACACAATCTTCCGGATGTAAACTTCTCTTCCTAAAAAATGATTCAAATCTCGCACACTATTGTGTTACTAAAATAATCAAAATATGTGATCACATTAGCCTGGGATCTAAACCCTTCAGAACTGCAACCACAACCTACAACTTACTGCAGAACTTGGGCTAGTGCAACACATGTATTTGAACTTGAGAGTCATTTTTGTTGGCATGCCTGGAACCCAGGCTAACTATATAACAGTAAGTGTTGGGGATATTTCCATCCAACCACTAGGCCGGAGGCCTGGGCTATTAATCGATCTTCGATAGCCTGTTACTCGATATCCATCTTTGCAGCACAATGAATGACTGAGTCAAACTATTGAAAATACAATACTTCTTTTTTCCTTGATAAAACTGAGGTCAGTCTATTTCCCAAACACGACATTGTTGAGAAGATTGTGTAAAAGATTTTGAGAGCTTCCCGTCACGTTATAAATTACGTGGTAGTAGGCTACAGAGTGGACTCACCTGAGTTTCTGTACCGGAGACTAGTCAAATACCTAGAAAATAAATTCTATTATTATAGTAAAATAACTGAACGACTATGTCAAAGACCGTGCATTTGTCAAAATCAACTGTTGACTACCGAAATATTACACAAATTGTACTACTACATGTAAATAATAGCTCTAGTGGAGAGAACTAGGGCATCTGCATAGCCCACCCTCAGTCATCTACATGTGACAAGACAGGTTCTAAGCCTATGATAGTTTAACCATGAGCAGGACAAATTAAAGGCCATTGTTATGTAAACATGTGATAAGTCTTTATATTAATATTCTACGTTAAGCTTGACCCAAATGTCAATAACATTTACACAGATAACATTAGCGTCAATTAAATATTTTCAAATAACAATATATAATAAACTTTCCACTAAAGGTTCTAAGCATCATATTATTATGTAGTATACTACAACATGGAGCTCATCAATGCTTGAGGATCAATGTAGAAGGCGCTGCTCCCAACTTTCCCATAATCTACCCCTATAATGTACAATGTATTATCATTGTAATGGATTAACTTATAAAAAAAAGAGAGCATAACTCCCCACACATTCTAGGCACACAGGTATATGTGAAATACAAGCAATATGAGTAATGTAAACAGTAGGCCAAATCAGCTTTGGCTACAATCTAATCAATGAATGGCAGGGGCTGGAGGCCGCTATGCTGTGCTTATAGAATAGAATCCATACTTACATGCTCAATACTAGTTGGCTATTCATTTTCTCTGTCCCTGTACCTGTGGTATGCAGCAGTACAATAACAGGTGTAGTCCATGTCAACAACCCTAAGTACATGATTATGTACTGACCACCTGGCCCTATAATAATACAATATAATATTATAAAAACATGACGTGGTCATCATGGATGTTATAATACTGTAATCAATCACTGTACGATATTGCTATATACAGTGGTCAAAGTTGGGGGGGGGGGCGGGTCGCGGAGGGGGAACGCAGTACCCACCATAAATTTCAGGTGGTCTCTCAGACTGATAGACCCCCTACAGATTACCACTATAATAATAATACAAATTGGACCATATTTTACCTCATGATCTTGGACCATATTTTAACCTGAAGCTCTTGGATTTTGCACCATTTCGGTGTCTACTTTTGATAGAGTTTCCAATTTCCGGGAGAGCGCTCAGGCGCCCCTCCCGGACCCTCCCCACCAGCGCGATGCGCTTGCCATTCGAGCGCTTTGCGCCCTCCAGTGATTTTGGCTGCTACCCTAGAGACCCCCACCTCTTTTCTTAGACTTTGACCACTAACTAATACAAATACAATGTACCATGTACATGTACATGTACAATCAGAATCAGCAATGCATGCTATGTACTATTGAATACAGATTGGACTACTGAATGTATTAGTGAATACAGAATGAGACTGCCATATTAAAATTTATGATTTATGCAAAAGCTTACATATACAAATACAAATACAAATACAATGTACCATGTACATGTACAATCAGAATCAGCAATGCATGCTATGTACTATTGAATACAGATTGGACTACTGAATGTATTAGTGAATACAGAATGAGACTGCCATATTAAAATTTATGATTTATGCAAAAGCTTACATCCAGCTTCAGCAGTATTAGAAAAGTTTTTACATCTGGAGTTGTCTTACCTACGATTTATAAAACGAAAATGGTCGTGCTACGTTTACCGCGAATTGATCCGCAGCAATGATAAGTCTTATAAAGCATTTATTTCATTTACTTTCCGTAAAAGACTTATTAATATTTATATCATGTACACAAAAAGCCTACATGAAAATTTTTAGGATATGAATAAAAAATTTTAAAAAGGGAATTCCAGTGAGTTAAACTATTACTCCTTGCGGAGGCGCACAATGGCCGTCATCATCGTAGGTGACTGCGCGAAAATCGGAAGACTCTAAATATTTTTCAATCTTAACTACTTTAATGGCGCTAACACATCCTAATTATATCCAGAGGAGAAGCAAAAGGTTATAGTGTTTGACATGGATACGCTGGATGAAGGTAAAACACCATAAATATATTCGAACGCATCAATTGAAATTCGCAATGTCGATCCGTTTTCAACCATTAGATTTTCATTAATTTTTTTGTCGAATTTTAGAACTGTACTTCTTGATCCTGCAATATCTCCGTGAAGGACCTTGTAAAGAGGCTGCTAAGGTGGGTTAATACATACAATAGATATCATTAAACATACCTCAATTCACTATATGCTTAAATTATGGCATGTGTTTTTATTTTTAGACTTTGAAAAAAGAAGTCGAAAAACATCGGGTGAGTTGCTTTATTTTCGCTTTAGAAAGTCGCGTGCGTCTTAAAATATATCCAAAGGGGTTTCCCAACATTTTCTCAATTTTGCTCTTGAACCATGCATTCTCATTCGACTTTATGTCAAATATTGGGTTTGCTAATCCCGTTTCTTCATTTCTTTCAGCTGCTGCCTAAACGAATAGACTGGGAAGGTAACAATTACCCAAGGGCCTATGATGAATTGGTAAGAAAATAGTTAGTTTCAGTTTGAAGGTGATGGGGCCTAACGCAGTTTCGTAGGATAACTAATAACACCAATGCTATTTTCACTTGCAAACACCAAATAAATATAACTTCCATTATATAAAACAAATTTTCTATTGTCACTGTATCTGAATGTGATTAAATAATAACTGGCCATGGGAAACAATGCTGAGTAAATGGTGGAAAGACAACTCCTTAAAATTTATGTGTTGGCCTAAGCAATATAAGTGTACTCATAACTTGTGTGCTATACCGTATTGTGTACATGTTTAATTTTGTGTTTGTTGTTTTAATTGCAGAGCAGTGTCAATTTTTAGTGCCAAATGTGTTTCATTTAAAAATGTAGTAGTTATGTAATTTCCCCCAATTGAATGAGGATGAGTAAATGCTCCGCTGTCATAGCTTGTTTCTTACAAAAGTTAGTTAACTCCACCAATGTTAGCAAGGATTGGCCCAAATTATATTTTATGATGTATGTTGTCGTCTGTTTTGGCGTATTTTGCTAGCTTTGTGTCAATATTTCTTTTGTTGCCTGTTAATTCACTGTATATTTTATAGGTGTCGACGCATCCACACATTGCTGTAGATCATCTGAAGAGAATCTGTTCCAGGATACCCTCCCTTCTAGATGATAAATTCCCGCCTAGCGTACGTGGAGTTCAGAGCCTGCTCGGAGCTGGCAGTCAGTCTCTCCTGCGTTCTGAAAAAAGTATGTACCTATTGCCTCTGTATCTATGTTCTACATGTTTATGGTCTACATGTCTATACTATATGACCTACATGGTGTACTAAATACTTATGTCTATTACAGACATATGGTAATATAGTACACAATATATCTACATCCATGTGCAGACTTGAATAATGAATCCACATTACTTGTTATGTAATCACAATTCCTCCTATGTTATTGTTAGTATTAACATACCCATGCCCATACCCAGCCTACTTCCCAGTAACAGTCTAATAGGAGTGTTGTGCATTTCATATGATTTAGGGCTAATGTATATAATTTAGCTCCAGTTGCTATTGCTTGCTTGTTTGTTTCTTCACTGAATACTTTATAAGGAGATTTAGCACAGGAAGGTATTTTGTGCAATAAGGCACAGATGGCAGTAAGTTGGTTTATGACTATTCCATATGCTTTATTGCATCAGGTTTTTTATTCTGTTTATAATGTATACTCAGGTTATACAATTTGTAGCTGCTGGTGCTAGACTCAGGCCCTCTAGCTACCTCTACTCACAGTACGGCGAGTTACTACCACTGCCCAACAATCTGCAGCACCGACCACATTTTTGTAAGTCATATGGTAGAGGTTATTAAAATATCTTGTTCTACATTTCGCTCAGCTCACATCATTTATTTTCGCATAGTAACTTGCAGTAATGTTGTTCATTCCACAGTGACAGGCATCACTATGCAGTTTATATTGTGGGATCAGCTTCCGGGGTGTTCTAATCCTTAGTGTTTGCAAGTCCGGGTATACTTCAAAAGTTTAGAAACTAAAAAAGGGCTACATTTTGATTAACGATATTACTATGTCGTTCTGACAGCTGACCTTTTGTGCTGTAATTATTCTACGTTTTGTCCAATCCGTGTGAATTTCAGGATTACACAATGTAGAATATTTAACTTTTATAGTGAGATGTATACAAGGGTCAGAGTACACAGGGATACGTCGATCAGCCAGCACTCAACCTGTCGAGTTATACAAGAACTACCAACTCCAGCGGAGATTCGTTGGCCATCTTTTAGCTGTCTATTGTGTATTGTATGACAGAACTGGTGACTTCATCTTTACAGTAAGTACATGTATACCTATCCGCACTTGGTAGGGTATGCAGTTAGTTTCGTTGTAGAACAATGTAAAACATAAATCAGATATCAAATTGATGTTATTCTGTGCCTTTGATATTGTTGGTTGGATTAATCATTTGAACATGGGAACGATCTAAAAACACCAAGGTCATTCAGCTGTCAACTCGATGAAATCATCTCGGTGTATGTTCACACAACTGGAGAGGACTAATATTACTAGCCATGACTCGCAGAAAGTTTTTACTTGCTACCAGTTTTCTCTCAGTAATTAGCCTATCTAGACATATAGTTCCCTTCGGTAGTAGTAATATCAGCTCTAGTCTACCGATTATGATATTGGTTACAGGGTTGTGATGATAATCTGGTGAAGATATGGAGTGCGCTGTCAGGCCGACTTCTTGTCTCCCTTCGTGGGCATGAGAAGGAGATCGTAGATCTCGCTGTGAACTATGAGAATACCATGTTGGCCTCTGGTAGCTGTGACAAGACAGTTCGCATCTGGTGCTTAAAGACAACCGTCTGTCTGGAAGTGCTCCATGGCCACACTAGCACTGTGACCTCACTAAACGTAAGTAGGCATGGCATTTTGATAGTATAGTATTGGTAATTTTTTGCCGTTTTATTGCAAGGATATTTCTTTGTGAGCAGTTAAAGACTTGGTTCTATAATTACGGAAATAGCCCATCTCTGGCACAGTGAGCACACTCAATAACCACTACAAGAACTTTTTATAATATTTGTATGTTGAACTAGCTTTGGGGCATTTTTACTTGGCAACATCGACTTTTTGCATGATTCTGTACGGGGCTAGTAACCAATTAAAATAACAGCACCATGATAGTTATAATTTTGTTCTATTGTATTACAAGTAAGTTGTAAGCAGTCGCAATGTAATATTTGTAGTTTTGTCCGCTTGCTGAAACTGACTGGAGGTTCCTTGTGTCTACTGGGGAAGATGCCACCGTCTGCTTCTGGCACTATAGCAAGGTTGATAAGACATTTGAGTAAGTAGTCTTCCTGTAGAGTCTGTTATACAAGGGATGGCAAGTCTTGCAACACATGGTAATACGATGACTAGTTCTGTAGCACATGGTAATACGATGACTAGTTCTGTAGCACATGGTAATACGATGACTAGTTCTGTAGCACATGGTAATACGATGGCTAGTTCTGTGGCACATGGTAATACGATGGCTAGTTCTGTGGCACATGGTAATACGATCACTAGTTCTGTAGCACATGGTAATACGATGGCAAGTCCTGTAGCACATGGTAATACGATGGCAAGTCCTGTAGCACATGGTAATACGATGACTAAAATTATTCGTCTAGGAAGCGACCTATCAAGATGATAGAGAGGTCACGAACGGGAGTTAAGATGCTCTGCTCTTCCTTCAGTCCCGGTGGTTTGTTTCTCGCCACAGGAAGTTCCGACTCGGTGATAAGAATCTACCGTCTGTTCCGTAATTGTCCTGAGAAGATAGTGGAACTGGAGGCCCACACTGTATGTATTATTTATATTATAATTATTATATTGTGTGTATTATATTATCTTATATTATATTATATTACTGATGTTTTATTGTTTATAATATTGCTTATTATCATTTATTGGAGATAATATGAGGCCCAGTCTGGTATGAATCAGTTGTATTCAAATTGATCAAGATATGCATGTAAGTACTAGTAGATTCTCACTAGTAGCTGAGAACACACTTAGTGGCTGCCAGTTGTCTCAGTGATTCTCCCATACATGTGTATAGGGTGAGGTGGACAGCATACGCTACAGTAACCACAGTGGAAGGTTCATCAGTGGAAGTAAAGACGGTACAGCTAGAATATGGAGACAGATGAGGAACGAGTGGCTGAGCCTCCTATTAGATATGAAAACAAAGCCTGGGTAGGCTATTTAATCACCCAAACTGTTTCTAGAACCACTCGAGATTCCTAGTCTATGTTTGTATAGTTCATGTTGGAATTATTTACACGAGCAAGAATAGTTCTTGTCACAAATATCACGAAAACCTGAGTTGTAATGTCATTTAATATTTATCGTTGACTGTTGTTGACATCAAGTTCAATGATTTTGTAGAAAGTCTATTATTTGGTATAACCGAACCTTGTAATTCTCTAGTGACATGTATGTCTTAATACTACATGTATAATTATATGATGTACCTGTTATTGTGATGTCAAATCTAATACAACTAAACTGTAGCTCATTCACCTACTTACACCTACTACTCTGTGAATATTTTACAGTCAAGGAAGTCCATCTTCTTCTGAACCACTAAAGGTCAACATGGTGGAGTGGACAGCTGATGATCAGTTTGTGTTGACAGCTGTCTCAGATTTCTCTGTGAGGGTGTGGTCTTCTACCACCGGTGCTCCAATCAGATCTCTTGATGTGAGTAATAGCCAATTCGATACCTTGATGTGAATATTAGCCAATCGGATCGCTTAATCGCTTGTCCTTAGCCTCCAACCATGTGATTAGGAAAAAGAAGCATTTCATTTTTAAAGTTCCTTAAAAATTAATGTTGTTTCTGTAAGTCTGAAGATGTTTGCTTCATCACAACTGACTTTGCTGTTGAAGTAGACACCCTGGTACACTGTCAGCGCCATCTTCTAGTATTTAATGTACATAATAACATGGTTTCCTGACGTACAGAAGGTAAGTGTATATGTGTATCTAATGTACAAGGTCGTTTTCGATGGACGCTCAACTTTTAACAGGTCGTGATATGAATATTGATTTCCTGTATTGTAGGCACATGACGATGATGTCTATGTCATAGAATGTACGCCATTTAACAGTAACCTAGTTGTTACATCTAGTCATGACGGGCGGGTCATACTATGGGACATCGCCACTGGTAAAGTTCTTATGAATTACTTTAACATGATAGATGGTCAAGGGTTTGGGGCAGTGTTTGACTGCAAGTGGTCACCTCATGGCCACTCCTTCACTGCTACCGACTCTCATGGACATATCATGAGATTTGGTGTTGGAATCAATGAGAGGTTTAGTGAAGACAAGGTGAGTTTATAACAATATTATTATCAGCAAACAATTTATTTAATCTGCCAGGTCACATATACTATAGTTTTGATTGCTATAACATGTGCAAACAGGACTTGAACCGGTGACCCATAGATACAATTTTATCCATGCACTGAAACTATAGATTGTACCTGCTGCCTTTTACGAGGTGTCACACACGTACTGGTACATGGCAGATGCCAACAGGATTTGATTTTGTGCTTTGTAGTCTAGCGTATCTATACATCTCTCTATGCACAGAAGCTATAGATTGTTGTACGAGGTGTCATACATGGCCTCGTCTACTCTTATCCTTGTCTTCATATGAAACCCATACTAATAATCTAAACTGTGTTCTGCAGATCCCAACAGAGCTCTACTTCCACACAGACTACCGTCCTCTCATCAGAGATGACAACGGTTACGTACAGGATGAGATAGCACCAGGAGCCATCCATCTCCTTCCTCCACCATTCCTGGTTGATGTAAATGGTGCACCTCACCCGCCCAGATTCCAGAGATTAGTTCCTGGGAGAGAACATCTACCTGAACGCTACCTCATACCTGAACTCAATGACCTTCCTAATGGTATGTCACGTTTACAGTATGTCTATACTTGATAGAGATCATTGTTAGTATACCTACTGTAGCAGTATTTCGTCGCACCAATGATGACAATAATAAATGACACGATAAGATATAGTAAATATTCCAAAATAAATTAACCTGTTAGCATGATCAAAATTTGTTTGAATTTACCTGAGAGATAAGAAACGACTCTGAATATGTACCTATGTGACACATACAGTTCACAAGAAATGGGAGTGTGACTTGTACTATCCACAGGAAATAAGAGTATCGCTAAACCACACGTAATTACATTTTATATTATTTGTAGGTGAGAGGGAGGTTAATGATCAACTCATACCTCGAGAATTGTTGTATCCCAATGTCCACTCAAATACTAGCCAATCAGCTAGCCACATTCCATCTTCTGCTCAGTCATCGACCAATAATGCTCCTTCCAGTAGTCAACATTCAACTAGTCACATATCAGGTGCTCAACAAGCAGATTCCACTTCCACTGATAGCAATAGAGAGGGTAAGTACTATGCTGTTTGTTACATACATGTATGTGTGTGTTTCTCTCTATCTGTTTCGTCCAACTCCGTTTAGTCATTGTAGATGTCTATTAATACATATATTTAACTTACGAAATTTCCTGTTTTATTAGGCAAACCAATGTCTATTTATTTCTGCAATTCGATTGGTTGGGTGTCATTTTATATCGTAGTTTTACTCAACTGTAACGTGCAGTGCCACTTTATGAGAATGCACAGTGCAGTACCTGTTGTATTTCAGAGTTTGCAGTAGAACTGTCTGTTGTAGATGCCGCTGGGCTAGTAGAGAATATTGCTGCCGCTGGTGACATGCCAGTTCTGCATCTCAAGAAGGTCATACCAGAGATGGCTGAGATGATGCTTAAAGTCCTTGAAATGTATCGACAAGCAGTGACTGAAAGAGAACAAGAGAGATTCACTAATGAGATGAAGAAGCGGCCATTCCGCGATGGCGAGCAACCCACCGTACGTCAGCACTTACTATTTAAATTGTATTTTCCATGACAGATATTTTAATATGTACTATTTTTTATGGGTAATATTTGGAGGGCTTTACCAATTTTTGGCTAATATTTTGTTTTTTTCGTTGCTAGACCAGTCTGGGAATTCTCCACACATCAGTGGCAAATCTGTTTTATATTTATATACGTGTACATGAATCGACTATTTGTTTCTGCCAACGTTAGAACTGCAGAAATCAGTGGTACATTGTAATTGTTATCTGTATTTATTTTAGGCTAGTTCTGACTCGCTGTATACACGGGCGAGGAGGCGTCCCACTAACTACAGAACCCGTGCTGTAAGGAGATCTCAGGCTATGCAGGAGGGAGAGCAGGCTGTGAGGAATAGACTAACTACCAGAGCCCTGTATGACACAGGTTAGTGATGCGACTTGTTTACCTGGCTAATGTGCTACATTAAATACGTCAGCTGTTTCCCATACAAAGTTTACCAAACAATGTAACTATTTAGCATGCACTGGTCTAAAAATATGTTTTGTACATAAAAAGCGTGTATACCATCACCTATTTACTCATTTCTTCAAGTGATCGCCACTCAACTCTTAGCAGTGCCCTCTAGTACATACTAATCTAGGAAGGGGTGGAGCCTATTTACCCTATTTTGTTGTTGTATCTTGCAGACGTGGAAAGCTCCAGCTCGTCAGCCAGTGGTGGAAGTGGTGGTAGTGATGCGAGCTCGTCAGAAGATGAGGACGGGCCTGCAGTACGTCCTACGAGAGCGAGGAGAAGACCTGTAGTCCATGACGGTATGCAGTCGGATGGTGGCAGGTATGTCATCACTATCACACATCCCAATAGATTGTTTATTCCTGGCTACGCTTGTTAGGGCCTTGATGGCATAGAAATTTTGTTTGCCGATTTTCCATGCGTTTCGATTTCACTGCTTGGGAAGCCCATTCACCTAGTGAACAAGACAATGCTTGCTGCACATGCTCTGCTCTAACTCAGTGACAAAGTAGCAGTATCAATTTATATACTAACATACGCGTGGCCTGTGAAGACACAAATCTACACTGCTTCTATTTGCATTGTACATGTTGATACAGTAAGCTTAAAAAGAATTTGCTTTTATACAGTTAGAAAGTCATATTTCTAAACATTTACTATGTGATGTAATACGTTCGACCAGCATCCATGTATATTTCTAGTTATACTGGTTCGACATCATGCAACGATTCTGGTTCAAGCACCTCAGATTCTGACTGGGAGGGTGGCAGTGCCACCCCGTCTACTTCCAGAGTTGGTAAGGGCAAAGCTAAGGCGACTAGGAGAATCAGGTCCTCTTCAGATGAGGCCTCTGAGAAGGTGTCACCGAGAAAAGTTGAGAGGAAGACGGCCAATGACCGAGCGCTGAGAGCTTCCCAGCGAGCAAAAGTAACTTTTTAATCATAGATTGATCTTATTGTTTGCTATTGAACTATAACCTATATGTCGGCATGATCATATCAAACTGGACACCTTTTTTTTGGACATGGTGTACTGTACTGTGTTATAGCCAGAAAATAAATAAAGCGCAACACATGATTAAACACTTGCTGCCAGTTTACAGCTTATAGAATTCTCCTATCTAAACTAGTATTATAAGTTCATGGTCTATAGAATTCCTGTTTAAACTATTGCTATAAGTTCATGGTCTATAGGTTCACATTGTCTAAACTAGTGCTGTAAGTTCACGGTCTATAGATTCACATTGTCTAAACTATTGCTATAAGTTCATGGTCTGAAATAGACCTCCCTATTTTAAGCCATTGTGTTTATCTTGGCAGTTGAAAGCAGACGAATTACAGGACAATGAACCTCTACCACCCCAGACACCATTTCAGACAGACAGCTGGCTAACTACAGACATACCCCGCAGATCTCCCTACTTCCCTCAGATCCATGACGAGGTCATGTACTTCTACCAAGGTCATAAGGACTATGTGAAGGAAGTTCACAAACGACATTTATATACTCAACCATCTCAGTTCCCGTGGGACAAAGTTCCTAAGCTCAAGGTATCTTACCTAATTCTACTTACCACCTGCGAAGGTCTCGTTATGCAGAGTGACTTCGGAGACTGACTCCTTATATTCTTGTATCTCGTGTACACTAAAGAGTGTTGACAGCGGTTTGCTGCCATCTCTACTGCTGACATGCAATATTTATTGCGCTATTTTTCAGGAAAAAGAGTTGGTTCGAGTCACTAAAATAAAGTACATTGTCAAGCCATCGGTAAAGGTCTGTCAGCTGAAGTTGGCAGTTCTCTTTCCTGAAACTAAAAAGAAAACTGGAACCGAATTCTCCGTCACGTAAGTGTAACCAGGGATACATAGTGACGGTTCTTTGTATTTGAAATATCTCACTTGACCATTAGTATAGTGTAACCTGAGATACAAAGTGACGGTTCTTTGTATTTGGCATATCTCACTTGATCATTAGTATAGTGGAACCAGGATTCACAGAATTGATGTTTTCATATTCAGTCACTTGTTAAATTCAACGCTTTTTTTTCCGAATTCAAATTTAATGTTCATCAGTGAAACATACAAGTCACAGTCACCGGGTACCCTTCAAGTTATCACTCACCTTGAGGTGATTGCAGGCGATCTACTATGTAAGCATTGTGGTTTATTTGGATAGGTACCATGATATGGCAAATTCGGTAGACTTTCTTATACTCAGTCAGTTTTATCAAGTATCAGTGGAAAGAGAATGGAATGAAGGAGACAGATTCAAGACAATTATAGATGACAAATGGTACTCGGGCACCATTGCAGCACTGGAGCCTGTGGACCCTGTAAACCACCCCAACAGCCCCTTTAACTGCTACAAAGTAGTGTGAGTTAACTAATACAGTCATGTACTCTCACAAAGTCAATGTTCTCTTCTCTTGCCTCTTATGATCAATTCTGGTGAAAGCAGACAAGGGTCTAATTCATTGTTTGTCATCTCTTATACACTTTAGGTCATTTTGTTTTTATACACTAGTGATTCCATTCCTCGTCATGAGGTTTAACTAAAGTATTTTCAATTTGACACAATATGAATCGGACTACATACTATTTTAACTGCTATCATTTTTATCGTATTCCTTGTATATGCTTATTATTTATTTTTTATGTAATCTAATTGGGCAGGTGGGAGGACGGTAGTGTAGACGCATTCAGCCCGTGGGATCTGGAACCTGCTGATGATGATCAAGGTATGTGTGTCTTTTACTGCAGTCTGCCAGCTGTCTCTCTCCTAACAAACCACTTGCTGTGTGCCGTGTTATATTGTGTATGTGTACCATGTAATATATTTTACGTGGAATATTTATCTACAGAATACGTTACTGATATAACAGAGCAGGAGAAAGAGGCTCTCCTTTACGTCCCGACTTTGAGTGATTGGGAAGATCGTGATCCGAAGCGAGAGTGTTTGAGAATTTCAAATTGCATTGCCCAGGTGAGATCACCCATCCCTACTATAGCCCAGGTGAGATCACCCACACCTACCATAGCCCGGGTGATGTCACCCCCCCCCCCCCCCCAGCTATGCGTATACTACTTACTTTTGGTGGATTAGAGCCATCCACACAGTCTGTATCAACATGAGTATGTCTTTCAAAGGATATAGCGTGTTGTCTCTCTAGAGTTCACCATCGCTATCTTGTAGCTGATGGAGCACAGTATATCAGATGAATTCAATGCCCCTGTTGACCTTGACAACTACCCTGACTATGTGGAAACAGTGGCCTATGGAATGGACTTGTCCACTATAAAGTACAGATTGACCAGCGGGTTTTACAGGTAAACACAATGTTTTATCATGAATTTCCCTTGTTTGAGATGAGAACCTAGAATAAACACTGGATCGATAGCAAACACTCAAACATGCCTACTTTTTGTAAACACATTGGTTATACGCTTGTTATATGCTATATATCTTTAGTACTTTTCTTGTAGCACAGTTTCTTCATTAACGTATTAGTAATTCCATTCCAACTTTGCAGACGACTGAAGGCAGTGCAGTCGGACATGAGGTATATTGAAAGTAATGCTAGATTGTTCAATCGTGAGAATCACCCTGTGGTTAGACACGCAAAGATGGTCACCGATGTTTGTTTAAAGATTTTAAGGTATGTAAAAGGAAATACCGCACATTTTGGATGTAGTATATGTGTGCCGTGATTGGTCATCACCTACTGTGCAAGATTGAAGATCCATGAAGTCCTTAGGTTTGTGTGTTATAATAATGACCATCTGTTTCTGCGATATGGTTGCTAGTTTTCAAATAGGTGGCACCGTATGTTATCAATTTCAAAATCATCTACACTGCATGTATACAAGCCGTTGTTGCAGAATATACTATAACCTTGACATAACCTTGACATTGTTTTAGTGATGATTCATGTGAAGACGCAAGGCAATATCTTCGTGAAATGGAGGATGAATTTGCGTGTAGTGTAGACTCGGGAATTCAAAGCGTTCGTGTGAGTAGAATAATAATATATTACTACTACCTAGCTACCAACTGTACCGTGTTGTGTAGCCGACAGGAAACTGTATTAATATGAAAGTTACTAGGAATAATTCAAAGGGCTCTACAACTAGCGGATAGTGTTTCTTGATAAGACAGACTGCAAGACTCGTTCATCAAAACTGAAAACAACTGTTAACAGTTACATTCTGTCTGCTGTCTGTTTTATAATGGAATGTTGGTCGTTGATGAACACATATTTACAAAGAGAAATTCAGGATTTGATATCTATTTGTTGCAGAAGAAATCAAGAAGGAGAGCTGGTGAAAGCTATGACTGGAAGAGTGCAGCTGTGGACCTCGTTCAGTTAGCTTTCGACCACGAATGCTCAGAATATTTCCGATTCCCACCAAATATGGACGAGTTACCCGTATGTATGAGTCGATGCATGTGTTAATCTGTGTTATATTTTCATTGCACGTCATGCATATTATCCCTTCCAGATTGATGTGTGTGCGCAACCTGTTGGCGGTTGGCTGTATAATCTCAGCTAAGAATTCTGCGGTCCGCCGCCAAGATTAAGATGTTAAATTGCATCTGTCTTTGTATTGTATCCTAATTCATAGACGTCTTAGAAGTAAACTTATACGAGCAGGAAATTATCTTACGACTTTCAAATCTGAGTGTGTACATTAACTTTCCTGGTGCAGGTCTCTTCACTCCTGTCTAGAAGTTCGACTTTGTTCAGTTACTAATATTTAGTAGACACAAACTACTTAAGCAGAAGTTGCTCTGTGAACTATTAGTCTCGAACCAACATCTCTTCAGCCCCATTTAGAGCTCTACTACCTGTATATTGTATACTGTTACTATAATTCCCAGGGCTACAGAGAGGCGGTAGAGTTTCCAATGGACTTCACTACAATCAAGGAACGTCTAGAGACCGATGGATATACGGACCCCGAGGAGTTCCGTGACGACATCAAGTTAATATTTGCCAACTCAAAGAAATATAACTCTCGACATACACCGGTACTACATCTATCAAAATACTTTCTCTTCTGATATTGACTTGTTTACTGAGATAATACTCATTGTAATAATGATCAAAGGGAGTTATCTTTCCTCTTTGGTCAGAATGTGATTCATCAACACACACAAATTCTAAAATTTGAAATGAAAATTTTTCTGCTTGGTCAGGTTGAAGATTGAGTTAATTGTCGTATCTACTGACTTTATTACCTGTTGGATGTGTGACCATGGCTCTATTCTCATGGTCGACTGTGTTTCTGAACCACCAGGAAAATACACGTGTTACAATTTCATTCAATAATTATCCAATACAATTAATAGAAGGTGATAATTTAGAATATTTATTTGATATAGCAAAGGATAATATGATGAGTTTCTCCTTTTTAGGCCTATAAAATGGGGGTGCGGCTGTTTCCGATATTGAGTGAAGAACTGAAGGTCATACTAGGGCGTCACCAATCCCAACCTGTCAGACCAAAGAGGAAGGCGAGCAGGCGTTCTTATCGGTGAGTACCTGGTGACTAGTCTATGGTAGCCAAACTATATTTTATCATTTTCTTAAGTCAAGTATGATGACAATCATGGTCATCAGGAAATAAATAGGTTTAGCTGTTCACCCTTCCCAGACTCTTACTAACACTCTGTGATGTTGCAATTTCTAAATCCATTCTTCTGCAGAGAACTTCCAGATGACCCTCTACTGTCTGTAGGAATTGAACCCTCGCGGAATAGCAGACGAGCACGTCGTGCCTACATGGCCGTAGCCTCAACATCCGCCTCCACATCAAGTGAGTAGTAACAGGCCACTCATCATCATCATTCCATAGAATCTGCATGTAACTGATAACAAATCATAAAATATTGTGTTTATTAGTTTTGGTTTTGTCTAGTAGAGCATGACTTGTGTTTTGTCTTTACGATAGCGATACCTCTTTTTCTCATTCTCGACATGGCGTTATGTTGTGACATAACGTGACTAACTTGGTTGGTTTTATAATGTTGATCATGTGCTATAAACATCTCTTGATATATTCAAGAACTAATGAAATCGCCAATAGTTGGACAAATATTTTCTGTTTTTCAAGCGCTTATAATTATTGAATAATAATCCATTTACTATTTACTCAACTTCTGTGTAATGTTTGCATATAGATGGTCCATCAACCTCTGGAGCCTCAACGTCTGGTACTGCATCAACTTCTGGTGGAGCATCAACTTCTGGCACTTCCCGTTACTCTACCAGGTCTGCTACAGGAACACGAAAACTCAAACTTTTTGATGAAAACTTCTGTTCAGGCGAAGGTGAAGGCTTAGTAATATCTAGCTATATTTTTCTCGGCTTTAAAGCATTGCTGATAATAAGTGTGGCCAGTCTTGATTGAGGTCAATACTTGGAAAGCTTACCCAATAATAAACTGTATTTTATGGCTGTTGATCGTAACCATGTACTAATTGTGTATATATTGGTTGTAGACATTGGAAGTTTTATTCAAGTACGGGACAAGCCGAAACGTCCCAAGCGAAGAGTAATAAACCAGTTGGTATCCTCTGAGGATGAGGGGCAGGTAGATGAAAACCAAGCAACATCACAGACACGACCTCAGGCTATTGAAGATGGCCAATCAGACTATGACAAGGACACTGGTATGTTCAGATAGTATTGTATATAAAATATAATGTCTTTTCAACCGCTTAGGCTAGTTTGAACTACGGCTGGAAATTTAAATACGGCTGCCTTACCGAGCTTGCGTCAACTGCAAGTCTTTTGCTTAGCTTGGGCAAACAGAGCCCTGTGATTCCATACAGCTGGTTGCCTCGACCTCTTTTCAACAATAATGATTGGCCAAGTTAATTGTAGCAGAAACTGGGGCTGGGCAGACGCATTTAATAAGATGTTTATAACATACATGTAGCTACACCAGATGGAGGCTAAATAGAAGTCAATCTTTCAGAGATTTGTCGGTCATGTAAAACGGTGTAGTAAAAGTCGAGCGTGATCTATATAAAAATAATAGATAATAATAGGCATATTCGGATATTGCACCGTGCAAGCTTATAAATAGCAATCTGCGGCAATAACAATATATTTTATTCAATAATATAGCGCTAGCTATAACGCAAGGCAAGTGTATTCATTTAGCGAGGGATTCCCCTTCAGAGCAAGCACTAGTCACGCCTGAACGCTGAAGTTGTATTCGGATAGTTAGACCAGTGCTATATGAACCAGTACAGTTTCCAAATACGCCTATTATATTCTATTTTATTACTAGTTCATGCAAATACATACTAGTACATGCAAAATATCTTACTCTGGTCAAGTGTAGGCAAGAAAAGACAACTCTGCCTATAGTAGCACAAATACAACAAATTTAAATAAGGGAGGCTGCAAAGAACCTATACAGAAATCACAGGCCATAATTCCATTAATGCAGTCAGCAGTACACCAGTACACTCCCAGTCCCTGTTTGCTAAATTGGTTCTTAACTAAATAAAATTTTCTTCAGACGCAGAGGAAGAAGTGGGAGCAGGCAGCCATGTTGAAGATGATGAAGAAATAGTTGATAGTATATTCTCTGATGAAGAAGAGGTTTCAAGGTCAGAGAGTCGGCATGCCCGGCGAGAGTCTAAACGACCTCTCAAAGCGTCACGGACATATGGCTCTAGGACTAACGGTCACTCACAGAATAATGGGCACGGTCACTCAACCAGGAAAAGGGTTTACGCCGGAACATACAGGGAGGACTCTGACACGAACGATTCCGGTGACGAATACTCGGTGAGAGATAACGCAAACATAGTCAGTGGGAAACGGAGGAAGCAAACTCGCAGGTGATCACATGACTCTTACTGACTGAGACCTTATTTTATTTAATCGTTTTATTCCGGCTCAATTACACATGTTTACACTTGTTATTTATTTGAAGCCTCTTTCACTTCCAAGTGACAATGTTATTTTAATGTATCTAAATTGAAATGTTTATTGGTAAATTAAAAATACTTAGCATTTATAATACTGGATAAACATAAATGACTATAAATGACATCATGTCATATCATCTATACCATTATTATAGTTACTATACAATGTATATAAAACACGAATGTTGAAGCTGTCTTATAAAGAATTTGTAAATGATAATATTGTGCTGTTGGTTAATGTTGTACTGTACAGATTATCGTATGAAAAGTTGCTGGGGATATAATTTTATTTGTTGTTTTATTTATGACTTGGTGAAAACCTCTATACAATATAGTGCATATCAACCTTGTCTTACAAATCTCTGACTTGTTATTTAGTGCATTATTGTGCAGTGGCTTCAAACTTGTGAGGACAACTTCACAATGCTATGCTGCAGTTAATAGTAGGTGACAAGATTGGCCATTAGGAGGTTGACAAAATTTTAGTAGAAAAAAGCAGGTATTCCAACCTTAGCTGGAATAATTTCATCTCCGGGTAAACAAGGCTCTAGCTGTTCAAGCTAAGAAGTCTTTGTTTTATGTAAGCATACAAAATATTGTATGTGTTGTGGTACATTTTTGGGTACCTCTCCTGTAATACCCACCAAATTTTCACTGTTTTAAATTAACATATGGACTTTTGAAATTGAAACAAATGTAGTCGATAGAGCTATGGTAATGATTGGTGGATGGTAAAGAAAAATATTATTTTAGTGATTATTTGGTATATATCACTGATAACTTGTGCATTGATTGAACACTATTCTAACATTTGCTGCTGTGTGTTTATGTCATAATATGAATGTGTGACTGAAGAGGTATAAGGAGAAGAAACATGCTACTAGCACCATGTTATCCATAGAGGAGATAACTCTATGATGTTATGTCAAGGTCTTTCCAGCATCCCTGAACTGTACTAGTAGTAAGTTCTCACTGGTAGAGATATGGGATTATATATTGTGGAACTACTTTATGCTTTACCTTTACCCATGGTGATACTAGTATTATATATGTTTGTACATGTGCATATCCGTGTACATTGTATATGCACATGCACATGTACATGTGCATATACAATGTACATTGTATATGCACATGTACATGTACATGTGCATATACAATGTACCTATGAGCATGTATAAAGAATGTTGGCACCTAATCCAAAGTATCTGGTTAGGTAACTCCAGACTTAATGTCTCTGTGGAAGAGAAAAGTTCACACCAATGTGCATGTTCGTATTCATTACTACAATCTGGATAAGTCTTTTGAGTTATACTTTCTCTGCCTCAGAGAGTAGACAAGTAGACAGTACATATGAGGTGCTCTGTACTCCATGGGCATGTGATGATGCATGTACATGTATATTATATCAGAAATTTATTAATTACATGTATAACTAAATTTTACTTGCTTATAACAAGAATTTACATGAACATACATATTGTACATTCCAGTGGAGTTGCCTACCCAGATATCATACCCATAATATTGTGATGGTACGCCCAGTCGTATCTTACATCTGACACTCATTATTGCGTGCATACATGTATATATCTGCTTGTACTTTACTCTTATATTGTTGTATATAATTATATGATTATATCTAAGTCTTTTAATGCCTTTTATACCCATGTACAGAGGCCCGACCTCTCAGAATCCATTGATATTCATTTTGTACATGAATTGGACCATTATAAGCAACTTTTGTAGAACCCGACCTATTTTGGGTCGGCCGTCGGGCTTCCGGCGGCCATCTTGTTGCGCAACTTCCGGACGACCACACGTCGTCTTTTCCCGACGTCACGTCGGCCGGAAGTCCTTATACTATATAAAGGGCACTGTTTTACTGTTCATTGTCTCAGTCTACACTTGGCTTTCAATAAAGACACATCTATACTTGATACAGGGACTTTCTCTTCCTTTTACTAGGTCATTCGCTTAGCGAACCGCCTACTAGGTTGAACTACTTGAGATCAGATGGGTCGTCTTTGGTAGTATTTGGGCTACTCATAGGCACTTCATTTCTGGGTCGATAGTCGTCCAAGGACAGAAACCATTACAATATAACTGCATACATTACTTGTGTCACCTATTATCTGCATGTAATGTATACAGGCTATAGAATTGTCTGCTCTTGCACATGTATTGTGGCTATTCAGGATGCATAAAGCTTACCTGGCTATATCATCAAAAAGCTATGACAGGTACATTCAACTTACTGTACTCAGCAATGGTGATTGTTACAGAAATGGATTCATGAGATTTTGGGTGGAAATGGTACTCTACATGACAGGAGCTGCTAGAATTTAATTGCTGCAAATGATGGTAAGTATCACAACAAACTGTTAAAATTAACTGATGACTATGGAAACCTCCTACTGCACTGACATCATCATCCAATATTGCATATATTACAACTATAACTGTGTAGTATATACTATTACATGTACATGCATATACATAAGTACTTTCCTGCTATAATATTAGAGAAAATTGTCTGCAGACCAGAGAACTTCATAAACTATGTTTTACAATCATGCAAGTAATAACTGCATATAACACAAGTAAATAGCTATATTTGTTTGTTGTAGCTCCTTTGACTCCAATAAATTGACTCCCAGCAGAGGGAGCTGTTGGCAATGCTCTGCGTAGTGAGAGTATACCTCAGTAACTGTGAGGAAGTGTTTAGCTGTAATGGTCTGACGTCTGCACCTGAGAACGAGGCTAAAGGAGTGGCGAAGTTTTATGTAGTGCAGGAGTAGATACCGGTAAGAGTCGTTACCATGGATAACAACACACAAGTGTACAAGTCAAACTACCAATGAATGTCAAATCTACAGCAAAATCTAAAACAAAACTAGTTGAAGTTTCAATGAAAATAATCAGTCAATTTGTAACTAGTTTTAAGAGTATGTTTGTAACTAATCAGTCTGACCACCCACAACAGGCCCAATAACTGAACTGGGACACAACTATCAATTAGTAGTCACCACAAAAGCATTTTGTTTTGGCAAATGTATTTTATATGCTGCATAATTTTCTATTGTACCTGATATAAGATTCAGTATGATGGAAAAGAGTATCACTATAATTATCTACATGAATCTCATTCTGTACCATTAGCTGCTTGAAATTGATACCTGCTGTAGAATATAATATATTCTATATTATATTACTTTCTGATAATACTGCATGAATTGGATATTCTCTAGGCTTTCTTCTAGAGGTGTAATTATGTGTTTAGCTGTGATTCCAAGAGAACGATTATTTGTCATGTGTCAGGTTCACAGTCTATCACTATGGTAACCATGTAAACACTATGCTGTAGAGTTCAAACTAGAGGAAGAGTAGCAAGCCACCTAGCTCAACTACAACATACCCCCATGGTGAAGATATCCAGATGAGAGCAAACAGACAGACATTGCATTATATTATTCAATCTAGAGGAAGAGTAGCAGGCCACCAAGCAAACAGATAGATTTTGTATTATGTTATTCAGTTATTATTTCTAATAAAATAATGTTAAAATTCAATAAAGTACAAACATTTATTATAGAAAAATACAAATGAATATATTTATATAAATTATAAGAAAAATCAA
Source organism: Bugulina stolonifera (assembly GCA_935421135.1). Classification (NCBI taxonomy): domain Eukaryota; kingdom Metazoa; phylum Bryozoa; class Gymnolaemata; order Cheilostomatida; family Bugulidae; genus Bugulina; species Bugulina stolonifera. The sequence goes on along the minus strand of OW285193.1, from coordinate 13,607,004 downwards.
CTATGAACTACTACATTGGTAAGACAACCCCATCTATACCCAGTACCACAGTAACAGAGTAGGGGCTGAGAGCACATTGTAGATAACCCGTGTTCAATGCACCATCATGAAGCTAAGTGTTTGTAGACTTAGGAACTACTGGCAGCAGTTACGCAAGTAAGAGGAGTACTCTCCCTTCCTTCAGTGGTGAACATGACATAACACAACTTCTTAGGGCTATGGAATCGTCTCAATAAACTGTAGTTCCTTCACAAACCATGCCAGAGTCATGACCCATTGTTGTGAAATGATTATTTGGCACAATAACTTTGAGCAGTGAAATATTTTTACCTACATGTACAAGTGGGAGGAGCCTGTGATTGGTAATCAATCACAGTTTTGTGGAGCCTGTAGTTGTCCTGCACAGATACAATTGGCAGTAATCTCCACATGGAGTAGAATGATTTTGCGCCCAACTACTTAAAACATACAATTGGGTAATTATAGATCATATACAGACAGAAAGTAGGCTCACTATACAAGGTGAATGATAAGCACATCTATTCAATGTTGTTACATGTCAGAGTAGGAGTTATCTCCTCATTACAATATATCTACATAAGGTGTAATTATCCTTATAGTGATGAGCAGGTTATATCCAATAGTTACATATTTATAATTTATATTTATAATTATCCCAATAGAATCTAAACATAAGTATTTCTAGTATATATGTTTAATGGTACCTTCATTTCATATATTCTAATTATATATCTAATTATAGGATCAACTTTACAGTTGAAGTTTATCTGTTTTTCTGTAATTCAACTAATAACTTACAACTATGACTAGTGATGATACAGCCTTAACTACAAAGCATCTCATCTTTTCCAGTGAATTGTTCATTTTTATCACTAGGCATCTACATAATATTGTATTTGCATCTTTCACAGTTATACTACATGAGATAGAATACTACTACATGAGATAGAATACTACTACATGAGATAGAATAATACTACATGAGATAGAATACTACTACATGAGATAGAATACTACATGAGATAGAATACTACTACATGAGATAGAATACTACTACATGAGATAGAATAATACTACATGAGATAGAATACTACTACATGAGATAGAATAATACTACATGAGATAGAATACTATTACATAAGATAGAATACTACTACATGAGATAGAATACTACTACATGAGATAGAATACTACTACATAAGATAGAATACTACTACATGAGATAGAATACTACTACATGAGATAGAATACTACTACATGAGATAGAATACTACTACATGAGATAGAATACTACTAACACAAGAGGGATAATAGGATGAATGATAAATGGAAACCAGCAAACTGAAAACAAACCTATCGGTGAAGATGGTAAAGAAGTATTATATCAGACATTCTACAGTGTTATTCAGGATGAGCATCGGACTCTCAAATTAAAGTTTACTTTGTAGTTGTCAAGCAGAATGTCCAACATAACAAAATGAAGGGCTGACTAGAGCGACTTGACTAGATGCAAGCATGCTTAATAAAACTATGCAATAATATTGTTGTGTACAGTTTAGGTAGATATGGTACCCAGGATAAAGTAACCAAGACAACTGAACTAATAAAGTAACAAAATAACATCTACACTGTATGAGAGTCTGAGATACAAGATGGAGGAGATATGGCACTATTGGGGATAGTAAAGGGAACATACAGAAAAGGTGAACAAATGGTGTTGTAGTAGTAACTTGGGACTTGGTAACAATGAACATGATGTAGGTATGCTAGTGTGAATAGCCCTACAACACATGTATAAGGTTGAGTATCACTTCACGTCATTTACTGTTGGATCTTCTATCTATATAAATGCAATCTCCATGTAATACATGTATTAAAACATAAAGCATTCACCGAGCACCATTAAAATTGAAGGTACCAGGCTATCAGATGACACCAGACTCAATAAATACAGGAGGAGATCTAGAGTAGTGTACTAGAGAGTATAATATAAACTACATACAGTAGTAATATATCCCTTTACTGGCCAGTTTAGTCAGTGAGTGACTAGAGTGATCTAAGAAGGCTGGATGTAAGGACTATAGACTATGGAACAGGATACTGCAGGTAGAATATAATATGCTCATAACTATAAGGATAATTACACCTTTATGTAGATATATTGTAATGAGGAGATAACTCCTACTCTGACATGTAACAACATTGAATAGATGTGCTTATCATTCATCGCATACAGTCAGCCTATTTATCTACAATCTGTATATCACCCATATCACCCAAGTATATGTTTCTTATAGTTGAGTAGCAAGTCGTCTAACTCCAAATGGGGATACTTATAGTTATATCCATAAAGGACGACCACATACTACAACACTGAAACTGTGAGACTACTGCCTACAGGCGCCGCCCACTTTCATGTAGGTAAATAATATTCCTTGCTGCGGCCAAAGATTATTGTGATCGCAAATCATTTCACAAAATGCATGTCAATTATCTGGTATAGTTCATGCAAGAACTACTTGTTATTGAGACAATTTCATAGCCCTAAGAAGTTGAAGTTACATCATGTTCACCTACCTGTGGGAAGAGAGTACTCCCCTACTTGAATAACTGCTACCAGTAGTTCCTAAGTCTACAAACTCTTAGCTTCATGATAGTGTATTGAACACAGGGTTAGCTTCAATGTGCTGTCAGTCCCCACTATTCCACCATGGTACTGGATATAACTACATGTAGGGTTGTGTTAACAGATGCAGCAGTCAATGAAAAAGGAACAGTCTTTCCATAATCCTTTCAGCAGAAACACAGTGTCATGCAAATTCCATATCTCAATTTAAAGTTCATCAATATTTTGTTGTTCTCTTCATTACACCTCAATAACTGCCAGGTTAACTGTAGACTTGCATAGTTTGACATTTAGTTTAAGCTTCTCTGGATCCATCTTATTGGCCTGTGATCTAAAGAAGAGCATTACCACACTTACATAGTAGATCAGCAGATAAGCTAAAAACCAAGACTTGGTTTAGCAATGACCTTTTCATGATTACATACATGTATATTTGTCACCTCTATTGCATATTATAACTGAACTGTAGAGGTATGACTATTGAATATCCACTGATCATATGCCCATAGTTTACTTGTATACTTGTCTGGTAGATTTTAACTTTATCAGTACATGTATTCCATTTTTATGCTGTACTTCTGATTTTTTATAGCTGAATGGCAACGGACGACCTTGAACTTGGTAGTAGTAATCCCTATCATGTTGTCAGCACTTAGCATTTATTGTCATGGTGACATTCAAACATGTATATTTTAACCTAACAAGGCCATTACACTACTTAGTATTGTATGACGATACATACCTGTTGCCGTCGTCTGTTGTCATCGTCTGTTGTCGTCGTCTGTTGTCATCGTCTGTTATCATCGCCTGTTGCCGTCGCCTGTTGTCGTCGTCTGTTGTCATCTCCTGTTGCTGTCGTCTGTTGTCGTTGTAATACTTAATTAGATTACCGGCTGTATCTTGAAGTATCTTTTCTTATTGGCTCCGTTATATCATCAGAAGTAATCAAAGGTCTTTATTGGTTTGTCTAAAGTATTATAATATGGTATATGAGAACTCATGCACATTATATTTTTGTCTTCTTTGCTACCTCTGGATACAGAGTACACTAGTCATGGGATTATCAATATATATATTCTACTTAACTAGAACTAGTGTTGGGTTAGCTCTAGGTATCTACACTCACTACAAGGTATGCACAATAACTTATTTGCATGTACAGCGGGAGAGTAATAGGATCTGTCATTGCAAAGCTCATAAAATACGAGACAGAGTTATCAGCACGAAAGGGCAACTCCGTTCTAAAACTATTACACTTGCATGTTTACAAATTCAGTAACTTTACCTATGTCTAAGCACTAAGGGTTGTATTCCTGCTGTTTGCAATGGCAACTATACTGATTTCCATATAGAAGAAGTACTTCGAAGCATCTGAAGCCAGTGATAATGTCCACCTACCTACTATTTGGATGACTGCCATCAGTAGTTCCTGAGTCTACCAACTCTTAGCTGCATGATGATGTATGGAACACAGGGTTAGCTTCTATGTGCTGTCAGCCCTTACTCTGCCGTCTTAGTACCGGATATAGATAGGGCTGTGTTACAGATAAATCTGTTGATGAAAAGGAGACTGTCTCCCCATAATCCTTTTAGAAAAAGCAGTCTCTACCATATCTATACTTCTACTTAAAGTAAGTCAACATTCTGTTGTTCTCTTCACGATACTTCAGTAACTAGCAGGTTGACTGTAGACTTGAGTAGTTTGATGTATAGCTTCGACTCCCCTGGATCCATCTTGTTGGTTAAGATAGCCTGTGGCCTAAAGAAGAACATTCCAAAACTTACATGGTAGATTAGTAAAACAAACTAGGAATCAGGACCATGTCAAATAACAAACCTTTATGACTATATAGATGTGCCATCAATTAGAAATCGATGCACGTACTTTCAACATAATGATATAATTATAATGACCTTCTGAATTCAAACTGAGTTTTCATCTTATTGTGATTGTTTGTTGCTTGCCACACCTCATGATTGGCACACAACTATTTTTACAAGAAAAGTCAGCAATAGTTTTTAGATGGCTGGCAATTTTAACAATTTTCTACTGTAAAAACACAAAGGCTCACAATTTACCTTGAATGTTCTCGTGACTGTTAAATATCCGAAGTGTCTAATGTGACTTGGTACGTCTCTATTTTTAAGGAAGTAGCAATCATTAGTCTCATGCATCCAGTATGACACGAGAACACAACTCCACACCTTTCAGATCTATTGCTGGGAATCTGTATAACAGAGGTTACATTGAATACGCATCGACACAGCCCCTTTAAGTTTTCTCTTGGACTTCAACCACATCAAAAACGAGTCGTGCAACATGACCATAACAATGTCTACACATTATGTACTCAGGCACATGGGATATATACCTGTTAGATAGATAGTGTATATACTGCTCCGGCTCATACGGTAGTTGATGTAGTGGTAGAAAGCCGTTTACAGTGGACATGTCCAGTACAAATAGCAGGCATACGTACTCCTCTGGGTATCTTGATCAGCCTCAGTATGCCAGTCACAGTATCCAGTAACATTAAAGAGTTAGTGCTACAACAAAATGTGCCATCAAAGTAGAACAGCAAACATCTTCCAAAATCATCAGGCATACAACTTTCAGCCAAAGCATTTAAAACAATAATTTATCATAGCAACAATAGATCATACATACAGGATATATTACATGTATTATATACACTGGTGTTCTAGTATGTTATTGTGACTGCTTACCGTCACTCGGTCCTGTCTATGCCTGGGTTTAGAGTTGTTAATAGATAGCCAGTTATCTTAGACTTAGCTCCAGATAATGTGGTGAGTACAGTAGAGTTGTCTGCATTGGAAACCTAACCAGACCTGCAATGTATGTCACGTACATTATGTATACCCCATACTCTATATATAATATGAGGCACGGTATCTATTGGGATAAACTCTATTAGTATCATAAAAAAGTACCGGGACTCTCAACAGGAAACATGGTTCAAACCCTCGGAATGCATCAGATTGTCCTATTTAGTGACCTCAGTTAGTTTTTAGCCTCAGTACGCACACATAAGAGGCGTCTATAAAGTAACTATTTGGAGAGAGACTAGGTATACGCTAAAACACACAGCATAAATTAGTAAACTAAGAGGCAAGTTATTGAGTTATACTTTCACTGATGATATTCTAAAATGCGACATATCAAAACACAATTTCAACAATCTAAAAATGTATAAAGGACGAATAACTGACCTACTGCAAAGGGTTAAAGTTCACTATGATGACATACCAACATGTGCAGCCACTCATGCCTCTAGAATCAGTTGTCTTCCTTTCCTCCTTCTTCCTACGTTACAGTGAGAGTTCACATATCATTGGACGACTATGGTGAGAACTAGCAGCTTATTGGATGACCACAGTAAGAGCTTGTACCTCATTGGATGACTGCAGTGAGAGCTCGCACTTCATTGGATGGATAGTAAAGGTTCTGCCAACCCAGCTATTACCGAATATATAGAGCCACACTCCTTATACAACTGATATTAACTTCTTGCTTGCTCTGTCTCTCACCATAGTGCCATCAGTGATCTAATGTATTTATATAAACCTTGTCAATGCCAGGTAGAAACAGTTATAACAAATTCCAAAATACAAGGAATATTTTGTTTATTAGCACATAAAGAAAGACAGGACTACAGTCAAACATCCAACGTGATACAATCACACACTGCCATGCTGAAACCAAGAATTTTTCAAACAAATCTATACTAAACTTAAATCCAGTAACTTGTACTTGATCATTTCCAATACAGCTGACAAAACTAAAAGTGAATATACATGTAAACACAATTCCTAACATGACACATAAGTCTAGGTCCTTAAAGAACCGATACGTATGCTCACCACGTACTTCAAATTTCTACTGGCACGTTACAGACTAATGGATACGGTGTAGGCCTATATACTCACCATTTACTCCATACTGACATCTAGTTCTCCATTCACTCCATGAAGAATTCACTGATATGTGACAATAAGATAATATTATGATTGGCTGCCATTATCACATGCCATCCAACACAACCATCACAACCATCAAGTCCTGTAAACATTCAACATGCTGTTGATAAACAATTCAACATTTACATCTCATCTCGACATTATGAAATCAGTGGAAATGTATTTATACCTCTTCTAATGGCCTTGAATTAACAACTCACTCATGGCCCCTACCTGCACTCAACTGTAGATTTCTTACATTTAGCTAATGGTAACAATAATACCAAACAAAGAGGAGGACAACTACACTGTAGGTCTATGTGACTCAGTGGCACATTGTGTGGGGTTGGATAGCCTTGATCATTATCATCAAGTAGTACAGAATAAATCCTCATGAAACAGTGCATTAACTACAAACCTTCCTAGTTCTTGTTCTTGCCTGCCAATGATGAAATGGTTATTATTCCATCCGCACCTTCAACTGTCACTGTTGACTAAGCAGCAATCTCTCTGTGCCAATTCTTTTCAGAGCTAAAATTATATTAATCTCTAAAATTAGACTTAAGTCTATCAAATAATGAACTCCAAAATAACCATATGATGATGTTGATATTATATCCTAAAATATCACACATAATCATCTAATGCAGCCATATTTTTTATAGAGTAATACCACAATTTTTCTTTAGTATGGTTCTCGAGTACCAAATATCGGCATGGAGATGCTGCAACACTATACAGTCCGGTTCATACTTCGTCTGAGAGGCTCAGCATATCTGCGACACTCAGTACATTAGAAAAAGACAATCTACACAAACGCTACCTGTTCGCATTACTATTATGTCTAATGTATAGTACAATGACCTGCTAGCATACTCATACGATGAACTCATGGATGCGAGACCACCAAATACCATGGTTACTAGAGTAGCAGCTAAGGGTGAACCCCATATGATATAGGCCAGATCTGCACCCAGTATAAAAGCAATACACATTAAACTACAATAACACACATATAAAGTAAATTCTAATATCACGTGAAACCTGACTATGGCAAAACTGACCAGAAACTGCAAAGAGATGAGGCATAGCCTACCCTTACGTCTTATGTCTTCTTCTTTAGAATGTACTAGAGCGTGGTGCAAGAGGCACGCCTCATCTGTTTTTGGCTTCTGTCAAGATTACTGTGGTCATGTGTTTATGTTACATTGACATATATTTGTTGTTACGTTGGTTGCAGTAATTGTGACTTGAGTTTACATATAATCTTGGGCAGGAAATTACCATGGTAGGCAGAAGTTTTTGCATAAATAGTGGGTGGGTCACTTCTTGCAGAAGCTCTAGTGACAATTGCATCAGCAGAATGACTGTTCATGAGCTCATCATAAGTATTCACTATTCAGTAGAGTATTGGCAAGAGCGAAGAGGTAATGAAATGAATTCACTTTTAATGAATGAAGTAGCAGGTTCAGGTAGTAATCTAAATTTGTAGCCTTCGATCAGTAGGTGATAATAATTATATTATAATATAATTTATATAAATTACAAATAATTTAGTAATATAACATTAACTATATAATTTAATAATAATATAATATAATAATAATTATTATAATTTAATTATAATAATAATAGTCTAGTGTGGCCTGCATAATCATGAAAGAAGTTCTATAGAACAAAACAATTATATTCAATTAAAACTGAGAAAACGAAAAAATTAAAAAATGACAGTATAGTAATACAATTGCAATTTAATAATAATAATTATTATTATTATTATAAATTAATACAAAATAAAAATGTAAATATATAGGAACATGGGATAAATAATTTTTAACAGATAGGTGTTAGTTGATATTCCTCAAACTCTTGCTCAAAATATGGGCGCTTAAGCCTTTATACCATGTATTACAGCCGCCTTTATAAACCTAAGAATAATCAAGAGCTAGTGCAACGATCCCCATTTTGTCACTATTGTATTATTGCGCTTCCGGTGTCTATTTTAATGCGTGAGAAGACAATTCCCGTTAGAGTTTGGTCATGCACTGGAACATATAACTCCAAACTAGGATCAGTATTTCTAACTCACGCTACGCCCCTACGGTCATGCACAGTACAGAAAATAATAATATGTGGTAATTTCAAGAGAGAACCACATGTGACATGATAACCAGAGTGATGAATGGTAGGTAACACCAGCTCCATATGCACACATCTATCTACTGGTAGACAGTCACACTTCACAGTCACCAATTAGATACACGTACACTGTACTGTGGAATGCTACTGTCAGCTTACTCAATAACAAGAGATGTTTATATTATGCTTTTGTGTCCAATCGACATCATGTACAACCCAAATACTATCATTCATATTATAAGCCTATGCATTACCCCACTGTTCAGGAAGATCAAATACAGTAATAGCTCTATACTGGTGTGGACTGACATATTTTGACTTTTTGATACCTTTTGTATATAAGTTGGAACATACATAAATTTACATAATTATTTGTATAATACTCATAATGGAGTGTATTCTACAGGTTATTTATTCTTGAAAGACATTGCAAGCAATTACAGTTACAATTAATATCAACGAAAAAAATAAATAGGCCAATGAAGAAGAATAACTTTACTAGAAATAAATCTACATGCTGAAATACATTATAATATTCATAGTTATGCTGACAATGTTCATTTAGACCAAGAATAACTCTGAAAATTTCTCTAAAGAATATCCTTGAGGAGTGTTCAGTTCAAGTAGTCATACTATCAAATGAAACATCACAATTTGTTGAAAATCTGAGCATAAAATAGCAGCACCCCCAGTCTCTTTGAATGTCATGAGCACCTAACCAATAGCATTGAGGGCTTCAAACAAGAAAGTATTCTGGAAAGACACGAATTTTCCCTGTGCAGCCTCTACAGCGACTTTTTTCATGTGTTCTAGAGTTAGTTTGTTTGCGTAGAAGAATGGAAAGTGCTTGTATTCAACATGACTATACTTGTCGACTATTGCTTCAACCTTCTTACGAAGACATCTAAGCCTGTGCCGTGGAATTCTGGGATAGAGATGGTGTATCACCTGATATTGCAATCCCCCATGAAACCAATCCATAAACCATGGACAATCAATGTCCAGAGTAGTACGCAGCTGATATTCAAAGTAACTTTCTTGATTCTTCTGATATGGAACTTCCTCGAATGTCTCCATTATAAAATGGCTGACGCAGATTTGAATATGAATGATACCTACAGTTGCATTAGCAATGTACCAGAACAGAAGCCTAGAGGACCATGTTGGGCAGAGGTAGAGAAGGTATCCCCACCACAAGTAGAACATCGTAAGGGTAGATAACTCCATAACTTTATATCGTCCTTTACACTTAGGATGTGTCAGAGCAAAAAGTAACGATTGTGCATGTAGATTGACTCTAGCAACACTCATTATCGGGAAGTACAGGATGTGCTGATATGAGACAAAGAACCTAGAGATTTGGTTGAACGGCATGTAAGAGTTCCAGTAGCTAGAGAAGACACCAGCACCTTGACCTTCGATGTACTTAAACATCTTATTCGTAATCGCAAACACGGGAAGATGCTGAATATCTGGGTCATGTGACACAACATTAGTAGCAACATGGTGGGTCTCGTGCGAATGTTTCCACCAAGAAATGGACAGCCCAGTAAAGGCGTTACCAACCAAGTTACCAAACAGCTTATGGTAGGCGCTGTTTTTGAACACGCTGCTGTGTCCAACATCATGACCAATGAAATTGGACTGCTGCCAGAATAAACCAATAAGGAAGGCACTCAAGTAGAGGGTATACTTGGGGGAATCTGTACCCTCCTCGGATAAACTGTCATAGAACGCATAGAGCGCGGCTACAAGCAGCATCACTGCACAAAAAGTCTTCTTTACATAGAATAGGTTGTCTGGAATATACCACCCATTCTTGTCTAACCATTCTCCAAGGTCTCTAAACTCTCTGGTTATAGCTGTACTAACGCTATCGCTCTTTGACTGATCGACAACTAGATTACCCACAAACCAATGCTCTATCCTCTTCTGCCATACCTCGGGGCGGTGAAACTGGTTGACTAAATCCGTAGCATCACGTCCACCCACATTTGTTATTGCTGCTTCACCACCAGGGTGATGTTTGACCCACTTAGAGACGTCGTACACTCGGTTATTCACTGTGATCCAGATGGATGGAAGAGAGGAATGCTGCTCCAACTCTTCTACAGTTATCATACGAGCTTCCTTGCTGGGACGGTCTGTTGGTGTGCTGGTGATGTCACCGTGGACGTCACCATTTGACTCGGACACTGCAGCTGCTTGGCGTTTCCTAACCCCGTGACTGTTTACTTCTTTGTCACAGGCTTTTATGCTTCTACCTACAAAAGTATAGTAGTAGTACGAGTATCACGCATGACCATTCTACAGAAACCTGTGGGTGCATGTAAAACTTGCATGTGGGAGTTGTGCACCGATAACAGCAGAAATAAGACAACTCCATCACTGGCAGCTGCCTATTGAAAGTAAATCCTATTACAGATCTGCAACAACTGATAATTTTGATCGTGTATAGACTCATTGAATGGGACCATCACATTCACAAAATTAGACAGGGGATCATCACAAGTCATACACCTTTATATTCTTAAGTCTAATTTATTTGCTCAAGTCATACTTTGAGCAGAGCACAGGCTATATTTTTGTTAATCTGTGTCACTGGGGTTTATGACCATATGGCATGACACTGTTGAGTAGGTTCCTCAGTGTACAAGTACATGTATAATACAAGCAAACTAAAATGTAGAAGAGAATACTACATGTATGTATATGATGTGTGGTGTAGCCTGTATTTAAGTAATTATCTGTTAACTATTCCACTTCAACTCCTACTTCATGTATAGATTCGGAAAATTCTTTACAATCCATATCTCACAACTTGTCAGCTGACCTAAATACATTGTATATGTGTGCTATATACTTGCACTATCAGCTGCTGCTACTAATAGGCCTATGTGACCCACCAAGCCACTGTTTACTCACCTGCAAGTTCTTTAGTTTGTTCTAGAAGAGGAAGTATATCCTGTGTATAGGCAGCTAATGGTAGGGCAGTAGTTGATTCCTCAGTCATCACCATTGTGTGTTAGTAGTCTGGCTAGTAGTCTAGCACCGTATAGTCTAGGCTTTGCATACAGCTATTATGTAATATCTTTAGTTGGGCTGGGCAACCAATGATCTACAAGAAAAATCATCAGGAGATATTGATAGATAACCAACATGTGGTGATAACCCATATTAATGATGGGTTGACTAGAAGAAACAATATTGTACAAGCTGTAGTGAGATGTTGCTGTGTGACCTATCAGAAACATTTTCTTTGATGGAAGTAAATACTTCAACACTGAAAACTACACTTTAAAGTGTACAACATTGAGTAAAGGTTATACAAAGACAAAATATAAAACAATATTACAAGTATCATTGTTATTCCATGATGTACAGTAATTGCCTTGAAATATGTCAGGCTAATAATGAGAGGCAGTGGCAAGGGGAGAAGACAACTCAATAAAACATTGTTGACAGTTGAGACGTCTACATGGATATCTATAACTACTTTGGTTATTCTTCAGAGAGCCTAAGTCTCTATCTATAGTACAGTCTAGCTGTCATCTAATAAGAGTACAGGCTCCAAAATAATCAGCGGATATAAACGTCTCCATCCCACATCAATCAATCCATTCTTATACCAAAGAGCGGATCTAACAGGTGTACAATGCACACTAGACTTGAACTAGTAGACTACAAATTGATAACCAACAACCTTGCAAATGTGATAACATAATACATGTACAACGGAACAGTAATAGATGATCATCTGAACTATAGAGTTCAGTTTTTATTCCCAGTGTAACTAGTTCAACTAGTGTTGATGACTGAATGGTCATGATTTTAGTAACACTATCCTAGCTTGGAACACACCTTAGCTTATCAGCCTCCAGTGATAAGGTCATTACCTAATACCTGAGTAAAACAGTAAAGCCCATTGGAGGCTCCATGCTCCACTCTATCAGCTTACAGCTAGGCTGACATTACACTACTCTGAGAGCATATATAATATTCCAATACCACAAAGGTCATTTATTCAATTTTGTAACAAAATTATCAAGTAAGGCTACAATTCTGAAATTTAGATATTACTTTTGCTTTCTGAAAATATAATAAAGTCATCCAAATCATCAGTCCCGTCATTCCATGAGCCTGTTACTATGGAGAATTAGTCTGTGTAATAACGTCTAGGATAGCAATCAGTAGGTCTATGTGTATATAACAGACCGCAAATTTACAAAATAATTTATTGATCAACAGCCTCTAAGCTAGCAAACATCTGAGATGGAGTAGTGTACATAGACCGCCCCCTGAGGAGGGAAACACAAGCACTAATATCAATACAAAGAAACAGAAACTAGAGTCAGCAAACAAACGCAATATTAGAGAACTTCATCTTGTATAAATATTGGTTATAAATTGTCAATAATTGTAATTAAATATCCAATTCATTTACAATTGGGTCAGTAGCCTACAGTACATAGCCTTTAAATTTAAATGTTATGAAAACCTTCTGCATCAAGATACAAACAACTTCTATGCTAAGAATGGTAGGAAAACTCCAAATGAGTTATAAACTCTTAGGACCAAAGGCTATACAGGTAAGAGGTAACCTGTATAATATTATAAATATTTATATATATATACACAGTATACATACATGTAATAATATACTTTAGTATATGATGTAGCCTAGGACAATGGCCTAGGAAAGTGGAAAACATACTGGTATAATCTAAAACACCCGAGTTCCAGGAACTTATGTGCCCCTTCACCTCTCCACCCCCAATTTGCTGAGAATAATCTGCCGCCCCTTCCTATTTCACAGGCTATCACAGAAGCCTGAAACACAAGTCCTTACATGTATCATGGTCCGATCTCTTTATCTAGTGATAGGCTTATTGATAGTACATGTGGAGTCATGTACACATATAGAGTATATAGCAGATCAGGTGATGTGCTCATTACTCATACTGTGGCATACCCTTGATTACCATTTAACCACTGACATCCCATCTCATAACCCATGGTTCACCCTGTAGCATCATATTAAGAGTATTTTCTTAGAACGTAGGCTACAAGTAAGGACTGTTCCATCAGCTACTATATACTTTAGTGGTGAAATAATGGGAATCATACTACAGCTACCAATTTGTTGGGATTCTGGTCAGTGGTAGTCAGTGGTGGTGGTCACGAAATGGAACTGTCTATAATCTGCACTACACAGCTACACCCCATAGTTAATCCTGGTGTCATATTGATTGACTAATTATTGACCCGTAGCAATAGCCACAGACAGTCATATTATAGTTTGTTAGTAAAGTCGACACTTTCTAGGCAACATGGTGACTGACTTGACAAATCTAGAACCCCTATACCTATATTTCTTCTGATGCTTGATGTATGTACTTCAGTTTTTCACTGTTGGGGCCTACAGAAGTGAGGGTCATAAATAACTTGGCACCTTCCAGTCTCAATCTGCAGGTATCCAACTTCAAAACAAATAACTACCATACGCCTACTACAAAATAGCGAAGTTCTCATTCACTGGTAACTGGTGCACCTAGTTCCCAAAGAGATAATAGAACTATGCTGCCAAGATAAACACGTAGGTCCTCCAGTTGCAGAGTTTCACAATTACTCAAATTAAAAAATATGAGACCTTTGCTGTTTAAGTAAATATTTCAGCAAAAAAGCCACACTTTTGGAGGGAGTGCATAAAAAACTTGCCCAGTTACTTTTAAAATATTCTTCTAATTTCTACAATCTATGCCTAAACTGCCAGGATTAGTGGCAGCTAGTTCCCAAATATTATATTCAAATATCCTTTTTAATCAACATGCACAGTGAGAGTTAGTGTGCAGAATTACATGCATAATATTTAGTATCTTTTATTCTCTCGGACAACTCAGTATAATTTTACTGTGCTTGCTGTTAGAACGTGACCAACAGCATGCAGTTTAACACTCCTTAGCGACAGTAAAACAAATACTATTTGAACAGGTCAGTGCGCATGGGATATCCCCCAATAGGGATACATAGGGGTGATGTATGCCTACAATCTAGTGCTGCCATCAATAGGTCATGGGAGCACTTTCAACACCTGAATAATAACTTCATTGAAAATCAATAACCTGTAACTTAGTGAAACATAACCAAAACAATAACACAAAGCAGTAAAGGAAGCTCTTTGATGAAGTACCTTCAAATATATATGCACCCAATAGGCCTACTGTATAACTGTATCAAGAAACAATTATGAGCTTTGAATGAGAGCCTACTTCAGATAAACAGCACTAGAGGTAGCCAACAGTGACAGCAAATATCAATCAGCCTTTAATGAGGATTGCAACCGTAATTTTCAAACTGTATATGATAGGCTGCAAGATACAGAATATTGACCTAAAATAATTTTATTGCTAGTAGTATTATGTCCTCAGGCTGAATATTACATCAGCAACAGCTAAAGTTACTAATTTTCTAAAAGAATATGCTTTGTCAGGCAAGGACACTGTTCCTAAAAAGTCAATTCACAACTGAATATTTAACAACTGTTTTAGCATTATTTGATATTTTAGGGTTAAACCAGTCATTTTCAAAATGAAATTACTTTTACCAATAACACAATTTGAATTCAATTTATAACAATGATGCAATTACACGATTAGTTCTCACAAGCAGAGCTAGAGAACAAAAGTCAAAATCAAATCAAATTCATTCATACAAATGTACATAAAGAATGCAGGCTTTAATTGGTTACCATTTACCATATTTGAGAGATTCACTCGGTATCATAAATGGGCAATAGATTTTGGATTGGAGTGTCAGTAATTTAATCATTAAATTATATTTCATTACCATTATATTTATATGTAGGCCTATATTATATTAATAAAATAATTAAAAAAATTCATTATTTTAATTTTTATTTTTTTATTAAAATAAAAATAATCATTTATTAATCTGATTAACCCCAATGGAATGTAATAGTAGAGCACATAACTAAATATAATTACACAGTCCCTCAGTGAATGAGTGAGTGACTGGGCCCCGTGAGTGGCGAGTGGGACTGGCAGCCACTGGTCACACCAAGTCCAAGGAGTAATAAAAACAAGAGGTCACACCAACCATTTTTTTCTTTTATAATAATAATAATATAATAATAATTATAGGCCAGAATTTAAACTGTTAAGAATCACCAAGCTCAAATGAGCATGCCATTAAATATATAGTAAAAAATGTAAGACAAAATGAACCAAGAGGCAGAGAGTGAGAGACTCGTAGAAGTATTGTTATGTAAGAGGCAAAGGGTGGTTAATCCTTTTACTTACTCCAGTGACATACATCAGAACATGCATGTGATGTTGGCGCAACATTTAGGTATTCAAATCGTAAGAATATCACGTGACTAAATTCGCGTTCGCACAACTGTGTTATTTATGTACAGCCTTAGTCCGCACACTCTCCGCACACTCATGCTTGTGGAAAAGTTTAATAACTTTAAATCTATTAAGTCTATCACCACCAAATAAAGTAGTATAGATTGATCACAGACCACAGGCTACATTCCCAGTGTCAATTAACCAATCACTATGCAGGATAGACCACTGGAGCCTCTCTAAAAATCATGATTTTCATGTGGTGTTAAAACCATGGTAAACTATGAGAAAAGTTTTAATTTACATCTAATCATGTGCAAAAATATCTAATTACCTATATTATATACTCTATTGTAGTGGATGGCTTTTAAATCTTTCAAAATAAAAAGATTAAAACCAAGCTGTATGAAAAATCATTCTCAACCATTTTTATTTTTGTATCCAATGAGATGGCCGCCTTGGACAATATAGCCAATCAGCAGCGAGCACACGATTTCTTGGATAGAGTTATCTTCTCATATTATGCTTAGTTGTAAACTACAATGTATCATAATACATGTACATGCATACTATGTTTTACTTGTACTACACTGATTCTAGCAAGTATTGCATAGAGTTATCTTCTCACATGCTTAGTTGCAAGCTATTAGATCACATTTTGTTCTACTTGTACACTGATTCTAACAAGTATTGCAATATGAAAGTGTTTTACATGCAATAATTATATAATGAGCTGCATGACAATGTTATTTATGTTCTTGATCCTTGTTTAGATTGGATTCTACATTTGAACTCTTGAATATTTAAGTAACACACATCTAGCATTACATATTAGGGAACAGTCCTACCTCACAGTATTGAGTATATACATGTAAATGTATATAATATAATAATAGTAATTGTATATACATGTATGATAATTTAGATCCGTAATAGAAATAGTTGTAATTAAAAGTAATATTCTCCAGCTCTATAGTTCTATGTATGATTTAACATGTTTGTGACTACACTTAGGCATAGTACAGCATAGAATATACAATATAATATTAGGATTATTGTGTTCTGGTGATGCAGCATTTTATGTCAGAATGTTTGCCTCCTGGTCAAAGCTGATAGTGACATGTATGACTATATAGCAAGCATGAAAAACATATATATTTTATACAGATCATAAGGTGTAATATGATTTCAATTGTTTGACTAATTAATCGCACTTCTTTTCTGTCTTCTGTTCTACATGTAAGCCAGCTGGCTAAAGGGTAATGGTGTACTATGCCAGCCATTATCTACATTGCGTGTGTCTCTCGCTCTCTTCATGTATTTGCTCTGTTTGTGTTCTAAAACATGAAAGTACAAGTTCAATTTTATGAGTCTTGATCTTGTAAAACCTAATTCCCCATATAATTGTTTCTGTGTTGGGCTGTATTATTATCATTAGTAGGCTGCATTACTATTACTAGTAGGCTGCATTACTATTACTAGTAGGCTGCATTACTATCACTAGTAGGCTGCATTACTATTACTAGTAGGCTGCATCACTATGCACTAGTAGGCTGTGTATGAAACTACTATATTATCATTATGTACAATATATTATACAAGTTAGTAGTGAAGTACAATGTACATGTACATTGCTTGGCATTATGGCTCTGCTGCACTGCTAAGTAGCCAATAGCTGGCAAGTATAGTAGCTCTTAGTAAATAACATACCGCATGACATGACGCCGTAGGAATTATTGTCAACACTAAGCCAAGTACGGTTTTCCCCACCTCTGGGCAGGCAATACAGCTCTTCTTTAAATCCTTATAACTTGGAAACTTTTGATAGCAGATACATAAATTATATATTAGAATGATGCTGAGAAGTTACTCTATCCATCCATGTAAAAAAAATGATAAAATTGTCATTTTGTAAAAATGGGTTAGAAACCCTACAACATTCGTAATTCACACAGCATATACAATGTACCTCACCACTACCTTAAGACATGTTTCCAGTTCAATCAGTTAAGAAATCTTACCTGTTTAAGTCAGTTGCTCCTTAAATCAACGAAATTGAATGAATGAGACTCTTGCTTGTCGTTCATTGTTACTCTATACCGGTCCAGAAAACATTCTCATTCGACATCACATGGTTGGCCTATAGCCTGTGTACCGTTACTCACTAGTTTAGTTTCTATAAAACACTATTATTCATTTCGCAACTTCTAACGCAATTATTTTGTATATCAGACTATATTAGCGTATGGGCTGTTTAGTTAGCAACCAATAATAACACGCTGTGAAAAATTGAATAACAAATCAGCCAATAGAAAAGCTTAATAAGTTTTGCACATTTTTGTTGGAATAAGAAAATAACTATCACGTGTGCGAAAACTTTTGAGTATCATTTGTGCATCACTTTGGGAAAGAGGTGGCAACTCCTGCCACAAATTGCAGATTCATTTCAGCAGGTATGCTTCTTCTTATTAGCCTTTGCTGAGTATGCCAGCAGTAAGTTTATTCAGCTAGTAAGTATATAGTATACATCACACTTATAAAGTTCTACATGTAGAAATAGGACTGGGTAAGCACTGTTGGGTGGGATACTAATAATATCTGTTGAAGCAAGAGATTTTGACAACCTGTTATTTTGTCAGAATGTAGTGAGAGCGAGAGAGGAGAGGGTGGATGCTAGTGTGAGATAGTTAAAGGGCTACCATTCAAAATTTTCTTGTTTCACTCAACTACTAGGTGCTGCTGATCTTTGCTGCCCATTAAACTACAGGCTGCTTTGTGATAGTTACTAACCCCAGTAACCTACTCAACAGGCCTACTAGTCTAAATCAATCATCAAGAAGAGTTTAGGTCAGTGTATTGGTGGTGACTCAATCAGTACACTGAACTACACTGTACAAACTCTGCTTACTAAACTTATTAACATGAACAAATACTACAGCACATTCTGTGATATGACGTATTTGACTTTCAATCTCAGTCCACTTGAATTTGATTGAGGTATTGAATATGGACCTAATACGTATAATTTCCTATATATTCAAAGCTCATGGTTCTAATTAATTTATTTATTTAGGAGGAGCGTATGAGTCAATTACATTAATTGGTTATTGCTTCTCTATCCAAAGCTTTGATGAAATTCAGCACATGCATTCAACCTCTTCAACACTTCTGGACAAGGTACTGTCTTTCTAATAGGCAGTTCCAGTTCTAGACAACCAATCACACTTTCCTTGTTTCTCACATCTTTTAGCTCAACCTTCAGGTTGTATTTCCCCTGTAATGCACCGAGACAGAAATTTTAAAACCTAACACCTACATGCTATATCATAAACTGTGACTCCTATTGAAAGTGTTGAATGATCACTGAAAATGTAGCGACAAGATTCTGCTCTATCAAACCAAGTTTAGCATCTGTCCATCAGCTCATGCAAGAATGAAGAGAAATAAAAATCTAAAACTTATAAATCACTAAAATTAACTACACTTTAGTACTACATGGATGAGCAGGTCCTGAAAACAGAAAATACATATTCCTCACTTGGTATATCATTAGTGAATTATCTATGTTAGTAGGCAACATAACTATCATAACCACAAAATATTATAATTCCTGTAGAATTATTAAATTATAAAAAAGTATCTGACTAAAAGTTCTTGTACATGTGAAGGTCAAGGCTGAATAGTTGAAATGTATAGGCAATGTAACACAACTTATGCTATAAAGCCTCTTGGTAAAACACAGTCTTAATCATGCTATAGCTTTAATTTGTATTATGCATTACTATCAGAACCATCAAAATTAAAATTTTTAGTGCTTTACAGATTTCTAACAATCAGACACGTACTTCGGTTATCCAGGAAGGAATTTTGTCTTCAAATGAGGTCATATCTATAGATATCTTCTCTTGACTAGTGAATCTGTGTGCTGGCATTGGACACTGACATGGGATGTTGTACTCTTTGAAAAATTATGGGCAGGCATCGTGTTTAAACCATAATTGTGCCAATGGGTTGTCACATGTAGCCCTGTAATCACTGATAAAAACAAGCATGTATTATGCAATCATTGCATTTTACATGTACAAGATACACATGGTATTATATAGTACAAGATTCATATAATTAAACAATTAAAAATGGATCTGAGCAATATTTTAGGTGTTGTTTGCACATTATAACAGACCACCAAATGGGTGAGATTGGTCAAGAAGCTCATTATCAAGAAGACGAGCCTCACGTCAAACCAAATCTCTACATGAACATGTGTTATAAATAGAGAGATGTATGCATAAAAGATCACATGCACCACTGTATGCGGTATATTCAATCATGGGCACTAATAAGCTATTGCTCATAATTAGAAGTTGTCCTCTCCCAATTTATCTTCCTCTTCTTGCACTTAGGTATCAACATCCAACACCACAAGAACTTGTTTCTAGTTGCCATTATTGCCTCAAAGTTGCTAGATATCCACCTCATTATGTTATCATAATATGAGAACTAGTTGAGCAGCTAAATATGCCTAGGTATCCACATACCATTTAACATGAGTCAATAGTTTCATACGCATGTCTGGTACTAGTATGTGAAGTCCTAGGCATATTTAGCTGCTCAACTAGTCTCCATGACATGTAAATTAATCAGTGAAATTACTACCTACCAAGTGCCAACATATATTGTAATTCCACTAGAGCGAAAGTATCCACCGAGATCTCCATAATTCGTACAAGGTACCTGAAACAAAAACGCTACCAAATAGAGAAACTCGGTTCAGGGTTACTTTATTAGTGGGAAACTATTTTGTAAATACCAATTCAAAGTAGGACGTTACAACTCATTTGGTACATTGTACATGTACATCGGCGGTTTCAAAAGCTTGTTTTCCAATTATTGTACTCTGGCCAAACACTCGTTTACTAATCTATCATTTTCAAACATTTGCTTCTCCTACTGCATGGTACTGGCATCTAGAATTCTGTTACTAAGAACTAAAATTCCTATAAAACATATGCATGTCACACTCATTGACCCTACATTTTAGTGCATGATCAGTGCACCAATCTGATCCTCTTCTCCAAACACAAGAGCAGATAACTCCAATATATTTACTATATAAGAACACAACATTATTCACGTTGCTTACCGCAATGAGCTATGAAATATGGCATACATGTATACCTTCATGTACCCAGTAAAAGTAAATATAATTTATGCCTGTCTACATCAGGATTGTACTGTGTAAATATAACTACTACTAGGGCAAGTATTACTAGTGTAAGTATTACCAGTGTAAGTATTACTAGTGTAAGCATTACTAGTGTAAGTATTACTAGCGTAAGTATTATTAGTGCAAGTATTACTAGTGTAGTATTACTAGTGTAAGTCTTACGAGTGTAAGTATTACTAGTGTAAGTATTATTAGTGCAAGTATTACTAGTGTAGTATTACTAGTGTAAGTATTACTAGTGTACTTATCGGTATATAAACAACTCACCTCCCACTTAAAACTGTCATTTAGGTTCCACTTGGATACCCTGACACTCACACGCATATCATCAGGCAGTGTACGCCGTACCTCTATGTCAAGGTCAACATCAAACTTTCCAACAACGTCAAATGGAATTGGTGTTATATCAATCTTGTGAAACCTGACTGCTTCATCACTAGATCCTAAAAGTTTCAAGATGGCTATTTTATTTCTGACAAAATACAATCTGGTTTGTTAAATATTCATTACAGAAGTGGATGAATTAATAATTTATAGAAGTTTCACTGTGAAGCCAGTACATGTTATACCTCAGGGTCTAATTTGCAGTTTTCTAGACTGTGGCCCCATAACTAACTGATTGTGAGGACATGTATGTGCATGTAAACATTCAGAATTTTGAGGAAGCACGCAATTACATGCTAACATTCGGAACTTAGCACAATCGCTCGCTATCTTTAGTGCTGAGCTAAAAATAAGCCAAAGACAAGCAGTATCATGCGAGATAACATGATCGACTGTCATATGTGTGTACGCAGGAAATAATGATGCAGGAACGGTTGACGACATTAGTTTGAAGATGCCGAGTTCAGAGATAATGAACATATGGCACAATCACATGATAACGGTCCACGACCACATATGCTAACAGACATGCCAAATGTGACGAGTTACCTTGTGCACTTTAGAATGACTTCACCCATCTTTGCTCTGTGGAAGAGTATAAAATCAAGCTTAGCAATACTGTTGTCATTGTTCACAACAAAACTCATAACATGAAGCAATGCTGATGGAGTTTATAAAAGTTGTCAACTGTCAAGGCTCAAAGTGTACCCGATAACAAGGTGTACCTGGACAATGAGAAACACCTAATTAAACTAAATTACTAGTCACCGATAGGGTTCATGTAAAACAAATGTATGTAATATATGCTATAGAGGTTGTACTCAACACAGTTGTTGGAAAACCTCATGTCATATGCTAGCCCGGGAACCTATGCTAACCAGAAGTAAAATGATAGACTGTTGTAAACTTACTAATACGATGAACTTACCAAGAGTATTGAGAGTGTCCAATGAGAGTGATAGCAATGAATTTGCGACGAATAGCCAGTTAGACTGTGTCATCAATTTGGAATTGTATTGTCTCAAATTCAAAGTAAACAATCTCAACAGACCATAAATAAAAGTTATCCTGTAAACTATGCTACAACAGCTCCATGACTTTATATGATCTTGGAAAGTGTTTACACTGAATAGAAGGTAAGGCAACTTCAAATTACTAAAAACTAGTGTTGTCATTGAGTGAGTAACCCTCGGTGATCTTCAGGTCTGCAACTTTTAAATAACGGCTGTTGTTTTAAATTATACTATATTAATAACTAATATTTTACACCAATGCTACAGGTATGTAGCTTTCCATTAGACTAGGTCAAGGTGAAAGTTGTTGTCAATAAATTGGAACAATGCCATGAATTGGCTGTATAATAAATAATGTGGATTAAATAAAAGCCGGAACTGCATTTCATCTACGGAGGTGCTTTAATATTTATATATATATTGCACTTAATACATTATAAAGTAAAGCATTTTTTTCAAGGGCATGCGTTGAGCTTCTTCAATACCTCTGGGCAGGGTTTCTTTGCGTTAATGTCGAATTTCATTCTCAAACAGCCAACTAATTTGTCGTTGCGTGTGGTATCAAAGAGTCTAGCTTCCACATCATAACCACCCTGTATCCATAACAATAACAAAAACTATTGAGTCTTGACCAATGATACAATCGAATAAAGAATTGTAAATCCGGCAAACCATATTGTACATAATTTTATATGTCAACAATGGCTCAGCATTTTCAAAATATAAATGAAATAATAATAATTGGAAATATCATCTATAAAATCAGAGACAGCTATATTGAGAACCAAGGACACCCATGTGTAATAACAGTGCAATGCATAGTGCAGTTGTGGACAATTTTTTCTGCTCTACAAAACAGTTTTATCTGGAACTTTTGTAAATAATGACTAGGATGATTGTATGCATTGATGGCCAAGAGATAATAACATACTTTGTTTTATAAATGTGTGTGTAATACTGTATATTACCTCTATCAACCAGCTTGGCATTCTGTCCTCAAATTGACCTAGATCCACAGAAACTCGTCCTTTGGTGGTAAACCTTTGAGCTGGGAAAGGACATTTGCAGGGGATGTCATAGTCCTTGAAGAAGGCGGGGCAAGAGTTGTCCTGAATCCATGATTGGATGAATGGGAAGTCACATGATCCTTTGTAGTCACTGATAAAAAGATACGATGTTCAATCTAGGACACCAGTTGTATAACGTAGTATAATAATCGCTATATTATGTACAGCTAGTGATGGGTAGTCGAAGATGGATACTGAGTAAAATACCTCACATGAGTATATAGTCCACAGGTTAGAACAGGAAGTAACCACTGCGGCACTAACATGCTTTGCAGCTGGCCTAAAAGGAATTGCAATGTACTTCTGTTTTGGTTTGGAATTGCAAGTGGGTGTGTCAGATACTGACATGCGTGTACATTGCATAGGTCTATTTAGTCATAGAGTGTAAGCTCATGGGCTTACAGTTTCATGTAATTCTATGCATATACTTAGTTCTACCA
The DNA here is from genome assembly GCA_935421135.1 of Bugulina stolonifera. NCBI lineage: Eukaryota > Metazoa > Bryozoa > Gymnolaemata > Cheilostomatida > Bugulidae > Bugulina > Bugulina stolonifera. The sequence goes on along the minus strand of OW285193.1, from coordinate 13,582,742 downwards.
TACAATCTCTTTGCGTAGAGTTGTCATCCAAGGTCTAACAACTCCTGACAAGGGGTTCATACCATTTGAACTAGAATATACTGCAGAGGGCTAAAACCTTGACTACTTTCATATTCAAACCCCTATTACAAGTGCACCCACAACAGTCTAAATATTGACATTGTGTTGTTGATGTCAATATAGACTGTGATCTAGACAATTTACAGCTAACCACTTACCAAGTTCCAATGTAGCCTTCATAATCCTCACCGATGGCACCAATATTTGTGCAAGGTATCTACAACAAATTTTATTACAAAGTCTAAATTGCACATGCCATAGACCAAGTACCTGTACTGCATGCATGCATTACAAACTAATTAAAATGGTTGGTTAATGAAGTAAATAGTCTGAAAAAATATGTTCAATTGCTGCAATGGTTTCACAAACCTGTGCATACAATGCAATCATAGCATACAGCATTTAGTATGAGCATGTTCGTATGTTCGTAGTTATGCTCCCATTTTATAGAAAGGGCCGATAACTCTGTACGCACAACACAATAAGGTTGAACTGCTTATATACATTGTATACATGTGTTACGTCTATGACTGAGAAGTTCTTTGCACTCTAACCATCTACAAGTAAAATTCTAAATTTTTTGCGCCAATGTGTAAATACTAACAATCTGTAAATGCTCTAGCAGTATTACCGATGCAAGTAATAAAATTATTTACCTGCCATGTAAATGCAGCTCCTAGGTTCTTCTTCTTCAGTGTGACGGACATACGGACTTTATTACCAACTACATTTCGTGTCTCAACATCAGCCTCAACATTGACCTTTCCGAGAATGTTAAATGGCATTGGGTCAATGTCAATCTTGTGAAACTTGATGTACGCGTCGGAAGGTCCTAAATGTGCAAATGGTATTTAGTTAAAAAGGAGTAAAGTTGGTAAATGATGAACGGTGTTGTAAACTGCACACACACACAGTAACAGAGGAAGAATGTGTAGTTTGGAGACGCAGGAAGTAAAAAGTAACAATCTTCATGAAGACCATCAAGTTTGATGAATCCTTACAAGTTCAAAAAGCATCATATACATATAAATTATAGTTTTTTGTGTGAATTTATTCAGAACTCATGAGCTAGGACCTGGAGACTTACCACAATCCTCCACTATATCTACTGCAGAGCTAAGGGCTATGCCCAAGGCAAACAGTGCTACGTGAGACAACATGACTGACTTGCTTTACTTGGAAGAATAGACCCTGTTTCGTATCTGCTGTATTTATATTCCATATCAGAAATAACTGAAACACACGAGAATTAACATAAGGTTTAGTGATAACAGTTTAACAGATAATGTGTCTCCTAACATGTGGAAACAAACCAATCAACCGCAACCACTCATAGAATATTCAACTTCGGAAATGCACAGAGGCTCTAAGAATTCAGATGAGCAATAGTACCTTAAACTGTAAATCAGTAGATCTGTATCAATAAAGTAGTGAAACTATAACATATTATCCATGTAGATCGGCAGGTCTCTATCAACTATCAACAAAGTCATGTAATAATTAATATAACATACATGTAGATTGGCAGGTCTGTATCTTACTGTAATTATCCAGATTTCGCCCAACAACTGTAATGGTGAAGTGTGATTGGTCGCTGATGTGAGGTGATTTTACCACAGGAAGCTGCTAACTAATAAAGAAATGTACTAAACACTATTGGGGACATCTAGACCATGGTACATTCTGCTATTTTATCACCATATTATTAGGCCTCACACCTAAACTCTTAGACCTCATTTGATAAACTCTAATAGATTACCAACTAAATGGCCCCAATTTTTACCCTAATCTTCCATCTTCAGGGGAAATAACTGGAACTAGCTCAGCAGCTTAGCTTCCACAGTGCTTTACAATAATTGCAGAACTACATTTGCTAAAACAATCAAACAAAAGATGACCATTCCTACAAAGTTTAGTCAAAAATGCATTAATACCATCTGAAGAACTATTGGGTATACTATGTTAGAAGTAAAGATTTGCAGACTTTAGGATATTATTTGGGAGCATTTTTCCTGTTAGGTGCAGTAGTGGAGAAATTTGGATAGCCTTAGTTCCTTGTTTGTGGTTTGTGGTAAGGGCGGTCAACCACCAAAATTTTTGGTGAAGAACAAAGGCTATCTCAAATTTCTCCACTTCTGCACCTAACTCAAAAATTACTTTTCATCTCCTAACAGTTGATTAGTCTTTTGACTAGTTTCAAATACTTGCAGGTATCAATTATTTTATCTGATTAGGTTCTGTGTGTAATATAATGTACTAATTCACAACTACATGACTATTTATTGTAAACAGCACCAGCCTATATATAGCATTATTAAATTGATAATAAAAATATAATTGCCCAGAGCTTTTTTATAAAAAAACCGCTATGATTACATAGTGGTGAGGTGTAGACCTTTCTATAAAATAACACTATGATTAAATAATTTTAGGAAATGAGTAAATGGCAGGTAAAGTGGATCAAACACTTTTATCAATCGGTATTACACCACATTACATGCATAAATATATAGTGGCAGGTTTCAGGTAGTCTGCACTCATTACTTTGTTACAGAATAGCCACACAATCTAAAAATGCCTACCACACTGGTAAATCTACTCAGAATAGCCCATAGAAAATGTTCATTTCGTATAGAAATAATGAAAAGCTACTCCAGAATTTTCCCTAAAGGTACACTGGCACCTGTAAGTACATAATACTGACTGACTTATCAACAGCTGGCTATCTATATGTAATGAGTACAGTACAGTATCTATTGTAATGACCCAACATGTTCCATACTACCACAGCAAAGGTGTTTGTTCTTCTACACAAGCCATTGAAACAGGGGAGGTAGATGGAATATTTCTCTTTAGCTGTTCGAATAAAGTGGAGTGAACGGAAGCTTTTCTGTCGGCTGCAACCTAACAAATGTAAAGTAAAACACATGTATGTATACCAGTTACTAATTTATAAAATTAAGACTCAAGAGTAACACAGAAGTTGACTTGATATCTGACTGGCTTCCCTCATACTCTCCTCTCCTGCACTAGCCCTAATGTATGGATAGCAAGAAGATGGTACACAACCTAGAGACTTGATTTCCACTCGATTATTAACAAGAGTGGACAACCACAGAAGGTAATATCAGCCCAGAGATCTGGTCTAATAACTCCATACAATATAGCAGTTATATTATGTGAAGTAGAAACACCATATACCACCTACCAGTTCAGTTCACTCCACTTGGTATCCTTTTGCTCAATGAAATGCAAGGCATAAGCATTTCTTGGTTTACTTGATGTATTTGGTTCACTTTTATGCATTACCATTCCATGGATAATCACTAAGGAACCTGAGAAAATACATGTAGATGTAAATCAATAACAATACATAATGTGTAGTTTGTGCAAGCTAAGTATTTTTTACTTCCATGACGAGTGACAGTTATAAAATTTAACATCTTTCAAAAATTGTTTGGCTTGCAAATGCCCAACTTCATGCTCTGCTCTCTTTAATATACATACTCCCAAATAAAAAGAGCTGCTTTAGAGAAGAAATTGACATATACGATCGTGCAGCCCAAACAAATCTTATGTTATCATATTCAGTGATACAACTGACCTTTCTTAACAGGAACTGCTTTATATAGTGCTGGATCTAACTCAGGAATCTCTCCAGAGAAGGCCATACCAATATGACCATCATCCTTGACCTCTCTCATCATACGTCTGTTACAGCATAACTCCCCTGGAAGTGATCAATGGATAAATACAAAACATACCAACAACTGCTACTCAACTATTTACTCAATGATAAAAATGTATCAACATGATGGCATAGTTGGGGGCTGGGGTGGTCTTGCATAAGGTAACAACCAATAGCAGTGTTTATAACCACTATCAGTATCAAACGGTAAAATATATCAATGCTACATTGATAGCCTGTGCTGCTAAAGAAATATTTATATAATTGAAGGGAAGACAACTCCAAATCAGTGAACTACTTCAGCTGCATTGAAAGTCTATAACTTGGCATCTCCAACCAAATAAAGCTGAACAAAAAGTACCAGGCGAATGAACTCAAAGGTAAACACAGAGCTGTTGCAGCTACATGTACGTTATATGAGAACTGAGGAAATGCAGGTAAATCAGACCTGATACAATACTATGACTATGATTCTCTAGTTTCCTTTTCTATGCTAATACGGAAGAGGAGCTGGAAAAGTATAAACACCGCCATCACCTAGTCTATGAGATGCAGTTCATACCTGGTTTATGAGATCCAGGTATAAAATGGAGGCAGCCATTCTCTATAGTAGCGTCATCTATTGCTAGCCACACTCCGTACAATTCCATAGGTTCCATGTACAAGAACGAGGCGTCCTGATGGGGGCATACCTCACCCCCTACTTTAGAATTCTTAAAGATGTACATACTTTGTATGATTGCAGGATCTGTTAGGCCGAGTGTCTTGGCCACAGCCTGTAGGACAAAATATATTGAATAGAAGCACAGTTAGAGCTGACATGTAAAGTAAAGGGATCATACCAGACTACCAACCAACCAATAAGAATGCCGAATGTCAGGATAGGACATCTAAAAATTTTATCCTAACATATTTGAAAAGGTATGCTAACGTACGATGTACATGTGCACATTATATACCATAGATGTATACCGATGCATGTGTGTACAACTATAAGCATAATAATAATAGATAATATTTCAAATGACACAATACCTTCATTTTATCACTAAATGATATTTTCCTGAAGGCTTCATTGTACCAGTGCAAAGCTACAACCATAAAAAGACTTATTAGACAAATATATTATAATTACATAATATTATACATGTATAATAAATATTATTATAAATGATAACTATTTCTATATTATATGAAAAATCAAACACATTAATATCAGACAGCAATGAAATACTATCCAACTTACCATGTCCAATCTTATTTAGACTTTGGTCTTTGGGTATGATTAGCCGCCCTACAGAAATATGGTGCATCATAGACGTTACAGATACAAGGAATACTGTAATAATTGTTACGATAAAAACAATAGCAAGTAGAACATTAACCATGTACTTTATCTTAGAAATTGTCCTCTCACAACTATAATCATGGGGATGATAACTCCTGGAGCAACCCTACATAAATTATACCCACCTGACCATTCATTTGAAATCATTTAGGCCGACACAACAAATGGTAATACCAATAATCATTTCAACGGTGCACCGATGTAACCTAGACATCAGTAAGTAGAATTCAGGCCCAGGCTAAATTAGCTGATCTACAGTAAGGCAGGTCAGGGTCAGATTGTGTAATCATTTGCTAGCTCTAACAAACATTGACATAATTATGATCATTACTTATTTTGGTGTTGGTTCATCAGGGGTGAAAGTTGACAGAATTGTGTTAACAATGATGCATTGCTGAATTTAAAGTATGCAAGCCTATACTACACGTAAATACTAGACATATAAACTATGCCAGTGTTTATAATACCCTGGATTACATCACGTAGGCAACAGTTCAGCATATGAGACACATAATTCTAACAAATGGACGCATCTTTGCAAAGTTACTTATAGACCTAAGTGTCAGTCTGACTACTGAGTACTGTACAATAGTTTTATCTAATATACATTATCTTAAAGTGGTTGTGACACGTGATTTGACGCGCAAAATTACGCAACTCGGAGTTGTCTCACGCTGTATATTAGCAACGAGCGAAAACAGTAGAAAACCATCTATTTTTAATCGGGTTCGCTGTGAGGAACTAATCGTTGGCTTAGTAACGCACAAGTTATAATTGGAGCAGCTGTGTTCGCGAAAACGAGGCAACGTGTTCATACAAGAAATGGCTGATTGTCAAGACAGCGGTGATCAGTTGACTCACAATCGAATGGATGCAAGTGACACTTCATCGGAAGGCTATGGTTTGGACCCACGGTATACTGATGAAGAGTTTGCAGCACTACAGATTGAAGAGCAAGATGATGCAAGGGAGAGAGCTGGGCATCGAACTCGTGAAGGCGATTGGTGTCAGTGTGGAAACTGCCATGTTAGTCGTGAGATGTGGGCTGCAGAGTGCGTTTGTTGCAGAGATAGCAATGACCCAGATGTTGGTGAGCAGGTCAGATCGCTGTTGAAAGAGGCTCCTCCTGGTCAAGCAATTGATTTTGGGGTACCCGTGAATCACTACAACTGTGTGACTCATCACCACGCATTCTGGGCATTGTGTCTCTACCAACGAAACTTGTACAACGCAGCACGCAGATACCGGGCTGACTATGGTCAGGGTAGCTTGAGGTTTCGTAATGAAAACCGGTTGCTCAGATATCTAGCATATCGTGAGTTTATCAGGTGGACATTTGGGTATTTAGGAAAGCATATCAGGAAAGTTATTCCTGCATGTGTGGTGTTTGCAATCAGACACGCTTTTCCTAAAAATGCTCAAGAGACTTATGAAGGCTTCCACTATGCTGATGACTTTGACCCAGATCTTGAGCGATTGTTCATGTGATCTCAGTTGCTGAATCTTAACCCAATGGCCCTTGTCAGGGCCGCCAAGTATTGCTCAAAGAGTGCTGTTCAAACCTTGCTAAAACCATTGATCTAATTGAAAATGAATGCGATGTCAAGTTCATACTGTGTTGCAGCTTCATATTGTTCATTTATGTTTTAAATTCATGCGTGGTGTTGACACTAATGATTATGTTATTCTCTAACATATTTATTCTTCTAGTGATAGATTCTTACAAACTTGCTGTTCCACTAACTCTGTATGGACTAAATGTGTTAGGTGGGTGCAATTCCCACGAGGTTTCATCAGACCTCTAGTAGTCACTAACACTACTGTTGCCATACTTTGTTGTAGCAAATAGGGATTGTCGGTTGCAAAGTAGGCCCTGTAGTCAAAACTTATTGTGGTGGCATGTTTTATATCTGTAGTGTATGTCGATGTATGTTTGTTACAAATGCATTGTTTGCTTCAACCATATATGGGCCATGGAGAACAGCAGCTGAACCATACTATGGCAGAGGGATCATTCTCTGCTTATGAGCATCACCTATCAGACTCTACGTTGAATTAGATTCTCCTTATAGTTGAGTCAACACGATTCTGATTAGTGATTGTGATTAGCAAAAACGAGTGTTAACTTTTGAGCAGAACGCATGGGTCTGTTCCTTCATTTGTACATTCTGAAACTTACCTTGTTCATCGAAAGCCAACTTCTCAAAGAAATATCGAATCTTGTCACCGCTAGTTATGAAGTAATCATCTGATATGTTCTGAAATATTATAGCAGTAGGTGAAAATGAAAGATATTAGCCGTGTTTGAGGGAAGAATATGGTGTGACAACTAAGCTATTAATAATCCCTAAAGTCTACCACTGGAAAAATACCTAGCGATCAGGTAACGATGGGTTGAGAAACCAAATCCCAAATTCATGGTTTTCCCAAAAAAAGATGAGTCAATGTAAAATAGTGATTAAATACCGGCATGTCTCCTCGGGTAGCGAAGACAGTTTTATGTTCTTTCTCAACGTCGAGCCCATTAATAATCTCAAGTATTTCCGTCTTCAGCTGGTCACATTCCTCATCGGTGGCAAAATTGTCAATAACTGCGTAGCCATCCTTTTCAAACTAGAAAACATTTAGAACAATGTGCATTACACACAAACTTCATTTTGGCTTGTGTTAGCGCCCCCTCCATTAAAGGTGCTGTTTGCCACATACTTCACCCACCAACAGGGTCCCATGTTTGCAAGGAGTTGTGTTAGCCTTGTTTTCCTACCACATGTTTGTTGGTGATTTTGATAAACCAGGCTTCATCACAATACTCCTTGATCAAGCAAATAACAGATGATTGCCGTTAGCCACCACCACCTACACACCCAGATATAGTCAGCATCACAAAACATTGGGACCCTGGTGGGAAAAATACTTGGAGGGACAGGATTTGATCGTTGAGGTGCATGTCTTTTCTATCCATATCTTTGCCATTGACCTTTGCATAAACATATGATGACAGTTTACAGACCTGCAACTTACCCAATAAATAGTCAGTCATTGACATTTTACAAACGTTCACTACATTATATCCTAATGCTACTGCTGACATGTATATATAAACCAATATTTGTTAGGTAATTCAAGCAAAGATAATCACAGATGAGATGGCTATTTGACGGTTAAGTACGATCTACATGTATAGTATCGTTATGGGTTCGCAAGGATAACCAGGTGGCACCACCTACTTGGTAGCTATTCTCAATCGCTTAATAATACTAAAAAACAATCACAATTTTCCACGGTAATACCTAGGCACTAACAGCCAACATCACACAGAAAGTTCAAAGTTTAATAAAATGTAGGCCCTCTATGTAATGTAATCACATAAAATTAGCACAGCCAGTACTTGTACATAGTTCACTGGAAGAACACGATGCCGCAAAAAGGGAGGCAGCACTAAGTCTGCTATCTATACCAAAGTAGTTTAGATAACAGGCAGTTAATATTTTAATCAGTTTGCCATGAGAATCAATAACATGGTGGACAGTATTTCCACAACTTTCTGGATGTGATCACTAGGTTCTCTATCGCGTAGACTGTAGAGGTACCGCTAGTATATGAAAAGTAGCTGTCATTGATAGATGACGATAACATGAAAATACTATACTTATGCTAGGGACTGGCAAGATGTTACTCTGTCTCTTACTCATATAATAATTAGGCTATTACTAATAATCACAATTATAAGACTAAACTAGCTACTACTAATCTCACAATTATTAATATATATTTATATATATTAACATCATAAACATAGGCTAACATTTCACATTTATTTACTAGGCCTATACTATAAGTACACAATACTAACATTCTAATTATAACAATTAGGCCTACACCAAGTCACCAAATCAAATCTTAATCTAATAAATAATCAGTAACAGAACAGTATAAGCTAGAAAGTATGTAATACAAGTGGAGTATCATAATCATGATCTGATGCATTTTTAAGCAAGGAAGTGAAGTATAGCATCGTAATTAAAATAGTTTACTAATATATATACGTATTCCTTCTAAAGCATTGTAATGTAACTGCTGAACTAGTTTAATGGACTTACCCTGGGGAACCATGTCTGATCTTCCATAATGATGACAGGATTGGTAAGTTAAAGTTTGCTTGGACTAACTTCCTGACAAGAGGTTCTTGTAATTTTATAATATATAATGTAATCTAATGTATGTATTACCTAAACAACTACCAATGGCCTGTGTATTAGTGTTGAATCAGAATGAAGTGCAATGAACACAGAATTCAATCATTTGCAAAGGATTACTGTTGCATTTGCTGTGAATTGCCACACGTTTTTATTTCAAGTGAGGTCATTTGGCCAATGTTAGTAGTTTTCTACATGTACATGTGGTAGTAACTCTTGTCTTTGCTTTGGCCATTGAATTACATCAGTAGTGATTCATTTGTCGAAGCAACCGATAGTAGATAGACATCTGTCATTAGACGTCATTAGGTAAATACTGTAGTCTATGTCCGTCGCCTTCTATATTTCGACAAAATAAGTATATAAAAAAGGATGAGAGTCGGATGTGCTTTCGTCCGTAATTTAGAGCAATTCCAAGAGGAAAGAAAAATAATGTTTCAAAAATTCAATTTGTTTATGTCACAATAAAACAAAAAAAATGTTATAATTGTTTAATTAGCTATGTATATACCGCATTTGAACTGTATTATCTTTTACTAGGCTGAATTTGTGCAAAATCAAGGACCAAAAGATAAAATTAACTCACTAAATAACATCAATAGAATATGATTTAAAATTAAATATAAAATAAAAATGATATAAAATAAAAATTAAAAATATTAATAATTAAAATAATAATAATAATAATTAATAATTATAATCAATAATTTTTATAATGTATAATTTGATATTAATATTAATGTAATATTAGTATTAAATTATACAATAATAATATTATATTTATAAAAAATATTTATTATAATAATAATTATGATAATTATAATAATAATTATTATTATAATAATTATTATTATTTTATTTATAAATAATAACTAATCTAAATTTTATTATTGTTTATTTTGTATTTACAAATAATTAATATTTATGATAATATAATAGCGACTGATACATCATATTGATAAGTGAATTAAAATAAAATTAAAACCTCAGTATGAGTAGCCTATAAGTATTATAGATAAAATAAAAACTAATGAAACTAACGAATATGAAATGAAATTTAATTTTCTGTTATATAATCATAATATAAAATATTATATTAGTATTTATATATCATGTTATTAATAATTATTATTGTTGTATTTGATCATTTTATTTTGCTTTATTTAGGCCTATCAACTAAAAGAGGATAATAACTTTTTTACACTTTATTATCATTATGGATCAATCATATTCATAACCATGATCATTATCGATTATGATTGTAATTTAATATAGGCCTAAATACACAATAAATATATGTATATATATATATATATATACTCAATCTGCATACAGTGTACTGTTTCGGTGTTTAACACCTCATCAGTGCAGCTCAGAGATATGCCTGGGAGAACACCTTAGCAATACTGTATATTTACAGCAAAGCGTATTTAAAAGGTGTGAAATCCACTGAACCAAAGTTCTCAAGCTGCCAGAGACAGCGAGAATTGCGTAATGCCACCAGCTCAGTGTATCTCCCAGGTAAAGTGCTCAAGAAATTGGTATTGCTACCAATTTCGAGCATTATATATACAATATATATACAATTATATATACAATGTATACTCAATCTGCATACAGTGTACTGTTTTGGTGTTTAACACCTCATCAGTGCAGCTCAGAGATATGCCTGGGAGAACACCTTAGCAATACTGTATATTTACAACAAAGCGTATTTAAAAGGTGTGAAATCCACTGAACCAAAGTTCTCAAGCTGCCAGAGACAGCGAGAATTATAAATGGTAGGCCTAATTATAGCCTAAGGCTCATAGTTATGAGTTTATTAGATTGAAATGTACATAGTATGGTAATTAATTTTTATTTTTATATCGATTTATTTCTATTGTTATTAAATAAATATAGTTTAAAATAATTATGATAATTATTATTTCACATAGGCCTACATAAGAATCATAAGATGAAGTTACACTAAATAGGGAGTATTCAACAATGGTAACAAGCAATAGCTACTTCTAGAGGGGAGCTACAAATATACAGATAAGCTAAATGATCAGTCTCTCCTATGCACTATTTCCAATATGAGAGACACTAATACTAATCGATATGAATTTTAAATAGCATTTTGCACCCTCATTTTTTTGGTCTCTACTATTAACTCTTTAGTGTCACTCTAGAAATGGGTTTGTCATGAGTTTTTAATCTAAGCATTCCACCCTGACCAATATTTTTAAAAAATTTGAAAAGCTATTACTAATTACTGTGATCGGTTAGTAGCAGTTTTGATCAAGAATGATCACCGATGGCAGTCTGAAGTGCATTTCTTAGTTGACCAGTAATCGACTCTATGGATGTGCTGTAGGCTATATGTGCAAAGTCAATCAGTTCCGGTATTGATATTGTCAAGACATTTTTATGCTTTTCTCTTTCCACTGTCAGGGCGAGACTATGGGGTAGACTAGTGGTACTAGTATTGTGAACTGTCTCATCTACTTGTACAAGTCTTTGAAGACAGTATTTATAGTAGGTCTCGTGTGCAAGAACACTATTCCAATATAAGACGCACTAGCTACCTCTAAGTTTTCTCTTCTCCCTCTGAAATCTTTGTGAATAAGCTCTAGTATGGAGTTAGCCATTACTAGAATACTATTGACAAGATTTTTCCGGAGGACTGGGATTCAATATAACAGAGTATTTCACCAGGTCTGGGTATCTCACCTTGGAGGAGTTCAAGGTTTCCATAATCATGTTTTTGCCTGCTGAAGAATTTCACATGTTCAGTGTAGTAGATCAATATACTTGATTCTTTTAGATTGATTCAGCATGGAGAATCGCAGACCTAGTAGAGCTCCAGGCAGTGGTAGACCCTCAAGTAGATTCAACCCAATTACCGTAAGTTGTTCTGTGTATTTGAAACTTGTTGCCCGTTTCAATATGGCTGCATTGCTCTGAAATTCAGCAGATATGTCCACAGTATAATAACTATATTCTAGACTGTATTCTCTACTTCTAATGTTTCTCATACACTAGGGTGTGGACTATGAAGAACCAGCTCAGAAGCAAGCCCCAAAGGCAAGTAAACAGGAGGAAAGCAGGTAGGAATTTTAACTACACTTTATACTCGAGTACATCCACGCATGTTCATTTTTTTAAAGAATCTTCTAGCTCAATTCTTCACCAGCATTTTACACTTTGGATATAATATACAGTGTGCGTATTGTGGTGTATGTATGTACATGTGTATATATCATGCTAAGAGCGAATGAATTTGCTACTATGCTGTCTTATGATAAACATCTTAGCACTTCTCTGTGTATTTTATGAAATACTTGCATTACTACAAGTATGTGTATACTTTGTAACAATGTGTATCTGGTCATATAATACAATTTTTCGTTCACAGGGTGCCTATGCTAGACTTGGGTGGTCTGGAAGACCGGGAACGCCGAGTGCCAGGATACCAGAGTCGTAACTCTCACAGATTCGGTCCTCTCAGCCCTACATCCACTGTCAGGTAGGCTCAATTAAGCTTTGTTTGATCTCATTATGAGGTGTTGATTTACTTTGGGGTAACATACATGTAGTATTCATACATGAATACAGGAATACATGTATTCCTGATACCTACCAACTAGGAGTGCTAATCACTTGACGTGATGCTAAATATAAGTTTAATTTCAAATTTGGTGGGTTTTCACACTTACGTGAAAACTCACCAAATTTTTCTTAGTAGTCTGTTACACACTTTAGTTCAAAATTGTGAGCTTCTGCATCTTAATAATGTGTTATTTATTAATTGTGGAGTTGTCTTCCCATATATTTGTTTTCTGTCCACTCCAATGGCGTGATATGTAGCCTACTGAGACATATATGTAAGAGAAAACCGTGGTAACCAGTGTCATTTTGGAGTTGCCTCATTTTTATTCAATATCGCAAGGGGCACAACTGCAGATTAGCCCATTTTTCATCTTCAGTCCATGTTGTGATCCTGCAATTCATCACATGTGCTATGCTGCATTTGTCTCCCATTTAGCCGTTCTTTAGTGATATAAACCCATTCGGCATTTGTGCTACTGATGCTATACTAAAAGCCTGCCACACTGTTAGTTGTCTGAACTTACATTCTACATAATAATAACAACTTTATTGCAAAACAGTCCAGCTATCTGACTGCCTGGGATTTCGCTTCTTTTCATCCATCCTTCATATATAAGTCTAGGTTGGTGATGCTCCATGTATTTCATTTATCCTCATTATGGTCATATTTGGTGTATATTTTGTTGATTACAATCAGGAGTTGTGCTATCCTATATGATATAGACCTACAGTAATTGTCACCTCCTGCTTATGCCACATAATATCTTACTAACAATGTTTTATATTCTGCATTAACAGCTGGGGCACTCCAAGTAGCACTGCTAGAGATGTCATAACAGACAGAGGTTATGATTATGTGAGTATAATAATACCATGTGAACAGCTGTAGCAGGTGCTCCTTTTTTAAGTTCTGTTCTCAGGAATGCTAAATAATGTTGACACTGTAAAACAAGTTAGTATGCTGGCCCAGGGTATACTAGGAAATGATATATTCTGTATGTGAGTGGGCAGAGCTGACCTCTACTTCCAAAATTCCAAATCTAATCAGCAAACAAGTGCCTGTATGCATCACAGCAAATTAAATAGATGGACTTATATCTAGGCCTCTCTAAAATATAAAACTATTCTCACAAAACGGATAAAAGAAAAATGCCCTACATCTGAACTTTACCTACATGTAAATTATGAGTTATTTTCTCTACATGTACATGTACATGTACATGTAGGTGAATGATTTATAGCAAAGTCACTGTAGGCTGAAAACCTACATGAATACTTTTCTGCTGTTAGCGTTGAAACTGTATGTGGCACATTGGGTTACAGACTGCTGGCTGTTTGCACCCTAATACCACTTAGCACATCAGTGGTTTATAAATATCTTGCGATCAATTGCCAATTAGCAGTTCTCCGAAAACTGTTAGCTCCATTTCACTGTTGGTATTAACTAGATTGTTAGGTTGCACCACCCAGTGGTCCATTAACACCACACCAACGAATATCTTGTGATATTTCTCATTAGCTATTTGGCACTGTCTGTCACTATATGCATGTAGCTATTGATAATGTTATGGATAATTGCCTTGATATTTGATTAAACGCCCCCCCCCCCCCCCCCCCCCAACAAAACATTTGTTGAAATTTTAGGAATTTCGATCTATATTATAACAGCTAATATGGAGTTGCGATTTACTATTCTCAATTAAGCAAATTTTCTGTTGTATTTTGAAATAAATTACTTTGTACATTTTACTTAAAATATTTTATGACTGAAGCTGGTTATGTTTTCTGAACAAACTGTTTTTCAAAAACAGTTTATTATTTAAATTCTTTAACCTATTTTAGTACGCAATTTTGACATCCACACAAGCTGTAATGGATGTTTTGCACTAAAAAGATTTACCTGCACTTAGGAATGTTAGTATAACATAAAAATTAAACAGTGCTGCGTGTACCTAGTTATAGCTATTCATTCAGTTTTTGAAGATTCCAAGAGTAATTAAATTAGCGCACTAGTTTACATGTCATGTGTCAACAGGTGTCTGCAGGTTGACATTTTAACTACGTGCTACAATGGGCCACTGTAACAGTATATCGTCATATGGTAATAATATTCACTGTTTCCCTAGTTGGATATCTGTATTTTATGTGTGAACATTCAAAGAGTAATTTTGTTTGTGAAGGATAATGTAATTAGTGTGGAACTTTGTTATTTATTATATTAGTGTGTTGGTGTGTTCATTTGTTTTGTAAATTATCATAATTATATTTTTGAGCCAATTTTCTTGGAATAGTCCATTTGAAAAGATTTGATTTGTTTATTCTGTTACATACCCTTGTGGATTGGCTTCAGAGAAGTAATGAGTCCATTTGTATACTGTTAGTACTTCAGCATCGTATCATATATGTACACCAACTTATGTAGGATGACCACAAGTTGACCTTGAAAGTAGACCCAGCACAAGATGATGCAGTGATAGACAATACGTGGACCAGTGTTCCATATCATGACCATACTCAGGAGAAAATAGACGATGCTGTGAGTATGCTGGCATCATGGGAAATAACTCCAAAATGGGCTTGAAAATATGTCACAGTTAATTTGCATGAACATAATCTTTATATGATTGTTTATGTTAGTTTGCACATGTCTTCGATTTCTATTTGCTCACTCACCGGCTTATACTCCTCGGCGTGACCAGCCCCTTGCAGCTTGCACTGCCAGTTGCCTGTGCTGGCCAACTCCCTGTGAGAAAGGCTCAGATGGTATGGCCTTTTTTTGGCAGGGGTAGAGGAGTTGCCTTGAAGCCATGCTGGCTTGCATGACCCCCAAGGACTTTTATTTGAGGCACAGGAGCAACTGTGGCTGGATGCTCTTCCTAACACCACCATGACCGGGATTCAAACCTGGAACCTCCAGCATGAAAGTTCAGCATTCTAACCACTCAACCACGGCTGCTCCTTTTAGATTTCTATTTACTGTAGTGGTCATATTTAGTATTGCAGACCTGAATAATTTAGAGCAATGTTAATGACTTTCCACTGGTGACTTCGTAATGCAGGCAGATATGGAGGCCAAGAAACGAAGAGATAAGATTCTCGAGACTGTAATGGCAGATCAGCTTTCTAGGGCGGTGATCAGTGAGCCATCTCAGGACAGTGGGCGTAGCGGTGATCTTGATAGACTATACCACCAGCCTGGTCAAGCTAGGGGTGCCATCAGACGACTCCATCAAAGCAAGTAAGCTTCACTAAGAACAGAGTCTATTTCATCTCTTACTAACTAGGGTTTGAGGGTCCTTGACATTTAAACCCTGGGGTTTTAACCAAATTCCAGTTTTCAATGAAATGGTAATAACGACCATGGGTTTGAATAATAATTTAAAAACTATTTGTTATCCGTTGACCATTATTTTTATGTAAAATTCGCAGTTTGAATTTTAAGTCTGCGAATGTTAATAAATTTTCATTTTAATAATGTCGGACCTCATTTGGTGCTATATTTTCTCTCGGAGATCTTGTCCGTTTTGGTTACTTCTCCATCACCTACTTGGTCTATATGTATGTTTGAAGTGATCTTGAACTTCGCGGTTACATATTCGCCCCTAGTGCGAGTATATGTTTTGAATTAGGCCAATTGAATTACAATTTCTACATTCATCAATTTTATAACCTTAAATCGTCCTTACCTAAGAATCTGTATTCTCCCCGAGGCCTTGCATGATTGTTTTACTCACAATGATACTTCAATTATTCTGATTATTCTATATAATGTTTAAAATCGACACATTTTACTTGTTAGACTGAATTAGAATGTATGAATAATTCTACAGTAGCAATGCATTTGGAAGCAGTTTATTCATAAGAAGCTATACATCAGATCATGCTGTACTAAAAATAATCGCACTTTTGAAATTGCTTGGATCCTATTTAAAATTTCATACTGTCGTTTTTAAAATTGATATTCTTTTAGTGATTTGTTATATATAATTTGCTTAACCCAATTCCAGGAACTGACTCATTGTCATTATTAAAAATCTTACTAAAACTTAAATCTATGCTGCTATTGCAAATATTTGGAAGTACTTTAATGTTACCGATAAACTGATTTTAGATCACCCCCACACAATTTCACTAAAATAACTTTCCCTGGTTGTGAAATCGCTTGCCAAACTTGATGATTGTTACAAAGGTTTTATCTTGTTTTTCACCCTCATAGTATGGTAGTGCCAATGCCATGCAATTTTCAAATTCTTTTTGGTTGAGTGCGTGACAATCTTTTAATATGATTTTGGTGTTTATTTTCATCGTCTCCCTTATCGAAATATTTGCTGATTTGGCTGAACAATGAGTAGATCGATGCATACTTTTGGACGTTGATATTATATTATGGGAGATGTTCGTCCCACTTCGTTCTTCCCAACTCGAAAATGTCCCAAGGCTCTAGAGATCAGTATGTTGACCAAAATTAATTTTGAAAATAAGCACATACTCCTAAATAATCTTTCATTTACTTATTTTTGTAAACACTTGAGTCTGGGGGTAAGTAATCTAATAGTCATAAAGTTCGACAATATTTCCTTGTTTGTGTTAAAACTTCCTATTAAGTCAGCTGTAAGTTTTGTCTCTGTCTCCTTGGGTATTGAATTTTGCCAATAATGTACTCGGCTAGCAAAGCTATTTTGTTGATAATTACACCTTCTAAATCATGTGTCCAATATTAATCATTTTCCAGCAAATTTGTTGGACGAAGTGTTGAGGTGAAAAGCTGTAAATTGCTGTTTTGCGTGAAAAATTAAGGTGCAGTCTAGACATTTTCACACGTGTACATTTCTCTGTCTGAAATGTTTTGTAATTTAAATGTGGCACATGTACATGTACATGCTGTCTTTATAAATACATGTAATTTTCTGTCCATGCAGTTTTTAATGCAAATTTAATCGAACACAAATTATAGTAGTTTTCGTAATATACATTGTATATGTATATGAAATGTGAAATTTGTATTTCTGTTTAATATACATGTATGTATTATGAATTTTGCACCAATTATTATACATTTTTAGTTACTAAAATTAAAAATTTGGATTGGCTTTTTATCATATTTGAAAAGTTTATAAATCGTAGCATTTCGAACCTGTGTATTGGAATTTTCAATAAATTCATCAAAAAGTTGTTCAATATGTAGATGCAAATGTATATATAGGTTAATAAAACTTAAATTAAGAATCCTGAATTTCTTCAGGATTTCTTGTGAGATTTGTTTGATTAAGGACGCGATGTCTCGTCTGTATTAGAAAATTTAATCTTTTGTCTTTCAGCGTCTGTATAGATAATCTTGTCTACAAACATGGAAGTAAAGCCGCGTCTGTCCCAGTACTTATCCATTTGTTTTTAAAGTGTAAATGTGTCTATGTAATATATATGCACCAGACCAATAACAACCCCAGCCGTCATGCAAACTTAATAAACACCCATCTACTCAACGTGTTACCTAATAATTCCAGCTTAAAATATGATATTATATAATATTGTTAGACATGTTGTAAACAAAATTGGATTTTCAGTAAAATGGCAGGTAGTAAGATTAAGTACTGACAAAGTTTTAGTAATTATACTGATAGATTTGAGATAAACGTGTGATGAAATATCGTCTGCGGATAGACCACGTGGATAAGGTGTATACACACCCCATATCCACGTGAGCATAACAGTTTTATATAAACACCAGACCTTATTTTAGTACTTGTAAATTGGAAATGTTTCTTTCCCCTTGTTTTAGTTAATCACATGTTATTGCTATGATTTATGTTTTATGATCTCTGGTATGGCCAGCATCAAATAAGAATAACACATTTTTATGGCAGGCGTTTCCGAATTTGTCACATATTTATAGATAGATATAGCCTAGGATATACATTTATGGATTTTAGGGCCTATCTAATAAACATGGTATTTTCCTCCACACAATTTTTTAATACAATAAGATCATAATATAGTGCAAGTGAAACTTGTGGTGGTAAAGTATCGAATCCAGTCTATCATAGTCCTAGTGGGCTAGGGTCGAGACTTACTGTCAAGACTTTATTCAACTGTGTATTTTAAGAATCGTCTGCCACTATCACTGTCTTGTTTTCATGCCATGTACACTTTGCTTTACTAGACCACATGCATCTTTTAAACTTGACCAGTATTCCAATGTCATATCCGCATTTATAAAGCATTTATTCCATCCTATGATGAGTCAAACGGAGACGTGCAGAGGTTGGCTATGGAAATATGTAGACAGTGATGTCATGCTTTGATTGCTTTTTTGTATTAATTGTTGTCTTGGATTGACCAATATATTTGTTTTGTAGAGTTAAAACCAGTGGTACCAGCACGGAGCAACTATTATCTCAGAGAGTGCGGTTTGGAGCTAGAATCATCAGCAGGTATTATTATGGCATATCAAGGATATGCAGTTTATAATATCACATTTACTTAAAACACAATGATAATCTTCGTATTTAGAATAATCTATTTCATAAAACTGCTTAATAATGACCTTGTTAACATTTTGTTTATCGTATCATTCTGCTGGATTTTCGTTATTCTATTTGTTTTGATGGATAGGGATTTTACGCTCATGCTGTTATCCGATAATATAGATTTAGTTTATCAATAAACAATGATTCATTCCTACATGTCTGATCCTAGTCGGTAGCACATTGTATATTGCATATAATATTATATTATATTGTATAATTATAGTGTTATTGGGATTTTTTATTTTGGAGGTTTGGATTAATGAGTCAGGACTAGTCAAAATATCTCTAGAATTCTGCAGACATTGATAATCAGCTTTTCCCCTTTTTGCATACCAGTCTGTGGAACCTTTTTGGTGTCATTTGTAGGGTTGGAGCAGATGCCATCAGAGAGCTTACAGGTTTTTTCTTCTCTGCGGAGAATACTCTGACAGTCTATGAATATAAACAATTTGGAAAAACGTAAGTGACCCAGTCATCTCAATCAGATATATGTCGTTTTGCCCTTTGATTGTCCACTCATATTTATGTGTTCTCTAACCAATCAGTTGAATGGTTTAATTTTACTCGAACGACTTTGATTGGGCAATTTTCCAGGAGGTACTTTCGGTTAAGAGGTATTTTCCACAGCACACAAACACGCCGTGATTCCGTGATCATCACACCTGTTTCCTTTTTGTAATAATGGCTCGACATCGGACACTGCGATAATTTCCAAGCTCGAGGCATCCACATCAGCCTTTTTAAATTTGCAAGGGTTAGCAATATCTTAACCTTTAGTGATTTATCAATTATATGAATTTTATCTAATACTCTGTGCATATACATTGTATGTCTTTGATAAATAATGAAAAGTTCAATTTTATTTCCACGTCTCCATTCTATCAAATTAAGTAGTCAACCTTAAATTAGCGGCAGCTTCATGGCGCGCGCACATTCCAAACCTGGTAGCCTTGCTTCCTAGTTGTCATTTCATAGCTTTCCTTGTGGCAAATCTGTAAGCTGCAAATTTTCTATTCAGAAGATAAAAAAAACGCCCATCACTCTCAGACAATAACATTCAGCTAGACGTTTCTCTGTCTGCAAAATATCTACTTCAAGCTGTCTAGATTGTTACAACAAGTACAGAACTTCTAGTTTTGCATAATAATTTATAATCAAGTTATGACCTTCACAACCAGGGACACTTTCTTTCGTACAAATGGACTAAGATTATATGATGGATAATTAAATAATGAATTTATTGTCTGGGCAGATATTGTACTCTTCAAATAATCCATCTCTCCTTGACAAACAGATCAGACTCAAATACAAAGCTCAACTTATACTATCTGTGAGCCCTTTTCTCCTTACACTCATCATACATCAGCAAGTAATTCAAGTTTTGGGAACGCCAGACCAGGAAACATTGCAGTTTTCCCGCAGCGTGAATTGAAAATGATTGATGTCAGATGTACATATTAGTTGATAACAATGGATTAATAAGTTGTGACAACTTTAGTCTTTGTCATTCCAGGCATTAGTCATGGCACTAGTACTGTGGACAATTAGTGTCCGCCTTTTTGACTTTAGATTTGTAAAAGGTTGATCCATAATATCAATAGAGGATAATATAAGGATATCTAGGTGGTCATCAGATTTTCATTCATAAGTTATCAAGTTTTAATTAACTTGTATAAATAAATGCTCGACTACATGTGTGTATTCATTTCCAGCAACCCGTACCCCCTATTGGAGTGAAAAGCTTATACATATAAGGATATTATATATATGGACTGGGTTTTTATCATTTTTCACCAGTCAGTGGTTAGCTTGCAAATCGTTGGATTAGTTCAAAGCTCATTACATTTTTAGTGTAGATGGTGAGCCATTTAGCTCAGTGTTCAGGGCCAGATACATCATACAGCATTACCAAACAAGAAAACAAGATAGTCCTATAGTTTGGAGGTTTATTTTCCTCATGGAGTTGCAGCCGGGGCGAGATATCATTGGGATTAGGTGAAAGTACATACTGATGAATTAATTAACTTAATTAGGAACCATTCTTGGAATTGATTTTAATCTAGTTAATCCTTAGCCTAGCGCAAATATTAATGAAAATAATTTAATTATGCTAATGGACAAGTTAGCTATAACAAAATTGGTTGTAAATACAGAAGCTAATATTGACAAGTGAACAAGTTACAGTAGTTTACACCATTTCTGTTGATAAGAGCACAGTAAACCTGCTCAGTCAAATCTAACTCGCTGTAATTCGTTTGATATTAGGAAAGTATGAGAAAAATGGACTACGTGTATATTTAAAATTCATAGATATTATTATGTTTTTCTTGCAAGGAAATTTTGTGAGCAACCCGGCACTCTGTACAAATAGCCCATACTTCACCAGGGTTTAAACTTTAAACCCAAGGCAATGTGGCACCTAATCATCAAGCGCAATGGACCGACGCATTAACGCTACACCAGCTCGTCTTCTTTGAAAAGGAAACTTTGCTGGTGAGCAGTGCATGTGTACTGAACCAACTGCACACAAGACACTCCAAGGCCACATTACTATATAATGGGTGTTAAGGGGTTTGGCCATACTTTTTATTGTTATATCTTTCTTTCATTATGTTATTCCAAAATTGTGTACATGAAATAAAGTTTCATACGATAGCAATGTTCAGTTATAAATAAACGAAGGAAAATCTGAACTGCTTTGAGTGGCTGGATCATAGGAAGCTACAAAGGCTACTCAAATTTAAAATCGTGAATAATTCATCTCTTCGCTTATGATGTTGTTCTGCTCTAATAGCCGTTGGTGGTGACTGTAAGGGGTTTCAAGTATGTTTTACTTTTTCACATTTGTCTGCATACACATAGACATTGTATAGGAGGGAGGGCCTTTTTTATGCCCTGGTGCTGTGCCCCTCTTTCGCCATATAATTGAACAATACAGATCTTATGCCTGTCCTTGTTTGTTATAATTTCTGGTAGCAATTATGAATTACAGCATTATTTTATTACTATTGTACTTTGCATGATTGCAATAAAATATATGGTGGGAACCTGTTTCTTGTCAAAGGTTCAAAAACCAGTATCATGTTTGGTCTCTGAATCTTCAACTACTTCAACTTCATTCCTGAATCAATCATCTTAATGATGCTTATCAATCCTCTCGGAGTGTACCACCCACATTAATTTTCACTGTCCACCTTATATCCTTTGTGTTATGTAAGTTGAAAGCAAGTCAAATAGTTCCCTCAGTACATGCAGATCCTGTTTTCATAGACTCGCTACATTAACTTGTTTATCTTCGCTTGATGTAAAGCAATCAAACTGGCAATTCGACGATGTGAATCAGTGTCCATATTTTAAACATGATATTGATTGCATTTACAATAATATACTAATGTCGATTTAATAACTTTTCGCCAGCGGAACATTTGTAATTAGCTGGTCTCATATTTCTCATGATTTCTTCAGCATCCTGTCATAAAGTTATGTTTGAGTTATATTTTGGCAATAATAACATTATTTTGTATGTATCAATTTTGTAAAAATATTGTTGTTATTTTACGGCATTTTGAATAATATCAGGACACAGCCCATTGTTGAATAACAGCATTGCCTGTTGGAGTATAGAAAATTGTGTGATGAAATATGGCCAAAAATGAGATACAATGCCGTAGTGTTAACCAGTAGTTTCTGTTGTTCGTTCAGATAACTGGCTTTTCTGATTTTACAATTGGGAATCATGACCCCTTTCCATAATTGTTGCACTTTATAATAATAGTTATTATAAGCATTGCCAGCGTTAGTAAACCATTTGAACTCTTCTTGTTTGCACATAGCTACCTAATAGTACAAATTGGGTAATGTTTCTGCCCTTATTTCATCTTCTTTCAAATAATAACGTGCAAAGCAATTTATTACATCATGACACCACCAATCAGTGCATGGCCTGTCTTCATATCATATTAGTTGATATTTGGCAGATTCACTTTAATCGCATGTTGAGGAGGATAGATTCCATGAAAGTAGAATTTCTCTGTAAACTAGGTCAGGTTGAGTACACAAACAAGTACATATTATTTCAATTTGAAATTCCTGGTTGAGCAAAAATACTCCTCTACCAGAATTTATAATATCCGTAATTGCAAAATTAATTTTTTTAAAAATAACTTGCAGTTTTTATAATATTTATATTCTTATTCACTCTCTATATGATATATTATGATATAAACTTATAATATTGTTAGCATCTTGATTGCTATTGATAATTTAAGTTTTACTACAGCTTCCACTTAGTGAACTGGCAAAATAACAGCTGACCCACTTTTATCTAATTGTAACTCCATTCAATTTTATAACAGACTATGTATACAAGGGATTAGGTGGCATTTCTATAGTTAATCCCATGTTATTGTAACAATTATTACCATTGGTCAACTGATCATTTCCTCAACTGGGTTCCTGGTGGTGCTGTATTTTACACCCCTATGTAATGTAGTATTTAGTAAAAGTCAACAAATATTGCCAGAGCAGTGATTGTGAGGTGTGAGCTCTATGTCTTGGAATGAACTTATAAGCTCTTAGAATGTAGCCATCTCTGGGCTTCTGTAAAAACGAGAAACTAATTCAAGTCCAAATTGGTCTCTCTGTATATGCTCCTTGTCTATAAAATTGTCTGAATAGGAATGGCTTCCTCTAGCAATGGGCAGACCGTGATTCTCATGCACAGCATAAGCAGTCAGAACTGATAGTGATGGAGTTCACCAAACAATACAATAATATAAAATGTTGTAACAATGTTGTAACAATGGTATTTTCTCCCAAATGAAACCACCGATATTTGCCCAATCCTTTTTATTGTTTCGCCATCCATTTGTTGTTATTTACCACTCTTACAGAGTGTGTTGTTAGGCCCATAGTACCCTTTTGTGAGACTTAGTACTAAGAGTTAGTACTAATATCTTACTAAACTATAGAGAAAGTTAAGGGTGTATAATTTGATGGTCTGAATGTATGGTGTGACATACCTAGCAAACCATCTTACTGATGACTAGTATAAGGCTAATAAACCACTGTGGGCAAACTGAAAGCAACAGAAAATCTGTTGATTGCGCTAGCGTGCACCTAAGTTACATACATATAGGTCTAAGTTAAGCAAGTCAGAAGTTGTCTCATCTCAACTTATCCTCAATACATTGTACTTCCAGGTGTTGTTTACCAACACTGGTAATGTCTGGAAATGTTAAAGTATTTGCGTAGTTTTTGTTTCCTGTAAGATTATCTCATAGTATGCGCATCTAGCCTGATATTTTGTAATAATAAGTAATTATTATCTTTTCATTTTCTACGCCTACATAATTATATAAGTATACTCAATTTTATAAGACTGAAAAGCTTGTTAGATGCGCTGTAAGGGACGTGGAATTCATTCATCTCGCCGTGGCAGTGTTTAGCTGCACGACTCGTTTAGACTGCAAATTCATGTAGCTTAATCACGATTGCGTGTGCATAGTATTAATATGAGACTTCTACGACGTTCTTCTGTTATTCTAGCTGAAACCCTCCTGTATTAACTGCAGCATTGGCTACAGGTCATGATGTACTCAAATAGTCATACCGGCTTTAGCCAGCAGAGACATTACTTATTTGTGGCAGGTGTACAAATTTCCTATGTTTGCCATATTTTTGTTGATTTACTAATACACCATAGCATACGTCATGATGACCTGGATGTTTATGTGCATTTATCTTGTAGGGCGAAAGCGCTGCCACTGATCCATAGAGGAGCATACAATCACTTGACTGGAAGGAAGCGGGGGATGCCCTACACACTAGCTGATATTAGATCGGTAACTACTTCTCCATTCACAGAACTTATTTTAGAGTTTTCAATGGATACGACGATTTGATTTACTAATATACGGTTTTTCGCTACTAAAGCGCAATTTCTAAATGCGGACAAACATGTTGGTATCTTGAACTTAAACCTTAGTGAAAATAATGTGCTGGGGTAGTTAGTAATACAGTACACGTATAATATATTATGTCAATTTAGGCTAAGTTTCTATATATTTGGGATATAAGGTGTGGTATATAGGCTTACTTTCTTTTCTTTAATTTTAATGTAGTTAGCAGGCTAAGACCATGTCTAGACCAAAAGTATCTCTAATTCTCTCTTCAAAAAACTAGCTTAGAAGATCCTATTTGGGGAAGTTGATTTGTCATAGCCAGCTCGCCACCAGTGGTATCTAGTAGATACACGACATCAGTTATTTGGTGGACACAGTTTGAGCATTCAACCAATAACGCATCTAGAAATCCTTGTTTGTGGGGAAGATTTTGTTTACCAATTAGAGATGATCCTTGTTCTAACCCCCAATCTGATTCACTTAAGTGTTTACTGTTTTACTGTTTAAACCAAACTGGTTAAAAGCTGGAGTTCAGACAGACTGCTACCGCAGTAAACAACTATCAGTCCTGGTGAGCCATTAAAACTTGCTGAATCTGTATGTTCAGTGTCGGTATCCGCCATAGCACACCAACTGCGATAGCCTGAGTAGCCTTAGGATACTTTATACAAAAGAGGGTTTCACACTTGTCCCTTCACCTGTTACCCCACTAATTCTAGCTACAGTTGTAATTCTTCTTCTGAGTAATGGTGAGAGTGAGACTACATTTTTTTCATAAATCTGAAAATCTGGCGATACAGTCGAGTAGGTACGCAGGCTATACACCTACTACTTAACACAAAAGCTTGGGTGGCGGCGACGTTGATCCGATTATCGCTGTGTTATTCTTACAATAAATCAACCTTTGTTATAATGTCATAACTACTACACAACCTGATATGTACATGTATTTTTGGCATTATTGTAGACATTTTGTATTTCATCAAAAACAATTGGTTAAATTATCTGTGTAATTAAAACATGGCTGGTTGGATTTAAATATTATTTCCAAGGGTAGCTTTGTATGAGATATGTAATATCTATTAATATTATTTTAATGCATAAAATTATGTTTTACTAAAGCTGCGCTATGCCTCTGACATGATTTAATGTATATACACGTCTATTACTACAGCACTTTGGCCCATCTCCAACTTCCACTGAAGTATTAATATTAATAATCATTATCATCATCATTTAGACTTAACGAAAAATAGTTGTTTTGCTCAGTCTTGCATCTCTTTGTAACACAAACAATTTATATAACTGGTACCCAGTCGTCTCTTGTTTACCATTACCTGGTGCCAAGGTTCCGGTACTACTTGGCCCAGCTTCACTCCTACTACCACTTTGGGCCAGCTTAGCTATTGCGGTGAATAAATAGGAAACGACAATAATAACACTACAAAAATGAAAGCCGGAAGCAGTTTTCGCTGCTGCACATGTATCCTTTGCAGATTCTACAGTGAAAAGATGCGATATTTGGCAATTGGATTTTAGCGTGTTGTTTATTGTAGCTTGTAGCTCATCATCTCTTGCGCATCAGCGTAGTATTTTCTCCTGATAAAAAAAAGTTTCAAGACAGACCTGGGTCCATCCATTCACATTCTTCTGTAGATAAAAACTGACTGGCCAAATTAGTGTCCCAACCAAAAATGGGAGCACACCGCAGTTTTGCTGCTTCGCCGTGAACTAGGGCAAGTAGGTGGAAATACTGGGTCTTTGGGAGGAAATTTTATGAATGAAATACTGTGACTGCTTGACTGGTTTAGATTTAGATCTGGAACTGATATATTTCACCAAGTTCTGATCCTAGTCTCAAACTCAGATTTACTGAATGAACCCCAGACTTGGCTGCTCGTTCTATTGCGTATCAATCACCTATTCACTGGTCATTGCATTCAGTGATTTCATAGCTCAGACTTGTGCTTTATGGTGCAAAACCAGTCTAATCCGCTGTCAACATTCCAAATACGTGGAATGTGTAGCTATGTGGATTTTCTTCTTCCACGGCCATCAAGTCGTTGATCATGAAACGATAAGTCACAACAATATCAGTTCCCGCATAAGAATACACGAAATCTAACATTTCTACTGTTAAGTTTGTTATAGCTTAATATTCCACAGACTATCAGGGTAATTTATATTTACATAATCAGCTAGCGCATTATTAAATTTCTTAAAATTTCTCCAATTCTTCTCCACTGACAGCAATGGAATCAAGTAGGGCATTACAAGCTCCAATGCATTATTCTCCTCTACGCCCCATTAATAGAAGATAATCTTTTTGTTTTGCTCATTTTGAAATTGGCAACAAGTTAGAACTAATATAACCAACCACACAGCACATATCCGGCTCCTGTATTTCTGGTTTCTGATGACGTTAAGTTTATAATGAAAGTTAGAAATCATGCAGATAGACTGTCACAGGCCTGCACTAGCTTTATCCTGCATGATACAGCTATGCTGTTTACCGATTATATAAATCTGTCACTGGTCTTAAGATCCGCTCAGGAAACGTGATGTAGCTTATGGCTAATACTCCCACCAGAGACAGTTTATCCTAAATGTAAAGCCCCAAACAAAAATGTTGTTATAGTGAGACATAAATTAATATATCTATATGGATATCCATCAGAAATCTCTTTCCATTAATATTGCCTTTCATCTGATTTTTCACATTTTAATGTCATGAGTTGACTAACCTGTAAAAACAGTATTGATTTATAGTTTCGTTTTTTGTCTGCCACTAATTGGTTTTTATGACAACAAAGTGTCCATCTCTGTCCAGTAGTAGCCGCATCACTGTCTTTATCTACCATACCACTATGTCCTGTTTCTTTCCTAGAATATGTTTATGGAAGATGAAATGTTTTCCTATATCATTATTTTAATTAAAATATATTCAAAAATTTTCACAAGTTTTACTTATTCACTGACCTTTGACCTAGGTTTGGTAAACTACATAACTTATGTTTTCGGAGTACAGGTTCCATGACACAAAATCTTTGTGATGCTAGCATTTCATATCATGTATGTTAAATCTACAGTACTTGGACACTATTTAAAGAAGTCGAATGTCGAATACCATATATTTGGTTCTAATTAGTAGACACAGTCAACATACAATTACTTCTCGAGTCATACATCGAAACATTGCTTACCAAGTTTTAGGTTTTTTCCTTTTGATTCTTCTGAGTCTACATGTAGCCATAAAACATTTAAAATTGGTGTTTTCATCTGAATGATAAAAAATTGCTTGCTGGGTGTTTTATTAATAATTTGTTTATTGCAAAATTTATAATTTATCATATTTGTTTGTCATTCCTGCTAGAATGTTAGTCAACAAAATGTGTTTGAACCTGAGTGCACTAACTGACGACACTGATAAAGTCACAGTTGCAATTTGTACCATTGTCTTCATGTATTCTGCATTCTTATTGGTCTGTAGGGAAATACCCTGTTGTTTACTGTCGGAGGACAAAGAGCTTTGCCTGAAACAGCAAGACAGATGCAGACTATAGCTTTAAGGATCTGCGATGTAGACGAAGAAGCAAAAGCCAATATCATGTAATTATAGAATTATCTCCCCTTGTGTGTGTTGCTACACCACATGACATAGATTGAACTTTCTTTTTGTCCAACGCCTTCAAGCTGCACTGTATATTTAGTGATTTTTCAGTCTCTCCTTACTCTGTTCAAACAGTGAATCTGACTATGTCACTACAGAATTGAAACTTTTTGGCCAACCACAGTGACTTAAACTATTCTCAGTTTTTTTTTCGCATCGTCTCCTGTTGATCTCTACCAGTCTATTAGTAAATAGTAGAAATGAAAGTAGTGATTGGGTTCCTGTGTCTATGATGTCATGTTGAAGTTGCCTGCACATGTTAAAATAGATGGCCATTGAGGAAGAATTAACATGAGGACATTCAAAACCGTCTATTTACTGTTTATAAATATATAAGCTGCCACTTTCCAATGGCAAGCAGGGCAGCAATTTTTGCAATTGAAGCTGATCCCATATAGAACTACCTCAAAGTATAGATTTTGAGGGATCTGAGGGTTATCAATGGTCTTGAATAGGCTTTATGCCGTGTCAAATAAAGGATGGAAATAAAATGGGTCAAGGTTATTTTACTGTAATTTACTAGATTATTCTGAGACTATGAATTTATATCTTTCCGCAGATTATCTGGTGTGAGACCATCCGATCAGGAAGAGGTTTGGAATAGATTCCACGAGCTAACACAAGAAGAATATGAAGACATGGCGGTGATTAAGGCTGTACAAGGTTAGAGAAAGTTTATCTTTTAGTATTATGCATGTCACCAGCAGGTTAATCCTTGACAGAAAATTTTTGTGTTTAATAAACATTCTCTTGTTAGTCATCAGCAGACTGATATTTTGCTGGACTATCTATTCCATATATGATGCTCGTTGTACACCGAGTCGCGCGATGCAAGTGTGTGTGTCAGTTGAAACTGTTTTACATATTGATGGGTTTTCCGTACATTTATTCATCAAATTGTTCGTAGACAAAATTCGCTTCAGCTATCCCAGACACAGCGCCATTGACTAATTATACTAAAAATATTCCAGATGGACACAGAACCTGCAAACTGACTAGTTTTCAGTTCCATTAGCATAGAAAGTGCACGTAATAAAAATATAACTACAATTTTGATATACTATTCCTTCAATTTGGTGCTTTCGGTTCTGCAAGATGCAGGCCTGATCTACCAGTTCTCTCACTTCCTCCATCCACGATTATGTCATAGATGGGTCATAGAAACCTGGCAAAGAAATAATTGAGCTATCTTAGCCTAGTAGTCCTATTCATATATGTCTCATTCTAATACTACATTGTACTATAAATAATTGCTTGAGGATCAGATCTGTGGTCCTGAATACTTGGTATTGTATCAACTTACCAGCTGAACTTCTAACATTATCAGCTAAAACATTTCTGTGAATCTCTATTAATAGCATATACTACTACCTATGGCTTGTCAAAGCCGATGCCCTCAGTGTGGGTGACCTTTGCAAATCATAGCTCAAACAGTGTGCCACTACATGTTCACACCGGTTTCTTGCCAATTTTCTCATTAAAATCTATATTTATGACCTGCAGCAATGCCTGCCAGAGATGACCGGTTTATCTGTGCAATGTTTTGTTCAACTAGGATATTATCTTAATATTATTGCAGTTAAATGAATTACTTGAGTTAATAATTTAAATCAAAGTTTAAAATTGCCTATTAAATTAGATTGAGTAAAACACCAACCATTAAAGTAATGAAATTTAAATTTATGAGTAATAAGTAATATTTATGTTGTTTTTATTATTTACCATATCATAAGATCCAATTAAGATAACAATGGAATTTCTACTGTAGTACAGTAATATATTATGTTTTAGAGGGGATTATGTAATCAAATAACATGATAAATGATTGTAAGTGGTAAGCCACATGGTAATTCTGTTGCTTAGATAAGTATCTATGTTATTATTGTTTGATTACTTCTGTAACTTGAAGGAGTTGAATCCAAGTTATTTAAAAATTGTAAATTATGACTTTATTTACTGGTGGAAACAAAAAATGTAACATCCAATGGAAGCTTCACTAAGCCAAATAAATAATTATCAAGGTGGATTATCCATATGTAATATTTAATATTGTGGTGGTTCCTCAAATGACAATGAAATCTGCAATGATACTTGTTTTAATTCGGCTGCGCTTAACCTGTCCTGGTTACGTTAAGGTTAGTGGCTTCACATTTCATGTAGTTGATCCCAAGTACTCACTTCGCTATTGGCTGCTTTCTCATAATGCCAAATATTTTATATTTATTAATTCTTTTGTTGTTTTCAGCATAACCCCATAGGTTAATGATTCTCGTAGTTGTAACCTCATAAGCTTATTAGTGTTGGCCAAACTTGGTCCTTGCCCCCTTTCATTTGTCCCTAAAGCAAGAGAATGGTAACAAACATTGTACTTAATTTCGACCCATGTCCTGGTTGGTGAACTTCAGTAAAAAAGTAAGATGTCATTCTGAGCCCACACTGCCTGTGACACAGGATATAGGAACACAGTCAAATGGCAGAAATTAATGCAGACTACTGATTCTCAGTTCTAGGGCAGTGATGAGTGAGCATAATGCCGGACACACTAGCTAAGCTTACTTTTCTGCGGGACACTGAGTATGCTACATGCAACGTAGATAACTCTCAGCAAACAGTTTCTATTGTAAGGATGGACTTCTTTGCATTTTGGAATGGCTATTCTAAAAGATGGTAGCGTGCACTGTCATACGTTTTGAATGATGTAATGTGATTATAACTTTCAAGCATCTTGCGCACCCCACACGCAAAATATCTCTCATGCATCCTACACATCCTTCACTCATTTGATTTTAAATGCCAATATTATAGGTTTACATAAAGCAGCAGTAAGGTTGGTTTCTCTCAAGGTACAATCCATTTACATGTCAGGTGTAAAATAGTGTTTTTGATCGCTGTTATTCTGTTTCAAAGCCCATCATTGAGACTTCACACACTGCTGTTATGCATATGAATTAATGCCGATTTCCTGTCAAAAGTTCAGTATTTATATTAAATTCGTCCTTGTTCAAAATCATATGCTTTTGTACTCATGTAGGTTCCGTAACTATCCATTTCCTTCTTTTATTCCCATAGTACAATCTCGCAAATTTCTTTTTGTCTCTGGCTAACATAGCTTTTACCCCACCCTTTGGGAAGTTATGTGCTGTATAGATCATATACATCAATTCATTTCCAAATCTCAAACATTATCATAATTGCTATGCTAATTTTAGTGCTTGGAGGAAAAAACAAATCTATAGATTTTGCTAAATTGTTAGAGATTTATGATTATGAATTATTCATGAAGTCTGAACATCAGTTCCAACAGTAAGGTTTCCGAGCACCTGCACTCAATGGCTATAACAAACAAAACGGTTTTCTCTTACCTTGTAATTACCAATCTGCTGCTATTGAACTCAGTCCAGTACCATTCACCTGGTGCTAAGGATGCTAGAGGATGCATAATTTGGCCACAGGTCAACGTAATTAGATCATTTTTTGCAGAACCGCTCTTTTGCATCATCCTGAATGGATGATCAATGAAAGATGTCATAATGAATAATTTCTTGCTAAGACCAATTGCGAAATAGGATAGTTTTGGGCTTTTGGCAGGTGTGGGTCAGACTGCTACTTGATGTCATAAAATCACATCCAATATTTAGGTACAAGCTGATATTGGTTAGCCACTCTGTGAGTAATTGCTACTGTGAACTATTTAATTACACTGTAAATTAATTAATTATAAAACCTGAGCTGATTTTAATAAAACATTTCTCTTATAGGAATGATTATACACCGCTGATCTCACTGTAGCTTTTTGCCAACAGGTACAAGTCTGGTGTGGGTTATGCTTCTGTCTATTGGTGCAAAGTTTAGTTTCCTTATTTTATGCATTGGAAAATAGCACATTTATTTTCGATGGATATCTAAAATTAATAAAATTATTGTAAATCTTGCTATTTTTTAATTTGCATCAGTTTTAAGTGGTCCGGTTCGAGTAATGTTTGCTGTCAAAAGTTAATGGATGCTCTTCCTATTTTCCAGTGGACATTTTGAAGCTGAAATCGTTTTATATGTTATAATTACGTTTCATGTAGGCTAAATATATTTCGTAGCAAATCCAATAAATAAATACCCTGGATGCAAATATAGACTATTTTGAAGTTGAGCATAGATTAATTAGGCCTACATTTCTACCTTAAATACCCTTAAATGTCTGGACATTGGCTTAACACCAATGTACAACACTAAATCATGATCTGTAATCTCTACCATGCTTAGATACACGAATGTAGATAAATTATTAAAGTTAATTACTAATTTTTTGTCTCTGGGTAAAATGGTAGCCGTTTGATGAAAATGTAGCTTACTATATAAATATAAATGTATGTTACATGGCTGAAAAGGACTTGTTCTGTAACACTTACATGGAATTTGTTATTTTAATTGATGGGGCCTACAGTTCTGTGGAGAAGGGCTGTAGGGCCTACTGGAATAAGTAGTCAGGGACTGGTATTTTCATGTGTTTAAAACAAGTCTCTGACTGCCCAAAAATAAATTCCTTGTTAATATAGCGTTTCTGCAGGATAACATTCAATTCTCTCGCATTTTATTGCCATTAGAGCTTTATATCTTCCAACTTGAAACCATTTGTCTCATTGATTAGAAGTAAAGAGAGTAAAATACAACAATAATTCCTATCAACTGCAGCTGTTATCGTCAGATTAGCAATATTGGGCCACATATACAATACTCCATAACTGCTTTGATTCCTGACAAAATAATGACATTTACTTGATAAAATGTAATTATTTTCTACTTGAGGATCTGGAGAGCTTCTGGCAATAACAAGATGATGGGTTTTTCGGTCCGTGGGAACGTTATGATATGACTGCTCCGTCGTTCTTGTATAACAACAGCATATTTTGGAGCTGGAGTATTTTGGAGATGTGGATTTTCACATTAATTAATTACTTGTATAAAGAGGTTAATATCACATCATCAAATATAAAATATCTTAATACTGTAATATAATAGTTTAAGTACACAGATTATAATAATGTGTGCAATACACTGAATTTAAGACCCTGTATTCTATCCTATTATGAAATTAAGTAGTTTTCTGTGGCTCATCTTATTGCACAATAGCAAGGTCACGTGGAAATGCATGCACTTATTTTTTCTTGAATCTAGACCTAGAAATTCATGGAGATGGGCACGTAGACTTTACGCGCTCATTTGTGCCGATAATCTGCATTCAAACATTTTAATTTATTACATTTTAAATGAAATACTATTTCTTAAAAGTTCATAATAATTATGTAATTTTGGGGATTCCCAAGAATTGTAGTGATGTCATCATTTTGTCTTCATATCAATTTTTGATGTCAAAAGGAATAAAAAATCTTTTAGTACTGCTTAACTTTTTGGAACCTATATATTTATATTCGATGTCAAGCAATAAGAGCGAATTATTCAAACAAGTTAAATGTTATTTTAATCTGAGGTATATGATCTACATTTTACATGACGTCACCATTGACATACATCTTACTGCGCTGGCTAATTTCAAAATAGTAGACCTATTGATTTAAAAATACTTATTTATTTCCAAAGATGTACTAGTGGAACCACTTCTTAGGACTGATTGTGCCATAAATTGGTAGAAATATGTATGAACTCGGGTACTGTTAGATCTTAGTTTAATCTGGCGGTCCCACACTACTGATAGATTACCAATAGGGAGTTATCTGCTTATGATGGAATACCTATATAGGCATAATATTTTGGTAAAGCCTTATTGGTTGTACCTGTTTAGATCTCCAGCTAGTATGATACCTACATTACTTTGATTTACTTCTAGCACGTTGTCTAGGTCCAACAGTTTCTTTTTGCAGTCATTCAACATTCAAACTCGGTAAAAATGTAATGGAAAACTTCAATTTAATTTTTACAACTAATGCGCAGTCACCGTTTTATGACTATTTCACCGTATATCATGCAATTGCCTTAACTTGGTTAGCCGACGTTGGGCGTCCTGTCAGTTGTTAATTTTTCATTTTAGCAGCTCAGTTTTTTTATTCTACTTATTCAACGAGTAAACGACCCTCCAAATACTCGACTTGCAGTTCGAATGAATATTTTTTAATTTTTTTCTGTATATTCAGGTCAGTGCTTAATATTGGTGATCTAGGATATGTATACAGTATTTAAATTTTGATTAATATGAGTCCATTATTTATATTTTAATTTTAACATCGTCTAACTTTTGATAATATTCTTCTAGCAACCATCTTTTTAAATAATGTATATATGTATATATCGTATTACTAATGCATGTTTCGTTTTTAGGACAAGACTTGCTAAATCATAAATCGAAATATGTGTCAATGTATATGTATATGATTTTGTCAGTTTTGGGTTATAAGTTATTTAAATGATTCGAGCAAAGTGCTGAGTGTAGAGTAAATAAATGATATGTTTGCTCAACAGTGATTACTCTGTTTCTGTGTTGTGGTAGGAAGAATCCGGCAGCTAATAAAGAAGAGAGGGATAAGAACAATAACCGGTCTATCAGTCCACTTTAGACAGTGCGATAGGACAGGGGATGGAATGCTCGACAGATATGAGTTACAGAGGGCACTGCATGACTATCACATTTCTCTCGATGACGAGGTACTGTATGCATAGGCATAATGTTTTTACAAATTTGATAGTTGGTGAATTCGCAGTTTCCACTTCAGAATTCTAAAGTATACCTCCCTCTCCCCTCCAATTCAATGGAGGTTATTTTAAATTTTTTGAAACTTGGATGTCAAAAAATATGTTGTAATGTCTCCATTGCAGTTTATCTCTTTTTGAACAACTTGGCATGGCTCCTTGCACTTACTAAATGTTTCTCTATATATGGATTATTTACCTTATTTTATTATAATTTAAATTCTTTACTTTGGGTTAACAAGTAAACCTACGGAAATATTTGCTTCATCCATATTACTGACAAGACATCAGAAACTGGAAGACCTGGCTTGGTACGTTCTCAAGCAAGTTTCAATTCTTGCGTTTAGATTGGCACTTGGAAATTTGGGATTAAAAGCAAGAAGCAAAATACCTTCCTGAGTTTGCTTTAATCCGATGTAAACATTGCAATAATATTTGGCTCGGTTTAATTATTTGATATAAATCTGGAGCTCCTCACCAGACATATAATATAACAACATGACCATTAACTAAAGTACTAACTGTTTTATCGTCTGAATCATGCTCCCATTTTAATGGCTGTTTGGGGGTTCCATCTGCAATTCTCAAACTATGTTTGGGTTATCTCTGTTCTGGTACTTGGATATGGGAGACTCCAATATCCTTTGATATTATCTCACAACATTCTTTTATATTCAAAACATGACTTCCAATGAAGAGAACTTCTGAATATATTTAATCCTAAATATCCCTAAATTTGAATAAAATCGTGACTTAAGTTTTTTTTATTGGTTGTTTTAAGTTTTAAAATTAGCTGTACTACTATACTCCACTCTATTTGGAAGTTTTAACTGAGTTACCAGAGTTACAGCAAGGGTTAAATGTGTAATAACAATAATATTATTTATAATATTTGTTAACTGTATTTTGTTTTAATCATTATGGTATAAGCCCTGTACATATTTGTGGCTGATCCACAGTTTTGAATTTTGTTTGTCAACATTTTAATATTGTTATTGGCACAGGAGTTTGAAAGAGTCTGGAGTGTTGTTGATCAGAACAAAGATGGAGTCCTTGATTATGGAGAGTTCATTCGAAGTTTTATTGGCTGTATGTCTGAGACCAGAAAATTCTATGTCAGAAAGGTAAATCTTAAAAATAGAAACACAGGAATTTGAGGTGCGCTGTTGGGTGGGGCACTAAAGTATAGTTTGAATTGGTTGAATGTGGAATGGGAAGGACAGGGTAAGCCGAAGGGTGGTGATAATAAGGTCTTAACAGGACTGCAAGTTTAGGCCTACAGGGTTGACTTCCTCTCTCTCTCCTGTCGTGTGGGTCGACACTATCATCCATAACCCCATCCCTGTTTGTCACTTTACGTAGGCCTGTATATATAAGCTCAGTGGGTATGACAGCTAGAGGCATGGCAGTAATATAAAGAATGAATCCATCAACGTTCCCAATTGCTTATTCACTACCATCCACTGCTCCTGGCTCCTATACACCATAGCATCTATCATAACTTAGCACTATCTTATCTTATCAAACTCTGGCTACTCCCACATCAGCTGGGCACATTAATAAGTCACTATCTCTAAAGTTAGACTGTTCTTTTTTGTGATGATTGATTGATTTTCAAAGCTGTTTTTCAAAACAAGGAAGTCTCTAGTGAAATCGTCTGTATTTGCAAATAGCCTATTGTTTATGTGAATCCATCGTATGGTAGCTTTACAAATCCGTCTTCTTTACTTCTGAAGCTAAGCTATCAATGCCGTACATTAATATATATACATGTTGCGTAATGCGCGTTTTAGTCTAAGCTGATGTATTTACTCACAATCTCCAATGGCATTGCCTTCCATAGGCCTATATTATGTTCTAACGCCAACTGCATTTTAAATTAGCAGATCCGGGAACTACGTTAATTGCCAATTGCAGTAGATGTACCGACCAAACCCCAAAGCATCGCTTCAAACGTTTAGTAATTTGCTAAACAACAGTAAATCTTCTTATCTTCTTGCTTCAAACTCGTACATATCGTTTATGGTAATGTATGCGGTCTAGCAGACCACCAACATGGGAGCCGCCAGAAGATAAAATTCATAAAATAAAAGCAATTACATCAAAGGTGATATGCCGCTAAAATATTTTACCCCATCTAAATCCAAAATAAAATAAAGGCCATCACTGAATCACACTGCAGAATGGATGAAAAATGCTTAGTTGTTTTCCTCTTGCTCACATCCAAAGGTCTGGCTAGCGTTGACCTAATTAATTATGCTGAGAATAAGCATTGCGGTAGACTCCCAAGGTCGACTTTATATCATTAGCTGATATATAGAGTATCTGGCGGCGCAGGACATCTCTCTGACAAGGACATCTCTGTGATCAGGTCACAATCGCTGGTCATATCTGATTTTTCTGGTGCAGCTTCACTGACCTCCGTTAGGGATATTGTTTTTCTGGTAGTTGGCTCTTGTTAGTGACCTTCAACTCTTAGTGTTTATGGGCTTCACCCTTGAAACACATAATATTGTTCAACAGTTATTCTCTCTTTGAGTTTACACACTCTCACTAATCATCCTCTTCTGACAGTTTGCAGGGATTAGAAGAGCTGCGTGTAACATGACTGTATTGTTGTCAAAATTCCTGTCATATCATCCTGTATGTTATAGTTGTAAACATGCTCATGGTCGTATGATATATTATGATATATGATTATATATTTTACGCTTGTTTGAATTATTACCATTGGCACACCCAATTTCTGTCTTTCCTGGCATACAATAGCCACTCTCTGATAAAAAATTAGATTCCAGGAGAATGGATTGATCTACCAACTTCTGTGATGGTTTAAATTTCTTTTCTGTTTCAAGCTAGTCTTAGTAGGTAAGGGTCCGGACAGGTCTGAAAGTTGTTGCGTTTGATTAGTTCAGTTTATAGCTGTCAGTATCAACTACACAATCATGGAAAGGTTTAACACTCTCAAAGCACTGATCTGTAGAAACCAATGACCAGCGTGTTCTTTTGGTCATTGTACACTCTCTAAAGTCGAGAACTTCTTCAACTAATATACCATGTACTTATGTTATCATAATTTATCCATTAATTTATTTCTGGTTCCAGTCGAGTGGTCCAAAAGTCAATAATATGGCTGACAACTACATAATATCAATATATTATATATAATGATAAATAGTATTATGCAGGAACTTTGCCAACACATGGAATCATGCTCACCCCTTCCCGGAACTGTTAGTAGGCCGTGTCGTGTGGGTAGGCCGATGGTGGGAGTTTATTGGACCCCTCAATTTCTATTTTGTGTAACATTAAGCAAGACCTTTCTGGAGACTGGTTTTTACTGTACTTTTACTACACACATGTACAATGTAGGTGTGATCTTTGTACTATGATTATTATATTGCTGCTGTACACATTTCTATTCAGAGGTTGATGCTAGTTTTTATATGGGTCATTTTAAACTGTGATGGAATTACTTTTGTCATTTTAGGCTTTTCAGAAGATTGATCCTCTTCATAAGGGTTCAGTTGCAAGTGAGCAGATGATCAAGTTTTTTAATGCAGCCAAGCATCCATGGGTACGATCAGGTACGGCATCTCTTGTGACCATGGAACCCTAATTTTACCTGATTTAGACTGTTCAAGTAATAATATGTCATCTTCTTCCTGCTCTATATCATTATAGATACTGGCAATGACTAATCTTCTTATGTTGTAAGTTATGTCCACCTAATTCTACATTGCTATTACTGGTTCACTGCAGGAGAAAAGAGTGTTTTATTATTTCTTTTCTATTAAGAAGGAAAATTGATGAAACATTCTTCTATGCACATTATGATGTTGCTATGTTGTATTATGCAGGTCAAACCAGTGAAATAGGTCTGACAGAACAGTTCTTAGCTTCATGGTCTCACTGCCTTACTCCACGCATCGTTACCTACCCTGAGTTTGAAGATTATTATGAAGGTAAGGTGTAAAAATATTAGCTGCACTTTTCACTCATCTGTAGTTTCCATCATTAAGCGTTGTCTTATATTGAACTAAATCATCTACCCCCTGTAATATTCTCTGTGTATATTTGTACTATCATGCATTATTTCATGTGCTTTGTCTAATTGGCAAACAAAGTGGAATATACCACTTTTTTATAAGGCCTAAATAGTGTTAGAGTTAAGGGTGCACCTGGGATCAATGATTGTACCCATCTGAACTTTAGCTCAAGTATATTTCAACGGAATTTCTTGATTCCTTTGGAATGGTAGGGGCAGTAACCCACCTCATTTGTCCCACTTCTAACACTGAATTCTGGAGTGTAGATAATTTAGTTTAGATTGTCTAGAATTGAGCAAGCAAAACTTAAATACATACATATGTAAATGAATATAGGAAATTATTGATACTTGCAACAAAATAATGATAACATGATTCAGTTATTATTGAATTATTCTTACTATTTATCTGTCAGTGACTTTCTTGTTCAATGCCCTCTAGTAGAAAAGTATACACTTGTCTCATGAGACATGTGACCTGGTCATGGTCCTTCAGTCATATTAGACTCTTCAAATCACTTATTTGGTGAGGTTACATTGATGATGGATGGCAAAGCCAATAAATTACTGACAATCTACCAAATTGAGTGAACAATAAACTAGTCACATTCTAAATTGCTGTTGCAGGTTTGTCAATTGGGATCGATGAAGATGAAGAATTTACAAATATTCTGAGAAACTGTTGGGGTCTATGAACTTTAGTAGAGAGAGAGAGAGAGAATGGACAGCACTTCCTGTTGTAATAGCACCTTTGTAGAACCTACTAGAAAGTCACAATATAAAATGTACTTTTATTTGTGACTTTAATAATACAATCCAAAAAATATGTAAAGAAATTTATATTTGTTGCAAATTTTTCTTTTAGTCATTTGCTAAAAATTGACATTCTAGTTTCACCTCAGGATATCGTGGACAGCTCATTTTATATTCAATGTTCTTATTTATTGGTAGCAAGCCTGCACTTGGTACTAGCCCAATTGCTATTTTAAAATTGTTATAAATTCTGTTAGTATCAGTGTTATAACTGTAGAGTTTGTCTGTGTCTACTGTGGAAATTAGATATCTATTATATCCTTTTAGCAACAGTAATCTCTAATAACTTTGTTATTGAATGAATTCTTAGACAGATAATGAGCTTCTTTTGAAGTCCATACCATCTTTCAGCCATATAGTATATGCCTTATTGTGAATCACATTTGCTTCTGCTTTTTCACACCTCCGAATACTTTTATGCCTTAAATATCCGTCCAAGTATTTTGATCTACTTTTAAATTTGGTACCAGTAAAATTATATTTGTGTTGAGTTTGGATTTTTATGGTTTTTCAAATAAATCTTTGTAATGTGAAACCAGGTTGTTGTGATTCTACAACCAGCTGGTGAATATTTAAATGTATACCACAATTAGCCACATTAATCTCCAAAGGTAAATAACATTCAATAATAAATATGGCTATCATCTCATTGAAGTCTGCAGCTCAAACACCACAACTGACACCTTCATTCACAGTTCAATGTCATAATTCATGTCATATCTAGCTTGTCATACTCATTGCTTTCCTGGTCTTCATTTGGTTAAAAGGAATTCAGAGAATTCCCACTAGTTTATCATATTTGATATAGTTCAGTCTAAGATTACACTTTGCAGTAGCTTGTCCATCACACTTCAGTGCCAAATGAAATTAAGATAAAGAGCTACATTAGCTTTCAAAGTCCGTTTAGTGGGTCCAACAGTCCAACTTTAAGAAACTTGTCTTGCCTAGCAAATGTTAATCTTGGCTAATCCTTTACTTAAATACGACGTACAACACATACTTGGTTTATGGTAAAGTCATATGGTGACTCAGATCATCTTAGCTTATGCGGAAATGTATAGGCCCATCCACGGCGAATATCTACAATATCTACACAGTATGAAAATTCTTACACGCATGGTTATGTATGCATGGTCTGCATGGTTATGTAAACTATGCTAATTAGCTTATCCAAGGCGTTAGCTTAACTGTTAAACTTGCATAGTGGATAGTTGTGTGATAACAATTGTTAATAATTACAAAAGCAAAGAACAAAGTTCAGACTTGTTTACTACATTTTTAAGGTTGAGAACTGGGTAAACTGATTTTGGGTCTTAACAATCTTTTCTGTACACACCTGATTAGCTATAATACAAGTAATTCTCAAAAGTTTTTACATAGTGCAGCTGGTCCTAATTATTCGCTGAAAGCTGAACATGTGATAGTTACGCTCTAGTTCTGCACATTTTCACGGCTATAGGTGCATTCTGAGCTCCAGCGTTACTCAATTGGGTGAGAATTTAGATGGTTATTTTGGACATGTGATCTTAACTCGTACCATTTCTAAAATTTTGATAAGTGTTCTCATTTTTAGACAACAACATAAATCATTATTTTGTTGCGTTCGTTTTTGAGTTTTAATGGTAAACAATAATAAAAGGTAGAGTATTTATTTTGGCTTATAACACCACTTAACCAAACCATGCACAATAGGAACTTTTTACCATGGATTAGAGATTATCCATATGACCTAATCTACAAGTAATACGCAACCAGATTACTAACAAATGTTCTGGAGCTGCAGAAAAGAGGCCTACAAAAGGAGCAATAGTGTTGGGGGCGGCCAATGGGTTAATAACATGGGCGTCTTCCCCTAGGCCCCTATTATAATAATAACAGGTTAGAAGCAACAATAGAAGAATATACTGCAGAAAAATATAAAAGATGTACTTAGTAGCCAGGCTGAGGTCTTTGAGATTAGACTTTTTAACAAGAATAGGCATTGTTAACATGTAATTAGTAGCTAATCTGTTAATCCTATTCATTGAATTGGTGAGATTATCTCTTAGTACCAAGGCAATTGTCACTACAAGCAGTAAGCAGGGCTGTCCTCACCAACAGATGTTATGGAGAATAACACTCATCACATCTAATGGCTCAGCAACAGGACTGGATTTGCATGTGTATACATAGGTTTATGAACCATTATACTGTTCAATCCGCCTAGTTGGTTGATTGATGATTGGTTATGTGGAATAGAATAACAACAAATTTCAGTGTTACAAAGTCACCCATATAATATCACATTGGTTATAACTCTCTTGCATTATTTGTTAAGTAATGACTTTACTTAGCACTCATGTAGATATATTATGTGTTAAAATATAGTCATATCTCCAAATTTTCACACCTCTTGCTCCAGTGACTGACACAATTATATTTCACAGCTTGCTGCACCGAAACACATTTATATTAATAGTCTACGCCAATCATGGTAGCGTTTTAGGGCATAGGCTTGCATTTCCGGTTGCATCGACACACGACTACTTGGGAGTTGTTCCCACCTTGTTCATATTAGGTAGATACAGTTATTTTAGTTATAACATGATTACACTTCTAGTATTCACCTACAGGGCCACCTTTTACAAATCAAGATGGCAACACTAGAAGGTTGGTTTTGTTTTAATTATAGTTATAGGCACCTACGTTATACATGTATTAGATGCATAAAGCGTGTATCCAACACTTCTGTGTTCTACCTTGCTTTGGCATACCAGGCATGTCACAGTCAATACACTGATATTTCATTCAGATAAAAAATGCTTGTTTTTGTCTTAAGTGGCATTAGCCTAACTCTCCTCTGATGAAGATTAAAAGCCTACGAGTTCCTTATGGAAGTCGAGATGTCCTGTCTGATGACTCGAAATAATGTAAACACTCACCAAATGCTACTCTCCCTAGACCTTGACCTTGGTGGTATGTCTCAATACCCACTGGCATTGGAAATGGTTGTTTAGCAGCCTTGAATTTTTATTTTTCTTGTTATTAGATATTCAAGACATGACATCTTGTCCCTCAGTGTTGGTGCCAAATCATTGCCAGTCATTTCCTGACACAAAATGGCCAACTGGAATATCAACTTAGCAAGTTATGCTAGTCTGTCTCTTGAATGAAACATAGGAAAGCTGCCGTACATGTAGATATCTGCAGATAAAGGTTCATTTTGTAAGTGTCGGTTGCAAAGGGATACTTTAGAATTAACGTTGG
Source organism: Bugulina stolonifera (assembly GCA_935421135.1). Taxonomy (NCBI): domain Eukaryota; kingdom Metazoa; phylum Bryozoa; class Gymnolaemata; order Cheilostomatida; family Bugulidae; genus Bugulina; species Bugulina stolonifera. The sequence continues at coordinate 13,538,953 of OW285193.1, read as the reverse complement.
GTTCAAGACAGTTGTTCACCAAGTGAAGTTGAAATTCCTCTTAGTATTAGGCAGTGAGACAGGAAGACAAACTGTGAGTGACCATGCTTTTTATTGTGGTTTGAGAGGAGTGTGGAGCAGCAGATTTTCAAAGGATGTTTTTGTAGACTTCAATGGCCTACTGGGAATATAAGTGGAAGGGAACAGACTGATACACGATACAGGCTGCGACCTGAGGGGAGACCCTATCTATCCTTACTTACTGACTTGTCTTTCAATCTTTATTGCTTCTGTTTTTATCTTAAAACTGGCACAATGAATTCTTTCTAATTACCGCTACCCTGGCTAATCTTGCAAAATTGATAGTCCAGCAGACTGCAGACACTTCATGTGGTTTGCCCTAATTTATTACATGTTCATTCAGCTAGACATTCCTAATGGCCTCATTCACTTAAATTTGGGCCTATGTATTACCACAGGCTGCTAGTCTGATAGATATATTGAATTCAGTGATATTATATGAACTGTTGGGGAAATATCTTTTTCAAATTTTAAAGCTACGGCAAGTTAGTAAGATTTTAGAGTTTTTATTATAATTGATTGTATTCAGTAAAAGTCAGAAGTATAATACAATAAATAAATAAATACAAATAAATAGGAAGCAAAAATATTAGAGCCTTCCAAATATTGACAAAATATTTGTTTTGAATTAGTGATTTGTAGGCATTTAGTTAGAGAAATGTATATTAATAAGAAAATATATCTGCAGTCAGCTTTGTAAGAGAGAAAATGCCAGAGACGGAACAATATTTAAACATCACAGATAAGGGCAATACTATAGAGTGAGGTTCATCGGGTGGTGAGGAACACAGATAGTCGGTGTTGATACACATTCCTTTGGATAAGAAAAGAAGGAAAACAACAAAAAAATAAATACAATATTTTTATTAAAATTTGGTAATCCTAATTTTCCTATTACGAGTTTTGTGCCTGTGCCTATGCTTATGCTTCAAACTGGAGGCTGCCGACTCCATTTTATCTGTTTTTGTTGGCTGTGATTGAGACTTTGATGGAAAAGAAGTTGTACTAGTTTGGTCAACGCTAGGTTTGGTAGGTTGATTATCTGAGTCATGTTCAGCTTGCTCTTTTTTGGATGAAAGCACTTCCTCCCTTTCTATGTTTTTTCGCTTTATACTTTCTAACTTTTGCATGGTTATATATTCTTCTGTAACGCTCATGTGTATGCCTTCACTAGATTTATCCATATGTTTTAAGCTCTCGTAAAAGGCTGAAACCTCATCTTCTTTAATGACAGGTTCTGCTGGTTTCTGTTTGGTTGTGAGAATCTCTCGGATGGAACGTCTTTTGCGGTCAGATGCACAATATTGGCTCATCTCGTGGGCAGTACAAGTATTTATGCAGCACTCACAAGCAACACCCTGAGTTTCATCCGTGTCGTCGTAATCATAAGCATAAACATACTGGTCATCATAGCTATCGTAGTATTCGCTTCTCTTTACCCGCAGGTAAGAATTAGCTTTATTACTCGACAAAAATATTCCACTAGCTTCTCTTTTTTCTGTAAAATAAAATAACATACAATGTAGAAAGTGTGATTATTGCAGTCTTGTGAAATACATCATTTTATGATGTAGAGCTGTAAACTAATCATTTAATTATATATTTAAAAAATATTGTTACATCTGTCGTTGCAATCTGGTAATATCAATTACTTTTTTCTGTAGACTTTGGCAGACTACCAGCCTTTAGTATTACTAGAACTAGCACTATCCTTGTACAGGAAGTCTACAAATTAACTGGTGATTAGTATTGCATTGGCACTAGTGTACAAATTACTGGCTTACTTCTGAATTGGTAAAGTTCTCCTCCACATCGCTGGATGAGAAATCTAACAAGGATGGGTCCGCATACTGAATTAGAGCTACGTGCTCCCATATTCCGATCAGCTATAGGACACGTGTGTTCATAGCCTCCAATTACAATGTCTATAATTGTTATTAGAACCAAGGCTATATGTCCAACATATATATCCATGTCAGATAGATACCTACAATTCATAAAAGGGATTGTTAATACATAAATGTGCATGCGTGTGAATAGAGACCAGTACAAACTCTCATTGTATAAACAACCTGAGTTTTAAGAAAACCTCTATGTTAATGCCCATACCTGCCCAAAGTAAGGTACATGGTAGCAACAAGTGGATAAGACTGAAATTATATTTTACATATTATTATATGGAATAGTTTAGTAGTAATTAATGTTCCCAGGACTTACCGGTCTCTGTGAAGGTGACTTTAATAATCAATCAAGGTTTTCTTGTTGCTATTGAGTCGTGTTTGCTGCGAAGGAGTCAATGAGAATGTATGGACATCCATGCATGTGTGTCGAGCTTGAGCAAAGATGTTAATGCTAAGGCGTTACAGAATGCAACAAGTATTTATACAGTTTATCAATGTTATACTCCAACCTGTCAGGTCATCAATCAATGTAAAGTAGGCGGAGTTTAAGTATAAATCACAGGTACAACTATAGCGCCATATATTATAATATATTCAAATATTACATGACAGCATTTACCTCGTTATATAACAGTATGCAAACGTGCGATATCATGGGAGGGTTGGGTCAATTGATTCACAAGAATAGTAGCGTGTTTTGCGCCTGTCTCAAAGCATTACGCTAAGCTTTCAGGTTTCGTTTGCTACAATCCATGCTGTCACACAGGTAATACAATTCCATACCTGAAGAGATTCCACAAGTACCATCATGAATTTGATAGTATATAGGCTACTCTGTCCACCTCATTACAGAATACAATTTATGCGTGCAGGGTGGGTGGTAAAACCGGAACTGTTCCCAGATGTAGTTGACCAGTAGTACAATGTATAATAAACCACCTGGTTGACTATTCATGGCTGCTCTGTGTAATGTAATCTAAACCTAGTCATGCTGATTTAGTTGTCACTAGTCAAGGTCATATTATACTAGCTAACCTGGGTAATTGCTGCCAGTGTCAGCAATCAGTGCTATTGCATACATGCACATGCTCAACTCATTCAGAGAATATTCAGTTATCTAGTCCAAAGTTTTACTACCGGCAGTCATTCTATGTTGCACAGTATAACAGTATCCATACTCTAAAGTCTAAAGTATCACCATACACAAAAACATGTGACTTGTGTGATATATTCAAAGTTTCAACTCTCTTCTTACCATATTATACAATTTGTGTACACTATGTAGGCGGCAAATGTGTTTCGATTTGTATGCAGTTTTGTTATTTTTTTTTGTTATCAACTGCCAATTTTGCTGATGTATGTGTCATGTCTATGACATTGCTTACAAGTTATAAAATAGTTATGATGGCTTATGACGTGTCCAGCTGAGCTGGTATTTCATTCCTTATGTTATACCACTAGCTCGGCACTCTGCCTGTTAACATGCAACCACTACCTGGTTTCGGAATTAATTCAGAATTGTATTTTCGTAAATGCATAACACAGTCTAGAGTGGGTTGTATAGCAAGAATATTTAGATGAACAACTAATACAAATAACACATCAACATGTATGCACTTTAACCTACATGTTGGAACACCTGCTAATGTTGCCGACATTATTACATCATCTCCTCCCCCTCTTCAAAGGAAGCTGTCATTCATGTCTAAGGGCGTGCTATTTATTTCTAATTAAGACTGCACATTTTATTGCCAAAATACACTCTTGTGCCTCACGGATCTAAGATAAAGTTTAAAAATATTTTGCCGTTGACATGATTCAGAAATTATTTTTTACAATTTTGTTGACAAAATATAAAAATCTCAAATTGAACAACATAGGAAGAGAAATATGTTTTATTAGTGATTATAAAAATATCACAGTTATAAAGTTTGCCAAACAAAATCATAGGTAACTTTATTTATGATGTCCTTCAGAGTTGAAAAAATAATGTTTTCATAAATATTTTTCACTCATTGATCAAGTACATGATTGCAGCTATCAACTGAAAGTCAACTTTGGCCAATTCTTTAAAAGTTGATGGTGAACACATAGTACTTCCTTACGCAGTCACTTCTGGATGGTGTCTCACAGGGTGGTGGTGCCTCAGGCTATTTGCGATAAGTTCTCCCAGGCTAAGAGCAGACCTTCCCTTGTGTCTAACATTTTCATTGTCTGCCTTAGCAGCGCTGTTTACAGGAGCGTCTAATTCATGTAATAACTTTGAGTAATGTTTCTGTTCGATATTTAGCCTCTTGTTTCGCTCTAAGATGGCTATCTTCCTATTACTAGGTGAGGAAAGAAAAGATTCCATGCTGTGTGGAGCAGCTATATTGTCTTTTTTATGGAGAAATTGCTTTACTGAAACTTTATTCGATTTTGTAGTCGTAACTGATCTTTTTCTACGCGTTGGAGTAGCGCAATATTGTGAAAGTTCCACCAGGGAACAATGATTAATGCAGCATTCACAGACGATTCCCTCATTCACATCTCGTTCTCTCCGTAGGAAAGTGTTTGCTACTTGTGTGTCATAAAACACATTCTTTCTAGGTGCCGTTCGTTTTTCTGCAAAATTGTAAAAGCATACCCTAAATTAGTAATAGTCAGTCATAGATCAAAGGCAACACAGGAGGTTTCTGCGCTAAAGTTAGCCTAAAATTTGGTAGCCTGAGTTACCTATAACACAAAGCCATTTATAATTCACTATGCAGTTTGCAAAATCATATAAAATTCAACTCGCTACTCATGAGCACATGGTAGATGGTACATGCATATTTCAATGAAGGGGTCATTTCAATAACATAACCTTTTGCTGTACTGCATTTACGTAGTTTAAAGTAGTCATCTTCGAGGTTGTTGTCTTTTGTCAAATACAAAATTACAACTTCTTCATTAGTTAACTGTAAAATTATTTTTCAAGCAAGCAATGTAGCCACAAAACACAAGGGCTCACAGATGTGTCTCCAAGAAGTTTCATCTGTATGACATAGTCAAAACCTAACGCTACCATCTGTGCACTGTGGTGTTAACTAGCCTAGCTTTTATTGGCTATCCAGTCTTCACCCAAGTCCAAAATAAAAAGTGGGTTGGCTCATAGAAAAGGCAAACCAGGGATAGCATAGATCTAATTGGATTCCGCCATTGATCTAATACCTTACCATTGTAGTGATTTACGTGTTGATTAATTCTGTAGAATAAAAAGTAATTTACTCAACGTACTTCTCTGGAAGGAATCTACGTAAACATTTCCATCACAGATGCTAAAGACCAGACTTGTTAACATGTCACCGCAGGAAACGTATCTATCCTGCGTCTGCCCGCCGTTGTTGACATCTGAAAGATCACAAACTTGTTCATAGTCCGCCATGATCTCTACGATCTGAACACTGGATATGATAACACCAATCATCATTACAGACATTCTGTCCTGAAATTGTAAGACACCATTTTAAATTAATATCCATGCACAATTTTATATTAATTCATGCTACCTGATGTTATAAGTAATATACAATGTAGGCCTATGTTATGAAAAAGTTGTTAACAGTCAACGAAATATTTATCAGCTGCTTCAGATGTTAGTAAGAACAAAAGTTGCACAAAACGATATCTAATTTTAAAATATATAAATTTTCAATACCGATAACTTACTGTTCCTACAGCAGTTCACTACACATCAGTACAACTAGCAGTTACCTGTTGTGTTTAGGTATGTGTTCAAGCATTACTGTGTGACTTCCATTATGTATCCATCCCTCAATTTGTAAATAATATAATAACAGTTTTTTATGAAGGAGATAAACTTTATATCAGTGGTCAGGTTTGTTGTTTCTAGCCGCTCTATTAAGGTAACCATGGCGACACACAAACAAATCTTACCCTGGTAGACAGACAGACAGACGGACAGCCCTTCCACTGGCAAGCAAGCTGGCACTCGACCTGCACCCAGATTCCTTAGACCTCCATTCTCAGCTCTTCATTCAGGTCTGACACAAATTGTTTCATCTGCAAGTCAGATTAAGATTAGAGGCGGAGTTAAACTTTTCAATCCACTCAGAAATCTCTTTAATCTGTCAATCAAGCTAGATATAATTATGGAAGAATAATTAGCCCTCATGATCTGCTAATACAGTAGTGAGAGTAGATAACTACCATTCACTATAACAGCAGTGCTATAGGTAAGAGTAGATAACTGTCATTCACCATAGCAGCAGTGCTATAAGTAAGATAATTGTCATTCACTATGACAGCAGTGTTATAAGTAAGAGCGGATAACTACCATTCACTATAACAGCAGTGCTATAAGTAAGAGCGGATAACTGTCATTAACTATAACAGCAGTGCTATAAGTAAGAGCGGATAACTGTCATTAACTATAACAGCAGTGCTATAAGTAAGAGCGGATAACTGTCATTAACTATAACAGCAGTGCTATAAGTAAGAGTAGATGACTACCATTAACTATAACAGCAGTGCTATAAGTAAGAGCGGATAACTGTCATTAACTATAACAGCAGTGCTATAAGTAAGAGCAGATAACTGTCATTAACTATAACAGTAGTGCTAGAAGTAAGAGCAGATAACTACAATCCACTATAACAGGAGTGCTATAAGTGAAAGTAGATAGCTATCATCCACTATAATGGCTGTCCATCACTTCCACAACCATGACTAATATTCTTCCTATCCCAGAATATTCATTGGCTATTTTGTAGTAAAGTCATGACCAAAACAACATGGGCTGATCTAAAGCATACATCTGATTAGTTTGATAAAACTATTTTTTATTATATTATTAATAATGCTATTTAGTGGACGTTCCAACCACCCAACTTTGCATAACGCCATATTTTGATGTTTTTGGCAATATTGTGACCTGAAATAAGTTAATATGACACATTTCTTTGGAAATTTTGTCGTCATTAAGCAGCCAAAACAGGCACATTGGTTGTTGCTGTCTTTTACTCATTGCCAGGCTGATTAAAGTTTCAAAAGCTTGTTTTAAGTGCATCTTAGTCTCTAGTTTTAGTCAGGGAAGAAACTCTCCAAGTAGAACACAACATGCATGTAGATTACAATAGAATTTGGCATGTTTGAAGGCTGAACACTAACACACAAAATTTGTAGCCTTAAAAGCGTCGAATGTTGAATGTTATGCAAATAGCAAGACTACAAGGCTGAGAGTGCTACGTGTAGATCTCAAAATTCTTGATGTACTCGTACATGTTGGTTGGGTTACAAATGAGGCATTAGTTTAGACCCATAGCGTCTGCTAATTTTACTAGTTTTGTATCTGCATTATTATGTACCTGTTGCTATTGTGTGTACCTAGTATGTGTGCATTGTTGTATCATACACTGTAAATTTATCTGTACATTTATATAATTGTAGCAGATGGTACACAGTAATCTGTCAAAAGTTGTCTTCTCTCTCCATTAATTATTTCAAACTGTAAAAAGAGAAGGCAACTTCAAATACACGTTTACATCGCATCACAGTGTTTATAATTATGGGCTCATTCTGATAAAACATTACAGAGTGAGCCCATTATGTAAGAGCTGGAACTCAAAGCTGAATACTACTTCAGAAAGAGGCTCCATCTAATATGCACAGTGTATGTGAGCCATACCTGTGTGATAATAGAAATACACGTTTTAAAGCCTGTGGTATTCAAATTTTGAAATTGTTATCAGTTGATCGCAGTGATATGCTGTTTGAAATTAGGCAATTTTATAAGACCAAGAGTAGATAACTCTATGACATTGATAACTTCTGCTGTTTGGAATAAAAAACAAGTTTATTTTAAGAAAATTATTTTGCCTTTTCCCAGCAATGTTCACTTCATAAACTTACACAATGAAAAACATAGAACTATAATCCTAATACATGTAAATCATTTGTAGCTGTCATGATCCACTAAGATACCAGAAAAAGAAACTGCTCGATTTTTCTAACTTATATTAATTATTGCCCTTGTGGCTAAACCAGATTGAGGTGCAGAAAAAATTCAAGTTTCATTTCATCACAGATGGAAAGATTGGCATTATTGTATTAAGTCACATACTTCAATGCAATGTTTTTTTGTTTAATCTTGTCTAATTTCAATATGATATTGCTGTATCCACCACTGTTGGTATACTTAGGCCTACTACCGTTATTGCTTGATACTTTGATATTACTCGTGTGCATTGGGTTGTTATAGAAAGCAGAAATATCTTCTTCAACGGATGGATGGTTGACTCCCTTGGTGTTCGTGAGTATTTCCCCAATCGACCGTCTTCTTCTATAGTTCAGACAATATTGTCGCATCTCAGCAATCTCACAGCGATTAAAGCAGCACTCACAGACGATGCCCCTGTCTAAGCTCATGTCATCAACATAATCATAATCACCATAGTAATCATAGTTATATCTTTTCACCCGCAGGTAAGAATTTGCTTTCGTGGTGGAAAGAAACATGTCACCAGCTCTTCTTTTTCCTACAGAATGAGATAACGTAAGTTTTTGATATCTTAATTTAATTATAATAGATAACGGAACATTTTATGTCATGAAATTTAACATTCAACAAATGAATAGAAAATTAAACCAAATTCACAGGACAATACTATATTTCATACACCCATGACACATGCGAGTCATACATATATATTACATGTGGTCTTGACCAGTTTCTAAGGAATTAGTCACAAGTTGTATAGTACATGTACATGTATGCTCTACCAACTACCTCATTTTTGTAGTTGCTGACAGAAAGTGCGGGTAGCTAAACCAGCGCTATCAAGTCACTACAAGTTAATGCCAGTATCAATCACTAGCAATGGTACTATCATCTACCCAGTGTTAGAACTGGAACTAAATGAGGTGGGTACACTGTACCAAGAATTTTAGAGCAATGCCTGCTATAATATGCTATGCTCACGTCTGGAAGTGGGCATACACTACATATACTTCCCTGTGCCTTTAATTCTAACGCTGCATTTACCACTAATATGAATACTGTGCCAATATTAAAACTTGGGCTGATAAATACTTGCTTCTGTAGGGGTAAGGAGAACCGTCACATATTCGAAAGATGAGATCTGAAAGAGCTGAACTGCAGTATCCATTTGGAGCTGAACCAGAAAATATATCATCTGCGTCGCAATGGTGCTCAAGGTCAGCAGTTACACTCTGTATTACTGTAGAATAACAGATTAGAACTAAGGCTAGATATTCAGCCATCATATTCATTTCGGGTAACCTACAATTTACAAAATAAAATATACGAGAAATGATGCTGCAGGGGGACCCCCCCCCCCTCTAAGAAATCATTCCAAGCAGCAAAAACTATTTTATCAATAATTTTTTATCAAAAATATTTGATACAATTGTTATACTTACCAGCTTCTGCTAAGGGTTCTTGTTGGGACTCTGTCTTGTAGATGGTGAAGCAGCTGGGAACACATAGATGGATGTTCATACATGTGTATCAGGTTTGGGCATAGAGCTGCAGAATGCTCCAAGACCAGGTATTTATATAAACACACTAATTACGTTGTATTTGGTATATGATTACACATTGGTTGAGTGATATTATATACATCATATAAATACATTATATGACATCACACTGGTGTATATGGATGTACATATACAATGTACGTATATGTAAAATAGGGTCCAATGTGGTACACATAACTAAGCAGGTTGGCGTGAACAGGCAGTCCTACAAATAGACTGTGGTACATTGACCACATCTGCCCACTGTGACATGGTCGGTTGAGTACGGGGATATCATGGAACATGGGGGGAGTCTAGAAAATCATTACTTGTACATGTATATAATCTCTGTTAGCCCTCTCCTTGTCTCCGCCATCCATGTTTTTTCGCCCTAATTGATATGAACAAATGATTTGCAGTATAACTTCTTTCTTTTCCATTAACAGGTTACGTCTAGACCTAGGCCTGAAGAAATTTTGAAATATTTTTGGTAGGAGGTTTGTGGCGAATGAGGTTAGTGGTGTGAATGGAGCTTGGAAAGTTATATCTTTTTATCCGTAATTAGTTTGTTGCAATAAGTTTTTTCAAGTCGTAGCGGCATTAAAAATTAAACTGTGTGTAGGAGATTTTTCGTGTTTTAAACCAAAATACGTATAAATTAATAAAATCACAGTGTTATTTTGTTTACAAAACGAACATCTTCATGATAAATATCACTACACAAAAAATAGCACAAGAGCTTTTATTTATGGTATCCTTCATAAAATCGATTAATAGTGCATGTCACACAACAAAACAATTGACTGACCTCTAGTGCTACTGGCAACTATAATCACTGCTGACATAACATGTACAAAGTACTAACATACATCTGGCCAGTCTCCAAAACATGGTGGATCTATCGACTTAGTAACCTATTTAAATGAAGTGGTAGTGTGCTTGCTATCTTTCTCTTTCATCATATAGCCTGAGTCTTATATGCAAGGTTATGGTTCCTCAGGCTATATACAATCAGTTTCAATGTTGAAAGCAGACCTTTTTCTAGCCAGAGAGAGGGCTGTTCACAGGTGTACCCAGTTTCTAAGAGAAAACTGAAGGGTATTTGCAGAGTGGTGATCATTATGTATTACATGGGTAAATCTTCTTCCTAATAGATACAACGGTGAGGGGGAAGAGGGGGGGGGGGCAAGTTTGTTCATTGCTCCCTATAATAATTAATAGCTAGGACTGTGGGGTTCATGGGCAGCAGTAACATTTTTCAAGTTAACCTTAGCTGCTAGGAGAAGCAATTCCTTTTGGTTTTGGTTTTATTCCAACACTAAAGTGCATAATGTTTGTGTGACAACTACACTTGGTTGCATCAAACTACCAGAGTGAAAAGTCTATGAATTAAAACGAATTTATAGTAAACATCAAGAGTGTTTAAATATATTAACCCTCTATGGTCTAGAAGTCTACAACAGGAGCCAGCTGTGACTTTCTAGAATGTAGAAGCTGCAGAACTGTTATAATAATATAAATATCTAGCTGTACCTCACAGCTTTATTACTAGCTCTCCTTTCTCTAGTTGGCCTACTTGTGCCTGTGTCTATCCTAATCCAGTTAATGAAGATGCTGCTCCTAATATAGGTTAGTTGATTTCTAATTTGTCACTTTTTATTTGGCACTGAATTATTATATAATTATAATTAAATGTTTGCAAAGTAACAATGTCTACTCATAAACTGCAAACGGTCAAAGAGCTAATATAATATTATTCCACTCAATTTTAATCTGTAAAGTTTATGGCTTTACTTACCAAAATGGTATTAACTAGACTCTAAAGACCAGTGGCAGATTTTCATTAACTCTTTCGCACCTTTCACACCTAATCAGCCGTTGTCCTGTTCGGGTGGCCGTTCTGCAGGCTTCCCAACTCAATCAGGGAGCGCCACCGTACTCGATCGTCTACGTCACTCCTGTCAAGGCCATACTTCTTGAGGTCAGAGTTGATGGTGTCTCTCCACCTCTGCTTTGGCCTCCCTCTTCTTCTTCCAGCTATCTTGAGGTCAGCTACAATTGATCATAACCTAAGTCAACAATTTAATGTTTGGCTTAAATCATGACTTGAAGTTGTCCTCTCTCACTTATTTTCTTCAAAATGAGAAAGGGCACTTTCACAGTCTTTGTAATGGGCAGCCATTTCTAACCTAATTTTCTGTCAGTGTATCAGTTGACCAAACCAATGTAAATACAATATGGCTACTCTTTACTATTTTGGAAGTTGTAGGTCAGAGAGTTATAGCTTATAATGATTTTCGGATTTGGTTTTACTGGTATATGCTTGTTGATGTTAGATTACGTGCTAATAATAAATAGTTTGTATGGTTTTGAATTTGCAAATCGTTCAGCTTGGCAGCATGTTTTTAAATTGAATTAACATGGCTCAACTGGCTATGGATTTAATATTAACAACAGATTATATAAGTGCACTTTAAAAACAAAATACACCCAGTTTCAATGAGTTTCATTAATTAGATATGTAGGTTATCAACATAAATTGAGCAAAAGCAATGATTACGCTGCATAGAAAGGACACATGTACCTTTAAAATGGAACCAAAGAATTTATAATGCACAGGTAACTGTTTCTATTTTGTCTCCACGTTTTTAGCTCACACCCGATATTCTCACACAGGAAGCCTGAACATTAATACAACATATAGTGGCAGGTTGCTAGGATACGAGCTAGTATATAATCATGTTTAGTAAACAAACAGCACTATTACCAGAGTTGTAGTATAGTAACGTATTTGCAACTTTGTAGAGAGCAAACTACACAATTGGAATTGAGCATAACAATTTATTTTTATAAAGTTGTAGCAAAGTAGACACAGTAGTACATTGCATTTCATAATTATATAAACTGCAATACATTTATGATAAACATTATGATTTGATGCAATGGGATACGATATGATTATCATGTTATATGATATTACATGTTAAGCACTTTACTTGGGCTATTAACTGCCATAGCTTACAATCGCACGAAATTGTTATTATCATTGACCAAAAAACCTAAAAATAATGTATGCTAGACAATGCATAATACACAAGAAGCATGTTTAGACTCATTTTACATGTTGTATCTTTAAATATCAATAGCATCAATATTTTTCCAAATCTCGAATGTATATATTGCTTCTAAGCCTTAGGTATTCTTCATGCATAGTTTTTATTTTATCTTCATCTTCCTGATATGCTTTCTCCATATTATATTGTATGCTTTGTCGGGAATCGTCCTCTTTCTTCTTGTACTGCTACAGTACTGTTGGAGTTCATTAAAGGTGCACACATTTACACAGCATTCACAAACTATGCCTTGATAAGAGTTAGTATCAGTGAAACTGGCAGAGTAGTCGTCTGCTGATAGAAAGTTACTTGCATCTACCTTGCTTTGGAACACCATATTCTTCACTCTAACTTGTGCTATCTCCGGAGAAGGAATGGCAGAGAGACTTCTCTTGAGGTGGCGGCGTGTGGTTAGAGGTTTCGTTAACACACCTAGCAGTAGAATAATGTAACAATGCTTTAGAAATGAAATAACGTGCTTCAGAGTGTAATACAAGTTCTACGTGTGCTAATGAAATATTTACATCAGCTTCTATATGCTCACCCAATAACGAAAAAGAAAGACTTCTCAGAAATTGGCAAATTGGCAATTAATATACTATAATGCGATTAATTCACAAGGAGAATAGCTGCTATTAAGGTTATGTAACTGGGGGCTGTCAAATATTAGGCTACATGTTCATGGACATGTGCACCACTTATATTACTACTACTATGTTGGTGTCAGTAATTCTGTTAATGTTGGTGTTTGTACTCAATATTTAGCCCTGTCTGGTATGTGCATGCAATGTACATTAAATACACATACGTACATAGACACATGGATATTTTTGCAATTTGAATAATCGACCTATTTTATTGATCTTAGTGCTTTATTACTGTAGGAAGTGAGCCACTGTAATTGGAATAAAAATCATCAATATATTATTATGATTAAATTGAATTAATTTTTCTGTTATCTTCTCATTCATCTTTGAATCTTGTTATTAGTTGGATTGCATTACTGTATTACTGCATTACTGTATTACTGCATTACTGTATTACTGCATTACTGTATTACTGCATTACTGTATTACTGCATTACTGTATTACTGCATTACTGTATTACTGCATTACTGTATTACTGTATTACTGTATTACTGTATTACTGTGCGTACCTCCAGCACACATTTGCATCAGCGTTTCAGACATCCTCTTCCCACATCCTGGAGGAACTCTGTGATAGTCTTTCTCCACTGAACAAGTATGCTCCAAGCCAGCATGACCTGACTGCACTGCTACGCTCAAAAACAGACTGCCCAGGCTTTCATCCTTCTGCAATACATTTACACACAAAAACTATAAGCAAACCTTAAAGATGTATCAAAAGTAACAAGTTATAAGTCACCTTTTGTTGTAAGCCAAAACACTAACAATAATTGCAGCAAATGTTCGCAAAGTAATAACTATATTATTGCTAGTGATGTCTGTGATGTTCTGAAATTCAAGTTTCACCTCTCTTGCTCCTGTAATGGTTCTTTAGTCTTTCTTGTTTTCCTAGTGAAAGGATTCGGATAGCAACTACTTAGCTCAGATTCTAGATGTAGACTAACTGTGGTTGCTGCTTTATATTCAAGTGCATGTGATAGGAATTATAATTCTATTTTTGTAGAAGAAAAACAAGCAGCGTAAAGTTTACTAACAGCTGTAACGAATAACAGATTAAATTACATAAACAGATAGAAAAGTAGAATAATCTTGATAAGACACTGTATTATATTATTAACACATGTACATGTGTTAATAATATAATTTTGTGACAATCTGTAACATGCAATAACATAGAATGATTGTTACTCTATAATACAAGATTTCAAACAAACATACTGCATATTCACCAAAAACATATTTACTGGCATATTCTACATGCTTTCATATAATGTAATTGTAAAAACTATTTGTAAAAAACATCATGCAAAACAGTAGAAAAGTAGAAGCCTTAGTTACATGGTATGCTACACTAGTCGGAGTTCCGACGTAGGCATAATATCATAACTTGGCTAGTTGCCTATGCTTTGGGCTGTTTATTTTACAATCTAATCACCAGGTAATACTGCATCAAAGTCCCAAACAAGGCCTGTTCCGAATTCCCAAAGTTAATAATTGCATGTATACATGACAGGAGATATAACATGTATTCAACTATATGGAATAGAAACAGACAGTACAAAGTCAGTCAGTCAGTGCTGTTACAAGATGGATAGTTTTGTGCTACTGCTAAAATTATATATCCGTGAATAAACACTAAAATTATAGTACGCCAACCTTTTAGAGTATTTACTGAAGGAACGATCTTTTATTCATTTCTATCACAAACAGATTTAATTATTTGTGCCAAGGTAACACAGGAGCATTATACTGTGTAAGGTCTGGTGCCCTTCCTAACACCACCAATGATCTTTCACCAGGAATTGAACCTGGATCTCCGATTTGAAAATCCAGAGCTCTAACCACTAGGTCACACGGCTGCTAATCAGGGGTGGCTTTTACTGGAGAGAGTATTTGTGAATATTAAACTGCTTCTAACTAGTGCCATATCATACATATTACATGTATGTATCTCATAATGTGTAAACTTTCCAAAGTGTGTCTTAGTTAGCTGTGACCCTGATAGACAAGTCATGATTTCAGCTGAAACTTTGTTTAGTTTACTATTTTAGGATGATATTGTTATTAATTGTATAACTCATATTTGCTTGTATTTTATCATAATAAACATGTTTGTAACTCTGCAAGATTCCAAGAAATTACAGTAAATTTTGTTGTTTTTAAAAATATTTCATTACATGGTAGAATGAGGTCTGCTATTACACATCAACTTTCATTAATTTATTATTTGGTAGAAAATTGAATAGGACATGCATGGATACAGTGAAATATAATGGGGGTCCTTCAGTTCCCCCTCCCCCAACAGATTGTACTAACTGTTCTTCAGCCAATAGTTTGCTCATGTAGGATATAATGTAATAACAAGCTCATGCTCTATGCATCATAAACCTTCATTACAGTTTAGTAAATAGTTTATAAAAAATCCCGCCTAATAAGCATCTTGTGCTGAACAATGATAGTCTCGAAGCTCATCAACATAATTTGTATAATGTTATTTTATATTTATTTATTGATAACACAAGAATTTTAAAACACAAGAACGTAGTAAGCTAATAGATATACCATGTTAAATTAAACAAAACTCTATCCTGTTGCCTATATGCAAATTATGTACATGTTGATTTTCGTTAGTACTACAAAAAATTAGTACAAATAAATAGCATACGTTAGTGGTATTGTAAGAAGACAAGCAATGAATTAATATCAGCACCCAAGTGGTATATACATGTACATGCAAGGGCATATACTGTTGTAAAGTAAAATAAATACATCAAATTATTATCAAGTACAGAGCACCAAGTCTATCGGGTTTCATCACAATTGAATACAAATCTAAATCCTCACGAAGAGTATTTTATCTCTTCCATTTTAATATTATCACAAAATCATTTTTCTTCTACTGATAATGAGGTGTGCGCTTAGCACACCATAAATAATATATATACAATGTACAATTTCCTTTATGCAAATCCATTTGAGAGATTCTTGTTATCAATGGCAACTGTATACAATGTAGTATCTTGGAGAGCACAAATTCTTTAAAAATAAAATATTTTTAATAATGCCTCTTTTCTTAATTTGTCATTTTAAATTTTCAATACTTTCAAGATTGTAGGCTTTCTGACTATTCAGAGCTCGAAAAAGAGGACTTTTGGCCATTTCTATTAAATTTATCGTCGATTGTTCTAAAAGAGCTATTCTAGTTCTAAAATCCTCTAGAAGGTTTCTGTTATAAAATGTGCTCCTTTTTTTGCGGGCAGGTCTTGGAGTAGCACAGTATTCGTAGTATTCTGATATGCTACAGTCATGTAGACAACATTCACAAACAACTCCATGTGGTAGACCCATGTTACTATCGTCAGTAAAACCAATCTCTCGTTTCCTCATTGAAAGGAAGCGATTTGCACGGCTCCTGCTTTGAAACACATTCTTCTGTGAACCAATGTGCCGTTTCCTTTCTAACTTACTAACGGCTAATGCCACGTGTTTGACCATCTGGTACTGCTCTCTGCTGGATATAGCTGTAAGAATAAATAATGTGTAATATAAAATTATAAAAATTCTATTTTTCTTCCTCTTCGTATCAAAGAAGAGGCCAACAAAGATTTTTGAACCTCTATGAGTTTGTTACATACAGTCAATGACTGTGTCTTTAGGAAAAAATGGTGACATTTAGAACACAACTACTTGAAACTCTGAAAACAAAAAGATACAAAAAAGCATACATATAAGGAGGTTATGTGTTTAATCTATCAACTACTACACTATTGCCAGTTGGTTACTCACATCTTTTCTTAACGTTGACGTCACCATTGCACAAAGCAAATATAAAGGTTGGTAAGGTCTTTCCACACCGAGAGATGGATGCTGGTCGGGCATTTCTATAGTCACTCATGTCACAAGTATGTTCATATCCAGCGTAACTTACACTTACTATCGCACAGAGAAATGGTCCGAGGACAGATACAACTTGAGCCTTCATTATTCTCTAAAACATAAAATTGGTCTGTTGTCTTGGCAACCATTCTAAACAAGCAAACAAATAGGCGGTGGGGTGACATAGCATGATAGCATGACGTCACATTTAATTGGTCAGCAACTCAAACACCAACCTAACAAATTAATAAGTGCGTAAGCAAATATTTATTTGTTGTCAAATGTTAATGGCATAATCATTGTTAAAGGACTTTCGGTGCCAGACATAAGGAGACGGGCTTTCCTACATTTACTCTGGGATCCTATGCCAATAGCTGTAGACAAGGGCCAGTAGACAGCGTCCCCTCCAAAGGTTAGCAAACATATTATGTAGTACCTATGTCTAATATACCTGTGGGTTATCATAGTAATTACTGTAGTACATCAATACTTGCTGCTGTTGTTTGTTTTCCTTTTTGTTTCACTGCCAACAGTAAATAGATTGCAAGTGTGATATCACAACTAGAGTTGTCTGCTTTTACAGTGTTATCTCACCAAAAGGAAGGACAACCTTTAATGGGCGACATAATATTTTGCCAAATTGAAATTGCGTTATTTTGGTGACTTGAATGATTTGTTAGTCTGGTATTTCCGTGTTTTGGTAAAGTTGGGCTAGAATTTGCCCTGCCGTGCGTCAACATGTCTACGTTCATCCTTGTGACAATAATTAATTAATGTTGTTATTTATTTTTTCAACTCATCCTTAATGAGTTGAAGGGCAGGTGAATCGGCTGCTCAACAAATATTTTCTGGCTGGCAGCAGTATAGCATTATAGTAATAAGGTACACATTTAAAAGAGAAACATTACGTTATTGTTTTTACTCCATATCGCCTGGTCTCTCAGGGTGACTAGTCTAA
This sequence comes from Bugulina stolonifera, assembly GCA_935421135.1. Taxonomy (NCBI): domain Eukaryota; kingdom Metazoa; phylum Bryozoa; class Gymnolaemata; order Cheilostomatida; family Bugulidae; genus Bugulina; species Bugulina stolonifera. The sequence goes on along the minus strand of OW285193.1, from coordinate 13,520,876 downwards.
TATTGTGTAACATGTCCTTTCTCGAGGACGAAGATTTAGCATAGATGCAACTTCTATCATTTTTTATGAAAAACACTTATTTTGCTAAAAACTAAATTTTGTTAGAAAATGTTTTTACGAAAATCAATTAGTTTAGCTGCACTAGCATGACAGGGTATCCTTATTCTTACTACCGGATTCATGGATGGAAAATGTACGTTATGTTTACAACAGTTGCATAGCAACAGATCAACACCTGCATAGCAACAAGTCAACTGTTGCATAGCAACAGGTCAACACTTGCAGAGCAGCAAATTTGAATAATCCTGTGTAGAGAATATGAGTGGAATTTTATATCTGTGATTTTTCACAATAGAATTTGAAAATACAACTGTTGCTCAAGGAAAAGCTGAATTGTCCTCAAATACGTACGGTGATAGGGCGAGAAAGGTCAGAAAAAGGTCAGAAGAGTTCCAATATATAATCCATTTTGATAAGTGTTATAGTATTTTATATGCTACCATCCATCCTTATTTGGTACAAGCAAAAACGGAACGAATTTTAACAGTTTTATCAAGTGATCATCACTTTTATTGTCTGCTGTTATCCAGTTTAACACACCCCCACCATTTAACACACCCCCACCACTTACATATAATACACCTCCATAGTAAAAATGTACTAATTTAGGAAGTCCTTGTGTAGAGTTAGAGTAAATGGTTGAGCGTTCTTCTGCCCCCTGGCCCAGTGCGTTAGCTAAATCGTAACTTTAAAATGTTGCTTTAATTTTGTTTTAATGGCCAGGGGTAAACAGTGATGTATAACTTGTACGTTACAAGTCTATTCAATGCAACATGCAAATACATGTAACAGTGCTACATTTTCTTACATACCATAGCAGTGGTGCATGTTATACAGAACAAGGCATGATCTTCCAGTATGGTGAACAAGTATTATATAGTGTACTTGTAGACTATATAAATATGCACATCTAAGTGCAATAAGATACAGGTCTCATTTTCAACAGGAAGTGTTGAAAAGGTCAGACACGATGAATGGTTTGGGTTGTACTGATGTTTTTTAAGTCATCAAATAAGAATTAAATAAAGATATGTGCTATACACAACTCAAGTGCTGCTGCCAATAGTGTTATGCAAGTGTCGTCTTCCCTTACCTCTATGTAATTTCCAAATCCGTCCCTTGGAAAAGCGTCACTAGAATTCTGTCCTTAGAGATGTCAGTTTGCCAATACTATGAAGAGCCTACTATATTTATGAGCTGGGAGTGATCTCAAAATGCCGCCACCACTTCTGAAATTCCCACCGCTCTAATGCCTTGTTTCATACAACCAACTGGTTTATTTGGATTCTAGTTGCACCTTATATATTGTTGGACAGGTCTTGTATATTATTGGTCAAATTCACACAACATCTACATGTGCTGCAGTGTCAGCTACCAAAATGTCAAATAGCAAGAAACCCTCTGTGCCTGATGATGAATCTCATTGGATGAAGCGAAATGGGCAGTGTGGTTTCTCAAATCCCTAGTTGCTGTTGTTGACTTTGGTGCGTGTCAAAACATCTAGTTTGGAGTTGTGTTCTCTTAACATACGCGTAGTATTGACAAAATCTACATAACAAGTGTAATGTGTCATGTCATATAGGTTTATCAATTTATGTTAATTTCCTTCAGCTTACATCTTGCCTTGGTGTCAGGTTTAGCTCAACCCTGCTGTCTGAGAGAGAAAGGGAGCCCTTGCTCCCACCCTTCCGTGGTAACCAATAGCTTATGATCTAATGCTAACGACATGTACATATCATAAACATACTGGTGTATGAGTATCTAGAAGAATGCCACTTAATGACAGAACCTGTACTAAGTGATATTAAATTATGTAGAGAAATGTATCAAAATGTTTTAATTATATTTATGTCCTACTTGGTTCACTTGAGAAAGTATATACAGTACATGCATGTCTTCTCACAAGTTATCTCCACTTGATTGCCTACAATCTGTTTGATTCTATAATTTTTTGCAATATTTAATTTCATGTACACTTATAACATTATAATATTGCATTCTATCAATGAGCTTATATTGCACATTCCAAATTTCATAATAATTCTTTGAGCAACCAAAATTGCCTCATATTTTTGTGAACAGTTTATTGCATGTATATGTGATACTAGACAAAACAAAAAAATGAAGAAAATTAGTACACCAGTATATAAATTTTTGTAACTCTCAACTTGACAGCATTTCAAAATTGGCATCTTGGATTTCCATAACATGCAAACACTAACAAGAAAAGTTTGTTAAAAATTCAAAGTACATCGTCGTTAGTATATTATTCCATTTTATTCGAATATTACATACCAAGACAAAATACTTAAATCGTACATGTAATTAATATATAGTATTTATATCATATAAGCTGAACTAGAAAAATATCGTCTATCTAATATTTAAAATGTTGTGCTGATTCCACATCTAAGTCAGATATTATGGTATTTCAGTCATCAGAGTTCAATTTACAAATACATGTTTTGGTATTAATCTTTGCTCTCTTTCAAAAGGTACGTTAACAGTTTAGAGAGAAAATTCTTCTCGTCTACTTTGCGATAAACTTTAATTTCGCCACCTCCGTCTCCCTTTCTCCTACCTTGCTGCTGTAACCCAGGACGATCTTCCACTTCGGAAGTTCCCTTTACTGCAATGTCCTGTCTTTTACTTGACGCCTGATTAGAATTTTTAGCTCTAAGCATGTTTATATATTTTTGACGATCTAAGGCTTGAACAAACGGAGCTTTAGAGAGTTCCAGTAATGTACTTGCTTGAGATATTTGTTTCTGAATGTCCTCTGGCAACAAAGTATTTGTGGCCTGTACTGATCTTCTCCTACGTCTTGTATTTTGGTCGTCAGTAGCACAGTAGCCATCCATTTCTCTCTGTGTGCAGTGGTGGACGCAGCATTCACACACTACACCGGAAGTCATCTGTTGGTCCTCATAATCCGGGTAATAGTCGTCATAGTATATTTCTCGCTTTTTGGGAGCTAAAAATGTGTTGGCTTGATCTTCACTTTGAAAGATATCTAAACCCTTCTCAAGTTTTGCTCCTTCAAGTAAAATATTTTATATAGTATATTAAACTATTAAATGGGGGATTTGCTATAAATGGTAGAGGTTTAAAACTGCCGCATTGCAAATAGGTAGACTATCACACTCTTGCTTAAATCTAAGCTAGATCTTTCCAGGATATCTGGTATGAATAATGTACAACAAGTAAAACTCTAATAGATATGAGTGCGAGATTCAAGCCTAGTAGACTGCTATGCACTTTCTACAATACAAATTCTGGTTCATGTTTGCACAGTGATTGCTATAGTATTTACTCGCTGGTGAACAAAATATATTTCTTTGACACTTTCTGAGCATATTTATTGCTTCATGATATTAACTTTTTACAACTTTAAAGCAAATGCGTATAAATTTATTGCTACTGTTAGTATTGTTACTGTTACTGATCTTTCTGACTAAATTCATGATATATATTATTACAAATAATAAGACTCCTATTTATTATCTATATAGTGTCTATAATATACTAGTGAGTAGAAAACTAAGTGATTTATTTCAATAGCCCACCAAGGGCAAGTGGCATATACATGTAATTCTGAAATGAGACTTTGTAGGCATGAGGAATACATTTTTCACCAGAATCTGAGTTTAGTTCGTTGTTATATAGCAGCATGTAACCCAACATTTTAGCAACCTCTAGTCAGCAAGGCAAAAGCAACTAGCCACACATCTCAAGTCAAACCAAGCGCAGATATTGTTTTCGGAATAATGTTCTAAACTAGTGTGTATTATGCAACCATTTGCTCCTATGATGATTCTTGCTATTACATACAAACATACCACGTTTTTTAGCAGTGTAAGGTGTTCCATTGCAGTGTTTAAAGATGACGTTGGCCAATCTTGCTCCACACCGGCCGACGCCGCTAGCTCGATATTCCTCATGATCGCATGACATGTCTTGACTGTACACTCTGGCCACCAACAAACCAATTAAAGCATAGCTTGTTAAGACTCCTCCCATGGTCATTTTCTGAAAGAAAGAAGAAAAAACAATTAGTTTTAGGCCTAAATCAATCTACTAGTATATTAAATATAAGTATATTCTCATACAAGCGGGAAAAGTGAGGGAAGTGTTCTAAACATAGTACCTGACTTTTGTGTAAAATTGACTGTCACAAAATCTTTCTAAGCCTACGATTAATTCCTAAAATATGAAAAGTTAGCCTACACTGCTGAGTCCAATTTAGTTTGTGTATCTGTATACCTGTATCTCCTTTTCTGAGATTCACCACTACAAAACTAATTTTTTAACGAAATGTAGTAACCTGAGTGTTGGACGACTGTCTCTTCTTATACTTGATCCGAATCTTTGCCTACTCGAGGAGACACCAAAGAGAGACTGAATGGCATTTACGTAGCGTCACCTTATATATAAGGCTTGCTGAACATGTTATAAAGATTAGATGTAATGATATCAATTAGATAATCAATATACCTAACTTATTCTGACACACTTATATATTGATGCATTCTGCAAGACGATAATCACAATACTAATTAATTATTGTACAATATCGAGAAAGAGACCACATTTGGAGCAAATCCTAATCCATTGTTTACCACAATATATTGAGGGAAGATAAAACAACTTTCTAATCGCGAATCAGAAAATAAACAAATTTATCGATCATCAAGATGTTTCCTTGTCTATGACCACAGGACTGATCAAAATCTCTTATAAGGATTCGCTTCAAAGTCTTTTAGAGCCTTTTAGGGGGTGGGGAGGGGGGGGGTGCCGCTCAGAGATTTACATTTTATAGCATCAGGACATCTCTGCTACTATTGCAACACTACCCTTAATACAACCCTGTCCTTATTACACCGCTACCTTTGTTACACTCCTGTCATTGTTGCACCCCTACTCTTGTTACACCACTGCCCTTGTTACGCCACTGCCCTTATTCTACCCTTGCCCTTGTACAGTATACTATTTTTCTCTTTCTCTACCACTCAGATGTACACAGCATGATGATAGTATTTCCTGGCAGACATTTATTGAGTGTTTTGTTTTGGCTCATTTATAAAATTAAGGATTTAATTACTTTTAGAATTTATTTCCATTTGAAGTGTTTGACCAGTGCAGTGAGCATACAATTTACAATAAATTAGGAATAAACTGCAGATAAGATACTGTTGACAGAGGAAGTAATTCGACATATTATACATTCAACCCTTGACATCTTTGTGGATATATCCCACCTCCACGCTTTATCTCACTCTATTTATAGTTGGCTGCTATCTTTTTATAGAAAAAATTGAAAATTACTGACAAGATAATCTATTTCTGTTATTGGCATACTACACCATGAGCATTTATTTAATTTATTTTGTTTCAATAATAAAATGCTATGTGAAAGCTACAGTACTGCAAATAAATTTGTTGAAATTCGCTATAATTTCATTTAACAACCATGATTAGACATAACTGCTATAATTATCAAGCTATAACATTAGGAGCTTCAAAAACTATTTAAGTAAGCTAATGAGTTACTAAATAGAGTATGTCTTGTTTACAGTAAAATACACCAGGGTCATTGGTCATCTCATTGACCAAAAGACAATTCCCGTACCTATGGATTGTATTTCCACACTAGCTCTATGTAATAGTCGGTTTCCTGGTCAACCTTCATGTGACGGCTACAATAATACACCAATGAGCTGATACTAAACAGGGAGCAAAAATGTTCTTAATTTTAATTATGTGTAACCATGGAGACAGTCGGTATTAAAAGTTGATACTGATGTTGTGAAAGTGATATTTTGTTTATGATGCTTGTGCTCTCCTAGTTACCCGTTGCAAAAACAGTTTTCATGATTTTTTTCCGAGACAGAAGGGAAAAATATACACAAGAGCTGTGAGCGTAATCAATATACTGTGTACACATACAAGTAATTCATTCACACAAACTATAATCGTCTGTTTATCACGGCACTTGCAATTAAGAGAATGAAGTTTTTCTCTCGTGTTAAGGGATCACATGCCTCATACTGTTGTGTAAGAGAGAATAGTAACACTACTCATTACGTCTTGGCTGTCTGCTAGCTGTTTATAATGTTTGCTTTCACCAGCCTCATGGGAAACTGTTCTTTTTATGAGTAAAGAAAAACCCCACCCTTATGCACGTCTCTTTTCAAAGCGCATCGCACCAAATAATTTTAAAAGTGAACTTTATTTAATCCATGCTAATGCAATGAAATTGTGAAATAAATGAATCTGTACTAATGGTCAGTGATCATAGTCACCTATGTGAAGTCTTTGTTAGAAATATACATTAGATTTAAAATTTCAGTAAGTTGTTTACTGCTATGCAATGGCTGCTTGATTCATCCACCCAAGCCCATTCTTTATCCTGTTTCCTCCTACATGTACTTGCAACATTATTGCAAGACAAAGATCCGCTGCCACGTATGATTTACTGTTACAACAGCTATCAAGTGAATCATTTTTCTTATTTTTCATTTATCTGAGATATTTTACCATTAGGCATTTTGAGTTTAGAAGCCTAGCCGTAATAATGTAGGCTTTAGAACATCCTATATACACATATTATAATTTCTATTATACAAGTTACAGCAAGTATACTCTAATACTAGCACTCTCCTGGATGGTGTTATCAAGGTATTTATTTAGCTCCATATTATTAAATATTATTGGAAATAATGTTTTGTGTGCTTAATTTCTTGCAGTTTCATTTATAACTAGCATGTATATTTTACTTCTAACATTTCTTAATCAACTATACATACTCTATATTAGCTACATAACTATGCTTAAATGTTATTCCTCATTATTTTAGTTTCACGGTGCTAAGGTGCTAAGGCTATTATTATACAGAAATAAAAAAGTAACGCTAAACAAACAGCATCAGTGAATTCAAAGCTCAACCAGGGGGGCTGCTACAGTGAAACTTGTGACATTTACTCGCCGCAAGGGAAACTCAAAACAATCCTTCGTAGTAAGTGAAACCTGTACATGTACATTATCTACCTGTACGTATGAAACTCGGATATCTACAAGTAACTAAAACAAGTTCCAAACACACTACATCAAATACCCTGATGTCAAGCTTCCCAATCAACAAAGAACTACCTTAACAAACTAAATTCCCCAAGCGAATCTGCTAACGTGCCAGCATACAAGAACTCCCTCAACTATACGTCGACAGGAAGAAAGTGTCAACAGAGCCAAGAGCCGGAGTCGGAGCCGCAGTAAAGTCTGTATTGAGCCAGGACCGGAGCCAGAGCCAGAGCGACAAATCTTCAGGACAGATAAGTTGTGTGGTTGAACTCTTAGTAACTGCATGTCTATGATCACAAAATCTACTAAACTAACTTCTTGATCACTAACTTTCAGCTGCTTGTTAGTGAAGCATAGTAGAGCTACTTTCTCTTTTTATATAGAGCAGTAATATTCTGTTTCTACTGAACAGTAAAGAGGTATAATTTTGGTTATAACAATTCTATTAGGAATTTTGCTACATAGCCCCTATTTTTGCATAGTGCATGTACAAGTTTGTATATTTTCTATCATTGGTCGTGACAGTAAAATCATACAGTGGCAACAGTGAATCTATGTCCCATTGAGCAGTAATTAATCATTTAATTAATCATCGACAGCTATTTATCAAAGCTGACCTTCGACCTTTGTTTGAGTAGATCAAACCACTGGTGCGTTGGCACTACCTCCTAGTTGTCTGTAAACAACCCAAGTTATTGGTGTGTGACCTATTGCCCAAGCAAGCCAGTATAGCAGTAAACACTTCTCTACTACAACAATAGTGTTGACATAGCAAAATAATTTCCTGCTGTATAACCAAGGGCAGAGATTTCACAATACCACTCCTATACTGTGTAACATATTTCAATTAAGAGTTGTATACCCTTTGTAAAAAGACTGTTTTAACCACTACACAGCAATGGTAGAGTCTGTGCATAGTGAAACAGCGCATAGTGGAACAGCGCGTGATGGAACAGCGCGTGATGGAACAGCGCGTGATGGAACAGCGCGTGATGGAACAGCGCATGATGGAACAGCGCGTAGTGAAACAGCAGAGCAGAGCACGATAGATTTGGCGGCCAGTAAACCAGTCTATACTACGACACAGCATACCGAACAAAATACTAGATCTTCTCTCAGAATTCAAAATCTACCCATATTATCTGATTTGCAACAAGCAATAGAAGCCTTAAGCGTAATACATGCTTCCTTCCTCGAGGAATTAAGCGATAGAGATGTGCAACTGCATTATGAGCGCCTTGCTAGTATGGATAATGAGTTAAGTGTTGGTTTAACCCATGTTATACAGTTATATGAAAAGTTCAAAACTGCAAATGGCGACTTGGAAGTTAGTCCAACTTTGCGCAAAGAGGTAGACAGAGTTTCTGCAGATAATCGGGAATTAAGCGAAAATGTTTCTGATAGAATGGGTGACCTTAGCGCTAAGCCCAAGCATCATTCTAACGATGGCCCTAGTATTGAGATACCGAGTCAACACCCAGATAAAGCGGCAGAGAAACCTGGTTGTGCCAGCGCTCGCAGTCAACGTAGCGTTCGCAGTCAACGTTCTAATCACAGCTCAAATCATAAATCATTATCCTCCCGTAACTCGAGCAACCACAGCCAATCATTGAGAAGGCTGCGAGCAGAAGCCGAAGCTGCAGCTGCCAACAAACAAGCAATACTAGAGGCAGAGATAGCATCTGCACAACTAGAAGAAGAGAGTCTTAAACTTCAGTCTCAAGTTCAGAAAAACAAAAGCCTGATGACCCAGGCTAAGCTCCAAGCTGAGCTACGAGCTGAAGTACAGAAGCAAAAGATTTTTGCTGAAGCAATAGCAGAGGAGGAGGAACTGCGTGGTGATGCTGTATCACTCATGCGGCCTCCTTCAGTACGAAATTCGGGTATTAGACAGTCATCATACTCTCACCATTCTGAACATTTAGGGCTGCCAACCACACCTATGCGTCGACCACCGGTAGAAATACACAGGAACCCGATACTGGATCAGTCACCGACTTCCAGTGTAAGCACCCACCCTGATTTTGCCAAGCACCTGGCTGAAGCCATTAATACGGTGCGGCAGAGGCCCGGAGAGCCACCAGTATTTTATGGTGACCCACTCAAATATGCTGATTGGAAGACTACCTTTGAAGAGGCCTTTGACATGAGTCAATGCACCCCAGGGCAGAAGTGGCTTAAGCTTCAACAATATGTTGGGGGTAAGGCAATGGATGCTATCAGTGGTTATTGTCGGGTAAAGACTGCAGACGCTTACCGAGATGCATGGAGGAAACTAGACAAAAGATATGGTAAGCCTGAGGTTATAACAGAAGCCTTTGAGAAGAAGTTGGAAGACTGGCCAAAGATTAAGTCAAATGACGGAGAGCAACTAGAAAGGTTTGTTGATTTTCTCGAGTCTTGTGCAGCATATGACTCTGGTGACCTTAGCCTTGACTCTAAGGCCGCCAACAAGAACCTCATTCTTAAGCTGCCATATGCTATAGCACTGAAGTGGTCTTCAAAGGCCACAAAACTAGAGAAGAAACATGGGAAGTTTCCCCCTCTCAGGGACTTCATTGAATTTCTAACGGATGAATCTGACACAATGAGCAATTCTTTGACACAAACTTTGCACAATATGAGTCTAAGTGAAAAACCTAATAAGCAGATGAAGTCAGATAATTTTAAAAAGCCAGAAAGGAAAGCACATGTCAGAAATGCAGAATCAAAACCCAGTGTATGCCTCAAATGTAACATGTCTAATCACAGAACATCCAACTGCAATGATCTAGCTAAGTTGAGTCATGAGAAACAGGTTGAGTTCATGAAAAACAATTTGTTGTGCTTTTCTTGCCTGAAACCAAACCATATGTCAAAAGATTGCAAAAACCCTGCCAAGTGCCGTAAAAACAATTGCAGCCAAAATCACCCAACTGTGTCACATGACTTTGTAATGTCTAGGCGCAAGGAACATGCTGAAAGTCAAAATGATAAGCAGCAAAATAGAAAGCCTTCCAATTACAATGAAACCAACAAGTCTTCTAAAACAAAACCAACTGATCAGAATGCAGCACCAAATGCAGGCGAAAAAAGTGCTGGAAGCAAACCAACAACACCACAACTAGTTCAAGTCGCTAATACAAACAATGCAGATACATGTAGGAGTTCACAGATCATGTCATGGACCGTACCAGTTTTTGTATCTTCCAAATCTGATCCAAATAATGAAGTACTTGTTTATGCACTAATAGATTCTGGAGCTGACAATAGTTTCATCACAAATAGCACACTAGCAAAACTTAACACAAGTGATGTCAAAAACTCTGATTTGAACATGAGCACACTGAGCAATGTTGATGGTGATACAGTGAGCAGGGCTGAGGTCTTCGGACTACAAGTACGTGGATACAACCACCACAAGTACCTAAACTTACCAAATGTGTATGCACAAACAAAAATCCCCCTCAACCGGGACCACATCCCGACACCAGATTCTGTACGAAAGTGGCCTCACTTACGTCACCTTTCCAACAAGCTCATGCCACTACGAGAGGACATAGATGTAGGTCTTCTTATAGGTGGCAACCTGACACAAGCATATATTCCAAGAGACTATATTGTCGGCAGTGATGGTGAACCCTTTGCCAAATTGACAGACTTAGGTTGGGCTCTAATGGGTGATTCAACACCTCCACAGATAGCTACAAACCAAATAAGAGTAACTGCTAACATACTGCAGACTCCTACAGTTGACAGATCAAAAATTGACTTCCTTGTAAAACCTGACACACATAATGAACAAGTAGCACAGCTGATCAGCATTCTTAGCTCTGACTTCAAAGCGTCCAACAGTGACGAAACAAACACTCTTTCTATAGACGATGTCGAATTTTTGAAATTAATGAAAGAACAAATCTATAAGGATGAAGATGGCTACATGACAATGCCACTGCCCTTTAAACATAAACCTCAAGCTAATAACTCGAAGCAAATTGCAGCTCGGCGCTTTAAGCTACTCCAAAAGCAGCTCACTGACTCCGCCTTTTCGGACCACTACCGCCAATTTATGAATGAGATAATAGCACAGGGTGATGCTGAATTAGTACCAAAGGATGAGCAGGACAATCCAAAATCTTGGTACATACCTCACTTTGGTGTGTACCACCCAAAGAAACCGAACAAAATTCGGGTAGTATTTGATGGTGCTGCCAAGGTGGGAGGTATGTGCCTAAACGACTACCTTCTTCAAGGGCCAGACCAACTCAACAGCCTAGTTGGGATCCTGATGCGATTCCGAAAGGAGCAGATAGGAGTGACCTGTGACATTGCCAGAATGTTCCATCAATTCCGTGTCATTCCAGAGCACAGAGACTTTCTCAGGTTTCTCTGGTTTAATGACCAAGACGAAATTGTTAGTTACCGCATGAAGGTGCATATCTTTGGCGCCACTTCATCCCCTGCATGTACGACCTTTGGCCTTCGCACTCTGTGTGAGACAAGTAACAACAGTAACTCATCATCTAAAGCATTCATCAGAGATAATTTCTATGTTGATGACGGACTAATAAGCTTTCCCAATGCTGACGCCGCAAAAACACTGATCAGTGACGCTATTTCAATTTGCAGGGAAGGAAACCTCCGTCTACATAAGTTTGCCTCCAATTCACCTGAATTTCTCCAATTCTTGCCAGAATCAGAAAGGAACATCCAAGATATCCAATCTCTATCACCAGATGATGTTTCTCAGCCAATGGAACGCACACTAGGACTTCTCTGGTCACTAAAATCGGATAGCTTCCAGTTTAGCTTTACTCCAAAGGAGAGCCCTCGCACCCGGCGGGGCATTCTTTCTACCATTGCCTCAATTTATGACCCACTTGGATTCCTATCTCCATTCATTTTGCAGGGAAAGAATATTTTGCAGGACATGTGCCGGGTTGCAACATCTTGGGACGATCCTCTTACTGGAGAGCTGCTGTCACGGTGGGAGAGCTGGGAATCATCGCTACCTGACCTCATCAATATAAACATCTCACGTTGCTACAAACCACCTGGATTTGGCGCCATCACCAGAGCCGAACTACACCACTTCTCAGATGCCAGCACCTCTGGCTACGGAGGAGTTAGTTACCTGAGACTCGTCAACGCTGAAGACAAAGTTCACTGCTCATTGTTAATGAGTAAAGCCAGGGTGGCCCCGCTCAAGGCAATTACCATTCCACGTCTCGAACTGCAAGCAGCCGTTGTGTCATCTAAGCTGTCCAGCCTTATCAGAGCTGAAATTGGAGTGAAAGTAACAGAAACATTTTGGACAGATTCTCAAGTAGTTCTTGGATACTTGAAAGACAAAACAAAGAAATTCCATGTCTATGTCACAAATAGGATACAGCAAGTAAGGGACAACTGCGACCCTGAAAACTGGTTCTATATCCCAACATCTGTCAATCCCGCTGATCACGCCTCTAGAGGCATGACGATAAACCAGTTAATCAACTCGAATTGGTTCACAGGGCCAGATTTTCTTTTGTGTGAGCCAATTATGATGCCAGAGCAACCGACACCACAGGTAAGAGTCGATGACCTGGAAGTCAAAGCTCTATCAGCAACAAGCCAAAAACCGCCATTCAGCCTAAGCCAGCGCTTAGAACGCTTTTCCAGCTGGAAAACTGCATTGAAAGCGATTGGTGCCCTTGTCAATAAACTTCATGCACTCAAAAATAAACAATCCAGTCCAACCGCCAAACACGACTTGATAGTGAGCCTAATAATCAAATCTATCCAAGAAGAAAACTTTCCAGAGTTAAAGACTCTTTCAAATGGTAACCAACTAACTAAAGGCAGCTCAATATATAATCTGGATCCCTTCATAGATGACAGTGGCCTTATGAGGGTAGGTGGAAGGTTGGGTGAGAGCTCTCTCACATATGCAGAGAGACATCCTATCATACTACCACGTAACAGCCACACCACGGTGCTCCTAACACGTCACTACCATGAAGCTGCTGCCCATCAAGGTCGAACAACAACATTAGCAAAGATACGTAGCGCAGGCTACTGGATTGTAAATGGTCAATCTGCAATCTCATCTCTGATCCACAAATGTGTGACATGCAGAAAAATCAGAGCTAGCCCAAGTATCCCACAAATGTCGCAGCTACCTGATTCACGCACCACCCCTAGCCCTCCATTTACGTGTGTGGGACTCGATTGCTTTGGCCCTTTTGTAGTTAAAGAAAGGAGATCTGAGATTAAGAGATATGGCCTTATAGTGACCTGCTTAGCCAGCCGCGCAGTTCATATAGAGGTTCTTGATGACATGAGTACAACCTCATTCATCAATGGCTTCAGGAATGTGGTCTCTATCAGAGGTCCAATAGCAGAGGTTAGATGTGATCAAGGCACCAACTTTGTTGGAGCTATCTCTGAACTGTCAAGGAAGGGGGAACTCGAATTTAAACTGAATCCTCCCAATGCCAGTCATATGGGAGGTGTGTGGGAGCGAATGATCAGAATTGCTAGAAACGTGCTAATGGGGATTGCGAAATCGCATCCTGGAAGGTTGGACACAAGTGGGCTTCGGACCCTATTCTACGAGGTCATGTCAATTATCAACTCAAGGCCTCTATCAGCAGTCAGCGAAGAGCAAGTTCCCTTAACTCCAAACATGTTGCTGACCATGAAGTCCGATGTGGTCTTACCACCACCACACACCTTTGAAGAAGCTGATGTATACTCTCGGAAGCGCTGGAGAGCGGTGCAGCACTTAGCCAACGTGTTCTGGAAACGCTGGAAAACTGAGTATCTAGCTAATTTGCAATCGCGACAAAAATGGATAAAAGATTTACCCGACATCAAACAAGGGGCAATAGTGCTCATTCAGGAGACTAATGTACCGCGGCAAAACTGGAAAATGGCGAAAGTTGCTAAATGTATAAAATCAGCCGATAATCGCATCCGCTCAGTCAAACTATTGCTGGGTAATACAAAACAGCCTAGAAATTCTGAAAATTATCTTACTCGACCAGTTTCAAAACTTGTTATACTGATTGACAATGTCGACAAAGTCGATTGCTAGAAAATGAATAGTGTTGTAAACCTTGTTAGATTTGTGAAATTTTAGGTGGGAGTGTGAAGTCTTTGTTAGAAATATACATTAGATTTAAAATTTCAGTAAGTTGTTTACTGCTATGCAATGGCTGCTTGATTCATCCACCCAAGCCCATTCTTTATCCTGTTTCCTCCTACATGTACTTGCAACATTATTGCAAGACAAAGATCCGCTGCCACGTATGATTTACTGTTACAACAGCTATCAAGTGAATCATTTTTCTTATTTTTAATTTATCTGAGATATTTTACCATTAGGCATTTTGAGTTTAGAAGCCTAGCCGTAATAATGTAGGCTTTAGAACATCCTATATACACATATTATAATTTCTATTATACAAGTTACAGCAAGTATACTCTAATACTAGCACTCTCCTGGATGGTGTTATCAAGGTATTTATTTAGCTCCATATTATTAAATATTATTGGAAATAATGTTTTGTGTGCTTAATTTCTTGCAGTTTCATTTATAACTAGCATGTATATTTTACTTCTAACATTTCTTAATCAACTATACATACTCTATATTAGCTACATAACTATGCTTAAATGTTATTCCTCATTATTTTAGTTTCACGGTGCTAAGGTGCTAAGGCTATTATTATACAGAAATAAAAAAGTAACGCTAAACAAACAGCATCAGTGAATTCAAAGCTCAACCAGGGGGGCTGCTACAACCTAGTTTCATTATTGGTCGTGCAAATAGAAAATGGAGTATAAAAACCCTATGTTATCATAGCCCTTTGAGTGCATTGGAACCAATTTCTTCTCCATGGGGTAATTTAAAGGCACCATGTACCAAACTGAGGGACAAGAAATACTAAAGAATGAATATATCCAATTATATTATGGCAATCAGTGGGGTTTGCCATCTTTCACCACATTTGCTAAGCATCATAGCAAAGTTTTTCGAACCCAAAACAAGCCCCTCAAATAAACTAACTACATATACTTGATACTTGATTTGCTCATCAACTATCTGCTGCTACTACAGACCATAATAAACTAGTTATAGGTAATAAGTAATTCTAACCTCCATGTAATTATACATTAACAGTGTTGATTGTTTATGTAAGCTTGGGTGATATTCAATTATCTCAAAACATCAACAACTTATGTTATGTAATAATGAGTATGTTGTGTTGGTAGCTTTGGCATAATGCTGTTAGTTTAAGCCAATTGGCACCTCAGGTCAGCAAGAAAGCATATGAGGGTGACTGATAGGCTAGTTGAGAAATGTGATGTCACAATGTGATTCAGACATCAGCAGGGCCAGCAGGTATTTTGGAGACCAAATTTCTACTTACATTGTAGATACAACTCTTATAAGTATACGATAAATTCCTTGCGTAAAAAATATCATAAGCATATGAATATAAAATTTTGTGCACATGCTGTACATGAAGTTCAATTATGAGTTATTGACAGGTTATACCAGATTCACATATTCTGAAAGTGTGAAAGTGATATCTCCAATATTTATAAACATAATGATGGAGTTTATTCTCTCTGTTTTATACACATGTACATGCAATTGCTCAAATTTCTATAGTAGTCCTATTGATACAATAATCTATTTTTGATATTTGATAAAATCTTTTACGATCAGCCATATATAGTGTAAATGTACAGCGTAATGCAACATACCACATTAGAACATCCTTTAGTGGTAAGACAGTGGCCTAATGTGTTGTTAGACTGATTGATACAGAGTGTATACAAGGTGTATCAAGTAAAAATGAGTTTAAATCGATTCTGTCATCAAAACTGGGGTCACAGTTGGAAAAAACAGTGAAAGTTTTCATAGTGGAGATAATTCCTAATACTTTTTTTTCTCATCTACACAGAGAAGTCATTTTTCAATCTGTGAAATAAGAATGGGTGACTATGCGTATGCAGTATAGGAAATAGGAAGCTGTATAGTATCCATTAGATGAGCTATTCTCAGCAATATTTACTCTATTATAACAATATATTTAATGTACAGCACAGAGTTGTTTGTTTTGGGAGATTGGCTTATAAAATATCCTTAGGGTTGATATATGTCACATTATACTGTAGTGATTCAAGAGCCTTCTGTTAAAAGTTCACTGACTTATTGTATATGTATCATAGAAGTACATACGAGGTGTGGGATGCACGACCACAAATGAATGAAGACTGTGATGACAGCTATTCATAATTACTAAACTAGAAAACACAAGAAATCTGAATTTAAACTTCAACAAAATTAATATTAAATGTGAATTTTGAAGCATTGTTGTCTAACATCTAGAACTGTATAGGCTGCAATGTTCCTGCATATATACTTATATAGCAATTAATTTTATGTTATTCATTGAAAAAATATTTTACTGTTATTATATTTATACATGCCTACTGAAATCAATGATTTTTATAAAAAATTGTTGTATAATGTAATGTACATGCACTACAATGGCAAGATTATAATTGGTTAGGATTACAGGAATGCAAAATGCATTGTGTGTAGACTGTGTGCATTGCCGTATAACCACTAGATAGCTTATCAACACAGCCACTGTACACAATGCAAACATCATAAATTAAAATTTAGGTTTTGTAACGTCATGTTATGGGCTCAGTGGTTATTACCTCTGTGATTTCACATGGACTTCCTGTAATGATGTTTGTTTACCTTGACAAAAGGATTTCGTGGAAAAATCAACATTTTTTGTAGCAATAATATTTACATTGCAAACTGTTTAACATAGTAAGTTCATCGATTTAGAATTTATTTGAGGTTGAATTAAAGATGTGTAAATGTTTGCTGTAGAATTCCACTGGTGGATCCTGGCTATAAATACATCTATATAAGAAGAAGTAGAGAGTATGTTACCTTTATGAGAACGGTAGGTCAGTATACTCCTGTAATCTGCATATACATGTATATGTACGAGTAATATTTTGATTAGAAATAGTTGTTTTCCCTGGTAATACTGATGGTCTAAACACGCAGCTAATGTTTTAGGCTTACGTAAATTTAAATTCTCTTGTTGACCTGCTGAATATTTGCCAAGTCAGGGCAGTTATTTATGTTGGCAGTTTTGGAGTTAAACTTTACAGAGAGCCATCTGAGATAATCTACAGACTGTTATGTACATACAAAATGAACTGTTCATTTGTAGACCTCAACCCTGCTGTAATAATACGACCATAGTTTATTGTATCCAAATGTTCTGACCTCTTTCCCAACTTATATAATAACTAATAAGTGCACACAAGGTTGCTGAAGGTCGTGAAATTTTGATAGTCTAAGAAACGTGCGCTTGATATGTAATGAATTGTGAAATAACGGAAATGTCTGTTCACAAGATGATCCCGTAGGACGATTTTAAGTGGTAAAAGGGGATACGAGTGGAAGATATAAATATAAGGCTGCGTATCGTATGTCACACTTGAAGGGATTCAATTAATATAAATGTAGATGCGTAGGTTGTATATAATCTAGAAACGCTGCAACATTCGGTGGACATATAATACTGTATGGATTTTATCTGATCTATTCTGGGCATTCA
Source organism: Bugulina stolonifera (assembly GCA_935421135.1). Lineage (NCBI taxonomy): Eukaryota > Metazoa > Bryozoa > Gymnolaemata > Cheilostomatida > Bugulidae > Bugulina > Bugulina stolonifera. The sequence continues at coordinate 13,503,114 of OW285193.1, read as the reverse complement.
ACTACCCTATAAATATAAATAATACATTCGGCAACCACAAGTAGGGTAGGCCACTAGTGCACAGCAAGTTCACGGCTACCAAGTTGATAGTGAGACAGTTGATCAGTAGAGAATCAGGGTCAGTGTCACTGCCAGAGTTTAAGAATTTGAAAGAGTTGCTGTTAGAGAAGTCCTTGAACATAAATTCTCAAATATTTTTAGCCCACATTAGTATGTTGATAAAATTATTATATATGTAATACGTCTTTCAAAAAGAGATGACAACTCCTTCACACTAAGTAGTAGGCCTAATGTTATTGTATATGTTATATTACATCACTCTTACAAACTGAAGAACATATATTCACTTGATTCGTCCGCTCGACCACAGTCACTTGACTGGCCAGTCCTCATGCTTGTGTTGACCATAACAATGTTTTATGGTAAACAATTATAATCATATGACAGCAAGCCTGATAATACATAAATGTATATAATTATAATGCTATTCCAAGTGGGGTACTAATTATGGTATAAAACTGTGGGATGGAGCAATAAACAACATGTACACACTTTCACTCTGTCAAGTAACTTTTCTTGTTAGGAGTACTGTACACAATAGACTGAAATTCAGGTCTGTAGTTGGGGGTCACCAAATTCCTCCACTTCAAGTTTTACAAAGAACAAAAGCCGTTTTATTTGCACCTACATGTACGTATGTCGACTATCTAATCCTTCTAACAGCACTACACCTCTTAAATTCACCAATTGCAAAAATAAATATTGTAGGACTGCAGAATTACATACTTGTATGTACAAATATCTTGGTTGTCACTGTTGCAATTCAAAGACGATATGCAGCCATTCCATTTTGAATTAACTAAGATTTTTGCGCCACTTTCAGTAACAGCATCTTTATGGATAAGAAGCTGTATTGGACAAGCACTTCCTTGTTACTGCGACCTACAGCTGATTTTAGAATACCGGCTAAGGATATACCATTAACTATCAATTCCTTTGGGAACCGAAGTATTAAACATGTATCAAGGTAAAAATTTGCGCAATAATTTTGAATTGAGCTGGAGCGTGCACAAGGCTAATACTGTAATCAGGGAAATATTGTGGGCCTAATTGGTATCTACGTTAGAGAAATCAATATGGAGGAGTATCCTTGTGTGTGTGCGGTGCTTATGAACCCAGGGAGCAATGCATATGGTTTGTACATACAGTACGTTACAGGCCAACAAACCGCCACAAAGTAAAAGAAACCAGTACATGAACATAAAAATATGGTAATTTCAATTCTAAATGATCTGTTTATTTCAGCAAATGTGCCTATTGATATATGCACATGCACATGGATATATGCAATAAAATAATGTTACTATAACATATCAAGAAAAACACAAAAAATTACGCAACAAATGGATTGAAAGCTACATGTACGATAAAACTAGAAATTTAAGAATTTAACCGGATCCCGAGAACAATGAATTAATATTCTGTAAGCATTCCAACAATTTTCTATTCACGAGGAAACAACTCCTACTATTCATCGCATTCCTGTTTCAGTTTAGCAAGTCGAGCTAGATTTGCATCTCTCCAGGCACGTCTAGCTGGTAGCTGCTCCACGCCCAGACCGACAGCTTCAAACTGTTTCTGTATTTCCTGGATGACCTGTTGGCAGCAGAATTCATGTAAGTTCACAATTGTACATGTATATTCAAAGGTAGATCAACTAGATTCCAGTTCATGATGATATTTATTAACCCATCAAGTCCAATAGTCTTCTGATAAAGAATTAAGTGTAGCCTATATACATGTAATCATACACTGGCCTGGTCTAGTATGTACAGACATGTCAGACAGTGGTATAACCTTGAGTGACATTGCGTCATCAAATTAGAAATAATCCAAGAGTACATTCATGTTATGTGACTATTATATTCCATGAGTCTACAGTGTACTGTATATTTCATAGATACACTAAAAAATACACATAGAATACAACACAGTTTGTGTAGAATAGAAGGCCAGAGCAGCGCAGGGCACATTATAGTTATTATAATATTTACCGCATCGTCGGCTTTCCAAGTGGGGGTTGGTCCGTATGTGTTACTCACTCTCACCACTGTCTCCCCGTAACGATCACAGTAATTAGGGAACCCTGTCAATTCACAGATAAACATAACAATCAATTAGACTACGGATAGGGTTCTCATAAACTGGCAGCAGATTCGATCAGTCCTCATTATTTTAATACGTGTACCCAACACACAGGTGCTAATAGTTCTATTACGTTAATAATATTATTCAGGATAGAATAATTTTCTGATAAAAATATATTGATGATGTAAACTTGGATCACAACAATTTTATAGGATGTAGATGGACGTTATAAAGTTTGATAAACTAATATTACATCTACTGTCCATCTTTAGAGTTGTCATGAAATTTAATCCTGGAATGTGTCAAAGTATGTATGTACTTATAAAATAGATGTTGAAATAAATATTTTTACACTATAAACAGGTGAGAAGCGTTACAAATAGACACACTTTCTGTTCAAAACCACATTTATAGCTCATAACCAAAGTTGAAAGTCTAAGTTCAATACTAATTTAGAAAGATAATTGGATGTTATTACGTCAATAACAAGTAGTTGAAGTAGCATATCACATTTCAGAATTCTTGAACTGTATTAATTGGCAGCAGTGTAATTAGGCCAATATCTGGGGTTAAGTCAGCCTGTCTAAGGATTTGATCAAACCAGAACTATGCTATGATGTAAGAATCTAAGAAATATAACATCATAGCCTTAGCTATCGGTATTACCTTCAGCGTTAAGGAGGGCTGTCTGTAGAGGCCCCATAAATGCATATCTATGACCGAGTCCATATGACATCACCTTATCAATATCTTCTACCGACATCACATCTTCCTATATAAAACGCAATTATTTTTCCGTGAATAAAAAAAAATTATATAGGAATTTGAGAATAGGAAATAATATGTGTATTATGCTTCCCACTAAACAGTCAAGGTGAATACCAATCACATGTGCATTATATAGTTGGAGGCTAGTAAAAAAAAAACACAGTGGTACCTCAACAAGTCTCAGGCATTCGTTCAGCAAGGCATACTGCAACCTGTTGATGCCAAAACCCTCGATTTCCTTCTTGAAAACCACAGGCTTCTGTCCACATTCAGTATGGATAGCCTTAGCTCTTTGCACAATTTCATCTGATGTATAAGGGGCTGGCATCAGCTCAACCAAAGGCACATAGTATGGTGGGTTAATCTACAAGCACATGTGGGTTAATATTGAATGTTGATATTGTAGCTTTAGACTGAAATTATCCCCCCTTGCTCTATTGAACCTTTTGGATGCTGCTTCTTTTTCTTGAGCAATTTCAACTTCTTTGATGCACAGTGGGCCATATTGGCACCATGAGACTATCATTGAAGTTTATCCAACTGCTACACAAATCTGGTGAATAATTTTTGCTCCTGACATAAAAAATCTGACTTCTCTTTGAACAGCCATTTGATATACTACACCATTTTCTCATTTTGCATCTGCTATAAAAATTGACAAATATTTCAAAAAAATATTGACATTGGTGTGCGAGGGTCACTCCATGAATTTAACCAAGTTTGGCATAATAATAATTGTAAGCCTTGGTGTTGACCAAGGTCTAAATTCCCAGGTGAAAATGAGAGGGACTGAGCATTTGGGTGGGCGTATCCAGTTTGGGTGGGGATACCTAAACTTTTGTTGAACATGATGGAGATCAGGGAGGCATGGTTATGCTGAACTATATCAGAGTTAACAAGCTCAACACTTTGAGATAAAGTGTAATTTTTTTGACAAAATCACAGCTCAAGTTGAGCATGAGAAGTAATACATAAGATTATATTGAAAAACAACACAATATGAAAGGGTGTTTACCTCTGTACACGTAAGTACTACACACTCACTGTTCACTGAACTCTACACATGTGTAGGTGGAATATGTCGTTTGGTTCTTAGAAGAGAATCAGGACAGCTATGGTAATACGGACATGTGGGACACGTAGGACTACACGTAGGACTACACATCACTCCAAGATCAGTCAGCAAACGCATGCCCAAGTGCCATAAACACATGAAAGCTATTTCATATAATCAATATGCTTGCTTGGGTAAAAGAAAACCTATTTCTACCAAAATGCAAAAGAGTCAAAAGTTCATTTCAAGCCCATTACATGCCGTTAACTTGAACACAAAATTAGCGATCCCAACCCAGAAAGTGTAGCTGAGAGCCAAGTCATTCGACGTGAACTGACAAAAACTCCCTGTACTGAGTTTTATTACACATTTCAAAAAGGAGACATTATATATTTATATAAAATCTTGCAGAGTTTGGCATTTAACGTACTGTGCCCTGAGTTTTTGCAAATAGTCTGATAATTACATGTGGAATGACTATAAAATCCAACATCCCGGTGAATTACTTCTCATTATACACGATTCCCTGAAAGCTTGGTGATATAAATGGCCTTACCAGCTAGTAACCCGAGTAATTAGTTGCAACAGTTTCACTTCGTGTTGGCCAATATAAAATCATTTAAACTAGCTTTTGGTTCTTGACTATTTTGACACAAATGATGGTACCTACTTACACAGTATCAACTCTAGGAAGAATGAAAGAACTGAGCTAAATTACTATGACATCACAACTGTTGCTAGATAAGACACGCAACAGTTTAACATGCAACATTTTATGGAATGCCCATTTCCCTAGAGCACTGTTAAACTTGAATGACATTGGAATTACAAGAATGCTGACGTTATAAAACTGACCAGGTTAGGTTTCATGTCTTGGATTGTACACGACAAGCTGTAATTATTACATGAAGTTTTAGCCAAATCTTCTAGCATGAATTTATAAAAAACTATTGGCAAAAATTATTGAGTAAATCAGTGACGATAAACCTGTTACGGGCATAAATTTCATCTAATGGAATCTCAAATTATCAGATTGAGACCCCGATATGAATATTTGCAGCAATTTAATTGTCAACTAATTACCGGGTGAGCCACGATGCACTGACTGCGGCGCTTCAGGTCCGCAGTGAATTTGCTTGGCACAATGCAGCTGGTGGAGGAAGCTAGAATCGTTTGATCATTGGCAAGCTCGTCGAGCTGCTTAAAAACTTTCGTCTTCAACTCAAGATTTTCTGGAATATTCTCCTGCAACAGACAAGTTGGAGAATGAAGTTCGACATTTTAGATAGTAGACACATATAACATAATATCGTATTGACCTACATATTATAATATTAAATGATATTATTATTTTCAAAAATAAGGAGATATCTAATCATTATGAACTATTTACATAAATTTACATCATTGACAATAATTTCAATGCTAAACTATGAACTATGAAAATGATAAAACGGTTGAGCGATAATAATTTGTGACCATCAATGAGTAATGTACAAAATGATGTTAATCTTGTAATTGTCTCTTCTTGAGTAACAAAATGACATGAGCAGAAAACTCTAAAATATGCGTCTGATCATTACCATGAACATGATTGTATAATGTACATGTTGTATATTGGCGAAGATTGTAAAGTATCAGAACATTTTATCATTAAGAATTCAGGCTAGCATATGGTTGATTAGTAGGAACTCAGGCTAACATTTACCTGAATATACACAGCATCAGTTACTGCTTCAGCCAGATCACTGGTTCCGGATATGAGTGCAAACTGTTGTTGGCTGTTTAGAGTTCCCTTGAGGAGGTTGGACTTCTCCAGACTCTCCAACTGCGTCTTAATGTCTGCCAGGGCTGCAGTGACCTGCGACTCAACTGTGTCAAACATAACCACCTTGTAGCCGGCTCCAGCAAACAGCATAGCCCAGCTTTTGCCAATCAGGCCGCTGTAACACAGCACAGAACTTAGACTATGATTTATATACATTTGAAAGAGAGTAGATAACTTCTACAGTCTTAAATGATTTAATATATGGTGGTATCCAGAGAAAAAAACGCTTTCCGAACTAAGTTTAGCACATGCATTTGAATAGTAGTAATGGTACTAATAATAATATCCAAACACAATTCTTTAAAGGTGGACTGTACTGAAATTTTGACGTTATGAGTTGAATACACCATTAGAAAGCCTAGTAGCAGCTGAACCAGTTAGCACAATACCAGCTGGGATACATGATGTCATCATGGTACCCAGCTCTGTTAAAACTAGTGAATAACATCATTGGGGGGGAGTGAATGCCAGACCACTCATTATGTTATTATAAACAAGAAATTTTAATTGAGTTTTTATCCTTGTTGTACTAGGAATATCACAAAACGAAAAAATGGGTTTGTAGAACAAATGCTAGTTAATATTCCTAGACAATAAAAAACACAATTCGTTGCGAAAAATTATCAAATGACTTGAGTTTGCAATTTGATTGGTCAATATAGGCCACTTGTTTATCTCATGAATAACATGCATTCTTATTAGACTGGTGTGTTGAACCTGTAGAACGTAGTACTATTTAATTGCTAGTATCTGTTTTATTGAATGAACACTGTATCTCTTATAAAACAGTTGTGAGAGCTCAATATTGCTTCTATATAGCGTGTCAGAAGTGAGATAATCAAAGTAGAAGTTTTGAAAATTGACATAAAGCTAGGTGGAGACAACTCCTAATGCTGACATCACTATGCTTATTTTAGAAATTTTGGGGCTACTTTTTTGTAGTTTAGCGTCTATTAGCTACTACTAAAACAGTTTAGATGTGTTTGTAGAGGTATCAAGTAATACTAACATTGTTATTTTGGTGAAAATAACTCTGAAACTTTCAGTACAGCCCACCTTTAATGTGGCACCCTAATAGCAGAGCTAGTCGAGGGGCCACCACAGCTCCTAGAGCTAGATATTATTATAGTTCGATATAGCACAGAGGGAAAACCTTCTTCGGGATGAAAACCTCCAGGTCATTGCTGAGACTCAAACCCACGTCCTTGCAGATAACTTGCGTCATTGCTGCAAGACCAGAGTGACTAGCGCTAGACCACTCGGCCACCAACACCAACACCTACATGTATATAGGTTTAAAACAGAATAGGATGAAGTTGTGCTACAGAAACTTGAACTTTTCATTATTGCCAGATGCATCCCCATTTTGACTCTAAGTTTGGTACCCACTCTATAAAATCTGCATCTCCTCTTCTTCAAATACTAACATTGGATCCTCATGCTAACAGCAAATACACATGGATGTGGTGTATGGGGTACTGACTGTCCTGTCTCTCACATTGTCAGTTATGGTGCCATTATTGGTTTGATGGAATATCCAGGCACATAAAAAAAATGTGAAATTAGTCCAAACATTCCTGATGTCAATTGTAACATACAGCTCACAAGTGTAGTGTGTATAATATAATATAAATCAATCAAAGTTTATAGTTATGCAGAGCTACGAAATGCTCAGTGAATGACCATGCAACTGATTTTCCTGCAGGAGTGTTGTATGGGAACATCCTATCAGGACCCCAATTGAACTGAATAATAGCTTGTGAGGACCTTCAAACAACTAGTTGATTGCCAAAACCTAAATCCCAACTACAGATGAGGAATTAAGGCTAGCTAAATTTCTCCACTAGTGCACAGATCTGAATTAGTAAACTCAATTTTGATAATAAAAAAGTCATAAGTAAGTTTGATTTGGAAAAGTGAAGTAATACTTTTCTAGTTGTATCAAACAGATTTACTACCTTGAACAAAGCGACTAAAAGTCGAGGCCTAAAGAAAGAATCACAGTTAGAATGGGAGAAGAGTCTGTGACACTAAAAATGGTTGACCCAGATAGTTGCATCGAAACATGATCAGTGACCTAGATTTACTTGAACATCGACTGCATAAGGCTAAATAGGATGCATTCTGTGTCCGCTATTGGCTATACTACATTTTGTAAGTACATGTACATGTTTTGCCATTTTAACTTGTATTATTATAATTAAATACAGTATATTTGTAATCTATTAATATTTGGACAAGTGCAACAGAGTAGATATAAGAGAAGCTGACCACAGTCATGTAGACTTACTTACAGATCATAATATTATAATAATGTAGATGAAGTTATAAAATCAAGTGAAAAGATCTAATCTAGGCTAGGAAGGTCCTCAATAAAATATCCATTTTCTTTATTATTTAGTAGAGTTGATGATCTGATGGTTTTATGGCCCTATGCTGTGCAGGGTTGCCTATTATTGACTGTGATGATATGCAGATGGTCGTTTGAGAAGTAGAATAGCATAACAATTGAGGTTAAAATCTACTAATACTGATATGCATGTTCATGTGTCCTACATACTGCACCACAGACAAGTACATGACAATGCAAATTATAGTTGAATGAAATGCTATTCAAATTAGATTAGTATACAGTGACAGTGCTGATCCCAATACTGCAGACAGAGCCCTGTGTCACACTTTACTGCTCACCTCAAATGTACACAAATAGCAGTAGACATGATACTAACAGTGTATGCTGCACACCAAGTTCATGAATGAGGGTTTGGACATACATCTTCATATTATTGGTTTTTCAGAAGCTGACAAAATGAAATTTATGGCTGCTTATAAATAGGGTAGGGTAGGCTTATGCTTGGATGCAGTGATTGAGGAATCTTATATAAGACTTTTTGAATCTGAAAACAGAAAAAAGTAAAATAATCCATCAATTGCACTAAACAGCAATTTAGACTAAAAATATTTTAGTCTACACCATCGTTTGCATGCTCCTATGAGATACTGACTATTTGCTGACTATTGTCATAATGTCAGGCATAACGTACCTTCCAACAATACCAACTTTCCCCTTTGGTTCACTCTCAGCCATTGTTTCTCTTCAAGGGATTATGATATTCTTTGCAGCAGGTAAGCTTTTCTCTCACTAAAATATTAAAATGTACGCCTATAAGCGACTTACAATTTATACCGTCAATAGGTATGCTATTGCAAAACCTCAGCAGATGACTGCTACTTTGTTAAACGGCTACACATATGACCAGAAAAAAGTCAACTACCTTACATAATTGAAACATACACGTGTATAATTAATGTGTAAAAAATTAAACAGAATGAGCATTTGGGCCAACTGAACTGTCTTGTATTCAGAACCAGTAGAGTGCTAACTGCTAAGGTACATGTAGCCGGCATCGTGTTATATTTACTCTCATCTGAGAGTAGTCTCATCAGCAGTGACATGCTGTTTCATAAAGCTATTAGACTAGTTCAAGTTGGAGTGTGCCTGGGTAATACTACAACTTTCTTTTAAACTCTTAATGAGGCAGATCAGATAGCTTGACTTTGCAATAACTTTTTGAAGTGAGATTGTCTGCAGGATTCCTTAGTGTGGTCACAAAACTCCAGAGGAGAGTATACAGAAAGTGGCATGAGCCATGAGCATTTGCCTGTCAAGAGTTTTGTGCATGACAAATTCAAGGCAAAAAAGACCTTGCCAAATTTGAGGTCTGGCAGTAGGACGATCCCAGGGAGAGTGAATTCGTCGAAACATCTCGGTTGCTGTTCATGGAAAGCGTATATTCCGCATTAGTTGAAGTCAACGGGCATTTTCCATCTAATCAACTAATCATACAGAGAGTTTAGAATACGAAATGGCGGCTCATCAAAGCTGTTGCTTGATTCAACATAAAACAGTGTACTGTAGGCGTAGAGGGTGGTGCAGCATATTGCAGACTGCGATAGGCCATTAATTAGATTTTCTTAATGAGTAAGTTATGCGGTACCTTCTCAAAGTTGACTAGTCATGCTTATAAATGTTTGTAATACAAGTGTTCAGCAACTTGCTTCGTCATGGTAGACACTACAAAGCTGCCCGACAGGATATGGGTCCTCTCCTAAATCTGTGTCAATATTTGTAAAAAAAAGAACCGAGCAGTGTAGCACAATATACTAGAACAGCTACAAAATTTAGAAGATATGCTGTAACTTAGTAGCCTATTTTAAGTTTCATTTTTTATCCACTCTTCAAATACATATAAAATGCATAAAAACTAAACTAAATCACAAATCATACCGCATTATCATTATATTAATATTATGATTATTGGGATAATAATTATTATTATTAATTAACAATGCAATTACAGCATAACCAGTCCAATTAGGCTATATTAGCTTTTTATTAAAATTATATAATTCAATTTAATTCATGCCATTTTTCCTTTTTTCATATTTTTATTTCAATTATTCCTCCGAAAATTAATAAAATAATGATGATGGTGAATAAATTAAATCTAATAATAATATAATTGAGTGCAGTTACTACTATAATAAAGTAATTGAATTAATTGTAATTTATTCCTAAATTCATTTAACCAAAAACAATTACATTGTTCCTCTTTGGCCAAAATATACCTCACTTTGTTGTTGTAGTTGCTGTTAATGCAGCAACAATATTATCTACATGTACAGTGTACATGTATCTTTCATTAGGTTAGCGAATTTTGTCAAAACTTTGAAGATACGTCTTATGGACGGATTAAACTGTCACCCGTAATAATAAGTTACTAGAAAGTGAGCTTTTTTTATGAAGATTTAAGATCATTCATTGGCTAACTGCTGGGAGAAACCAAGCAAAAACCAATCAGCTATGGTCTTTGTGATCAATATTTTGCACCTCTTCCATTATTATTGTTTGCATGCCATTTCCCGTTCCTCGTTTCTATCAAGGATTTGGCAAAGGGTTTGTGTCTCATGTCTGCTATGAATCGAATGCCCAAAGATGCTTTGTTCACAGCTACGTCTTGTAACACCTTCGATCAGCTGTTCAATGTTTTCAACAGTAAGTACTTGAAAAGTAGCACGAGGTACAGGCATGCCATCACTGCAGGCTCTAATCATTGGCCCTTTCTTGAGAAAGCTGGCGATTACATTAAAAAACTCAGACCAAAAAAGACGCAAGTGCTGCCTTGCCTACAAGGTTGGTTGCTTAACATAAGTGCATTGAAAGTTCTATTTCAGCAGCTGTCACTAGATTTTCTCCTCACCAACAGGCTAAATCAAGACTGCATAGAAAATCTGTTTTGTGTCATAAGGTGCTTGTAGAGATAATCCTGATAGTCAGCGATTCACAGCTGCCATAAGAGATGTCATGGTAGACAGACTGCTTATAGCCAATCCTAACTCAAACTGCAAACAAGATGTAGACAACTTCTTGTTTGGTTTGAAGTCCTTGAAGGACTCCCAGCAACATGCCCATATTGTAGGTAGATCCATAGATAGTAGCTCTAGCCATCCTGAAGTGAATGAAATTCACCACCATCTACAGTGGTGTGCGAAATAAACTGGACCCCTATGTTGGCATGGCATATTTGCTGCTTAAAGCCTTCTGGAGTCATGCATTTGCATAAAATATAGACAAACTATATATCATTGTAATCCCCAAAGGCTTCTGAACTGAAATATGTAAAGTATGAGTTTGTAAAAAGTGTTTTACTAACACTTTATTAGCTCTAAACATTACTACCTCCCATTTTGCTTATTGACGAAATATTCTTTGTAATGAATTAGTGCATTACGAGTGCTTTAATTTGCTGAGTTAGCATGTTTTGTTAGAACAACTCTGAGAAAAATCATTGAGTGGTCCTGAAAGGTGCCATTGGGTGCTATTTGAAAGGTATTGCAGACCCAGTACTTAGTTGGCCAGCCTTTGGTCTTCGGAACCGCTCGGCTTCTTCTGGGCACACCGGTAACCAGGTTCTGGAATGATAATGTAGTGCCAGGCATAAATAATTCCTTCTAGTGGTGTTGTGTTGTCTCTGCTGAATTGCACACCAACTCTGTGCGAAAGATTTTCAATTGGATTCAGATCAGGACTTTGAACCGTCCACTTGAACATTCTAGCACTGCTGTTATTGATGCATTTCCTGACTTTGTAGCACGATGACAAGGCACATTGTCATCCTGAATCAACCATTTATAAATCTAGAGTTCCCTGGCACATGGCAGTAGCTTATTCTCTAGCGCATTAATGTATTTGTCTCCGTTAATCATGCCATCGGTCACCGTTAAGGGTCCGACACTTTTGCGGATATGCATTCCCAAATCGTTACCGAAGTGGGACTCTTTATGATTGGCAGGAGGCAGCATTCTGTCTCTTTATATTGGTTCAAAGTTGTAGCAATAGTATTCTTGACCATTTAACCTTTTTAGCTATTGCAGAGTTAGACTTTCCTTGGTTGTGCAGGTGTACTATTACACTTTGTTGCTGTCAACTGAGTCGAGCCATGATTAAACCAGACTACCGAGAACTGAGTAGTTGGGCACTTTAGGATACCAAAAGTTAACTTTTGTGTATCACACTACATCAAACACAACATCTACAGAGTGTTATCGTGATTTGCGTCTAGGCAATATGTGTCCAAACACAAATTATTGTCCAGATAAGCCCTGCCGAAAATAGTACACTTTGCAGCCAATTTTCCGACATGGGTTTGGATGAGTAATTGCATTGCAATTTAATTTGAGTTAGGTGAATGCAATATTTGAAGACAGATTCAGAATCCTGAGAAGATTTCCATTCTAATGATATATAAATTGTACCTGTTATTCACATAGAATGCTGGGAATTTAGTGAGAAACAAAAAGCATATAAAACGTATTCAATAAGGAAAGGGGTCCAGTTTATTTTGCACACCACTGTAACTGATCATGACTATAGCATTATCTTTGAACAATCAGTTGATGTGCACAGATCTGTGGAACTTGATGTTCAAGAACAGAATGTGCTAGCCCATATAGGTGGCTATATTATACGTAAATTGAATGCACAGGGCGATCTGTGCTCTGAATGTTCTTCCACACTAAGTGTAAGAAATGACCCTAAAGTTGCAGCGTATCAACTAGTAGCTCTTAAAAAATACTGTGATGAGGGTAAGGGTCTACATACACCATCCAAAGGTCTATTGTCACTGCTATCTTCTGCTGAAAACAGGTATAATCGGTTGAGCAATGATCTAGCACTACATCGCCCAAATCTGAAAAGATCACTTTTGGCCTCACTGATCTCAGAATGTTTACCTTCTCCAGCTCTTGTTTGTAATGGCAAGTGTGGTTTGAGCATCTTGAGACTGTTCTTGAATGTTAGTTGCTTTCATAGTTTGAAAACAGTAAACAATGACCTTTCTCATCCAAATGTTAGAAAAAATCGAAAGTTGCTTAAATTGTCAAATAAATAGGTGGCATTTAGTATCTAGCATCATGTGATGGCCATGTCACTTTCAACTTGTATGTTGTTTTTGATGTTTTCCTAGTTTGGTATTTTATGTTTTTGCTACTGCTATATTTTATAATAGTATTACTTTGCCTTGGGTATATTGTAACCAAGGAGTAAGAGATGTTCTTGATTGTAACAAACAAGTCATAACATTGTGCTGTATACAGTATATAATATATTGTGATGGTACGCCCAGTCGTATCTCACATCTGACACTCATTACTGTGTGCATACATGTATATATCTGCTTGTACTTTACTTCTATATTGTTATATATGATTATATGATTATATCTAAGTCTTTTAATGCCTTTTATACCCATGTACAGAGGCCCGACCTCTCAGAATCCATTGATATTCATTTTGTACATGAATTGGACCATTATAAGCAACTTTTGTAGAACCCGACCTATTTTGGGTCGGCCGTCGGGCTTCCGGCGGCCATCTTGTTGCGCAACTTCCAGACGACCACACGTCGTCTTTTCCCGACGTCACGTCGGCCGGAAGTCCTTATACTATATAAAGGGCACTGTTTTACTGTTCATTGTCTCAGTCTTCACTTGGCTTTCAATAAAGACACATCTATACTTGATACAGAGACTTTCTCTTCCTTTTACTAGGTCATTCGCTTAGCGAACCGCCTATTAGGTCGGATCACTCTCTTTCATTGTATAGTCTGAAGGTCGGACTTGAGATCAGATGGGTCGTCTTTGGTAGTATTTGGGCTACTGAGACCGCTCGATCTTTCATGTAATGCGAAGTCCTATTACCACTCATAGGCACTTCATTTCTGGGTCGATAGTCGTCCAAGGACGACCGCACCAAATCACAGAAACCATTACATTGGTGGCAGCGGTGGGATTCTAAGGTCGTACTCTTACGATACGAAGCGAAGGAAGGTGACCTCGGCCTCGGGTGACCGACCGACCTCATTCTTCAATACTTCTACGGCGATTTAGGACTCGGACCCGGGAACCTTGGATACGAGAAGGTGACAAACGCTAAAGTGCACCCATAATTCTCGTGGTTCCGCTGGATGTAGCCCGACCTACGCCGGATCTTCAATCAAAGACCGACCTCGGATCCAGAACAGATTGACGGTACTCAGTACGACCATTAGGCCGACACGGCCTAACAAACCAAAGCAGTTTTACTCACTACCCGACACCCTACCGACATGGACCGAATAAGGAACCTGCTTCAGCAGGTGATGTACCAAGCCGAGCAGGACCTCAAAACACTCAGCTACAACGGACAAGAGGACGTAGAACTCTTCATAGAAGACTTCACCGCTATGGCAGAGCGTTGCAACTGGAATGACAGAGCACGCCTCATACGGCTTAGAGCCGCCCTACACGGGCCCGCACAAGAATGCGGCCGACCCCGATCAGTCGAAGAGATATTTTCCCGACTGAGGGCACAGTATGGACTATCTGCCAGAGAAGCCCGATGGAAGCTGTCCACCCTGGAACAGCCGGCCCACACGTCACTCAGAGACTATGCAGCTCTCATCCGTAGACTGATGGCGACAGCCTTTGAAGGAGCACCCCCTGCATCTTTGGAAGAATGGGCTGTTGAGAAGTTTTGCCTCACAGTCCACAACCACGGCCTACGATGGTACTATACATGGCTACAGCCCGATGATATGGAGGAAGCACTGGAAACCGGAGCGGCCTTCCTAAAAGACAAAGATGGCAGGACCAGTCCTCCAAAACAACAAGAGGAGCTTCCCGCTGACCTCCTACGGAAAGCCCTACACACCCTCCTACAGAAATGTCAAGAAGCGGATGACGGACCGACGGTCACACCGGAACCCGTCCCAGTAGATGACCCCATTCCTACTGTGGCCGACACAGACAACAACTTAGGAGAAGGTGGACTAAACCACAATGGTTGTCCACAGAGGCCGACGGACACATCAAGACCCGTCCCAGTAGATGAACCCATTCCTACTGGAGCCCAGCAAGGAGAAGGTGGACCACACCACAATGGTCGTCCACAAAGGCCGACGGATACATCAGAACCCGTCCCAGTAGATGAACCCATTCCTACTGAGGCCAAACCCAAGGAAAGTGGACCAAACCGCCATGGTCGTCCACAGAGGCCGACGGACACATCCGAACCCGTCCTAGTGGAAGAACCTATACCCACTAAGCCTAAAGACAAGAGTAGCCGCTCCAAGCGGAAAATCCCACGTATAACTAGCCCATCACACTCCAGGCCGACGGTGTCAACCACACCCGTCACAGTGGATGAACCTATACCCACTAGGCCAAAACCAGGCAAGAAACGACTCCACTCAAAACCGGACACAACCGAAGTGACCACAGATCACCCCCCAAGGCTGAAAGGACGACTCACAAGTCCCGCCCAGTCGGACCAGACCTCACAAGGTAAACCCGACCTGTCCTCAACTCAGAAGGACCAACAGGATCTGGCCACGTCCAGACCCGACACTAATCAGCAACTGATTCCCTCCAAAACTCAGTATACCCCGACGGACGACTTATCGTGTGTAGAACTGCCAGACACTACAGTCCAAGTCCGCGGCCTGAGGATCGACACGGAGCAAACCGTGCTGGACCAGACAGAAGAGCTACCTCTGAACCTCTCAAAGAATGTTCAAGTTTCAATAGCCCGACATGATCCAGAGGACGCGAAGTATCGCGTAGCCGACCTCCACGACATAATCCCTACGACGGAGATACAGTCTATACTGCCAGCAGTTCAAATACAAAGAGCGAAAAGTACTCTTACGGAATTCAGTATTGCCGAACAAGTTCAGCCGAAGATACAGATTGCCGAACTCTCGAAATCCCATGAAGCGGATAAGAAGCAATCGAAGACAACTATTGCCGTGTTCCCGCGCTTATTTGACGAGTCGAACAAAGAAACTGTGCCTGAGGCATTGCCTACAATTGAGCCAATTGCTCATCCCTCGGCTAGTATAAATACGACAGCTCACAGACGAGTAGTCCTTTCTCGTCCAGCACTTCACCGAAGCACATGTATCCCTACATGTGGCAACCTCTGCACTCTTCGTGTCACTGGTGAAGCTACTAACAGCACTCGTATCCTTTCTCATTCTCGTGTGGACGAGACGGCTACTCCTTCCAGTATGGATCACTCCAATCAGCCTGTCTTCACAGCTGAAGGTAAGCAAATCTCAGTGTTACCAGTAGGGAACAAATCAGAATTAGAGGAACAACCCACACCTGTGGAACTGGCAGGCATGAATTCTCTCTCCCTCCCCACTCGGCATAGACCAGTCGGGACAGAGGAGGATTCCCCTGTACATTTCCACAGGAGAGAACATGAGTTAGAAGGCGGAGGATACACATCACATGAATTGTGTATTGTAGACGCATCCCCTGTGCGGAAGACACTCACTCCAGACGGCACGCCTCCCCCTACTCCACCTCCTGTCGCCTCTACCCTGAAGCAAGCTACAATTAAGCTGCACAAACTAACTGACAAGCTACCCATAGAGTCATCCCAGCATTCCGGAGCCACTAAGCCATGGATTAGTACCTTCACTCAACAAGCCCGAGACGACTTGGCTAGAAGGAGTCAACCTAACCTCAAATGTGCAAAGTGTGGCTTCTCCGGCACCCTCAAGAGACTGAACATACATATTTGGCAACACTTTGCCCGCTTCTACTGTCGCTGCGGACGCAGCTCAGTTAGCCGTGATGCCCTAGGCCATCACTTCAGTCGGAGATCCAGTATCTGTGGGAAACGTCTCTTCCTCACAGACGGGCCCAGCTATGGGGCCCTCATGGAATGGTGGAGCGTAAAGGATCCCCCACCATTTCTACCATGTCGTCCTACCATGGACGGGCAGTCGGGGACAAATAAACCAGTATATTTGCCTAGCACCTCCTCCACAAGGAAGCGACCTCCCAAGAGACGGCACAGCCCATCTCCAGAACAGACCCCCGACTCCGCACCCTCTGATGCTACCTCCTCCTCTTCCTCGTCGCCTACCACTCCAGCTGGACCTTCTCCCTGGCGACCCAGTGTTAGTACCTCTGCTGTAAGCGTCACCTCCCCTGGCCGACGCGGACGTCTACCCTCTTGGAAGACCCGGCCTGCTCCCAGGAAGAGTATGCCTGCTGCTCAGCCGGGCACTCTCTATGAAGGCTCTCCACCCAAGGTCTCATGTGCAGCTTCTTGTACAGCTTCTCCGGTTCTCCTAATTGAACCACTACAGTCTAGGCCGACACTAGAAGTCTCGCCACACTGCTCTCCTCACGTACCTGTCAGGGACCTACTCCGAGCCACTCCAGGCTCTCCTGCCGTCCAGTTCCCACCTCCTGCATCTCCTGTATTAACTCAGTCGAGTGCCACACGTCCTGCATCTCCGGATCCGTCGTTCATGCAACAACTTGCTGAACTCAAGCCACGGATTCACTACCTTGCCAGCCGTCAACAGGTGGGGGACACTCTACGCCAACACCTGGAACCTCTCTATGCTCGAGAAATAGCTCTTCGCGGACTAGCCAACCAGCATCTAAACCACCCCCAACAGCTCCAGCTCGTACAAGCAGACTTGGATATAGTATCCAGAGAATCTACACTGTACCGTACCCTCCTTAACTTGACACTAGAGACACCCATGACCTAGTGTGAGGGGGCTATGTGATGGTACGCCCAGTCGTATCTCACATCTGACACTCATTACTGTGTGCATACATGTATATATCTGCTTGTACTTTACTTCTATATTGTTATATATGATTATATGATTATATCTAAGTCTTTTAATGCCTTTTATACCCATGTACAGAGGCCCGACCTCTCAGAATCCATTGATATTCATTTTGTACATGAATTGGACCATTATAAGCAACTTTTGTAGAACCCGACCTATTTTGGGTCGGCCGTCGGGCTTCCGGCGGCCATCTTGTTGCGCAACTTCCGGACGACCACACGTCGTCTTTTCCCGACGTCACGTCGGCCGGAAGTCCTTATACTATATAAAGGGCACTGTTTTACTGTTCATTGTCTCAGTCTTCACTTGGCTTTCAATAAAGACACATCTATACTTGATACAGAGACTTTCTCTTCCTTTTACTAGGTCATTCGCTTAGCGAACCGCCTATTAGGTCGGATCACTCTCTTTCATTGTATAGTCTGAAGGTCGGACTTGAGATCAGATGGGTCGTCTTTGGTAGTATTTGGGCTACTGAGACCGCTCGATCTTTCATGTAATGCGAAGTCCTATTACCACTCATAGGCACTTCATTTCTGGGTCGATAGTCGTCCAAGGACGACCGCACCAAATCACAGAAACCATTACAATATAAATATGGATTAATGTGTCATTTCTTTCAAGTTTGAACAATAAATCGATTGGCCTGCTTATGGCATTGAAGTTGAAATAATGTTTAAACAGAGAGCAAGCTGGCTACAGTGTCATTTAATCATCCAGTCACCTCAAGTCTCAAACCACACAAACCAACAACAGCTAAGCAAGAAGCCTCTTACATGTGTACAATTGCATTAGCAATGTGATGAAACAACTCCAAATAACTCTAGAAGTGTACAAACTTGCCTGTCAAATACATAAAGAGGATAACTCTTTTGTCAGAACGTTGTAGAGATAGGGAATTCATTAAACATTATAAATCTGCATTGTCGTCATAGGACAATCTCAGTACAAAACAGGTGTATGACAACTCCAAACGCGAATATTTTTGCGACGCAAGCGCTAATAGCGCTTTGACATCCTACTACTCTTACTATCCTTGCTTCTCTAAATATCGGGACTTATAAATATCTAACAGTCTACGATCTACATCATAGAGTTATTTATCTATGGTCTACATTACACCCGAAACCATTTTTGCACACCTGTCAAATCTCTAGGAAAATCTCTGGAAAATTTACAGTTTTCTAGGCACCACCGGGGCGCTTTGAATCACTCCATTTCCCCCAGATTGAGTCAACCTAATTTAAATTTTCATTTTGCTATAATATAATATCCATCCTCATGATGAGGGTTTCTCAAGAATCTCTAAAAATCAAAATTACTCAGTTTTTATATTTCTTTGCTTGACTGGTGTGCTCCACGATCAAAACCGTATGTTAGAGACAGGAAAGCATAAACGAGTGGAAAGACAAGGTGGGTGGAAAACAATAGAAAAAATATACAATGATTTTAGGCCGCTGGAAAACTGTAGTTTTTAAATAACCATCAAATTTTTTTATACATGTAATTATCTCCACATAAAGATGTTGATAGAATCAGATGCTTATCTCACATTGGAAGTTTGGGATTCCATTTCACCGGAAAAATCATAATTTTTAAATTTTAAATTTTAGACTGTTTTACTTTGTTGAATCCAGTGACTAATTCAATTCAATGCAATATTTTCATAGTGGACATGTATGTATATTTCTAGATTTGCAATGAGTAAACGATATAGTATTTATTCTCCCACCCACATCGTCTCCAAAGTTGGTCTGAATGGTGTAACTCATGTAACAAAAATTGCCAACTCGGGGAAAGACCAGCAAGCAAGGCAAACCAGTCGAGTCTCTGGTATGACTAAAGATCACCTCCACCTAGGTGAGGTACAGTTGAATTAATCTAATGATTGGACTGTTTATCATGGCACCTACTTATGTAATATACTTATTTATTAACTAGTAACAGCTGCTTGTCCAACACAATTCACTCTGGGAAAAATAATTACATATGCATGTGTGGGGTCTTTAGTTTGTGGAATGTTACATGTAACTTCAATGTTATACTTTTTTGTCCTCAATTTTATCCGCCACTTATTGTACAGCTCGAACAAAGGGAGGGAGAAATCAGATTACCCATATTAGTAATGCATTTTTTTAGTCTGATGTACATGTAGTTTACATATATACGTTAAATTAAAATGCTGAGCTTGGAGAATCTCAGTGAAGTTTGGTTACTTTTGATTATTTTACTGGTAGCAGTATTATAGCTTACCAATTTAAATGAGTCATAGTGTTAGACTTGAGCTATGAGTGACCTCACTTATTAGTAGCAGTAGTTTTTTCCAGTGTAAATCTCACCAGTTCGCAGTTAGTTATATGATGAATAGTAGTACGAGACGCATGATATATTTAATACACAATAGAGATCATGAAAACACAACTCCAACTATTTGTGTAGCAAAGTTGTATAGTTATCTTCTCTGCCACGATAACTATTGCTAAAAGAATAAATGAAAACTGCTTTGTTACAGAAGCTAATAGTTCGAGTCTAATTCTAAGACTACTACTTTCGCATATGCATGGACACGGTAGTAAATTGAGGTACATGTATTAACATACCATGTATATTATGTATTATACTACCAAATTGAATATAATATGTACAATGTGTAACTTGGTAGGTAAACCGAAGGACTCAAATGCTACTGACCTTGCTGTGGAGGACGAATTGGGTTATCACCATGGTTACATAACAACAGACGAGTTCCTTGATATGAACAATAGTCACAGATCAGTTACATTGTCCAGGTGATTCACCTAAATCAAACTATAGAGATAATATAACCTCATTTACTTTGTCAGTGTGTCGACATGCCATGTGGCGATGATTTCTATCAGTGATTTGGTTACCAAGGTCGGTGAAAATCAATTCGGTCATTTAGTCTTACACCTACATGTGCATGTATGTTGACACAGCAAGTCTTCCAGTCGTTCTGTATATGCACAGGAAAACTCTGTCAATGTATCCATGTAACTTTACATGTATGATGACTGTTATGTTTTACTGTACTTCTCTACAGTGTTGCCAAGCTGAGCGACTCAACAGATTCAGGGAAAATAGGTGGAGGATCTTTACTGAAATTTTTTGAGGAAACAGGAAGTGTCGTGTGCACTCGCTACTGTAACTTCACATCATCAGAACAATCGCTACGCACTGTGAGTATAACTACATGTAGCTCCAGTATTTAGTATTACATTAATCTGAGGCAATCTTTTGGAAAAAATTCAAAGTTGGTTTTCTGGTAACTGTCAGCCAATAAATATTGGTGTTGCAGGTCAACACAAAATTACTTGCGCTTGATGCCACAGTTACTCTTATTGGCTGACTCATTTTAGAAATCTGCTTTTATTGTATATACCGATTTTGTTCTTTTCCAAGTCTATTCTGAAAGTATTTCTAACTGAAACTATTTTTCGAAGGTCTGTTAAGAAAGCAAATCGAAATAAAATTCGGCTTGTTTAATATCCACGTCAAATCCAAGCTGTAACCACATGGTCCCACAACTGTAACATTTAGTGTAGATGTAATATTTCCTTACTTATGGGTAGTTACATACATCTATGTCTTCTCTCATCTCTAAATCTACGTCTACTTACTTCTTATTTCATTACAGTTCTCATTTCCTTTGAACTCATTTCATGTTTTCATCTCTCACCTGATAGGGGAGTCTCTTTGACCAGGTGTATTGTGGGATGGTTTATTTAGATTATTTGGAGTTGCTTCTCCCTGCATTTCCTGGAGATCTGTTAACGTGTGTCGCTGATATTTACTACACCTCAGCATATGCTATAGAAGTCAAGAGTGTCATGTGGGCTGAAGATCTAGTTTCTTGTATGTATATGTGTACTTGTACCCATATGTACACTACGTCATGTACACTTGTATGTACGAGTATAATACGTACATGTACTCACATGTACACTACGTCATGTATGTATCTCCTCTTTGCCAATGGGATGGTTTGCTCTTTTGCTGGTCTACACATTACTAATTACAGATTGAACTACCTAATCCTAGTATGGAGTGCCCAATTCTTGGATATGTTTTTTTCTAAATTTCATCTCAGACTATTTCATCACATACCAGGTTGTAAATAGCTTGTCTAAATACATTGTACGATGTGGACAGTACAGCGAGTATAGCAGAAGGCATCAGTTTTGTTGCGCCATATCTTGGAATTAAATGTGCATGTAGATGTAGTAAGTGAGATGCAGAAAACTGCAATATACTTCATGGACATCATAATGTACGTCATGTTTTGCTAGCACCATTAATACTCTATATTTTGGAGCTATCTACACTTTGTCATTTTGTACCTAGTAGGGTAGCTAGGCTAACCTTTAATTTTTGTATAGTTGTAATACACACTTACCTAGATGTGCAGTTAAACAATCACATGATTATTGATGTATTTGGGGTATTATTTTTTTACAACATTACAGTATACTATTACATGTAATCTAGCAAATTCTACTTTTTACCTTTACGTTGTGTAGGATTTAGATACAATACATAAAATGACTATGAATACTTCATAGACTGTAGGAGTGTACCTCTAAACCTGGACCTATTCAATGTAATAGTCATTACCCTCACAGTGCAGGTGTAGTGTACCCCCTCATCACTGTTCCACTTCTAACACTAGAACCAATATGGTATAACTCCTTGTAGTACCCAATAATATTCCAGGCAGCAGGAGAATCGTAGGCAAGTCATCAGCTTGGTTTGTTTCCTTCAACGTTAACAATGAGTGGAAGCTGACCAAAGTACCTAAGCTAGCCATAGATCCCTCTCTGGAGAGGGAAGGGAACCTGAGGTTTGAGAAGTATAAGGAGGAAAGGAAGAGGCTTAGTCATAACAGAGTTCAATATCAAAGAGAGGCTTTCACTGGAGAATTACAAGAAAGAACTAACAAAGGTAAGTGGTCTGTAAATAATGATGTACATATACAGTACAGATCATTGTGTGGTTAGCAAGCCAGTGTTGACATTGTGTGTTGGCCAAGTGTTTGCTGGTCAAGTATGTAGGCTGTGTTGTATAGACGAATTATAAAGACTGAAAGAGGCACAACATGAATTCACCATTACTGGTAGTGGGCGTGATAAAAGGTTGAGCACCGTTTGAATTTTAAAACTGAATCGTATGGAACCGCGGCATTCAGTTTAAATTTTAAAATTTTGCAGTTTTTGAACCAAAAGAAAAGTAACTGAAAAACTGAATGATACTGAAACAGCATGCACTATACGAGAGCCATTGAGGTGGTCACATGTGTGTCCATGGAGTGCGTGTCCATCAAGTGTGTGTCCATCAAGTGTGTGTCCGTCAAGTGTGTGTCCGTCAAGTGTGTGTCCGTCAAGTGTGTGTCCATCAAGTGTGTGTCCGTCAAGTGCGTGTCCATCAAGTGTGTGTCCATCAAGTGTGTATCCGTCAAGTGTATGTCCATCGAGTGTGTGTCCGTCAAGTGCGTGTCCGTCAAGTGTGTATCCATCAAGTGTACTTTGTATAATTATGATAATGTCAGGTGCATGTGATGCAAGACTCCTACAACACTCATGCTATGTTTGAGTTTTCCTACTTCAGCTTTGCTCTGGTGTTTGATTTTCAGTTTCGAAAGACGGTTACTGATTGTCAATGGTGACATGGTAGATATACATATAAAATAGCTCATACACTGTAGATGTGCTTATAATGTAACCTATACATATGCTGTAGAGGTAAATGCTATACAATGATGTCTATTACATCCACATTCACTGTTGGTGAAAAATGAAATGTCCCATCTGTATTTATTCAAATTCAAACATGTTGTGATAGTAATAAGTATTAGTGTTAAAAACCTCTGATTTGTATCATAGCTGATACATCACTAGCTAATCCAACTAATGACTAACTATCCAGGATGTTTGTTCCATTAGGTAAGGTAATTAATGCTGTGAAGTACTCAGAGATAACCTTGACTCATGTTGCCAGTATCCATGATTGTGGGCTACACAAGTACATGCTTTGTGGTTCTCTACTGCGTTATATGGAAGAGGCAGCCTTACTGGTGGCTAAGAAACACTGTGGAACTGAGTCTCTTGTTACAGCCTGTGGATATAACTTTGTGTTTCTTGAGCTCATACCAAAAGGTTAGATAGTTACGTAACCATGGCAACAGACTTGGTTAATGAATATGATGTTAGTTCATTTAGTCTAGGCTCCTAGCTTTCCACACGAATGATCTAACAATGTGGAGTTGTCTTCTCTGCTTCGAGTTCTTGTTGAATAAAGTCATAGTTGTGTGTACTAAGTTCCTCAGTAAATTATCAACTGCACACTTTACTCCTTCTTTTGAAGGGCTTGGAACTCAAGCCAGATATATGTATATTATGTTGTACAATACTGTACAGAGACATGTCTAGTGGTACATACTCAATGTGGTACACACTATCTTGAAGATAGGAAAATGACGCCAAGTTTTACAGTAGTTGTGAAGCGTTATGTACATTTACTTGTAAATGTAGCTGGTTTGAAAGCTTTGCTGTTTGTTAGGTTCAATGATGATGCTCTATGCCCATTTGATGTTCACTTCCAAGCGCGTCATGGAGGTTGAGATTATTGCCGATATCGAAGTCATAAACAATCAAACGATCGACATAAAGAGAGTTGCTATTGGTTACTTTGTGGTGTTAGGGCAGAATAATGATAGTAAAATTGTGACAATTCCAAACCTAAAGGTAAATTTTTATGTCGTACTTCAGGGATTGCATGTGATCAATATAGTGTACGTCATGTTCATACAAACGTGAATCTATTTACAGAATACACTTTGAATAACGTTATTGATTACTAGTGACTAATATGCCTGCATTATAGGATAATAGCGCTGATGTTTTTTAATAACACACTGGCCACATCATCTAATAAAATACCCCCCCTGCTGCCATTAGAATACTCTGCCAATGCTTGTAATGGATGGTGGGAGTTATAATTGTGAAAACATTAAAACTGTGGATGATAGGATGACAGTAGCCTTACATCTCTGGTTAAAATCTCCAGACCTCTAACCGCTAGACCACAAGTCATGCTAGTCTAGCCTATCTAGATCATCTTCATAGAGATATGTAGCAGGTCGGGTACTTGCGACACAATTTGTAATTTGCAGTATATTCAGGAGCTATTATGTTGTATTTTGTTCGTAGCTCCAATTGAAGGGGTTGGCTTCTCTGTAATTTCATTGGCCGTAACCCAAATTGTTCCACTCTTGGCCATAGTTTCTGGATTGAGTGGCTCTAGGTTAGATCAGTTTAAGTATTTCTAGCCTATAATGCGCATATACTCGACCAGGTTCTGTAGTGACATAACCTAACCCCTTGCGTTTTACATTAGCAAGTGCAGTCCTGTATGTAGTGGTGACAAGTGAATAATAAAAATATATGTATTTCTGTTAGGGGGTTTGGCCATTTTTTATATAATGATGTATTTTTAGCAGTCAGAGACTTGTTTCAAATCCATGAAAATACCAGTCCCTGACTGGGGTTTGAACCCGGGGCCTCTACAGCACCTAATCGCCTAGCACAGTGAACAGAACATGCTGTGCTGGTGTAGTGGTTGCATGTTCTGTTCACTATGCTAGGCGATTAGGTGCCGTAGAGGCCCCATGTTCAAACCCCAAATTTCATGGATTTGAAACAAGTCTCTGACTGCTCAAAAATAATTTCCTTGCTAAAAATACATCATTGTATGTATTTCTATGTTAAAGTTACATACTCCAGAAGAGGAAGTTAATTTCTCAGAGGGACAGAAGAGATTTGAAGATTGGAGAAAACATCTTAAATATACAGACATGAGATTAGGTGGGACAGCAGCCAATGAGCTGTCCGAATCACAGAGGGCTGCAGCTGGACACAAGTAGGGAATTATCCTACACCATAATTATACAAGTATAATATAGCATTGCATTATTCTAATGTAACCAGTAGCTAGGAATTCTATGGACGGTATTTTCAGTAGTACAAGTCCATTTTGTAGGAAATAAATAATAGTTTTATTTCCCTGGCACATTGCAGTTTAAAATACTTGTTCATGGACATAATACAACAGTAGTAATCCTAAGAGTGTAATTACTCACAGAAGTTTAATAAATAGTATGGTGTGGTATAAAGTCGTCTACAATGTACATAAAAAGAGTATTATCTCATGAAGCTTTTCTCAAACTGGTCTGTTGACCAACATGAAGGTGAAACCTAGCACAAATAAAGACAATCATGTACTTGAATGAACAGGAGGCTGTCACCCTTAAGAATGGTATGCCAGTAGCCAGTACATAAGCTCAGCGAGTGCATAAGCCATAAGCGGTGCTTTAATTGTTGCTAGGTTTTTCTATGCATGTTTAGGCTTCTATAAATTTTTACTGTATATTTTTGTAGGAGATCCAGATAAGTTATTTTTGAAAAATTTCCATGTTATTATAAAACCCAAAGACTAAACTGTTGTAATGTATTCTGTATATATATAACTATACTTGTATATGGACTAGTGGTTACCCATTGAAACTTATGGAAGTGTACAGGCCTACATAGGTTAGCAAGGAGTTTTAAGCACCGGATATGAGCATTAATTATGACTAGCTGTTTTTCTAGATTTTTCAATACTGGCAATGAGATTCTTAAAGGAGGGCAGCCTGACCTGTTCATTAGAGTACTACTGTGCAGGCGATAGCAAGAAAAACACATATGTAAACATAATAATATTATTTTTCCTGGAAAGCGAAATATTCTTTTTCTCTGCTGCTGTCTAAAGAGTATGAAGAGTAGATGACTGAACAGAGCGAGTTTTAGCTTAAAAAAGTCCTGCAGGCTCCTTTCACAGCATTTGCACAAGCTGGGCACTTCAACGGTAGATTTCCACGGCTGCAATCCTGGCAGAGACAGAAGCATCCACACGGGAGGACTACAGCCCCAGCCTAAAATATCACAAATATAATTATTAGAAATGAGGGCCGCGGCTATCATGTAGGTTTGGTATAAAATCCATCAAATAATTGGAACAGGAGTCAACAGATGGGCAGAGAGTTTACAACTCACCATGTTTTTTTTACACTTTTTACACTTGACTGCTTCAATAAGATCCTTACAGTCCTGGTCAGAAGGTTCGTTGGGGTTTGCTATTAGTTCTGGAAGGTTTATTCTCCTATAGAATATAATGTACATAATTACATACAGTTACAAGTCATGTACTAACTAACTAACAGCTGGTAATAAATAGACTACTTACAATCATGTACATGTAGATGTGATTGTTATATGATTGGATAACCATTAACCAATCAGATATCTCACCTGCCAGGTTGTGTTGTAGTGTCCATCTGCTCTATGCCAGAGCTGTTCTCGTTCTTCTTGTTTTCCATTTCCTCTCGAAATTGATCTACAAGTTAGTAACAACGAATAGGCTATAAATAGTGGATAATACTGTATGCACATACAGCATAGATGTGTTGATATAATATTTTATGTTTAGATTTTATAACTTAGAAACTCACTGAAAGATGTGACAATGCCTTCAGTTAGGTCTTGCACTATGCCAACTAGTCGAGTCTGTTGTTCAACTGTAAACTCTTTATCTATAAACAAGATAGTAATTCAGTATAATTACATGTACATGTATGTATAATTACTATAAGCTACAGTTTCTAGAATATACAAGTGTAAATAGAATATTCTGTGTATGTCTAGTGCTGTTTCATGGATATTCTTATGTAATGGGGAGACACATGATTAAATGAATAATATACTGATTGTGTACATAACACTCACTTTTATTAACTGCATACACCTGCTTTATCACATCTTCATGATAGCCCAGAGACCTACAGAACTGAAACCCATCTAGCTGTTCCACTCTGATTTCTGGTTCACCAATGGGGACTTTCTCAGCTAAAAAGACATTCATCAATAGTCAGAACTTGGTACAACTGTACTAACTACTTATTATCAGCAGGCACAGGCATGTTCACTGCATTCAAATATTTCCATGAGTTAGCGTAATAGTCTTGACATTATTCTAAGTAGGTCATGAGATTAGCACTAGGGATGGAGTGGTTTCACATTTCTTATCAACTATTGTATTTTATTACAATGAGCAAGCTTGCCTGTAGCTTCAATTTATCACTGGCTGAACAGCCCTAACGATATTTATTTGATCCGCAATACCATAAATTATCAGTAAAGTTAACTGCGGAAAATACAGAATGTTATAAAGTATACTACGCAATAAAGCTGTAATACTGATGTGTTGGGGTTGTTTGGGAAAATCCCATGAGCATTGGATAGATCCTGTTGCCAATCAACCTGATGGCTCCATTGTGAGAATCAACAATTGAGCTACTGGTAATCAATGAACTGACTGTTCCAATATTGTCACAGAATTAATGCTCTAATAGTCTAATACAACAGAAACAAAAACTTTCTATTTACTCTATAGAAATAATATTTGTCCAAATTGATTGTAAATGCAGCCATCAGCCAACCAGACAATTTTCAAACTTTCTTCCATTCAAATTCATTACATGGAAACACTATTTGCTCAGCAGGTAGAATCTCAAGTTCCCAACATCTTTAGGTATTGTTTTAGTTTTTGAGATATTATTATTGTATTATTGTTAAAGGGTATAGCCTGAGAATCTTACCAAGGAAGGAGACGTCTCCTTTGTTATAAGCTAAGCTCTCAGCTGTACTGATGCTATCTGGAGTCATAGTAGATCTGGCCCTTCTAATAAAGTCCAGTCCTTTAGTTTGTTGGACATAAGTACATCCAGGGTACCATCTGTTTGAATACACAATAAATATTAGACAATATAAGCTCATGTTTGTATAAATATCTGGTAGTACACAAGACCCATGAAGTGAAATATTATAACCATAATATAAACTTACTTGGCATGCTCTACCCATGGATCATCTGCCTTACTCCACATCTCCAGAGCACCATCACACCAGAAACACTTCACTTTGTCTCCCATTCCTTCATAGAAGAATCCAGCTTCACACAATTTATCTGCAGAGACAGGGTTACTATCTGGATATCTTTGATATGTTTCCTTTCTCTTGGTGAACACAGATAGTGATGGATCCTTGGGTCTCACTGTGTTGATGTTCAGATCTCCAAGTGTTGCTGGCTCTATAACAATACCTTACTGTTAGTATATACATGTATACAGTCAATAATATCAACCAGTAGAACTATAAATACCAATACCAGAACCCAATAGTGTACATATTCTATAGTAACCATAGTCTGGTAACAACTTACTAGCATCAGTTCTGAGAGAGCTACTCAGTTGGTTAGTCATGAGGTCTTTTGGTAGTCCACACTCATTGATAGGGATATTCTGACACGGCTTGTCTAGAAATACAGAAAGATATATAGTTAAGGTTATGAGGATCAGGTTCATAAGGTCGATTCATGACGGCCATCGACAAAACAGCTATTAGTAAGATTCGATACAGGTCTATAGCCTACAGTATATATGTACACTCACTCTGCACCATCTTGCAGTAGTTAAAGAAGTTCTTGTGTTGAAGTTTTGGTACATCTCCTCTTTCCCAGTTTCTTACTATTCCTCCACAGAAAGCACACTGTACCCGATCTGCTACACCAGTGTAGTAGAAACCTTCCTTAGCACAATCGTTAGCCTTTACAATGGTTTCTATTGGCCAGTGAGCGGTGAAAGTCCGTCTTCTCTCAGCTTCCGAAACCATGAGTGATTCCTTCTCTTCTTGTGGAAGTTTCAGAAAGGCATACAGATACTCTCTGTCATTCATTGCATCTGTAATTAGATTATGGATGCCTTTATTTTTCAGTTACAACAAAGTAAATATGAAGATTATTAATCTGCATACTCGGAAATCGAGCTGGAAAAGAAACTTTGTAACACTTACCAAACTCATCTTTCCTAGCCTTTGCGATCCCGGGGGGTGGGCCAAACCGCCCCGGGATCCAGTCATATCCCGGTACGTAGTTTTCTATAGCAAGTCTTTCTTCACCCTCAATAGCATCAAAATTTCTTTGCGGCATCTACATGAAAATGTAAAGGATGATAATATTGGGTATGAATCGCATGTAATGTAGTTACTACTGGCAACCGATATTGCCACCACCCACACACCCACATATCTTTTATAGTCAGGATGGCGACTTATCTCAACTCAATGAAGAAGAATATATTAACAGCCTTGTCATTTCCATACAAATTATATGAACAAGTAATGGTGATAGGCATAGTACAGGCAGCCTACCTATAGCGTTGCCTGTGACAGTTTATCAGCAAATTGATATATATGCCTTATTATAATATGAAACACTGTAGTGCAGTTAGGTACCACATTATAGGCCTGAGCTGTACAAATATCTATTTTGTGATGG
The DNA here is from genome assembly GCA_935421135.1 of Bugulina stolonifera. Lineage (NCBI taxonomy): Eukaryota > Metazoa > Bryozoa > Gymnolaemata > Cheilostomatida > Bugulidae > Bugulina > Bugulina stolonifera. The sequence goes on along the minus strand of OW285193.1, from coordinate 13,472,670 downwards.
GAGAACCTAGGTTGAGGGTTACTCAAAGTATGAGAGCAAAAGAAAACAACTGCAAGGTCAACTGGTTTGCTTCAGTTATAACAAAGAATAAAAGCTGACTTATTACAATAACAATATAATTATATTATTCTTTTCAAGGTAGCTTAGCAATTAGGATTGCATAAATGATATAATGCAAAGATTTTCATAAATTGCATTACAATTGAATTAACTATTACTAACTACCATAGTAATGTAATGGTCATTTGGCTTGAGCTGCCTGTGGCCATCTATAGCTTAGTAACCAATACTATTAATTAATAAATTATTTTAATAAAATCAAAATAGTTATTCATTGTATGCACGCACACAAGTATAATATTATATGTAGCATATAATAATAATACATTACAATACATTAATACATTACAATTACAATACATTACACTTGTATAATTTAATATAATATAAATATGTAGTATCAATATGTGTGCAACTACTATTACAATAATTATTATTATTTGAGTAATCGCACACCTTGTTACCTGTTCTTTGCTAGTACGTACTAAAGCCGGTGTGGCAAGCGGTACGCCTCTTGTTTTGAGAACAAGATTTTATTAAATGGTTATCGTTCATGCTATGTTAGCATTTATTAAAAGGTTTAGGCTTTTAACTCTCTTATGCTTATTATTATATTAAATTATATTATTATTATCATCGATTATTATCATTATCATTATTATTATTAAATAATTTGCTGTATTGATACTCACTGATATTCATATTCACTGAGGTACATAATGATGCTCAGTTAGAGTTACTGACTTACAGTTAGACTACAAGTAAACTAACTTAAAACTAGTACGTACTGGTACTAAGTTAGTACCAATTTGCAATTAGTACTACTAACAAACTAGTGTGTACTAGTAAACTGGTAGTAGAAGAATGTTCATATTATATAATGACACTGACTCACACTACATGTCTTTACAATACTAGTCTACAAAATGAGGTACCCACTTTTATACATGCAGATATATACCACGGCTGTCCTAGCATAGAATTACCTCCCGCTAATGAAATTATATTGTCACGCGACTACTAGTGAACGTCCCAAGTCAAACAACTTCTTCGTTGAAGGCGGTTCTCATTGGACACATATATAATAGAACCAGAGCCATTGAGAGAGAGTTGCGAAATCCTATAGGCCATATCAGAGCCGTATGGCTCTGGGCCATATAAGACACCCCACATAGTTCTAAACAAACAGGCCACGCCCACGTTTGGTCAAGCTGATTCATGTATGTTACAATGTAATGGCCACGTGCTGATTTTGTAAGCTTTTCCTAATTTGCATTTTTATAGGCTTTTATGACAACTGAGCCTCAAATGCTCTTTTTCATGTTACAGAGAAGCTCTTAGGCTACATTCAAGATGACTATTTTATTTTCTCAAAAAAGTTAACACAGCTCTAACTACTCACAACCTGTTTAACTTATGAAATTTACATCACTTGCTGGTTTCACAAGTGGTATGTGAAAGCAGGTTTGAGCACATCATTAACTGAATGGCCTAGGACACCTTTTGTTATGAAAGAACCAGATTGTTCAATTTACTTGTGAATGAGAGTGTAAACCCAATGATTTTCAGATCTTACAGCCCTAGTCTTATTTCGCTATGCTACAGATGCAGATGTCCTTGTGCAGTCAATAGTTTATACTTTTAGAAATGATAGAAAACATTTTATTAAAATAAGACAATTTTCCTGTTATGTCATCCTGTTGGTGCACTGTTTCCATGACACTAGAATTTACCCTAAATTGTTCAAAACAAGCATTCAGGGACTTACAGTAATATAACTTGAGCAGCGTTGAAGAGTGAAAAGTAAAAACCATCTACATGTACAGGTACAATTACATAGTTATTAATTAGCAAAATACTCAAAAAAGCAAGTCTGAATGCTATGATGGGCTTTGGGAAAGTTATGATTGCTAAATGAATAAAAAATTTTTACCACTTAATTTCTGTGAAACTTTGTAGGCCGTAAGGCTATCTATGGCCACAACTGCCAGAATACATTTCAGGGGCAAATACATGCTTGCTTATGAATATATGCAGCCTATAAATTTATTGTATCCAGGTGACCATATCTGGACCCAGGTACATGTACATTGTACATTGAGAAAAAGCACAAATAAAACAGCAACCAAGAAGTAATGTACCATCTAGTTCTGTACATATTTGTACAAGTGTACACACGTGTATATAAGGGGAGATTATGCTGAATTAATCGGTGGATAGAGATAGAAAGTGGCATGACTTAGTTTCTCAAACTCTGAAAACTACTAAATATGCATAATTTAGCACATGGCATCTTTATGGAGACATGTTACTTTCCCTTGCTGTCTTGTAATGTTTGAGGGCATGTGTACATTATATGAATTAGCTTATGAAATTTTACAGGTATCATTTTCAAAAATAATGCTGGTAGCACTACATGACTTGTATATTAGAACATTATTCAGGTTTGTAAATAAAGATCAAAATACTTGTATGCTAGTCATAAGTAGCAGCACATCAACACCCAAGTTATTAGTTTTGTTATCACAACTGGTAAAAACATCTTCTGTGGTCACAATATTATGGTCCTAGCAAAATTCATTCATTGTAAAGTAATTAAATTAGTGTAGTCTTTTCTCCTAGCAAATGGAAATTGAAGAAAACCGCCACTAGTGGGTAGGGTACAGAACTAACCTTATTATAAATTATATAAAATGAAAGCCTAGTTTCTAAGCTATCTCTTAATATATTATTTGTCCATGTACCATTATTTCCTATCAAAGAAACTGGAAATAAAAATGTCAAGTCAGATTTTCCAATGATAATCAATGAGACCGCATGCCATTGTTTGGAACTATGCATATCTGTTTCCGGCTCAGTTATCGCAACTCTACTCAATCAATGATAATATCATAGAGGTACCTCTACCTCTATATACACATAGAATTCTATGAATATACACCATATATCTTTATCATTGACTCAATGGCTCTGAATAGAACTATGTCATTGGGATTTCCAATAATGGGGATATCCGGTAAACCACACTCTTCCAATTTACACATTTCTCGGAATCTATGAGCTCTCTGGCAAACTATAGTCAATCAACATTTATGCAATGAGAAGTGTCTTTGCCTAGATCGATCCGGAAATATGAAAAGTACTCTTTCGACAACATTTATTCTGTTGTAGTCTTGTCATAATAGTTTCATGTTTTGTTTGTTTGTTTGTTTGTTTGTTTGTTTTTCCATAAAGTTCTTCATTTGTCAAGGAGCTTTATGAACACATAAGATGATTATTGCTGATAGGGAGCTCATTAAAGATAACGGTGAATGGTTAGGGCACAGAGCACAGACAGTGAATGAATGATATTTATTAATAATAATTATAATATAATTATTATAATAATAATTATAATAATAATAATAATAATAATAATAATAATAATAATAATGGATATATGAAAAAAGAGACCGAAGGACTGATCACAGCAGCACAAGACCAGGTGTAATGGATTTCAGCAAGGATAGTCTCCCTCCGTGTCCCTCGACAACTCCCTAGAGTTGTATGGACACTTCGGCAACGACTCCCGTGTATATTATTAATATAATGTCATACCTGGTAGTTCCTAACTAGTCCAATATAAGTCCTGTCTTTGGTAGCATAGAACGAGTATATTTGAAGATCCAACAAAATAACAAGTAGGTAGTAACTAGATAAGAACTAGTAAACAACTGACTAGCATAGTACAAAACAGCTGCTTATATACTAGTCTGCAAAGCCACAATTGGATTACAAAAGATGATGAAATAGACGGCAGCCGGAAATAACCGTCACCGGATAATTAGTTACAAAACTACATAATGGGTAGCGTGTGATTAGCCGTTACTGGACTCTGCTTGTGCAATATAATAACTAATTAGCTGTTATAAAGATATCAGATTATAACATACAAAGAGAGGTGTTTACTACTAGCCACACCTCCTATTACACAATACTGACTAGACAATAACTATGCTAAGGCTGATTGCTGAGAATGCATGCACCAATACTAAGTAGACAGTAGTGTAGAATAGCTAATGTTACGGAGTTATGCAATGGCTGATTGTAACCAGCCAAGTGTCTAGCATAAGGTCTATAGCCTTGTCACAGTACATGGTATTGATGGCATTCATTGTCCGTGTAGTACAGAGGCGTTGTCCACAACACAGGCATTACCAACACGATGGAGAAAAGTGAATATAGAAAAGCAATCTGGAACACCTCTGCAGAATGTGTAATGAAAAAAATGAAACAGTTTTTCACATTCTAAGCGAGTGTTCTAAGATGGCTCAAACAGATTATAAAAAGAGACATGACAAGGTCGCACAATTAGTGCATTGGAATCTGTGCAGGAGATATGAACTTCTGTATGCTAAGAACTGGTATGAACATAATACAGAAAAAGTGACAGAGAATGACAAAGCAAAGATTCTGTGGGACTTCAACATTCATACTGATCATGTGATACAAGCCCGCAGACCAGACATCGTCGTGAAAGACAGGGATATGGACCACACATGGATTATTGACATCGCAGTGCCTGGGGATGTTAGAGTAGAAGAGAAGGAAAGAGATAAGGTTGAGAAATATCAAGATTTGGCGAGAGAGTTACAGAGACTTTGGGAAACATCTGTAAATGTGATCCCTGTTGTCGTAGGAGCACTTGGAGCAGTGGTGAAGTTAGAAGAATATCTGGGGATGATTGATATGCAGCGGAAGGAAGTAGACAGGATTCAATTTTCTGCTCTACTAGGAACGGGAACTATACTGAGGAAAGTGTTGGATGTCTCAGGTTAGGGGTTCTAACCAGACACCAATTCACACCGGCTGCAGAGCTGAGGAAATCAACATGAGCAATAATAATTATAATAATAATAATTATTATTATTATTAATTATATATCGCTGATATACTGATACTTTACTTATCTAATCTTATACAATATGAATATCAATATGAATATTAATAATATACATGGATGCTTGCTATTATTTAAAGTAAATAAATAATAACTAAGACAAAAACAATGTTCCACAAGTTTATTGTAATTGTTATGTTCATGTTGATTGTCATGCCATTATATTATTTATCTGATTATAATAATAATGTAATAGTTCAAGTTGGCTGGTCAAAGCCACTATTGCTTCGCCTAACTACACCCAAACGGATGCCACACTTACTGCAACTCGACCTCCCTACTGTTCACCCAGTAGGACGGTCATCCAGGCTACAGCCAATCCTAAAAGGATAGCTCCCCGGTTGCCCAAGCCCAGGTATAGGATTATCCTATAACGGTCTTGTGAAGATAATAATACTAACTTACTTGTAATCAGAGTAGTTATAATCCAATAAGAGACTAGTTGTCGATTCCAGAGTTGATTTCTAACTAACTACTATGATCAGGGCTTAAAGTGTACCGGAACGCACCGGAACGCCGTTCTGGTAAGAATTTATTAGAGCTATTCTTACAGGAACGCGTTCCGGTTGCATTTTCATTTGGCTATTTTCTCAGTCATAGTTGGAAGGCTGCGCTACCCTGCCCAGCATAATATAAACATACTCTGATGAAAATGATGCTATTATGATGAAAGGATAGCTTAGGAACTGAGTTTTCATCATATGCAATTTATAATAAAGGTATTTCAGTGCCCCACCCACGGGCTTTCTCTAATTCTATTTGCCAGGGAAATAGACTAGATACTAATTCTTTACAATGAGTGACTTTTGCTAGAGTAGTGACCATAGCAAATGTTGTTACCAGTTATTATAACAAAAATAATGGCTTCTGTCAATGGGGGTCTACATGTATTTATGTTGTAACAGTGCTAGCATTATCTTTGAAGACACTGAGGCATTATTTTTGTAATGTTTGAGAGCATGTGCAAATGCAAGGCAGACAGGTAAAAGTAATAGGTTGTCTCAATATAGATGCCATCTGCTAAATTGTCCATATTCTTCAGGGTTTGGGAAACCTAGGATGCCACTAATGACTTCTATCTCTATCCACCAACTAATTTCACATTATTTCCCCTCTTATTCATGTGTGCTCATGTACATTTGTAGGCCTATGTCATGAAAAGGACTACTGTAACAATGGTACTTCATGACCAAGCCAAACAAAGAAGCACTTTTTCCGTAGTATACTAATTTGCAGTTTACTTTAGAACATTTTGTACTTTTGTACCATCGCGCATTGCTCAAATATTATACAGGTCAAACGCATCAAAATAGCAGTTTTGTGTGTGCATTTTTCAAAAATTTCCCAGGGGAGGTTCCTCCCCTTCATGCGGGAGGGAGCTTCGGCGCCCCTCCCGCACCTCTACCCTTAACTAGTCCAGCTCTGGCCGCCTCAACTTTATTAAGGACGTTACCCCCCCCCCCCCCCTGTTAGTTTAAGCTTTCAGAGATTGTGTTGGTAGTGGGGCAAAGTTGATTTAGCTTTTGCTTAAAGAAATGACTCAACACACTGATGCTCTCCCTATAAGCACTGCAGAGTTTGCGAGAGGATTTAGTCGAATGAATCTGATAATGATTTCTGATAGGGCTAGTATGTTAGTTTCTACACTTGCATCTAATTTATTTATTGTTAGCTCTGGTCCTGCACTTAGCCAATTTGATATCAATGCGCTGAACATTTGTGTTGGTCATTTCAGACAATTGAAACTTTAGTTCTCACCAAAGAATATGGCTCAATACCACTCATCGAAACAGAAATGTAGATCTATGACTATTGTATTTATTAAATGTTTGTTTACAGACAGAGAACATGAGGTAATGAAAAATATTTGTTACAAAAACATCTTATTGATGTACTACTTCTTTAAACCACTACTGTCGCACCATTCAATATTTTCAAATAATCTTGTCCATCCTTCTTCAGTAAGATTGATGTGTTGTTTGTATTTGATAACTTAGCTGCTGCCAAGAAAACCCTATTTTAATATTGGCTGATTTCACCTTCAATCAGCCTATGCTGGGAATTTTGGAAGCACTCAAGCAGTCAATATAAAACTGTGCTACAGATATAGCCATAGGACTTCGAATGCATTGCATTGTTTTTTGTGGGCATGACTCTAACTTACTTATTCATCACTGTGCTCAAGAGTTATTTATAAAATGACAGTGTTGGCTCAATAAGATTACTGGGCTATTTGATGTTAGTAGCTTACCTATGTACATAAGTTACAAGTATAGACTTAAAACAGGCATAGCCATAGGAACTTAACAGGTCTCAATGCTGAATGGAGGTCATAATAGCCAATATTCAAATGAGTTTATCTTGGCTGCCACTAGGTTTACAAAGACAAACAGCACATCAATCTTCATGAAATAAGATGACCAGTATTCTTTGCAAATATTGAATGGTGAGACAGTAGTGGTTTAAATTTAGCCAGATATATGCGGACGCCGAACATTTGCGCGTTCCTGTTTGATAGTGAAAGTCATGTAATGTTGATGCGTTCCTGTAAAAAAATTTTTACACTTTAAGCCCTGACTATGATACAAAACAGCTGTTTTTATACTAACTTACAAAACCACAAGGGGATTACAAAACATGATGAAATAGACGGTAACCGAAACCAACCGGCACTAGATAATTAGTTACAGGACGACATAATGGGTAGCAGTGACCAGCTGTCACTGGACTCTATTCATAAGACAAAATATGATAGTCTATTATGATAATCGGTTATTATAAAGATAAACTATCTAGTTATAAAAGAGGTGCTCACTACAAACTACACCCTCTAGAATATAATTGCTATCTACTAGACAAAGTAAACGATGTTATATAATGACATGTTATATAATAGTTGATTACATAACAAAGCAGGTGTCTAGCTTCCAGTCTTTAGCCTAGTTAATCTATGCAGTGTTTTGAGGATGCCTGTAGAACAGGGGCTTTGTCCACAACAATAATAATGATTATGTTTGTTGTGTTCAAGGAATAAATTCAAAATTGGTGGGGGAGCGGCGGCTTGTATTTAAAGTTGGACTGCATTGAAAATAAAAAAAACATTTACAGCCCAACTATACATTACACAATTATGATAATACTATGTTACAGAGCTGGGCCCAAGTCGACTTGATATGCATTTGCCAACTTGCTGACTTGACTTGGACTTGCACATCAATGTGACTTGACTTGGAAACCTTGGAAACTGTGACTTGTGGTCTACCAATTCAATGTGGTGGATAAAAATTGTGCACACTGTATAGCCAACATGGAAAATAAGTCTCAATTGTCTACCAATTTATCATTTTTACTTCATCAATGCTACTAGCAGCACTCGGGGGTATATCAGGGTTAGGTATGAGGATACACACAGTGCAAGTAGTGCAAGTGTAGTGTAAGTGTAATATAAGTGTTGTGAAAGTTGTCCATAGGGAACTAGTTTGGAATCACACTGTTTATATGCCATGTAACACTGTATCAGTGAATTACTAATATAATACCACATGACCAGTCTAGACCATAGTGCCAATATTACTACTTGTATAAACTAGTTATTTACCATAATTGCATAAAATACATGTCCAGCTACACATTGACAGGGTTTTACATGGACTAGAATGTCTACTAAAAGAAAAAGGTGATGTTTTGGAAAGTGGAGAATTTGTTGTAGTTGTCTCCCACTTGACTTGCATTTCTACTTGATTTGACTTGAATTGAGACTTGCATTCGCGCTGACCTGACTTTGATCAGACTTGCCTCCAAAATTTTAAAAATGACTTGACAACTTGAAGTCCGACTTGGACCCAACTCTGCTATATTGGCATTACTTCATACCTCTATAATAAGCAGGGTTTGGGAATTGCCAATTGCATTCAATTTTCAATGGCGATTTTTGATGGATTTTTTCACCATCGATTCCACCTAATTTCTACCTAATTATACATGTAGTTGCATTTGATTGTCAGTGAATTGTTTTTGTTCTGCTAGCAATGTTCATTATTGTAAATCAAGTAAAAGACTCGTTGCTCAGTTCTTGTTTTTATATAAGAACAGGCGATATTGTGCATATTTATTATAGCAATAGTAGCCAAAATTAGTAAGAAAAATAAAGTGCTATATTTTAATTTTTTTTCGCAACTATTCACAGTGACTCTACAGTAAATTCACAGTAAAAATTTCACTTCAATTTGTTGCTAAAACTGTTAGACTGTTTTAGCTTTTAGCAACAAATTGAAGTGAATTTTTTTGTTTTATGTTTATTTTTATGTTATTTGCAATATATATCAATAAGTACCTGTTTATCTCATCTTGATCCATCATATTTCATTAACTATATTTTAAATACCAAAAAATGCATTGACAGTTGTTTTAACCATGTACGTTTTCTAAAAGCATCATCGATTGTAAAATCGACTGAAGTAGAGTCATTGATTTGAAAAAGTCACAATCGAATGCTTGTATTCTTTGATTTAATCAGCATAATTGAAAATCGAATGCAACAGCAGACCAAAGTTCCCAACCCTATCTATAGACATAGCTAAACTGCTTTGAGTGTAGTTAATAGATGCTAAACTGCAAGAAAAGTAGCCATCCACAAAATGTTTAAAATGCCCACAATGATGTCACCAGCAAGAGTTACCCGCCTCTATTTTGATGTCAAATCTCACAACATTTCTTTTGCTATCCAACTCTGTCACACAATAAAAATAGGTGTTTATCGCAAAATACAGTGGAACTTGCTTAATTCAAACTTCAAGGACCACCATAATTGGTTTGAATTAGGCCGAGTTTGAATTATGTGATCCCTTCATTTATATAATGACATGCATCACATGTACAGGACAACAGTATAAAAACGAATTTAGCTAAGGTAGGCTACAGTAAAGCAATTAGTGGGTTTTCCCAGCTTAGTTTGAGCGGAAACATATTGCAGTCGTAACTACTAATAACTACTAACTACTAACAACGATTATTAGGTGACTAATGCTGGCTGTGATAGTGTTATCATTGATTATAGCATGAGCCTAAGCCGCATGAAGTTTGAATTACAGACGGTAAGTTTGAATTATTTGAAGCCTTTTATATAGTGCTCAGCAGGGACCAAGGATAACAGTTTGAACTAACCAAGTTTTTGAATTATCCAAGGTTAAATTAAGCAAGTTCTACTGTATATCAAACAATTTTTTGAGTTTGCAACTTGATTGGCTAATATTAAATAGTGAAATACTTAAGCTCCTTCTACAGATACTATCTTAAAATGAGTCAGAGGTGAGAACATGATCAATATGCGATTACTGACTATCAATAATAGTTGCTGGTTAGTAAACCACAACTTTCACATGCTATTTCCAGAGTTGGGTCCAAGTCGACTTGCAAGTCAACAAGTCAAGTCATTTCTAAAATTTTGGAGGCAAGTCAAGTCGAAGTCAAGTCAGTGCTGCCTCAAGTCAAGTCAAGTCAAGTAACTTCTAAAATTTTGAAAGCAAGTCAAGTCGAAGTCAAGTCAGTGATGCCTCAAGTCAAGTCAAGTCAAGTCAGCTGTCATGCAAGTCACAAGTCAAGTCAAGTCAAAGTCAAGTCAAGTCGAAATGCAAGTCAAGTGGAAGACAACTTCAAAAAATTTTACATTTCCCAAACCATCATTTTTTTCGTTTAGTAGGCATTCCAATCCATGAAAAACCTATGCCAAGGTGTAGCAGGGCATGTACATGCATGTTATGCAATCATGGTAAAGAACTAGTCTATATAAGTAGTATTATTGGCACTACAGTCGAGACTGGTCATATAGTATTATATACTGTATATTGTAATGGTGATGCAGTGTTACATAATATGTAAACAGCACATGGTACAGCACAGAGTGTCCACTGGCCAGTCCTGCAATTTAACTCTAGTAATGATTGCACTGTACATTATATTCACTACTTACACCACACCTAGGCTACACTTACACTACTTGCACTGTGTGTACTTGTGACTATGCATTGTCGTTGTGTAGTCTCACGTACACACAGCCTAGATATTGCCTGAATTGTGTATCCTCATAGCTACCTTGATATACTCTGAGTGCTGCTAGTAGCACTGACCCAGTACAAATGATAAATAGGTAGACAATTGAGACCTTTTTTCCATGTTGGCTAAACACTATACAAAATTTTTATTTGCCAGATTGACTTGGCAGAACCCAAGTCAAAATCACAAGTCATTCATGTGTCCAAGTCAAGTCAAGTCAAGTCACATTGATGTGCAAGTCAAAGTCAAGTCGAAATCACAAGTCATTCATGTGTCCAAGTCAAGTCAAGTCAAGTCACATTGATGCGCAAGTCAAAGTCAAGTCAAGTCAGCAAGTTGGCAAGTCCAAGTCAAGTCGACTTGTGACTTGACTTGACTTGGCAAGTCAAGTCAAATCTATGACTTGGACCCAGCTCTGGCTATTTCACAGGAAGAGGCTGGAAAAAGGAAGGTCTGGACCCAATAAAATTTGCAATCGAGATTTACTCATTGATGTAACATATCTGCAATTTATCTTCAGTGCGCATTTTAAGTCTCTTTCAAGAAGGGCTTATTCCTTTCTCACTTGTGCTTGTAAACCCTCTGTTATTCCAGGTGGCTCAAACAAATCCGTTTTGTACTGTCCCTTGGTATATATTCGTAGCCTCCAAGTAAGGATTGTTTGCAAAGTAAGGTGTGGTATGAGGGGAAGGCCATATTTCTGCAGACCAATACATATATCATGCATATCGGTAGTCAAAATAGTGTAAAATGACTTTTAACAATGCTTCACGTCGTGACATCTCATTCGAAGTGAAACACTATCCGAACAGAACAGAAGTGGTAACCTGGTGTTGGTTGCCTCCATGAAATACTTAGCGAGTCGGTATGCTAGCAGACCTCAAATTGAAAGATTGGTACATTATATAGAGTGAAGAAGCACGTAGAAACAAGCATTGCACTGGTTATTCTGAAACCTGCAATTGATAAAGCTACTAATAATCAAAACCTGTTTGCTTGCGCCATCCTCTATCACACAATTATAGAAAAATGATGCTCTTTGATGAATGTTTTTCAAGAAAGATAATTCTAAATGAAGTTGCCTTATTCATAACCCATATTAATCAAGGAAATCGTGCTGCTGGGTCACAATCTCAGTCCCATCTATTTGCTCTTCTCAGTATATGACGAGATAATGTGGCACTGAGTCAAAATATTTTCCCATCCCACATTTCATGCAAGAGCTTTAAGACTGAAATCAATGTGACATGAGAGGAGGCAACCATTTTGGTTAACATGATGCTGTAATTAACAGTCTTACCGTAAATTGAGGTGTTACGGTGACATTGATGGTACCTAAGAGTGCGTCAGATTTTCAACAATGTTAACCGTAACAGATTTATAAAAGTGCAGTAATATATGTGATTGCACCGTTATGACTTTGATACTAATTGTTTGTGTTGCATCATTGCAGAAAGGTACGAGTTGACATGTTTTATCGCACTGGGCATCGTTGAGTCGTAGATGCATGGTGGTAAGATATACATGCTAATAGAAAGGCAGATGACCACATACCTTTGATAACGTACTAATATGGAGGCTTCTAGTGAACATAGCGGGGGCTCTCAAAGCTCACAACCAGACTTGGACTTGATGTACGAGAAAGTAACCATTGATCAGGCGGCAATCTTCATAGAAGATGCGATAAAGGTAATAGTTCCTCATTTTATCATTTGATAAATTAACTACTGTAGGTCTCGGTATTAGTATTGAGTGCTCGAATTTTCTCCAGATGTTTGTATGCCGTACTGATTCACACACATGCCAATTTATAATTTGGTGCTAATTTATTTGCTTAGTATCGTTCAATCTACCATAAGATTGATGAGATGTCTCTAAGAGTTTACAGATTCTACTACTCCAGATCTGTACAATGGTGAGTTCTGTATTTTTATTGGTATCTCGGAAAATTGTTGACATACTGATATAAATCCAATGATTTAAATTCATTGAACTTTTGTGTATTAAGAGAATAGGTCATTTTCGCCGGACAGATCATTCATAGTCCAGTCACAACTCACAACACTTAAGCTAGCATTCTGTGGTCACAAACAATCTGAAGCCTCTTCCCACTGTTTTCATACGGATGGTATCTATATGCAGGTATACGTAAGGGAATGTTTTGTTGTACAACTTTGTTGAGTGAATTTCCGGATTTGTAATCCAATTCTCTCCCATCTCCAGTGTACTTAGACTTTAACCACAATTTCATGTTTTGCAGGAGCATTCACTGTATAGTATTCATTATCCACATACTTGCTTTCTTTGAGACACCTTCATCAATTACTTCCACTTGGTCTTCCGACTTGAGGAAAGTCGGCAAGAGGTGGAGAGCTCCTTGTGGACTTCTAGAGGCTGTGGAGTTACTCTGTCTTCTCATACTTTTAGTAGAACAAATTTTAAAGGTAAGTTGGTGTTGATATCCAGTGGTACAAATAGTTGTTATTTTATATTTGTGTAAGCCGTTCTCAGGCCTCTGCGAACTTAAGCAGCCTCTGGAATTGCAACCTATGGTTTTATTTTTGGACATGGAAATGATCTAGCCATGGTCTAGTTCAATGGGGCTCTTACACAGAGTTTTACTGTGTATAAATACATTCCACAGACTTGGCGATGTTACCACTTACTAGATGATAGAAATGGACATCTCTTGGCCATATATCGGGATACGAAGCATCGCAATATCACATATATTTACATATTGTTTTATTGTCTTCTCTAATTTTATAGAGTCATTTTATTGGCTGGAAGAGAGTTAAACAGAGTAAGTGGATATTGGCAGCATATGTAATCTGCAGTGTCAGCATTATGGACTGTATAGTATCACTATCACTACAGTGTGCAGAGGTTGGTATGTGGTGGTTTGTTCGTCTAGCTCTAGAACAGGATATAAAGTTATGCATAGTAATACATATGTAATTGTATTCTGGTGACATTACAACAGACTGCTTATATACATGATGTGTACATAAATGGTGATGAAAATGTTGAAGTCCAACAGGTTTGTACTATAATTAATAGTACTATTCTATATGGTGTATTGTTTTACAGATGGTTAGAATACGCCGCTTGTTCCGTCCATTCTTCGTAATTCAAAGATCTTCCATGATGAAGAAGGTTTGGAATTGCCTTCGTAGAACTCTTCCAGAGATAGCCAGGTATTGGTTGTGTTATTCCCCCATATAATATGGTATCATTATATCTATTACTGTTACTGTACCATATATCTTACAATGTGTCTACATATAGGCCAATGCGCAGTCATGTAAACACTACTTTGTGGGTAACTGAATATTAATCTATTGTAGTTATATTAATTGTCATGTTATCTCCGATATCATATCCTGACATGTGAACCTATCTTTATTATAATCTATAAAATGACAATGCTATATTAATAAACAATATACATTGTACATGTACATTGTAGATTATAATGATATTAAATATTATAATAATTATATTAAATATTGTATATATACATGTACTTGTATGTGTTTATCATATTTCCAGTGTTTTGCTCTTTCTCCTGGCTCATCTCTATTTCTTTACTCTGTTTGGAATGTTACTCTTCCCTACTCCTAGAACTCAAGTAAGTTAGCCTAGAGTCCAATGTTTTATAGTATGTAGACTGAGCTCTAAAAGGTTAGGGGTAGCCTATATATTGACCCATTCACTACTAGGTATTATTACACTCAACTTTGTATATGATCCAGTGTGCTTACAACTATGTAATATGTAGAATATTACAATTTAATGTACATGATTAGATGACAGTATTATTGTATAAGTACATATGTGTATAGGTTGTGATGACGTGAAGTTGACTATGCAATTATGATGTAGTTGAAGTAATTGGGATTTCCCAGAATTTATTCACAGCAACACTCTAATATCAACATGTTATTTGTTATCTAGTTTACAGACACTGCAAGTAGTATGTGCATGTGCATGTACATGTACATGGTGTTTATTTTCAAGATTAGAATAGTAAATATTTACTTTTAAATGAGAAATGGAGAATAACCACAGTTTTGGTATTTTAGAGCTACTTCATTTGAGAATTTGTATTGCTCATTGTTTGCAACAAGTCATATTTATTATATAATGAATAATAAGGGTTCAAGTATGTTACAGTGGAGAATCTTGTATTCAGACTTTGAACTTTGGCTTGGACTTTGTATTTTGTACTGTTTCATCATATGGGCCCAAAAAACCCCACAGAAAGGAGATTCATAGTCAACTGATGAACATAGATTAGATGTTGTATTAATTCTGTCTTCCTATATTTAGCTCAGTTTTAAAATTCAAGTAGTTGAAACTTGATATAGGTACAATATACACACATGACCAACATGGGACCTTTTGTCAGGTGCTCTAAACTCAACATAGTATATACATGTATTTAGAAACATCTAAACAATATCTGGGCTATCCCACATTTTACTGGGTTTCTGTAATGTAATCAATTAATTTTTATCCTCTTGTGACAAATACAACAAATAGAATATAATAAATACATTGTATATATGGGCATATCCATTTTCCATTGGCCTGATTTAACTAGACGGATTGTATATTGTATGGTCTATAATAATTGTAGTCTCGGAGTACTACACCAAGTGATGGGCCAGGTCTGTTACTCCCCAGCAACTCTACAGGTGATTCTGGAAATCAGGTTAGATTTTGGCATATACATAATTAATTTCTGGATAAAAGTTCCCTGAACTTAATCTTCCCCAGAATAAAAATGGAAAGTATATATCGGGCAATGGTTCTAGTCACAAATAGTATGGTGTATCACATATACATGTACTTGTATAGTATAAAGATCTAAATGCACATGTAGTTATATCTAGAGTCAATATTCTGGTTGACTAACTAGCTACATGTACATTTACTTCTTTACTTTGTATTTAGTGTAGCCTTACTAAGACATTTTATGTAAATCCCTAAGGGGGGGGGGGTTTGGCCGTAAGGATGTAATGTTATCAGGACCATTGGCTTTGAATATTGCTAGCAGTGCTGAGCTAGAGGTGAATGTTTCATAGGTTATTCCCTACTGCTATATTAGTGGAGGGATTATAGTGTCACTGATCTAGGAAACTGATGGTATGCCATAATGATTTATACTGGATGTTTACATTGTATTCTGTTGCTAGGTTGCCATTGACCTTTAGCTTCCTGATTCAATTTTGTATTTGACTGCTCATAATCTTATACACTTTGCTCCATTACCATGAGGTCATGAACTATGTTATACTCTGTTTCATGATGTTTTGTGGACAACTTGTGATACCAAAATATTTACAGATGAGTTATACATTTTGTTAAATTTTAATGCCTCCCTTCCAGTCCTCACTGAATATCTTTATTCCCTGGGTCCCTTCTTGTTTTCTTTGAAAAAATTGTAGGTGCATGAGGGAATATAATTATGGATTTTTTTGTTGTCTACATGATTATATTGCAGAAATATTACATGCATATGAATATTGAGTTACGTGGTATTATTGATATGATGTATTGTTTTGTAATTTTATAGTTTTACCGTTAAATTTTTAGACAATAGAGGATGATTATTTTAGAAGTTTTAACACGTCATTTATTAACCTGCTGGTTCTGTTAACAACAGCCAATAACCCGGACGGTAAGCCATACATCCATAATTTTTGTTCTTAATAGCTTGTTATTTTCCATAAATTTTAGGGGACTTTTATTTTTGCCTATATACACAAGTGATTCTGCAACACACTGTAACACGACATATACAGCATGTAACACACTGTAACACGACATATACAGCATGTAACACACTGTAACACGATGTAATACAGCATGTAACACACTGTAACACGATGTAATACAGCATGTAACACACTGTAGCACGACATAATACAGCATGTAACACACTGTAACACGATGTAATACAGCATGTAACACACTGTAACACGATGTAATACAGCATGTAACACACTGTAGCACGACATAATACAGCATGTAACACACTGTAACACGATGTAATACAGCATGTAACACTCTGTAACACAACATATGCAGCATGTAACGCAGTTGATACTTATATTTTCCATCCACTTCCTTATTTGAGTATTCTGTTTATGGACTGAAGTTATTGAATTATTTGTTTTCGTGATAAACTTGTGACAACATGCCGCCCAGTTTGTCAAAATGAAACCATGAATGTGTCAGTTTATAGGGCTATGTATACATTATGTACATTCACTAGAAATGTAGAATTCCCAACTTCCTCGAATGACAACATGTTCATTTAATACCAATTCTGCCTTCCTCCTTCCCCTTCATGCACGTAAATTTACGTATATTAAAATTCACACTAAAAAGTTCTTGGTGTCTCATCGCTAACACGCAAATTAATTTTTTGCGACCCCCTTCGGAAAATAATTAATTTCTTTTCTTTTTTGCGACCCCATCGACCCACCGTCGCGAAGACACCTAGTATTAAAACATGTATTAAAACCTAAAGAGTACTATGCTCCTTGTCAAAGGATTATATTATGGTTATAAAACCATTTCATGATATGTTAGGTAGCAAACAAGGAGGTAGAAAACAGTGGGGACCTATTATAGAGAACATAATTATATAGAATATAAATATTTATAAACTACATGATTGAACTCATTTATTGTGTAGAAATTAACTTATCCAATGGTTTTATTCTATTTTAGTTATGATGCCAGCTTATCAGAATAACAGATTCTCTGCCTTATATTTTATAGTATTTTTAGTAATTGGTAAGTATTGATCTAAACTTGGTGTAGTTAGTGTGTTTCCTCATCATGATATTTCCATAAAATAATGCAGTGCAATGAATGCAGGTGGATATTTTTTAAATTGTCATGCCATATGTTTCTCACCTATATTCCAGAGCTTTTACCAAGTTGTGATACTTTTTTCAAAAAAAGTTGCTTGTTCTACTTGTTTTGGCTAAAGCGAGTATTCTTATTGGTAGGATTGTACTGTCTGATGAACATGCTGACTGCCGTTATATATAACCAATTTAGAGGATATTTCAAGGTGAGAATTATTTGTGATTGGTAAATTTTAATTGGTTCAAAGTCAAATATAGTCCACTGAGAGAGTTATCAAAACATTACATAATTGTGGTTAGCTAGTTAGATTTCACCTATTTTCTATTCCAAGTATCAATAGAAGATATACATGTAGGTAGGTATCATACTGTTTTATAGTAGCATGCATTCTTGAACCCCCTGCCAGTCACTTGCCAGCATATTACCACATTTTTCCTCTGGAGATTACTAATTATTTTGGAAAATTTGTTACAACTAATCAGGTCATTTCACACTAATGTTTCATAACATTGGGTAATGCTTTCTGTATCAGCTTGTCCTAAAATAATTTTGGAAAGAGGATACCATGCGTGTTCCATGACATTCATCAGATTTCTGATCATTTCCTTTTCCTTCACTGATTCTACCCATAAACATAGAATATTCCAAATTCTGTAAATTCATTAGTCTATTAGATGTAGAATTACAAATAGGCTTATATTAGATTATTTCTCATGTGTCGAAGATGCATTGTACTTGCATTATGTATACATCGTTATCTTCAGGTTCCTTCTTATTTTGTGAAATCATTTTCATTTACTCTCCAGTGGTCATAGTGTTGGAATGGTGTAATATTGTTTACTATGAGCATATGTTGGCTGTTTGTGTCACTAGCTAGATAATATCTCGTAATTCCCTCTGGTGTCCAATATTTATATGCAAAGCTGAAGAGGTTAATGGATGTAACTTCTAAATAGTAGAATATCTCTACCATCAAGTCTGGCGTGAATTTGATTACAGGCATATTTTTTCCATCGTCCAAAAAGGTGTTTCTACTGCCAAGCAATGACTTCTACGTGCATGTAGCCTATGTTGTAGGCATCAATGACTTCTATATACATGTATATTATAGGCGTCAATGACTTCAAGTTTATTCCGGAAACGTCTGGGAATTCGAGCTGCATACGAGATGTTGAGGCGTCGTCAGTTACGACTAGAGAGAATCAATATGGCCGTTCAGGTGCAGAGTGAAGCAGGTACCGGCATAGATTACTTTAGTTGTGGCACTCGATGTTATACTATACATTATATTGATTTGGTACATTGTGTTACGTGTACTGGGGAATGAAATGTGTTTAGTACATTATTTGTACCACTGTAAATTTAAAACGTTTCTAGTTGGTATTTAGAACAATAATATTTATAGCAGTAAAACAAAATATTGTTAGTTTCAAAGCCGATTCTTGACAAAGTCTGGTATTTGTCTGTTTACATAAACTTGCCAACTTGGGGAGTTTTGAACCTTTCTCCAGTACCTGTATATTTCGACACAATATTTTGCAAATGTAAGTTTAGTTCTATAGTAATCTTGGAAATTTTTCTAAATGGTCTTTCACAACCTGGAGTTTAACAGAAGTATTGTTCAAAAATAACTTTCCTAAATTCAGGTGTGTTACGGATTACCGTAAGCAACAAGACTAATAGTAAAAAAATTTGCTTGCTTATACTGGAGTCTACATAACATACTATTATTAGTATAATATTTTATACCTGTTGTCTCTATATTAACTATTATAGGTGTACCCAGGCAAGCCATTGTAGCTGCTCTACCAAAGCTGCGTATCAGTGAGAGGTCAAGGCGTCACCTGAACTCAGTTATGGCGACATACCCAGACTACATGTCGTCTGAACAGTTCCAGGAGCTATTCGACTCGTATGACAAGAAAGCAGCATCTCATGGACAGGTGATGAGTTAATACTCAGTAATTAGTTAATGGCAGTACAAGTAGTCAGTCACTGGTAGTGCAAGTAGTCAGTCACTGGCAGTACAAGTAGTCAGTCACTGGCAGTACAAGTAGTCAGCCACTGGCAGTACAAGTAGTCAGTCACTGGTAGTGCAAGTGGTCAGCCACTGGTAGCGCAAGTAGTCAGCCACTGGTAGTACAAGTAGTCAGCCACTGGTAGCGCAAGTAGTCAGTCACTGGTAGTGCAAGTAGTCAGTCGCTGGTAGTACAAGCAGTCAGTCACTGGTAGTGCAAGCAGTCAGCCACTGGTAGTGCAAGCAGTCAGCCACTGGCAGTACAAGTAGTCAGCCACTGGTAGTACAAGTAGTCAGCCACTGGTAGCGCAAGTAGTCAGCCACTGGTAGTACAAGTAGTCAGCCACTGGTAGCGCAAGTAGTCAGTCGCTGGTAGTGCAAGTAGTCAGTCGCTGGTAGTGCAAGTAGTCAGTCGCTGGTAGAGCAAGTGGTCAGTCGCTGGTAGTGTTAGTGGTCAGTCGCTGGTAGTGCAAGTAGTCAGTCGCTGGTAGTATGAGTAGTCAGTCGCTGGTAGTGCAAGTGGTCAGTCAATGATAGTGAAAGTAGACAGTCACTGGTAGTACAAATGGCCAGTTTCTGGTAGTGCAAGTAGCCAGTCGCTGGTAGTGCAAGTAGTCCGTCACTGGTAGTACAAGTAGTCAGTCACTGGTAGTACAAGTAGTCAGCCACTGGTAGTACAAGTAGTCAGCCACTGGTAGCGCAAGTAGTCAGCCACTGGCAGTACAAGTAGTCAGCCACTGGTAGCGCAAGTGGTCAGTCGCTGGTAGTGCAAGTAGTCAGTCGCTGGTAGTGCAAGTAGTCAGTCGCTGGTAGTGCAAGTGGTCAGTCGCTGGTAGTGTTAGTGGTCAGTCGCTGGTAGTGCAAGTAGTCAGTCGCTGGTAGTATGAGTAGTCAGTCGCTGGTAGTGCAAGTGGTCAGTCAATGATAGTGAAAGTAGACAGTCACTGGTAGTACAAATGGCCAGTTTCTGGTAGTGCAAGTAGCCAGTCGCTGGTAGTGCAAGTAGTCCGTCACTGGTAGTACAAGTAGTCAGTCACTGATAGGACAAGTAGACAGTCACTGGTAGTATGAGTAGTCAGTCACTGATAGCTGCTTATCTTACTTAGCATTTACTGGGTGGTTAGCAGCAGATCACAATAAACTCGACTTTGATGTATACATTAATTTGCAAAAAGGCAAAGCACAGCTGCATCCTTTTTGTTAATATCTTTGTATGAAGAACGCGCAAGATGTTGATATTTTGTACACAATGTGTGCTTTTTGGGGTTTGGCCTTAGCTCTAAAACTTCAAAATAACGGGTAGATTTGCTGATTGTAGACTGTAGTAAAGTTTGACTGAGAAATTCTGCTGTGATTTATTAGCATACCCACATTTTGGAGAAAATTCTAAATGGAAGCCGAATGCGGCAGTGTGATTCAGTTCAGTTTTTGTATTCAAATCGCACCTATCCCTTTAGCGTCTCCATTTCCGGTAATGGCTTGTGCCAGGTATGCGTGCATGTAAATATTGTGCCTCTTTCAATCTTTAAAATTTGATGTTATCGATGTCATTCGGACTTTTCTGCAGCCATCGTTGCTATCCATTGATGATTTGTTGTAGTTTTAATCATTGTTTCGCACTTTTATTGATATATTATTATAAATAATTAGTATTAAATAGTTAGAATTTTATTAAATAAAATAATCATTGCCGTCATTATAGTTAAAAGTGGAGTGTGACAACTCCGAAAATTGAACATGACGTTAGCGATTTGATTTGGTTTTTTCCTAAGTTAGAGAAAATCCGGAAAAACCAAGCAGTAGCAGACAACTTCTGTATCATTCTGTTTTGTTTTTTAAAATACGACAAAAAGATTAATTCAATTTCAAACGAAAACCGTCCAGCACTACAATAAATTGCTCTTTTTACTCAGTGTACATACTTACATTCAACGTATTAGCTGACTTTATTGGGTGTGTTATTAAAGACAGCAAATAGCGTATTACTCAACATGATGTATGTCCTATTATTCACTTTGTATACAGAGAACACGTCTTATTATGTCATTTTATTATTCACTCCAGTGTTCTCATGCTGTCACAAGGAAGTGAAACTTAATTTGAATTATTATGTGACAAATTAAGCTTGGAAAACAAAATAAAACATGTTTTATTGCCCCAATGCATAAAGAAAGCTATTTGAATTCATTAAGTAGTTGAATCAGGCAAATAAAAATTTTCAATTTTCACCATCCAGCTGGGTAGAATGAAACTGAACACATGTCAGCTGTTTATTGGATAATTAAAACATGCACATGCTTATTATATATTTATTTTGAATGATTACAAAAAAACTCTAATCTTGAAATTATAATCGTGTGCATGTCTAATTACTAGTTATTTAGTACATGAGAAAACTTATTGCCACCCGTTAGACCATTTTGCTGTTCTAGTCACAGTAAAAGTCAGTCAATATTGACTCTTTCTACATCTCTATGTTTATATGATTTTGTTGATTTATTCAATGACTTTAGGGGAAAATTGTAACATTTTAGTCGTATTAGAATTCCAATCATGGAATTTTCATGCATATATACATATATATGATTTCAGACTTTCCCCATTCCTTGGCTGCCAGAACATACCGTAGGTTTTAAGTTACAGCGTGTCCTCGTCCACCCGATGTTTGGATACTTTGGATGCTGCGTGGTGATCAGCAACGTAATTGTCATCTCGGTAGGTTGATCACCTTTATTAGCCTGACATAGTAAATGATTCGTGGAGGACCAACCAAATGTTCAGTACTGGTGGAAAGTTTTGACCAACCACTACAACACTGGTTGACTTGTGTTGACATATGTTGACACATGTTGACCGGTGTTGACATGTCAGTCATCATGGAATAAACCATAAAATTTGGGGAATTTTGCCACCGAATAAATTACTTATTCCATAGCTCTTATCCTTATTATTATCCAATGAAACAATGAGAGTTCAATTATCAAAACACTGGTGTTCATGTGATTAGGGTATCGCCCTTCCTCTGTCACTCGCTTCCATAAAATTGACTCATATCAGTCAGTGTACTACAGTACCTCGTAACTATTAACTTTCACTATCAGCTACATGCATGCTTGTATGTAAAGTAAGTAACTTGTAAAGTAAAATGCAAAGTATATTTTTACAATTTTAATGTTTCACCTTTATACAATATCAGTCCTTGTCTATAGCTTACTATGCGTGGGTGTGGCTCCTAAGTCATGTCACTGAGAATAATGAGCTGACAGGAAGTAGTACCTTATGTCATCATCGATCTATCTACCCAGTACATTGTTTTTATATTCGTAGGTGCTGTTCAGTACAGAGTATGATGTAGCCCTTGGGTCAGCTCATTCCTCCATACATGTGAGTGGAACAGTGCATTATTGCTGTTTGATAGCACTTTCCAGTAACTAGTACTATGCTTTGCTATGCTATGCTATGCTATATTATACTATGCTACGCTATGCTATACTATGCTGTGCTATACTACGCTACGCTATACGATGCTACGCTACGCTATATATTATATGTTACGGATGATAAACTTGTGCTATGTTATATACTATATGTTATAGTTGATGAACTTGTG
This sequence comes from Bugulina stolonifera, assembly GCA_935421135.1. Lineage (NCBI taxonomy): Eukaryota > Metazoa > Bryozoa > Gymnolaemata > Cheilostomatida > Bugulidae > Bugulina > Bugulina stolonifera. Next base: position 13,449,105 of record OW285193.1, on the reverse strand, counting down.
CTATGCTATATACTATAATATTATGTTATAGTTGATGAACTTGTGCTATGCTATATACTATAATATTATGTTATAGTTGATGAACTTGTGCTATGCTATATACTATAATATTATGTTATAGTTGATGAACTTGTGCTATGCTATATACTATATGTTATAGTTGATGAACTTGTGCTATGCTATATACTATGTCCTGGAGAAGATGCTACTTATGTGGGCCATCGGTAGGAAGAGATTTGTAGAGAGCAAGGTTGAACTGTTTGATAGCTTTATCCTATTTGCTCTAGTGGTGAGCAGATAACTCCTGAGTTTACTAATAATTTAGCCTCAGTTCATTTACTCTAATGTAGCACCCACCGTCACCAGAGATAGTGGAAGGGACTATCGTTCGCTCAATGATGATACCCTGTCCCTCCAAATACGCCCAATTTGGCGGTCCCAATGTTCCGCCGCCCACTTTCCCACCATCCATCTGCTGAGTTTTTGGATAGTGGTGAAACTGGCATCGCAGATCAACGACTGTATATTACGTACCCTGTAATAAGACCTCGTTTATTTTAGCATAACAGGTTTTTTATATGGGGCTTAGTGGTTAGAATGCTGAACCTTCATGCTGAAGGTCCCAGGTTCGAATCCCGGTCACGGTGGTGTTAGGAAGGGCATCCAGCCACAATTGCTCCTGTGCCTCAAAAGTCCTTGGGGTCATACAAACATGGCTTCAAGGCAACTCCTCTACCCCTGCCACAAAAGGCCCATGTCATCTGGGCCTTTTCTCACAGGGAGTTGGCCGCACTGGCACCTGGCAGTGTGAGCTGCAAGGGGCTGGTCACCCCGAGGAGTATAAGCCCGGTGAGTTTTTTATACGGGGCCGTTTTAAAGAAGCGTCTTTGATTGGTCCGCGGTGCACCAATAGTGATCGTGCATTCGTACACAAGGTAGCATAGCTCCATGTTTGGAGGCAGGGGACGGACAGTTTATTGCTGGAGTGAACGATCTTTCCCTCCACTGTCTTTGTCGTTACATTTACATACATTTACACAGTACTATGATATACTGGCTAAACAGTTTGATACTCTTTACTAAAGATCTGAGGCTAATCTTTATAAATTTTGTCTATGGAACCTTGTGTTAGTAGTTTACATCATCTACTTGTACTTTGGATAGGTAGTATAAAATATTAGTAGTAATATTAGTATTAAATATTAGTAGTAATATTAGTATTAAATATTAGTAGTAATATTAGTAGTGTTAGTAACATACAATTTATATATTATATATGTGTTCTACTCATGGGCACTAATAAGCTATTGATCATAATAAGAAGTTGTCCTCTCCCAATTTCTCTTCCTCTTCTTTTTTTCTCCCAGGGTATGACACACTTTTCTCAACTTTTGCTAGCCAAATATTTTTTGTGTAAATCTATGGGCAAAGTCATCAGCAATAGTTTGACACAAGTTTCAGGTCTCAAATCGCCCTAATACCAGAGATATGACCGTTTGAAAAACAGGTTTCGACTACAAGCTCTTTGGCGTTTTTCATTGTGCCGGTCATGTAGACAACAGGTAGACTTGACTAAAATTGATGACGGTTTCTCGGCCTAGTATAATTCGGATTCTGGTTGGTCAATTATGCTGACCTAGAAATGGAGGTTTGCCGTACTGTGTAATTTTGCTATGCAACTTGCAATAAGCCTGTGAGCTTTATCAAACAAAGGACCACGTAATAGAACAACGATGAAACCACGTATTACTGATCTTTACGACTTTATCCAAGGCTACACCCAGACAATAACAACCAGCGCAAACAGAAAAATTTGCAACTTAGTTTTAGTTTACAACTAAACCAGTATCGAAGCCGTTTCACAATAAACGGCTCTGAATGAAACAAATATTGTGGCAATAATTAATTATTCTCTACAAATGGGTTGTTAGCACCATTATGTATTTCTCAAAGACTTCTTGCAATCAGAGGTTAGGTCTGACACAACTCATTTCGAGTGCACTGACTGACTGAGTGCTTTTAATTTTTATCTGATTCAGTGATTGATTTTTGTTTTATCATTTGAAACTAAACTAAAACTTTTACTTGAATCAATACAGTTCAGTAAAGTACGAGTCTTATCGTGAACCAGCAAACTCTCTTTGCCTCAAACATTACGACAATTAATATATAAAAATAAAAAAATAATTATTTATATTTATAAATAAATAATAAAATAGTTTAGTATGTATATCATTATGATAAATAATTATTAACTAAACTTAATATGTGTTTGTAATAGCGATATAATGATAATATTAATTGAATAATTAATACAGATATATTTTATTAAATTTCATGTGGCATGTATATTTATTTTTAATTTTATATAGCAATAGTTCACAGTGCAATTTTTATTGTGTAGTATCATCATTTAGTTTTTCAAATTCTGTAAATTTACAATACACTTACAGCACTTATACTTGTACTAATGCTTATCTATGCTAATGAAAGCAATTGCACACAAACATACATGAAAATTTATTACTACAATTGCAATTATTATTTTAACAATAATATATTAATCATTAAAACTATACTCTACTTTATTAACATTATCTCCAACTAATTTACGAATAGGCCCTACTTTATTATCGCGAGATATAAGTACCTCACCAAGGATTAATAAATATTGTAACAATTATAATTTCCGTATTAGATGTGATGAATAGTGAAACAAGACGCATTTTTATTTAGCTTTGTTCCTTATATTTCAATGCTCATCCGGGCATCATCTTCAGAGAATAATTATCCTCTGATGTTGATCTTCGGATGAGCGTTGAAATACAAGGAACAAATTAAAATAAAAATGCGACTTGTTTTACTGTTCATAATAAAAATATTAGCTCACACTAGCATTTTCTAACAAATGTGATGAATAATAAACGTGAATGATATGATATAAGTCTACATTATAGAATATATGATATAACATTTTATCTAGTAAAGTAGGCTCTATATGGTGACTCTATGATAAACCTAAAGGATATTAACAAAAATAAAATTTAAGATTAAAATTTATTTAGTAGAGCCTAGGTATATGGTGAATCTATGATAAACCAAGATAGTTATTATAAACCTGTGACTGATTAATAATTAGTTATGGTTTATTTCATATTTGGGTCAATTGTATAGTATTAAAAATATATAGATATAACATAATTTATAAAATACATATGATAAAATTGGGTTTCGTAATATAAGCTGCCGTTATTTATATTAACCTAGACAGGTATAGGGATGCTCTTTATAAATTTATAATAGCACTTATAACATGTTCATCATTTACTAGTAATCATAACTGTTATGCTATTCAAGGTTTATAGAGTTACTTTTAGGCCTACATGTATCAACATTTCAGCTATTTTATTATCAATATCATTAGGAGTGTATCATGCCTAATCTGGTATTTCTGAGACCATGTTATGATATGAATATAGATTCGCCGCCTATCGTTGTAGCTAGTGCATATTATTTGTAATATAGTGATTTTACGTTTTGTTTTTAAGGAGAGGAAAGTCTCGTACACAATAGGAAACATCACAATAAGAACATTATTGCCTACTCTTCTACAGGGGCAAGCTGCTGCTTATTGCAAGATGATGGCATTCCAGCATGGATTATCCATAATGCATTTGGTCTTTGTGATGAGAGGTAGGCAGTAACTTCAGACTATATAAACTATGCAAGGCCTGTTGCTATTAGAACATTTGAAGTCAGATGTATAGAAAATGGTCATAAATGTCCACAATGCAAGCTATATTTTATCAAATTTTGTCAAGTTCTTGTTCATTTGGTGCTTATATCGCCAGGCCACTGTTTGGGTAGCATTCTTAGCCCACCAATCAATGCACAGGTGATGGCAGAACTTTTCAGACTCCTATGTTGTGTAAACTACTAAGCATCCATAAATGAATGGTAGCCTATATATATATATTTGTTGCCATCAACACTTGGCTGTCAATCCATATTTTTCAGGTCAATTTGCAGCCACAAATTTGATATGTAGCTTTCTGTAATTTTAGATTGACAGGTGATGGTGTCATCATTATAGATGAGCTTGGCATGTCCTCAAGCCTCCATCATGTAACAGCTCAAAAGTCACTCCGCCACTATTTGGTGTCTACTCTCACCTGGTTGATTCTACAAGAACGCATTTACCGTAAACCCATTGCAAGAAGTACAAGTAGATAGTGTGATGATGCTAGCATCTACATGTATCTAGTTTGAATTGCATTTTGTTACCTTGGGTTCGGCTACGGCAATAACATGCTGTACATGAACTATTCAAGATAAAACTTATTGATGTTGGTGTGTGTCTGCTGACCTTTAGCATCTTTATCTGTATGTTAGGATCGACAAAAGTATTAATGTTTTTATATTTCTTAGGTTTACTTAGCATAGATTTTCTGGGAGGTTACAATTTATTTTTCCATGCCTGAAATGTCCAAGTATATTTTGAAACTACTGTTTTTATGCAAGGAGTTTGCCTTTTGCTTGTGTTTTCTTATTCAAAATTATACCTGTAGTTTTATCCTGGTACTTGCTTGTATTACTACTTGCTAAAATTATTATAACAGCTGTGGGAATCTAGATATTGCTGGCCAGACACCCACCTAGGCTGTCATTAAACCCACAGCTAAGCGAGTGCTACAGAGAATTGGCTATTATCATACATGATATACAGCTGTGCAACATTTGTAGTCATAGTTTGTGAATATAACTGTACTTGTATCTGGTGATTTGTGTTCTACATCATAAAAAAAAGGGTAAATGTTAAGACTCCTACTATTAATATAAGCATACAGAACTGGTAATTGTTTCAGCCTTATAAATTGAAATTGTGTAGTTCCAACAGCAGCCAAGTTGCCTTTTTAATATTCATCTCTGCTAAAATACATGTAGATATTTGATATACCCAATAATGTATACATTGGATTTAGCTTTTTATACAATCATGTAACTAACTGTCGTCACTATACTAGTACATCTAGTCGGGCTCTACCTACAGGTGTAGCAGAATAATACCATATTTCACAGCTGTTTCCCATATGCAATGAACTGGTTTCAAATATTCCTCCATGTAGCTTAGGTTGTACAAGTGTCTATTAATACTGGAAGACCTATGTACAAGTCGCAGCTGGTAGTCCAGTTCTAGAGTTATTTTTAGAAATGTGTCATTCTGTGAGACTGTTTGCAGTGAAAACTCCATTACTAACTGTACAAGCTGCCTAGTTCTTTCTCTCTACCAAATTTATTATTATTACCTGGAACATCTTTGAATGACCAATGTATAATATTCTAGCAATGCATTTATTTTGAAAATGCAGATACATGTATATAGCTTACACATAAGGTTACATAAACAACTAGCCATTAATATGAAAATCATAAACACTATTTATACAAATGTACAATGACCTACGTTTATACGTACATACATGCCTTAATGAAACCATTTAATGCAGATATAATGTGTAAAGCCATAGGTTGTCCACTAAGCATAGAATAAAAGGCTGCATTGGTGACTGAACATTGGCACAAATGCTAGTACACTGACACTAGTAAAAAATTTTGACAACTAGACATGTCACAGTCTGTGACATGTCTAGTTGTCAAAATTGAATCTTTGATATGTTCATCTGTGACTCACAGATGAACATATCAAAGATTCAAGTTTAGTACAATCGCTGCAGTTAATGAACATCACCATAATTGAAGAACAGTCTTCCTTTATCTTTACACAGCTATTTTCTAAACAGGAGTTCGAAAATGGGTGTGTTGGATTGTCTAATGTGATGGCTTATTTACCAGCTGCTCATTTGCCATGTCCCAACTGCCGTTTTCAAACAGTAGCCACACAGTTCTGGCTGAGAGTTGACCTTTGCGGGTATCTGTTACCAACATCTGCTGCATGCATTGTTGCAGTGACTCCGCATAGAATCTACAGTGGGTAGTCAGTCAAATGTTGGTACCATTTCAACCTCTATAGATTAAGGCACTACAATGAAAATATTCGCTGTGATTAGTATGATAACATGCAGAGTCCGAAACTGCTAACTGGGTGAACTTTAAAATATGTCATGGGATAACAGAAGTGACAGGCATAAATCGAGTTATTTCCTTTGGGTAGTCATGAGATGGTTGCTAAAATTAACAAAGTCCTGTGTGAAATGGCAACAGTTGAAGAGAAGCCACTATCGAACTATAAGTAAAAATAAATTTTATCATAATTACTTCCTATTAGACCCAAAGTTTCAATATATCATACATTGCATGAAAGGCATAGTAGATATTATAGTAAACTGTAACTTGAGAGCCGATAAATGAAAATTTTGGTGAATTAAGTAGTTTTTGATGCCAAATAGTTCATGGCAGTAGAGGTACAGCTCCTTGGACAATTGGCAGCTGACTCCGTGATGCACATGGTATTTGCACAGGGAGTGATACCAATGTCTGTGTGTACTTCTCCGTACTAAAAATTTGAGATTTAAAACGACTCAAACCTTCCCAAGTTTTGACATTTTTCATTGTTACATGAAGAAGCTAAGGAATACTCTGAACGTAAGTTAGGGTATGCTCCACTGACCAGAAGAATTATAGGCCTAATACCTGAGTGGATACAACAAGAAATTAAATCTAACGAACCATTACCGCATTGCATGAATTAGTTGAAGAGAAATACATGCTGATGAATGAAGCCAACTTGTTTATCATGAGAACATGATTTAGTTTATTTGCGCTTGGCAGGTTGAGTTTGAAGAATTCAATTATTTTCATATGGTTTAGATTATTAACCTGATCAACGGCTTTAAGCCAAAATATTAAAATTAGACAAAAAAATTAAATATAGATTCTAACAAAACAATAATTTATACATGGCCTATTTATTATTAAATATCATTATTAATTATGATTATATAATAATATTATAATTATTTATATAATATATAATTACAATAAATGTTAATATTATTATATTATTATATTATATAAATCTCATATTTATGATATTAAATTATATTTATATTATATTATCATTTAATATGGCAATAATGAATAAGTAGTATTAAATATATATTTTGTTATTATTTATATTAAATGTACATACGTTATAGGTCTGTACCACCACGATCCATCATCCATCCATCCATCTCCTACTGCATCACCGAAATTCTTGATCTAGATGTTCATTGTCTGTGATTGATTGTCATTGTCTTGTGATTGTTTGTTGAACACTACACTGAACAGGTATGCCAGTTTTACAGACAGAAGAGTACTTGAGCAGAACAGATCAATTAAAATTGAGTTGAGTGATTGCAATGAAGCACGATGTGGAAGCCTATAGTCGATAGTTCACTAGATTTTGCACTCTGCATTTCATTGCAACTAGACGTAAAGTTACTCAGGAAATTTAAATTCCTTCTACTTGAGCAAGGTTTTAGCAACAAGAAAATGGGTCACAACTTGCAACCAATTGGTGATCACTTCACAAACCAAGTCGGCTTTGTCAATAGGAGTTGTCCCCTCTTTTCATAATAGTCCGGGAAGTTCCAAATTATATTGAGTTGTCTACATGACCGGCACAATGAAAAACGCCAAAGAGCTTGTAGTCGAAACCTGTTTTTCAAACGGTCATATCTCTGGTATTAGGGCGATTTGAGACCTGAAACTTGTGTCAAACTATTGCTGATGACTTTGCCCATAGATTTACACAAAAAATATTTGGCTAGCAAAAGTTGAGAAAAGTGTGTCATACCCTGGGAGAAAAAAAGAAGAGGAAGAGAAATTGGGAGAGGACAACTTCTTATTATGATCAATAGCTTATTAGTGCCCATGGTTCTACTCTCTCTGTATTAGTTATCCTCTGGTAGTAACACACTGGTACCTGAATATTAGTAAGGTGGCACTCCACAGGAAGATCTGCAGACGCTATGTTGGTGTTACTCTACTTACAGCTAGTAGTTACATTGTACACAGTAATGAACTTCTTGTAACGTATATTATTTGTTAGATAAAATAGTATAATATACATGTGTATGATGTAATTATATCATTACATTATACAGTATACACATATTATTAAATGTGTGTGTCTATTGCAGGTGCTGGAGATAGCATTTCTTTCATTGTATGGATCTCAAGTGTTCCCCTTTGGAGGAAGTCCAAGTTCCGCGGTAACTGAGGACCGCGTCATGTGGCAGCTCGTTAAGACTATAAACCTACTCATTATATTTAGACTCATCAGGATCCTGCCTCAAATTAAGGTGAGATATAGCCGTGTGTAGCACATGATATACTCTAAATATGGCCTTGTATAGCACACAATATACTCTAGATATGGCCGTGTATCACTCATGACCACTTGTTGTTGCTTGTCTAACTGGCTACTTCCACTGAATGTAGCTCCAAGGTATAAGTTTTAGTCATAGCAGAGAAAATCGCCACCATACTCCTGCAATGACTAATTATTCTGCTGACATCATCATCACAGTATTCCATTCTATGCAAGGGAAGACAAATGATCTAATAGGCTATTAAGATATAGAAGTTGGTTTCAGCCTGTTGAATTTGGTTAATCTTCTGAAATCCCCGCATATTTCAGCTCGCATCATCGATACAGATAGAATGATTTTGTTTCCAGACATTTTATTGGCTGTTTACGATCGTATTAACATGCCACTGATTGTGTTTTGGTAACGTAATGCGTACTGAGAGCTTGCTCTGCATCTTGACTGCAGTCAGTTCTACCTATGTCTACAGTATTGCATTTCCTCAGATGTAGATCTGTATATATCTCCTAGCTACCCGCTTAAAGCTTTGTATTCCTTAGTTTGAGCGCATGTTTTAATTTCTTATCCTGGTTTTCTCTTGCCGAGCTGTAGCTTAAATCATATAACATGTTAGACGTGGCTCCCAAATTATTTAGGAGTTGCTTTCTTTTATGAAAGTAGTTGGTAACCTCAGTGATGATATGACTTATTTAATCTTGACGATGCTTATGATTACAATGGCTGTGCTAGCTACTCACTAACACACTGCAGTATAGTATGTCATTTACTTGTGAGCTTCGTAATCAAAGCCGAGCTAACACAGGAAAAAATCACAAATTACAAAATGGATTTGGATTGGCGTCAGCCATTTTATGGACACATTCTTTTCTGTGATGATGACCTACACTTGTGTAATTAAGATTTGGTAAATGAAGGAAGAAATTATCTGCATTGGCTGCTAAATGTCGTTCTGCAGGTGATAGTTACAAACTTGGTGATTTTACTTCCCAATATTAATCTCAAGTAATAAAGTAATGATCTAAAGAGATCGGCATATGTTCTAATTTGGGGTAGAGAAATGGTCTTCACCATTCCGTTTCCAGCATGTCTAAGTAGTGCCAGTAGGTAATAGCTACATAGTGATGACTTTCTATGGAGTATCAGTGAATGTATCTTTTCATAGAGGAGACAATTCAATGACAGAGTGACTATATTGTGAATGTACAATTGCACATATACACATGTTTTGTGTTATGTCTGTGTATGTACATAAATATATATTTCGATGCTAAGCTGCAAACTGTTTGGAAACATCATGGCCTATAGTAAAATTAATTTGCAGTTGTCTCGCCTTCTATGTGGTATTCTGTCATGTCAAGGGAAGAAAATTCTGCTAACCTATTATACAACGACTAGATAATTAAAGGGATGACAACTCCAATGTGTCACAAATGTGCACTGCATAGTTATCATTGAATAGTGGCAAACTCTAGCAGTCTTGCTAACTCTGTAGTCTTGCTGTGTGCTTTGCTGACAATGTCATTTACATGTAGCTGTGGCTCTACATAGAGCCATTATGTCTCCCATCCACCTGTCTAATAAATAAGAACATGCATATATTAATAGAAAAATCCTTATATAACCTCTAACGAACTGTTGTGTTCAAGTGCTTCCCTTTGATCCTGTTTACTCTACTAACTATGGTTTGATCTTGTTGTAGACAATGTCTCTAGTTCTCATCAGTATGCTGGACATAGCTAGAAATCTGACACCATTTGGAGGTCTTCTATTGGTATGTGACCTACATGTATAATTTACCCGTCTTTCGGTTTAATGTAGGTATCAACTCTCCTTACTATGTCTGTAGATGCTTCGGAGGTCTATGCAAAAAAACATTATTATATACGAGGTACTGATTGAGCCCAGTGATTAAACTTTACTGGTGCCTGTACCATGTTTAGTAAGGTCATGAATAGTCCATTAATAGAATGTTGTACATGTATATTACATTAGGTATTTTATACTGTATAAGAGACAGAGGTAGTACTTGTCTATCAACTTAATAGAATGTACTAATGAGACCAGAATTTGCACAATCATAGAGCTCTATTGCCTACTAATATGTAGAATCCCAATTTGTACAATATGTTACACTCAGCTGCTGCCCAGTGTTAAGGCCATTCTTTGGAGTTATCGTATACTGTGTATTGTTATCTAAAGGTAGAGTAACTCTCATACTGTAAGATGGTCTTTGATTGATTAGCAATTAGTACCATGCTATCATTACAGGCACTGTACTATCTGTTTGCTATACTTGGTATGGAGTTCTTTGAGGGTAAAATCACTGCTCCAAACGCTACCGCAACAAATCAACCAGACATGAGTTCCCCCGAGTATACGTGTGGAACTTATGAACAGTTACAATATTGGGCTAATAACTTTGATGACTTTGCAGTAAGTTGATCTAGAATAGTTAGTTTCCATGACAGTCTACATGTGCATGCATATCCATGTATCATGTGCTACACATGAGTCAGTCATTCATCTGTTAAATTGTGTCAAAGTGTGCCGATATTTTCTCTCACTGTTATTTTTTGGTTTACAATAGGGATTTGGAACGGTTATTAATGAGGCACATTGCCTAATATCATGTGTTTGTATATTTAAAAATGGTAGTTGTCTTCTCCTAATAGGCTACAAAACTTGATATACACACTGTTAAATTTCAATTCTGTTATATAAATTCTACTGTAATATATTACTTGTCTACTTTCTCTGTATAATGTATCTATACAGGCTGCTCTAATAGTTCTATGGAACATCATGGTGGTGAATAACTGGCACATATTCCTCAAAGTATACTCTGAGAGGGTAACTCCCTGGTCTCAACTCTACTTCATTATATTCTGGATCTTGTCAGTTATTGTCAGTGTCAACCTGTTTACTGCCATTATATTAGAGGTATGTTAATAGTCTATGTCTATGCCATTATATTAGAGGTATGTTAATAGTCTATGTCTATGCCATTATATTAGAGGTATGTTAATAGTCTATGTCTATGCTATTATATTAGAGGTATGTTAATAGTCTATGTCTATGCTATTATATTAGAGGTATGTTATCAGTCTATGTCTATGCTATTATATTAGAGGTATGTTATCAGTCTATGTCTATGACTCTATGCTATTAATGTATATTAGAGATATAGCCTACTATCGGTCTATGTCTATGCTATTATATAGCAAATGTTAGCAAGAGGTCTATGGGTGTACATCGATGTGCACATATTATATCTCTGTGCTATTTCCACTCCATGTTTTGGGATTTTCTCAATTAATCCACCTACTGTAAAACTCTCACTTTATTGAATAGTATAGCGATTTTGAGATATTTAATAATTAATATTGTCATCGTGTGTTACCATATCCAGTATATTTATGGGATATTCTTTTTAATTTCAATTCGAAGTAGTATACTGAAATTTGCAAAAATATCCATAGTGAGAATGTTGAGAGGTGTTGGAGTTGTCTATTCAACTATCATGTGCCGACAACTCTCTAGTATCAGACTTGTTCATGTAGTACATTGTATATGTTTGTAGAATTTTATAATGAGGTGGGACAGACATCAGCTACGAGTAAGATCAATGAGGGAAAGGTCAACGTCCTTAACTAGCACTTTCTCTACCCATAATCCTTTGTCGGTGCACGAGATGTTCAGGTACGGCGAGTAATACACTTGCATGTATTTCTATTAATTATAGTGTATGGACTCAACTCAGAGTACGAGTATATAGACTTAACTTATAGTTTAGGGACTTAACTTATAGTTTATGGACTTAAATCCTGTAAACTGGTTTCTGGTAAGTCTAATTAGTTCTAATGTTTGCCAAAGCACAGCATCCCAGTACAGAGAGTACTTTTGCTCAGTGTGTCTGTTGTTTTTCTCTCTCCTAGCATTATTATAATGTGCTTATTTTAGACCAGATATCGAGGAACCTTCAGAAGATCAGCTACTAGTTGAACTTGAGAGTAATGAGTATATCCAGTTCCCTGGCTTGTAGTCCTCCTTTACTCGGTTGTCATGACAACTAGTTCTAGTCAGCATTGTGAGCAGTTAATAGTAACACTGTGTGATAGCTATCCCATCTACACATCAGTAGAAAGACAGTATTAACTCTATGTGATGGATACAAGATGGCCGTCGATAAGGCTGTTCCTAACTAATGTAAGTTATTTCCTCTTTTAAAATATTTTATGACAACATTATTTTTTAAAATTTTATTCCAATCCTAATATTGACTCATTTTAAGAGGAACACAGAGTTCCTAATCTATTTTTAGTTCAGTAGTATTATTGCATTTCTACTTACATGTATGGTCTCTATTTATAGTAACAGATACATAATACCCACCATTATATACACTTAGATGTATCTGTATATTATGTGAACTTGTATATAGTTTGTTGGAATCATCCGATTTCTACCACCATTAGTAAAGTTAAAGTATGCATGCCAGTATTTTAATGATGGATAAAAGTACAAGATGCGTGTTCTATGTGTGGCTGCATGGCGTTTTTGGCGTTGTTCTCGTGTTATCTCAGAAGATGACACCTGCGGAAAAGTCAAATATTAGAAAAAATAGAAAATGTTTCTTGTATTTTCATTCCCTATAAATAGTTGCTTTGTCCATGACCAGGTTTATGTAATGGGGTTTTATGTAGAGGTCAGTTATAGTTGTACCCTAAGCTTCTAATACCTACATACATACATACATTGTATATCCTGTTATAATAACATACAGTAGTATCTAGTCGTTACTACCAAAGTATACCATGCATAGATAAGAGTACTAGAGTGTGAATGTACTATATCATTATTTGTTATATACATGTAGGTAACTCTTCTAAGATGAGCTATCCACTCCCATAGCAATGTGTTACCAATAAGGAGTTGTCATCTGTGTGATTTCAGTAACAACAAATTATTCTAATGCTTCCTGTTAACATTATCATTAGTGTAGACCTAAAAGTGATATTATTGTCATTGACTGTGAAGTGTTACCCTCAATGTGTCTAAACAAAACTTAAGGTGGGCTAACTCCAACAACACAATGCTGGTGGCACATTGCTCTATCTAAGTAAATGGTTTTTGAGAAGGCATTGATTACAGACTTAGTACACTCATTCAGATGAGTGGTATATTTTATAACATACTCCAACTTGCTCAAACTTTATTTTGTGCACAAATATATTAGTCTTTACAGTTTACGCAGACAAATTGTGTTACTATTTTATCACTGCGACTATAAGATAGTTACTATTTTATTAGAATGAGATACCTTAGTTAAAAAAATAAATGTATATTTAAATATGATGGGCTTTTAGTAGTTTGTTATTGGTGTGGTATAGTAATTAGACTTTTCAATTTAAAAATAGTTTTGATTGGTTGAAGTCTTCAAACATTCACAACTGCTGTCTGCTCAGCGCATTCTACTTTCCTCAATTGGGTTTGGTGAATATTAGATAAAATCCTTGCAACTGCAGATAAACAATTATTGCACTAATTTGAAATATGTTATGGCCATCATTTACCTGGATGCCGTAGCCATCAATACCCTAGCAGAACATAGGAATTTCCCAACGGTTGTGTTCAATATATAAGTAGCAATTTTCCATGATTACATCGCTTTATTGTTTAGTTGACTGATTATAATATTCATAGTGTAAATATTTGGTTTCATTGTACATGTACTTGTACTACCAATTGGAAAACCCCAAATGTTGTTATTCTTGGAATTCCCATTCAGTCATTATTTTGTTCTAAGCCTTGTTGCAGCAGGCTATTCATTTCATTACTGGACTTCACAGAGAACACTAGCTAATTTTATACTCTCTCTACACTTGTCATAACATGCCACAGAGAAACTTTGATGCTATTGAGGGTGAAGAAAGACTTGCTATAGAAAACTATGTACCAGGATATGACTGGATCCCGGGGCGGTTTGGCCCACCTCCTGGAATTGCAAAGGCTAGGAAAGATGAGTTTGGTAAGTATCGACTGCCTTCTGTTATGCAACAAGAGGGTTTTACTGAATGTAACTCGAAAGTCTACTTTCCACAATTTAAAATTGAAAAAGATTCAACATGTAGATGGAGTCTGAAATTTTGGATTCAAGTTATAATGGAGGAGTATCCTACAGAGCGACAGGGACTCCCATCCTCATTGCCACAGGTGTATGATTTGGTTACAGATGATATTTAAATTCTAAAATCTGGTTATACTTACAGATGCAATGAATGACAGAGAGTACATGTATGCCTTTCTGAAACTTCCACAAGAAGAGAAAGAGTCACTCATGGTTTCTGAGGCTGAGAGAAGACGGACGTTCACCGCTCACTGGCCAATAGAAACCATCGTAAAGGCTAATGATTGTGCTAAGGAAGGTTTCTACTACACTGGTGTAGCAGATCGGGTACAGTGTGCTTTCTGTGGAGGAATAGTAAGAAACTGGGAAAGAGGAGATGTACCAAAGCTTCAACACAAGAACTTCTTCAACTACTGCAAGATGGTGCAGAGTGAGTGTACAGATGCCTTAATACATGTATGCATGCACGAAAATCAAACATTACTAATATCTACACTGTGTAATTGCCTGCTGCCGTGAATGAATCTTTGCGATATTGGCTATCATATACCATTTGTTCTGTATTTCTAGACAAGCCGTGTCAGAATATCCCAATCAATGAGTGTGGACTACCAAAAGGCTTCATGGCTAACCAACTGAGTAGCTCTCTCAGAACTGATGCTAGTAAGTTGTTACCAGACTATGGTTACTATAGAATATGTACACTATTGGGTTCTGGTATTGGTATTTTATAGTTCTACTGGTTGATGTTATTGACTGTATATATACTAACAGTATAGTATTGTTATAGAGCCAGCAATACTTGGAGACCTGAACATCAACACAGTGAGACCCAAGGATCCATCACTATCTGTGTTCACCAAGAGAAAGGATACATATCAAAGGTATTCAGATAGTAGACCTGTCTCTGCAGATAAATTATGTGAAGCTGGATTCTTCTATGAAGGAATGGGAGATAAAGTGAAATGTTTCTGGTGTGATGGCGCTCTGGAGATGTGGAGTAAGGCAGATGATCCATGGGTAGAGCATGCCAAGTAAGTCTATTAGTACTTATATTATGGTACTATCTTCCTACTGACTTATGTATTAGTGTGCACAAAATATTTGCTATTGCTTGTAACTGCCAAATAAGTCTGCAGTAATATAATATTGATGCTGCAATTATGTTCTTTCAATACATGTTATTGTAGATGCTCTATGGGTGTACATACAATTGTATATCGATATATTCAAACAGGTGGTACCCTGGATGTACTTATGTCCAGCAAACTAAAGGACTGGACTTTATTAGAAGGGCCAGATCTACCATGACCCCAGATAGTATCAGTACAGCTGAGAGCTTAGCCTATAACAGAGGAGACGTCTCCTTCCTTGGTAAGATTCTAAGTCTATACCCTTTAACGCTAGCTATATACTTGAAGTCAAGATTTAGAGTGACCTGAGATTTTTAAACAACTTCAGTAATGTCTGGGGTCTCATTTAGACAATCTTTGCTACATTTGTCCTGTAATATTCTATCCTTTTCCATGCTTAGTAATCCTGACACAGTTATAGGCAACTAAATGTAGGCCTATTAATGAATTTGTTGATGTTAGGGCTGTAACAACCAGGAGGGGGGAGGGGCAAGGTTGGCATCTGTTTCCCCACCCATCGTCACAGACAAGTGTTTTAATGTCAGTTTTCGCAGCCTAAGATGCAGTATATATTATACAGATTTCTTGTTAACGTTATGTCGATTTATAATTACATGTTGTTTTGTTAGCGTGAACCCTGGGAGCTCATTGCTTCATCCACCGGCTAGTTGCTACAGCCCTGATAATATTATATCATTGGATTTTTCCACAATTACAATATATCTCTGTTCATAGCATAGCATACCACCCCATGCCATGGAGCTATCCAACACTCATGGGAAAATTCCACCCAATACAATATCGTTATTACAAGTCATGTACTCTGTTGGAAATTCCCCATTATTATGTGGGAATTCCTAACTAGGTGGACACATCATACAGTATATACATGTACTTCATACAATATAGACTATAGAGTATAGAGTATTGAGTATTGTAAATTTATGTAGATGATTTGTCTAATTGTATTGGGTTGGGATTTGCGAGTTTACATATTGCTGTATTGATGTATATGCCAGTAGCTACATGGTGTTTAAATTTGTTTACCTTCCAAATTGTGTGTGCCATACCACTACCCTACCAAAAAATCTGTCACATCTTAGCTTCTCACAAAAGGACACAAGTGAGTTTTTTCCACATATGGAATGAAATGAAATTAGGGGTAGCTGGTTATCTCTCTATGTAGTAGCTGTTGAGCACCCTGCACTGTCAGTTTCTAAGTCTATTTTAGCTGAGAAAGTCCACATTGGTGAACCAGAAATCAGAGTGGAACAGCTAGATGGGTTCCAGTTCTGTAGGTCCATGAGCTATCCTGAAGATGTGATAAAGCAGGTGTATGCAGTTAATAAAAGTGAGTGTTATGTACACAATCAGTATATTATTCATTTAATCATGTGTCTCCCCATTACATAAGAATATCCATGAAACAGCACTAGACATACACAGAATATTCTATTTACACTTGTATATTCTAGAAACTGTAGCTTATAGTAATTATACATACATGTACATGTAATTATACTGAGTAACTATCTTGTTTATAGATAGAGAGTTTACAGTTGAACAACAGACTCAACTAGTTGGCATAGTGCAAGACCTAACTGAAGGCATCCACACATCTTTCAGTGAGTTTCTAAGTTATAAAATCTAAACATAAAATATTATATCAACACATCTATGCTGTATGTGCATGCAGTATTATCCACTATGTATAGCCTATTCGTTGTTACTAACTTGTAGATCAATTTCGAGAGGAAATGGAAAACAAGAAGAATGAGAGCAGCACTGGCATAGAGCAGATGGACACTACAACACAACCTGGCAGGTGAGAGATCTGATTGGCTGATGGTTATCCAATCATATCCATATCTACATGTACACGTAATAGACTGCACTACTAGCTGTTAGTGTACATGCAATTGTATGTAATTATGTATATTATATTCTATAGGAGAATAAACCTTCCAGAATTAATAGCAAACCCCAACGAACCTTCTGACCAGGACTGTAGGGATCTTATTGAAGCAGTCAAGTGTAAAATATGTAGAACAAGCATGGTAAGTGCAATGGTTACTTCACCCCTTCAGACACCTGCAACAACTATGCAGCATGTTTTTACCTTCCATACTATGTGTGTATTACGTGTGTTCATAAGTTAAGATCACTGTATATTACACACATGTTTATGATATTTCAGGTCAAAGCAATAGTCCTTCCATGTGGATGTTTCTGCTTGTGTGAGGGTTGTAGCTGTGGAAATCTTCCAGCTAGGTGCCCCCTATGTACAAAAGCTGTGCGTGGAGCTTTAAGACCCATTTTAGTCTAGAGGACACAGGGCAACAGTGATTGGCTGATAGCCATGTTGGTACACTGGACTCATAATACCAATGTACACTTTATTATCTATAAAAGCAGGACTTGGTCACCTTTAGCTGAGTAAAGTGGCTATCAAACAATTTATTCCTAAGGTATTAACCCTCCCCCTATTATTTACTTTACCTACGAACCATTGGAAGAGCTTCCACAGACTATCAATTGACAAATCACCTGTGCATTCTCTTGGTGATTTTTTATTCTGTGCTGCACTGTGTTAAATAAAAATATATTCTTCATCATATTCATTAATTTGTCTTAGGAATAAGTAATACAGGGATTGCTTAGATAAAATGTACAGCATGGGAAAAGATTTTACATCTTCATACTCTATGAATGGAGGAAGAAAGGGTAAGTTTCATGTCTCTCCACCTCCTTTCTTCCCTTACTTCTAACTTGGGTTTAAGCATTTAATAACTTGCAACTCTCTGCTTTGTAATAGTTATAACAGGCAATGTTATGTTTACAGTAATTACTCATATTATATTTTCTTTCCCAGTTTGAAGCAAGTCATTACACTGCTAACTTAGAATTATTACCAATAAGATATACTAAATTATGACTTGCCAACATAGTATATTTTTATTTGTTACAAGTAAATTAGTCATAAAGGTATGAATATTTTAATTAAAATTAAATTTTTATTAACAATAGAATCTACAAAGTTAGTAATAAATTTCCTTAGAGCTGCCAAGATTATATGCAATCCATTGAATGAGTCATTCTTCTTGGGGACTTCTGATGGAATGATTGTCTACATTTTACTGGGTGTATAGCCTTGCTTCTCTAGGGCCTCTTTAAACACCCTGAGTAGCATGTCCACAGTATCTGGTCTAGCATTATATCCCATCAGTCCAACTCTCCATATCTTACCAGCTGTGTGTCCAAGACCCCCACTGATCTCCACCCTATAGCTGAAGAAACAAAGCTAAGCATGAGCAATAGCACTTTTACAATGCCATTTACTAATTTCAACCAGTACTCTATAGCACCTTCAAAAGTATTAGACAAGATCAGGAGTGAGGGATGAACTTGGACTCATTGGCTGAAGGTAGGAAACCTAATTTTTAACATATATCAGGTCAGTGAACTAATTATAAGACATCTAATTGAGTAGCTAGAGATAAATGCTAAGTCTAGAGTTTCCAAAGCTAGTGCATTCAGAGAATCGGATGCAAGAGAGGTTGACAGTCACCATTCACTTACTTCTTCATAAGGTAAGTGGCCACCTCTTTCCAATCCACTCCATCAGGTACCAGAACACCAGTCAGTGTAGGTAGGATAAATTCCTGTATATAATAAGTAGTACATATTAATATCACACGGTGTGGGCAAGAGGTAGTTCATTATCTACATATGAAACAGTTTGAAATGTGTTAGTAGTAGCTACATGTGCATGTACATGCTACTCTGTTTTGTGGGGGGTGTCCCTGATTTTAATAGCTAAACATCCCTCCAGCCAATTAGAGAGTCATTTACTACATTTTTAACATCTATTTCTAACAGAGAGAATATTGTAACTAAATTTTCCAACTCACAGGGTCATTCACAATAACACCAAGCCCTAGTTTCTTAATGCCAGCTCTTAGCTGTTCGGAGCAGTCTGAGTGCCTCTTCCACATGTTCTCCAATCCTTCCTCAGCCGCTAAGGCTAAAGCTTCTCTTAGTTGATATACACTGGTAATGGGAGCTGTGTGGTGGTATCTGTAGATAGAAATGGCATAAACTACACAAACATTTACATAACACACCAACAATAAACCATGCCACAGCAGCTTGGAAACAGCCAGTGGAAATCCACAATCTGAATTAAGAGTTGTCCTCTATCGTGATTGGTAACAAGGGAAGGAAACTTCAAAATTGACAATTACTCAACAACTCACTAGCCTGCCATGGCTATTACACTGTACATCATCATCAGTGATGGACTGAGTTCCAGTATACACTTACCTTCTAGCGGGCGCCCCATCACATCCCCAGTAATTAGCCAACTCTGATAAGTCCATGTAGTAAGACACAGGCTTTGTCTTCCTGTTCAGGAATTTCTGATATGCTCTATCACTGAATGATATGGGAGTGATACCAGGTGGAGCACTCAAACATTTCTGTGTTCCAGTATACAGAACATCAATACCTGCAGGTAGACATATGCTACATTCACTCACTTTGAAATATTATCAGCAAATAATTTGCTGTCTGAGGATCGCAGGGCTATATCATAGTAGCAATGCTCATGCAACACCCCTAGGGTTAAATGCAGCAAAATCACATTTGATTACAGTTTTACTAAAATAAAAAAAATATACACTTACCCCACTTATCCATGTAAATAGGTGCACCTCCTGCAGATGCTACACAGTCGACTATCAGAGTACAGTCATATCTATAAATAGAATACACATGTAGTACACCATCAGGGTACATTAGTTAATTCACTAGACTCAATGCTCAGCTATACAAACTCTCTTATCTCCGCTGCAGGTGCAAACGTGAACTGGTAAATCATAAGATAAGATAGGATCATATTCAGGGCAAACTAACACAGTCCACATAAGACATACTGACTATAGTATACCTAGTGTAAGGCAAACTAACCCATGGTCCTATTACTATCCTTAGTAGCATAACATCTAACTTACTTATGACAAAGATGGCCGAGGTCATCAACAGGTTGTAGTAAGGTACATGAAGACTCTGAATGTGCTACAAACATGACACTAGGCTTGTGCTCAGCTAAGGCCTGTAATATTATATTGCGATGTATAAGTATATGATTCTATGTAATGAATGTACTGTCTACTTATCTCTGCTGTGGGGTCACAAGGCCAGGTAGATAATATGAAACTAGCCAACTATCAGTCACTAACCACTGTTATAAGCTAAAGACTATGTACTGTATACTGATATATGTAAACATATGCCAACCAAATATTTGAGGCATGTGACATTATTTATCTAAACACTGTCTCAGTGTGATATGCCATATATTGTATATACTACACAGCATGCTGCAAGGCATGTTACTTGCAATATACCTTCTCAAACTCTTCCTTAGTGAAACCATGGCCTTGGTTCTCCAACATCACAACTTCTGCACCTAAAATATAAGTGATTTATATAGTGTTAGTCAGGCTACTTATTATTCTAGGGTCATAAGATACAATATATCTACATATGCTACACTCACCATGCCTTCTTGCCATATCAGAGAATCTACTACCCCAGATACCATTTGTTGCTACCAGCACCTTCTCTCCTCGTTCTATCATGTTATCACATGCCATCTCCATACCAGAGTGACCTATATATAACACATCAATTAGGTTATAATCAGTGACATACATATCAGCGTTTTACATGACATCATCCTCTCAAGTTTAAACCTTGAAATTTCAGCGGAAATATTATACTGCCTGAGCATTGCTGGGGACACATGACATATTCACAATCACAATACTAATTGTATGATATAAGCATAGTTTTAGTATAGGGTAGTATAAACATATTTACTACCAACCTGTGCCAGATACTGCTAATGTAACAGTGTTATTGGTTTGGAAGAGATAGCGTATGCCGTCTTTACACTCGTCCATGATCTACACATGTAAAAGTGATACAGAATGACTAAAACCACTGTTGAAAAAAATGTAAATTCGAGGGCAAGTAGGCCTACTATTATCATCCAATACTATTTAATGTATACAGTCATAGCTCTATGTAACCGTCCTATAACTAGTAACATGACAGATGCAAGTTAGTAACCTGGCACTGGCAGGCACTGAACAGATTAACAATAGACTACGCAATCTTTAATATATACATACCTGGGTAAATTCACTATGGAGATGACCAAGTATAGGCAGAGCACCAGCTGCAAGTACTCTTGGGGCACCTGTAGATGGGCCAGGGCCCATCAAAGTCTTTGAGGGTACATTAATAGGTTTTAGTAAAGATTTGGGAGGACTTGAAATTGATGACATCGTTCTGGAGACTGTGTTGAAGGTTCTAGTGGGACAGAACAAACGATTCCTCAACAAAATTCCGGGCAATGTGCTGCAGGAGAAGGTCACAACCGTGCAGTATGTGGCAAGCATCTGAAAGAATAGAAATCATAAACATATTGTAGGCGTGTAATTAGTTGAGGTTAATTTATACTAACCAATTAGAGGAATATTTAACTTATAATAAAGGATTTTGGATGGAATCGGCAATATGACCTTAAAGTTAACCATGCTTTTATTGGTTGGACGCTAAATGTGGTGGCGAATCAACATATACATTTATGGGTTTCCCCAATTGAATCTAGCCCTCATTATACGTTTAACTAGCCCTCATTATACGTTTAACTGCCGCAACGATTATAATGTGTACAGTAATAGTGCCAATGGCTATACTGTGTGGTGCTGAAAAAGGAAACGAAAACTGAATGCATCTATGGCTCATTCATTTTCTTTCATTCTAAATCTAAGCCATAATATTATATACATGTTTATGATGATGGTTATAATGATGATTATGATTTATTTATACATGTATTGATTAGTAAGTGCAATATAGTATTCTTGTTTTAGAATGTCCATAACATAATATTAATAATATAATACTACTAGTATAAGTATAGGTATAAAATAATTGGCCCCAAGGGCAAGGCTAATCATTCATAACATAAATAATAAAATGTAATTAATAATTATCATTATCAATATATTATCAATTTTCATTATTAATGTATTATTAATTATCATTATTAATATATTATTAATTATCATTATTAATCAATAATAATAATACATGTTATAATTGTTATTATCAGATAAAAATTCAAACCAAATTTTAAAATCTACTAAACATCAACAGATTTTGTATAAAAATAGTAATAGTTAGATGTTTGTGTAGAAAAGTTATTGAAAAAGAGATAATCAATGTAAAGTTTTTCCAATTTTTGACTTTTGCTATAGTTATAATCAGTTGCGGCATATAGTAATAATTTGGGAAAACTCAAACGAAATACACATTGAAATCAAAATGAAAATGGGTGCTTGTAAAGTTTGGTTTCCACTCAGCCGGTTTTTTAGATTAAGGCCTGCGGTGTGGAAACCAAAAACACTGGAAGACCGTTAAACCCTGTAGCTGACTGCCGGCAAGTTGAAAAATTCAACTTGCTGGCAGCTAATCATTGACCGCAGGCTGTGCCTGGAGAACAGATACCATGACCTGCGATCACCCACCGGTTGTCAAGTAAATGAATAATAACAGCACTTTTATTGCTTTGTTTACTACATGCTTTGAGTGAAAACGTCTCTCTTCAGATGCCTTCCAAGTCCCCTGCAGGCACTCTGCTGTAGCTGTGTAAGGTACCTGAAGGCTAAAGCCTGTCAAGTTGAAACCAGGATACCCCAGGCCACCTAGAGGTAGGACCTGCCAAGCGGAAACCAGCCTTTAGTTATTGATACTTATTACTTTTGCTAATATCTCACACCACCTATTTCCAAACTGCCAGTGAAATCAACACACATCTCAGGCAGTATGGAGACTATCTGCGTGAACCCGCACATCTTATCTGCTTTTGCTTTTGCGTGGTATATAGATTGTTATGCTTGAAATTAACTGTTTATAGAAACATGACCAATTGAAAATGTCATATTTTAGGGCCATATTCTTAATAGAACTTTTAGGCAACTTCTTGACTGGTAAGTTTGGGCTTATAAGGTAAAGCACTTCTAATGGCCATTATAATTATAGCGCCGCTTAATCAAGCCGACCACAGCATCTTCTAGTTCACTGAGTTAACTCAGTCCTAGTTTTCACGGCTTCTTATACACATACTTGTGGTCGCCATGAACTAAATACTGTTATGTCTCATTTTCTCTCTATGTTGAAGATCATTGTACAAGCTGACAACTGAGGTCTCATTGTTATGGGATACTGTCTATGGTGACCTGAAAATAAGTTACTGTGTAGGCCTATCTACTCAGATGGTTTGAGCAGATGCCTACTTGGCAGGCTCTCATTAACTTGAATTTATGTGCAGTCACCCCCCTGTCTCATGCTTAATAATATAAGTATATCGGAACCTATAAATCGGTTATTCAGAAATCTATAAGACGTGTTATAGGATTCATAGCGTCTAAATGAATAGAACTCACTACAACCTTAAGAGTTTTTGGTTTGATGGGTAGTAACTCGTAGTAAGTTACGATCTCGTTGGAAACATCATCAGACTGAACGTTTATTCCTCCGCTGGTGTAATCATTACCATCAAGGATCTACAGTAACTCTGATAACTGCATAGATGGTCATCTGTACAATAAGTATGATTCTTCAATTCTTTCTGCTTGGCCTAATTTACACTGCAGAGTTCAATTTAGGGTTATGGAGGAATACATACTTACATGTATCACATATACATGTGTATATAACTGGGTACAGAGTTAACTTCATAGGCCTGCAGTTAAACAAAAAATCAGTCAATTCTACAGTAAGCATAACAAAATTTAGGCTACATGATGTCTATGTGACATCTACATGTATAGCTAGTAATAGACCGGGGCTAACCTTGAACTCAATTGAACCATGCTTGTGAAAATTACAAGTAGGTCTAAGATAATTTTTACACTAGCTTTATACAATTATCATGTTTGTGTGAAATGATACTAATGAGCAGATCACAAGCCTGATTATAAATTATTATAATATGCTTATTTAATGCGACCTTCAATGTAGTGTTGTTGAGTGTTGTGGTAATTGCTTGTTTTCTAGTGATAGAATGAACCTTACTACACCATGCAAGAAAGGTAACTCCGATATAAAATTTTTACACGGCCTACTCATTTACCTTAAATTGTGATAAATCTAAATACAAGCCATTCTCGTACACACACTAGACTTTTGTCATAGCATTAAACGCTTTCCATGCTATGAGCCCTTTATACAAGTGTATGAGTCGGTTTTCAAGAAGTAGTAAAATATGTTCTCAACTACATGAACATCTACTTACAGCAAGAGGCAGAGACAGGCTAAAGTCAGTACTGTGCCTTTACTAGTATGTGCTGAATATAAGTGCTGGTTATGATAATAAGCATGTAATAAATGTCTGCTATCCACATGTATAATGTACTTTACTAATTGTTATTCCAGTATATTAATTATTTTATAAGGCAAGTTTGACAACTTACATGTATATCATTCTAATGGTGATATACATTGTAAGTCATTGATTGTCATTGATTGGGTAGTTTGCTATTCTATACTACTGGTGTACTGTTATTTGTAATTTATTATCATGTGAAGTGGCGTACATGTACTTTACTACAGCTGTGTATGTTTACATGCACTTTTACATGCTCCACTAGATATGTTATTGGTTATTTTACTAGTAAAATTGTGTTTGGGTCGCTAGCTAATTTCTGTTTGCATTTTGTTCTTTACAAATCACCCAAACCCTCCATGTGTGCTTGCAAGAGAGTGTAACTCCAAAGAAATGGTTTTATTTCCCAATTCGTTACTCATTTCAGATGCAAGTAACACACTGCACAGCTCTGACTTTCTCCTGCAGTTTCTTGCCAAGATGCCACACCAGAACTTTGAAAACGATCGCTAGACTGATGCTATTGATTTCAAGTCCTCCCAAATTGTTACAAAAGCCTATCAAATCCTTCCTAAGACCCAACAATGTACCCTCAAAGACTTTGATGGGCTCTGGTTTATCAACAGGTGCCCCAAGGGTACGTAAAGCAGGTGCTCTGCCAGTACTTGATTTTATTCATAGTAAATTGACTAGGGTAAGTTTTATATTGAAAATTACATAATGTGCAAGTTTTTTGTATATAATAATGTACAACTTAGCCCTGCATTTCCACATGCCCTTTAGTAATTTGCAACCAATATAAGAGGCATCTGCAATCCTCAGACAGTAAATTATTTGCTGATAATATTTCAAAGTGAGTGAGTGTAGCATATGTCTACCTGCAGGTATTGATGTTCTATATACTGGAACACAAAAGTGTTTGAGTGCTCCACCTGGTATCACTCCCATATCATTCAGTAACACAGCATATCGAAAATTCCTGTACAGGAAGTCAAGACCAATGTGTTGCTCCATGGACTTATCCTTGCTTTTTAGCTACTGGGGGAGTGATGGAGCACCCACTAGAAGGTAGGTGTGTAGTAGATGGTACTCAGTCCATCATCGATGATGATTCAGTAGTTTTTAATATCTTCACTTTTTTCTACCAACATTAATAATTTTTAAAGTCGCTTGAAAGACAAGGTAGGGACATTGTTATTAATTAGTTTACTTTCTCATTTAGTATTAATGTTACATACATGTGTATTTAAATTAACACCTTATATCCTGCTAAATTGTGATTTCGGAATTGTGTCCTCCTAAGAAAGGCCAATGAGAAGATAACTCCCTGTATTTTATTACACAGTTGTAGAGCTTTATAAAACATCTGTCAACAGAGCATAAAGAGCTTCAATGTTTTGTATCTACCAACTGAATAGAGCTTTAGCCTTAGCGGCTGAGGAAGGATTGGAGACAATGTGGAAGAGGCACTCTGCTCTGAACAACTGGGGCTAAGCATAATTCTGGACGACCCTATAAGTTGGACTATTTGATTGTATGTTCTTATTTTTTACAGTACACAGTACGGATGTATTAAACAGCTGGGAAAGTGTTGTAAATTATTATCATTATGCTCTGATTGATATGAGTTGTTGAAACAGCAGGCAGACAGAGTGTAGCTATAGCTACTACTAACTCATCTTAGACCTGTTACAGCCACCAGCATTTACATGTATATGTGGATAATGAACCACCTCTTGCCCACACTGTGTGATATTATTGTACTACTGATTATATGCAGGAGTTTATCCTACCTACACTGACTGGTGTTCTGGTACCTGATGGAGTGGATTGGAAAGAGGTGGCCACTTACCTTATGAAGAAGTAAGTAAATTGTGACTGTCAACCTCTCTTGCACTTGATTGTCTAAATGCACTAGTTTTGAAATTCCAGCTGAGGCATTTATCTTAAGACACTCAAATATAAGATGCTATATAATTAGTTCATTGACCTGATGCATGCTACATGAGGTTTCCTACCTTCAGCCAATTAGTTCAAGTGTGCAGTTGTCCTATCCTTCACACTTTATCTTGTAAAACTATTTTCGTCTTTTGCAACTACCATAGAGTAAAGAGGTAAATATTTAGTAGTACATCAAATATTACAATAGTACTATTGGGTATTGCTTAGCTTTGTTTCTTTAGCTATAGGGTGGAGATCAGTGGGATCTTGGACACACTGCTGGTAAGATATGGAGAGTTGGATTGATGGGATATAATGCTAGACCAGATACTACTCAGGGTGTTTAAAGAGGGAGAAGGAGAAGCAAGGCTATGCACCCAGAAACGTAATAGAATAGCTGACCAAGTTTTTTATTCTAGAGCTATTTTATTGGGAGACAAAATAATGCTGCCGTTAGTCTCAATGTTTATAGAGCTTGTACACAATTTTCTATTTAGTGAATTAATTTGCTCTCCCCATATGGAATTTGATAGCGAAATAATAGGTTATTTTTTGTCTCTGACAATACTTATTTTCATAAATTAATTTACCTCGCCAGTTAATCATATAAAATATAGAATATAGACTATTAGTGGACTGGTAGCGCTTGCATAAAAATGCACCATAAATTGCCAATAAAGTGACCTGCCATAATTTGCATGTCCTTTATTCTAGCTACATGTTATTGATAATACAAACATCAGGTTAAATACTTTCTGTATTCTATAACATTTACAACAGCACAGCCAAGACAGAAAACAGAAAAGTGGGAAGGTTACTTGACTGATGCCAGACAAGTAAGTTAAACCCTCCCCCTCCCTTTGTTAGGTACACAGCTGGAGAAGTTTGAGTTTGAGATAGCTTTGTTCTTGACCTAAACTGGAGCAGGAGAATTGTTTTCTTCACTATAGCCGGGGCAGAAAGCAGTAAAATAAATCTCAGTCTTTATCATATGCCCAGCAGTTGCAAAGTGGTACAGTGTTCAGTGTTGTAGACTTAGAATTAGGCCCTGTGATCATGGGCACTAATAAGCTATTGATCATAATGAGAAGTTGTCCTCTCTCAATTTATCTAGATAAATTGAGAGAGGACAACTTTTAATTATGATCAATAGCTTATTTCTGCCCATGCCTGTGGCAAAGATAGTGGAATTTGCCTGTGATCAAAGGGGTATAACATATTGTTAAATACCCCTTTGCCTGTGATCTCCTCTATACTCTGGAATTGTCTTCTTTATACTCAACTATATAGTGAATGGCTTGTGCAAAATTGTCCAATCACGTATGCGTTCCAAGGATTCGCAAACTCCTAAAGTGGAATCGCGATATAGAAACTTTCTGTCATGTCACATGATTGGTCCTAAGTCAAATTATTCGGCGCAATTACTCTGGAATTCCCTGTTCCCGAATCGTAAGAGTGGGTTTTGTGTTCTGCATCGGTCGGTAGTTAGCGGGTATGGACTATTCGTGTTATTTACCAGTGAATACAACCCCGTCCAGACACTGTGTTTTGAGTAAACACGACTAAGGGGTTGTTGACAAGCTACATGTACAATGATAATATACATAATTATAATATATTATCATTGTACATGTAGAAGATGAAAAACAGTTCCTGGTGCTAAGCGATAGTCATTTTTTGCGGGCTAACGGCTGCTGGTGCTGATTGTGATTAGTAACGTCGATGCTGTTATCATTGTAATACTTCAAGAGAATTAAAATAAATTCAATCGATAATTCGTTACCAATATTTATTTTATTTTAATTTTGCACTAACAGTTATATTAACTAATACGTGTAATCGTGTATAATATAATAAGTAATAGTTAGTTGAGTCGTCCCAAACAATGCTCTGTTGACTCACTCATTGTTATAGATTAGTATATACAATGTAGCTGTAGATAGCTTGCAAACTTGAATGGTATTGGTAGAGTGCAACAGCATTCATTGACATGTTCTGCTTAAAGGTGTATGCTTAATAAATGATTGTGCCTGTCAACAAACATAAGACACTCATCTCGAGTGAGGCTTCCCATCAATAATTCTATTCATTGTATTTTCTATCCATCGTAGGGCTCTATATGCACTGTTGACTTTGTTTAATATATATGTGTTAAAGTGAAGGGTTGACTGCAATGTTACATCGAGGTACTTAACCATCAACACTTGTAGCAAGTGGTAAAGGTCCGCCTTCATTGCTCAGTCTAACCTCCTTACTTTGGGTAGCATTGAACCTTGTTTACTTTGTATTGTCTAGGAAGCAAACTCGTCTAGGAAGCAAACTCATCGGCAGTATTATTGACATCACAGGTTGCATCAACAGAGAGGTCATTTATAGTAATAACAAAAAAGTAGGCTCATCTAGGTTCTCACCAATGCAAGATTAAAAGTAGTTCAGTACGATCATAGTTGTGTGCTTTGGTGTTGCCATCCTGTAGTTGCAGTGAAGTTAAGAGTATAAATTCTTTCCTCTTGCTGGGCAAGTATTTGTAAAATAGCTTACCTTTATATGGGATCGCACACCTGAGACACAAAACTTTTTCTTGTGTGTTCAGATGATCTTGTTGTTCTTTCTCATTTCTTTTTATTTTGTATTTCAGAATTTGTGCTGCAACACTTTTCTCCATTATTGTCATAGAACTTGCAAAATAAAAATAGCAGCTACTGACTAGTAACTACATGTAGGTTCCAAATAAGGCTATTTAAATGCATACCTGGTGCCCAGTCTCGCTTTCTAGATGAAGTATTTTATTATGATAATCATATCAAAAATATAATTACATCTTGTGTGAAAGTAGTTATCACCCGACCTGAGTCACACTCTTTTTGTCCCTAGACCAATACTAGGATTGACATAAGTTAGACAAAACAATAGTAATAATTTATTACATCCTTGCAGTTTGTAGTGTTAGATACACTCATATTAATGTTTTCCTGCTTGCATGAAAAGCCCCAGCAAACCTGAAAATGTTCTACCTATATGACAGAAAGACGGCAGCTTGGAGAGATTACCTCTTTGGTGGCTTTTTATAAAGCAAAGCTACTTGCCTACACTCCCCTCTTCTCTATGAGAACAAATAGTAATGCATATAGTTTGGGACCCATCTACCAAAGACTGCTCTGATCTTGACACCTGTTCAAAATGTTATCATTAGCGTAACTTTAAAACTGAAGGACCCCAGTATCAGTGATCTGTGGGAAAAGCTTGATTGCAGATTCGTAAAAGACTGGTTAAAGAGGTCAAAACTCTTTTTAGGCTTGCCAGTCTATTGCTATGTTGTGTTATTGAGGGTCTGTCCTCAACACAGCACAGTAGTTCTGTCTAGCCTACCACCAAATCATGAGAGAAAGTAAATTCTTTTGTTGAACGCTTTGAGGAAATTGAGGCCATAGTGAATTAAAGCCATAAAGATTTTAGGGTAACCACATTTATATGGGATTAGCTACAAAAGTACTTCTCATTAAAATTTTTCTTCCATGCCTTTAAAAACACCGAGAAGTGTATCCTTGATAACTGATTGCAGGAGAATGACTCTCTTGATTTCTACCTGTTATTTCGGCTTTCATACTATAAAATGTGTGCTCACTTTGATACTACACATACTCAATTTATATTCAATTTAATTTCTGCCTCTCCATCTTTCCAATGTTACGAAGACACCTATTGTAATATAGAGGTTAGATAAGGTACATGTACATGTACCCGTATTTGTTGCCTGCTGCAAAATACACAGAAAGCTTTTAAAGCTTGCAAAGCTAGTCTTTTACTAAAGTACTATTGTTATGTGAAAGGGGTTTTATGCTATGCATTCTCTTTTTATGTAAAAGTTAAAATTCTGAGAAAGTTTGTAATTTGGTACGTCTTCATTTCCAGGTTGTATTTGAATCTGCCACCGAAATCGTTATGAGATGTAATGTTGGCAGGAGGACACAACTCCATACCTTTTAGACCGACTGCTACTAACCTGAATAACGGAGGCCATATTGAATATGCACATAAGTCACATGTCACAACCCTTTAAGGACAATGGTGCATAGGGTTTCTTTGAACTCACAAAATGGGTGTAAATAGTCTGGATCTTTTTGCAGATAAACTGAACAATGGATTTTGGCTCAAAGTTTGTTTACTACTACAACCAATCTGACGAGGATTCGGTATCAGATGACTCAGAAGAGGAATGGGGTGATGGTGATACCACTTATGGTAGGAGACCGGTACCTAGAAGACCTATACCCGCTGGAGGTAGGTGACTCCTTGATCGCAATTCACTAACTAATGGTGCAGCAATAATAAGTAATGCTACATGAATTTCCCTTAAAAAATATGATGTAGCATGACTTGATAAATTATTTGATGTAATTTATACATACTTTACTCTAACTAAAACTAGAAATTTTAGTTCAAATTTTGTTTTATTCTTTCAATAATCCTCTTTCCCTCGTGTTTCAGGTACCTTACAAACCGATAGTATCGCCTTTGATGGTATCGCCTACGATGGTATGGCCTACGATGGTATGGCCTTCGACGGGTTTCAATCTGACTGTAAGTTAGTATAAATGCTTTTTGGTGTATTTGGAATATTTTATAGAAAAATACTGTATAGACTGACTATGTATACTAAGAGCGGTTTTACCAACCGACTCTGTTTCAGCTGCAGCTCACCGTGTATGAGATGAGATGCATTAGCTCTGCAATATTGCTGATTAAATGTGGGACGTCATGAAGTAACCTAGAGACAGTAAAATTTTAACTTTTGTTCTCTGTAGGCCTTTCTGTGACTCATAGGTGTAGTAGTGGAGAAATCATGATGGCCTGTTGAACTGATGTGTGTTTGGGGATACTTGGTGGTTGTTTGGGAGTACATAGCAGTTATATCGCACAAAATTCTTGATTCTTACTACAAATTGTGTGATAAAAAGTTTTTTACTTACTATATACTTTCCTATAATCACCATTTAGTGCAACTCGTTTATAATTCTACAAGCTTTAGTCATGGGCAGACAGCAAACGGGACCCAGGCAGAAAAAGAAGAAAAAGGTGAGAAAATCAGACCCAAATGTCTTCACCATAGACGTGGCGAAATATGCCCAACCGGCTGCAGACGTGCACCCCAACAGCAAAAGAATAATCTGCACCAACTGCAATGCCGTCATGACATCATTCTCAACTTTCAAAGGTATTGTTATGTTGACATAGACATTATTATAGACATGTGGATATGATGTCACAGTGCCATAGACATGTGGATATAATGTCACATTCTTATAGGTATGTGGAGATGGCTCAATGTATGCCACTAATTTTTAGACTACCAGCATTAGTGTTAGTAGGCCGTTCTTGGATAGTCGCGGTGTGGGTTTACTTATTGTTTTATGACACATATATCTACTGGTTCTAGTTCTGATCCGTCTGTGTTATCTGTAGCTGTAGTTTGTGGTTTATCTAGTTAGAGTAGTACATGTATAACCATAACATATATGCAGATGATTTACCTTTGCTGAGTAATCGAACCATCGGTTAATCTAGTTATTTATATTCTAGCCGGAGACCGCACTTGGATCTGTGAGTTCTGTCAGAACGTCAACAGTAACCTGGATGTTACTGATTTCACCAAACCTCCTACCAATGACGTGACGTTTCTGTTGAAGGAAGCAGAAGTAGTTCAAAAGACTGAACGGCCAGATGAGAATCACAATGTGCTGTTCGTGATTGACATTAGTGGTAGCATGGGAACCACAAAGGAGGTTAGTTACTGTTATGCTAATAGTCATAGTACTTAGGCTATGGTCAAGATTGAGGCATATCGATGTCTCTATACAGTAGATCTGTATTACTTTGGCTGTTGGCAGACAGCTGAGTAATATAATATAATCTACATGTGCAGATAGATTGTAACACTTCTAATTAACGCTGTATGGATAACTGAAATTTTCATGTCATCAGGAATGCATGCCACCGGAACATAAACATGTACAATAAATTACGTGTAATACAGACTATCTGTAATAGATTGCTTGAATTAGCACTATGTAATAGCATATAAGTCAGCTTTGTGTAATATTTGTATATAACAATAAGTATATACATGTAGTACAGCACAATAGAAGGTATGCACACATTATTGATTAAATAATGGCTTAACCATGGGGACACGACATACACAGTAGCTTTACCCTGATGGAAATGTCAAAGCTGTGCTTTACTGTATTGATATTATCATATTGTACTGCATTCCATTAACCAACACGATCACAATGCACTAGGTAGCAGTATTTTTAATTCCTCATTGCTTGGTCTATATATGCATGTGTATATAATATCCATGAATATATGCATGTGTATATATACATATGTATGTATGTATGCATGTGTATATATGCATGTATGTGTAATCATATATATGTATAGATGCGTAGCATATTTCCATATTATACCTTTACATCTACATACTACATGTACATACCATGCAAGTATACTCAGTGTTTAATCCATGTACACAACACTGGTACTACCTTAATAACTTTTCAATTGTACTTTTACCTAACACCCATTTACCAGCTATAATTTACGAACTATTATAACGTGGCAAGTGCCACTAAAGGAATGACTTTGGATCATACATGTTCGTTGAGTTGTTTGCTGCACTCAGGTCTCACTGTAATGTTTTTGAGTACTATTGCATACGAGAGCTGAGGTCTACAAGTATGTGAAGGGCTTGGAAGGTGGTAGAGGCCGACCAAGTGTACCTTCTGCTCATTACATAAAAGAGTGAACAGTTATGGGTGCTCTTTATAGTGCAAATTGTAGATTATATCAGACGTAGGCCGATGCCGAGACTCATTGGAGCTCAGGACCGACGTAGGTCATGTAGAGTTTATACTCCGGGGGAGTGCAGAGAAAGAATGTCTAACCTTGAGAACCTAAGTCCGACGCTAGGTTCATTAGAACCCGGGATCGGCCTAAGCCTAAGGAGTGGATAGAGATATGCTTAGCCTAGGATGAGGTGAACTCGAGGCGTACTGAATCCAAAGGATTCTCAGGTGGAGTTACCCGCCTAAAGAGTAAGCCTCTGTAGGTTGAGTTAGGAGATGTTGCTTTATTCAAGCGCAATCAACAACTGATTCACAACACAAAATGCACTGCCTTATATACATAACAAACTTCCGGCCAAAAGGGCCCGACATGGTGTCGGTTATCCGACATGGGGTCGGCTCCGGAACTGACACAACAATATGTCTGGTTCCGCCCGACTCGGCCACATAAAAGGTCGGCCTTCGCACCAAATGTGCTTACAATAAGGAGAAACATGTCGTATATAATTATGAGCTAAATCTATAAGGTCGGCCATGAAGGTACTATATAAAATGGCAAAAAGACTAATAATTCACAATCAAGCAAGAACAGACAATTACTAAATAAGTCTATAAATGTGGGAAAAACCAAGTTGCAATAGAACGTAATCCCAAGGCTTGATTGCTAGTACATATGTATATAAGACACGCAGTATATAAGATAATAATGAATGCATAGATGAATATGGATAACAATGCATGGATAAGATAATTGAATGTCAGCTAATAATCAAGGGCGTTTCTAGCTATTGTCGCAGGAGTCGTGCGACCCCCCTTTGCACTAACCAAAAGTCAAAACGGGTTATGTACTACATTGTATTTAGCCTTGTTGGTTGTCAGGGCAACCAGCAATAGCCTGTGTGCACCGTCTAAAATGGAAAGTTGTGTCACCCACGATACCTATTTCATAGAGTTTAGTATACCAAATCTTTGCTAACTTGATCCTTCTTTCAATCATTGTGAGTAGCATAGAAAAAACTACCATACTTCGTTTGGATTGAGAGTTTTATGGCAAATTTGCTGCCACTACGAATCTACTTGACTTTTTGAAGTGAGAGTGCAACATTTTGTGTCCATATGATGCATAACTGACTGGTGACTTTTGTTGTAGTAGAAGTAGTCTAATACTACTGATAATAAAATAATATAATCAATAATTTAAATTTTAATTTGATAAATATAAATAATATCAATTACTGAATTAGTAATAATTGTTTATAATATAATTAGTAATTTTTTTGTTTTTTTATCGCTTTAATTACACAATTTGCTTATTAGTTTACTAGCAAAAGCTGTACAACAACTAAAATAATACAGTAACAATATGAATATTTATTAATTTACGATTATTATTAATAATAATATTAAATTAATGAATATTCATATTGTATTATTTTAGTTGTTGTACAGCTTATGCTAGTAAACCAATAAGCAAATTGTGTAATTGAAGCGATAAAAAAACAGAAAAAGTTACTAATTATAATAAAATTAAAAATAGGTATTTATTTTATTGAATTGTTTATTGATGTTAATAATAATAGTAATAATAAATTTTAAAAACATCTTTTATTATAATAAAAATAATAATATATAATAAGTAAACTAAAACTACTACTAACTGTCACTGTGGTGACCCTTATGTATATTCATCACAACCTAAGAACTCAGGGAAAAGATAAGTATTGATGTTAGCCTTAGATTAACGACTGATTTTGTACGCTTCTCTATAGTAACGTAATAAAGCTGTGCTATGATCAGAGATGTGTGCAAGTTTTATTTTGGATACTCAAGTTTCCATGGCCAACACTTAATTGTGACTCTTCAAGTTACAAGTCAATTCTTTCAGTGACAGATCAAAACTTTCAAGTTACGAGTTAAATATTTACATGTCCCTAGAAACTCAAGTTTTTGTCAAGTTATCCAAGTTAACTACAAGCAAGTTTCAATTCAATTCTTTTCTTGTTTAACTCGAGTCTTTTTATAGAGTTATTGGGTTATTGTTTAGCTTATGGTGAAATTTTGTTAGGAAATGGTGGTAGAAGTTCAAATTTCAAAGCAAAATGTCACATTTTCAGTGTAAAATGTGTTATAATTGTGGTTGTGGCTGGTGGTTATAACTGTGGTTATTTCTATTCATTACAATTCACAGCTGCCCAATAAAAACTCGAGTTATTGAATATTCCAGTGTAATGATGTGCGAGTTGAGAGTCTTTGATCATAGCCATAATTGAATTACAATTCAAGTTACAAGTTTTTGACAGCTGTATATTCAAGTTACGAGTCTTTATAATTAGCCATAAATTGTTGCTTGAATTAACTCGAGTGAGAGTCTTTAACTCGAGTCTGGCATCTCTGGCTATGATATAATCTACTAGTACTCAGGCAGAGAGAAAATCTGAAGATAAAAATAAATAATATTGGCTTCTATTATAGATAATATACTAGCATTTTCATAATTTTTTTCATTGATTTGATGGTAAGTGGATGTAGACTAACCTTAGGGATAATCCTTATCTGTTATTAAAGCCTTCAAGGCTTGTTTAGTGAAGGGTAGGTGGTATCGAAGGTAGGGTAGGTGGTTTCGTATGGGTAGGGTAGAGTAGGCAGTTTTGTGGGTAGGGTAGGGGTAGGTGGTTTCGCTACACCCCTAAGCGGGTGTAACGTGCGATGCCTGGATAATCTGTTTGTAACTACTTGTCTTGTTCTCTTTAGGTTTTGAATATGATGTAGACCTATTTTATATTTGAATACTTACTAGTCTTTAAAAGGTCTGGATATATTTACATGTATATCTTGATAATACTCGGATAATCTTTTTGTAACTGCTTGTCTTGCTCTCTTTAGGTTTTGAATATGATATAGACCTATCTGATATTTGAATACTCAATAGTCTGGTCTGGATATATTTGCATTTATATCTTAATTTCTCGTAATTAGTAAAGAACACATTTGGTGTATTCCAACTATAAGTTGTGTTAAACATGGTTTAGTATTACAATAAATACCAGCCTACATAATATACACCTACTACAGTCGTAGAACTTTTGTAATTGTAATCGGTGCTTGGAAGTATGTACATGTAAACTGAATTATCTAGCCAAATTGAACAACCAATATACTTTAGCCCGTATCTAATCTGTCTGTCTATACCGCATGATTAAATCTAGACATTATCATTCCAAAAGTTACCCTTCCTATACCTGGCTGGTTTATAGTAAAGAGAGGGAAACTCCTTAGAAAGCTTGAACAGGCCAAGGCAACTCCTATGATAAATGATCAGCCTATGTCTAGGCGAGAATTTTTTGTGGCTAGCAGTTGCTTAGCTACACTAGGAAGAATTAGCTGCATGCACTCTGTTCATACATACAAGGTCGTCTAAAATATATTGATGAAGCACTGAGGTTTGCATAATTTGATGTCTGGGGATTACCATGGCTGACATGGATTA
This sequence comes from Bugulina stolonifera, assembly GCA_935421135.1. Taxonomy (NCBI): domain Eukaryota; kingdom Metazoa; phylum Bryozoa; class Gymnolaemata; order Cheilostomatida; family Bugulidae; genus Bugulina; species Bugulina stolonifera. The sequence continues at coordinate 13,411,773 of OW285193.1, read as the reverse complement.
CTCGTCCATTTTGACAATATTTTTCACCGGCATCCAAAAAAGAGCTGTTTGAAATACCACAGTTTTGTCTTTTAGATGAGCTCTGGATGCAGCTTTGGACACTGAAATGCGCTCAGCGGCTTCAGCGGCCGGGGCGCTGCCCCGGACCCCGCCAGGGGGCCTAGGCGGCCCCCTGGACCCCCGGCCTGCTGATTTCGCCATCCCTTTGATAATTTTCTAGAAACGCCCCTGATAATAATGTCAGTGTGGCTGGCCTAGGTGCCATAACCACGGAGGCTGTTTCACCACATCACTCAAGTCACACTCGGTTGTGAGAGGTAGTAAACTAGTTTGCCTGGTTTGCATTTCTAGTTCACTTTTACCTCCTGTAGTTATTTTTAAGTGCTACTCATGCCTTGGCAGTCTGATGACTGTATTGTGTATAATATACATATCTGTGCTACTTTAGCAGTATTATTTACATAAACACATCATATAAGTTTAGATAACAACTCCACGTAATTTTGACTCATAGTCTCAGCTATAGGCCCATGGTCTCATCTATAGGCTCATGGTCTCAGCTATAGGCCCATGGTCTCAGCTATATTGGCTCCCTGCTCCCAAAGGCTAAAAATGCATGTGTGTAAGAAGCGCCCTTCTTAATAGTACTTTACCTATAATTGTTCCCCACAGTTGCATGTTATGAGCATTTGATATGCAAGGATAGATAACTCCATGAATATGTCTACATTGTATGGTGGGTGGGTGGGTGGGTGGATCCTTTAATTTTCATAACCATAATCAATCAAGTCTCGGCTTTATCTTTACAATAAAAAGTGTAATACACTCATGTTGGTATGTTTGCTTTCTTATTAGATTAACCATAGAGATGCAAATGGTCGCCATACAAGGACTTACATCTCTCGTCTTGATGCAGTGAAGAAAGCCGCTGAGCATCAGATTAGACAGCTGAAGGATGAGTCACCAAATGTCAGGGTTGGTCTAATAGCCTTTGGCTCTGAGGTAAGTAACAGCTAGTGACATGATATAATGTACTTTAGTATGAGTATGGTAAACAGTAGGTTATATCTGTCTCACTGTGTAGACAATTTTTCATGTCTATAAACATATTTCACTTTATTTGCAGAATGTTCAGTTTCCATATCAAGTATATGTATAGATTATTTATCCATGTTGGGAATGAACTATAAGGGAATAACATAATGTGTAGGCTGTCATGTTGTAATAGGTAGTAACATGCTACATTCTAGGTACAAGTGTATGGAGATGGGCAGAGACCGATGGTTCCATTTAATGGCTACCTTTTGGAAAACCAGGCGGAGCTGAAGAAACTTTGTGAAGACTTACCTTCACTCAAGCCTATCAGTGAGACCTTTGACAAAGTCATACAAATGGTTGCTTTGTGAGTATTGTAATGGTTTCTGTGATTTGGTGCGGTCGTCCTTGGACGACTATCGACCCAGAAATGAAGTGCCTATGAGTGGTAATAGGACTTCGCATTACATGAAAGATCAAGCGGTCTCAGTAGCCCAAGTACTACCAAAGACGACCCATCTGATCCCAAGTCCGACCTTCAGACTATACAATGAAAGAGAGTGATCCGACCTAGTAGGCGGTTCGCAAAGCGAATGACCTGGCAAAAGGAAGTGAAAGTCTCTGTATCAAGTATAGATGTGTCTTTATTGAAAGCCAAGTGTAGACTGAGACAATGAACTTCCGGCCGACGTGACGTCGGGAAAAGACGACGTGTGGTCGTCCGGAAGTTGCGCAACAAGATGGCCGCCGGAAACCCGACGGCCGACCCAAAATAGGTCGGGTTCTACAAAAGTTGCTTATAATGGTCCAATTCATGTACAAAATGAATATCAATGGATTCTGAGAGGTCGGGCCTCTGTACATGGGTATAAAAGGCATTAAAAGACTTAGTAACAATCATGTAACTATATACAATTAGTATAAGAGTAAAGTACATGACTAAGTAATGAGTATAAACACATGGAGACACGCATATAGACAGTAATTAATGGTTTAACATGCAATGCAATTGAATACAAGTATACGAACAGCTAGTTATGAGAGTGTGGGTGTCAGATGAGTAGTGCTGTAACAACTACTAGGCACTTAGGGTGCGGTGGAGCTTCGTCCGGTAGTTGGAGTCGTATACAAATGTCCTGTACCATTACAGTATAAATACATTTGTGGTGTAACAGTGACGTTGTAGCTGTGATAAATGCAGTATTATCCGAACAGCTGCTGTCTAAAACATACGTATAGCATACTCGACATGGGAATGAGAATTGTTTCATTCAATGACTAAATTTCACAATGTTCTGCCACCATAGGTTGGATGTTAGGGGAAACACAGCCCTTGGTCCAGGACTGTGGTCAGCATTGACTATGGCAGCAAACATCAAGGGATCAAAGGTCATTATCTGTACTGATGGGTGTGCTAACAATGGAATCGGCACTCTGCCAACATCAGATTATGCCTCTGAAGAAGAGATCACTGCTTGCAGAGATGTCTACAAGGGATTCGGAAACTTTGCTAAAGATAACGGGTAAACTAACAAGAGATATGCTAAATTGACCAGTAATTTAAATTACTTCGTCATGAGTTGTTTATATAAACCACTCTGTTGTATTTTTTCTAATTGTGTGAAACCATCCTGTGAGATAAAATGCTTACCCAGTACCCACCAGATCTGTTGGAGTGTTACACAGTGGTTTTATATTTACTTATAAATCACTCTTATTCAGATATAATTATGTAACTACCAAAGTACCAAAATATCGTGAGACTACTAGCATTGTTAGACTAAGTTCAGTGAATACAACTGCAGAAAAGTTGACAGAGACAAAGTCTTCGATATGTCTGTTTATACTAGTATCTCAAGAGATTGTGTTACCTTTTTAGTACAACAGTCTCGGTGATTAGCATGGAGGGAACTGACTGTAAGCTTGTGCACCTTGGAATGGTGGCTCAGGTTACGGGTGGTATAGTGGATATCGTAGACCCCTCCAGCATCAATGATCAGTTTGGAAACATTCTAACCAGCAAAACTGTTGCTGTTGATGTCACAGTTTCTCTCTGCCTCCATAGCAGTCTGTAAGTTGTAAGATTTTATTTGGAGTAGTCCTCTCTTGCTTTAATTGTAACTCGAAAGCATCATCATTAATCTACTGTTGTACATGTATGTATAACTTGGTGTAGAAAATTTGCATGAAATATTTATATAATCGGTGTTTTTTTATTGGCTAGATTGTGTCTATGGTACCATTTTGTGTTTGTAGTTACGTCAGGGACAGGTTGAATACTGCAGTTCAGAGTAGCACCAAGGTAGAGCACCTGGGTAACGTCACAGAGGGTACTGATATGGCTGTTGAGTTTGGTGTCAAAACAGCAACAAATGAAAGTAAGTTCAGGGACGACTATCTTATATTAGAAAATTCACGTTCAATAAGTATAAGTGTGCAATATAGTTATCTTCTCTTGGTTGTGTATCTGTATTATAATGTAGGTATTCCCGCTTGGTTGTGTGGCATCAGGTGCAGTTATTTTCTCTTGGTTGTGTATCAATGTATCAACTACCTTTTCTATATATAACAGATGAAGCTCCTCTCACTATTACTGAGGAAGATCAAAGGATGAGATCAGATGGAGTAGCAGCAGCTGGAAGCTCAGGTGACACTTCAGAAAACCTAACTGTGGACACTGGGGCTACTTCAGGGCCTTCACGGGGTGCTGAGGCTAGAAGCTTTAATATGAATATAGTTGGAGAAGAAGACGATGAGGGAGGGGCTACAATCACAGAACCTCAGCCTTCTACTTCACAACAACAGGGAGCCTCCAAGAAACCTTCTGAGCTTCCTTTCCAAATGCAGATGCAGTTTGAAACTCGAAGTGGAGCCAAGTACTTGCGTGTTGTGACAATCATCAGAGAGTGCACAGATGAGCGTGCTAAAGCAGAAGCTGGTTAGTGGTGAATAGTTTCTTGTAAATTATACGTTGTTTCGTTGACATCCAACTTTCTAGCCGCTCACATATTCCCGTGTTTTACTAGGTAAATGTTTCGTTAACTACTTGTTCATTCACTTGTATCATGGTCAGTTTGTCAATTCCCGGCTCCACAATCTACCAATGAGGAGGGATAGATTGTATAATATGCATACATTGTTTTGTAAACTCATTCACATAGAAGGTTTTATTAGCCTACACCTCAAATGATCTTATATTTCGTTTTCAGAAATCAATATGGACGTGGTTGGGGCAGCTGCATCTAAGAATATCAGCGAGATGGGGCTGGATGGAGACTACTCCAGTGCCTTGTCGGCTGTTAGAGCTCAGAAGAAACTGAATCAAAGAGCTCAAATCTCGTAAGTGTCACCCATATTGTATGAGTTAGTCTCAGGAACTATGCATGCATGTGTCCATCTAACTTGGCGAAGATAATATTGAATAACGCCTATCTATTGAAAATGTTTTTTCATATACAGTCGGAGAGCTGTTGCGGACACATACGACGAAGAGCTGTATGAAGACGCTGATTGCTATTATATGGATGATCTGTGTGACCTTGAAGGAATGGTGAGTGAACAGAGAAGCGTCACTAAGGCTAAGTCTAAGGCTATGGCTAAACCCCGGGGCTCAGCGGTAAGTACCGACTCATATTCGGATTCTGTCCTAAGTTCTCAGTCTATGTAATGTTTTACTCTGGCTCCTAATAATCACGGTATACTATAATACTGTAAACAAAAAAACGCATTTGATCCTGCGGTAGGTAAAGTGGATCTAGTAAATGAAGTTCGAAGTAATAATTTCCTAGCCATAATATGTCATTAGTAAAGTTCCCAGCCAACCCTTGCCATGTCGTAGTAGTAGAATTGTTAAGAATATACCCAGTAGGTTTATAATTTATAAGTATATTATGAATCTGGAGTCTACAAACAAAGTTTGCTGTTAATTACAGCGTAATAGACAGCATTCATGCATTATAATATAAAGACTACAAGAGCATCCTATAAAATTCTTAATGCAAGAAAGTTTATTTGTATGCAGCCACAAGCATAGTTTATACCATACTATAATAATCACTGGTGATTACACAGTCAAGGGGAAAAATCACTGGTGATTACACAGTCAATGGGAAAAGATTTGTTCTTTATCAGAATTGAAGTAGGAGTTGTCTTCCTTCTTTGTTTTTGGTAATTCCCAAGCCCCAGCTCAATTGGCCGACTCCAAACATGAATCATATTCTATGGAAATAGTGTAGAGTGGTGCTGTATCTAAATGTCAGTTAGATCAAGTACGACAACCGACATTGATATTTGGCAGTGATGGCTAGCCTCAAGGCTCCTGAACAGACTATATTCATAACATCATTCAATTGCTTATAACATGACTTTGAAGTAAGCAGCCAACAGTTGTGCTGTTTTTTACGACCTTTCTCTGGGCAACCTAAAAACCACTTCCAGACCAGTGCTTCTCAGGTGCCCATGTTTACTATACTTGATGTGGACTCTCTCCTATCTCAATACAAGTTGAGAGTTCTGGTTTTAGGCGAAGGGCAAATCACAGTCTGAAGCTCAGGCCCATTATGTGGATGATAGGATGGCTATGGCATACTACCAGAGACAATCTCATGCCTCCGAGAACTTCCAGAAGAAGAGAAGAGCAAAAAAGTAAACTGTATCGTCATATGATCACCAACAAAGTTTGTCGGCCACATCAGAATTAACTTGCCAGATCAAAGTTGGATATAAACTTAAATTTGGAACATTTGATTTTTCAATAGCTTAGATGTTTATTGCTTTATTGAGTATATATTAGTGATATAGCCCCTTCTGTACTAGTTTAGTGATGTTGTATTATATTAGCCTATACTATAATATTAGTTAGTGAATCCTAAGATATTGTGATGTAAATTTATTTTATGAGCTATTTTTGAAAATGCATTCATTTACCAAGTAGTTACATAATGATGCTGTATTTATTCCTTCTCTCTATATTCCATCTCTTGTGATTACAAACTTATATGATATTTTTAGACTCGATTCTATTTGTTGTCAGACAATTCTAATTGCTGCTTGATCAATGTTTATTATATCTTTGTAGTAAAATACATGTATTTAACCCAACACAATTGTTTTATTTGTTCAACAGCAGCACAAATATAATATATTGTTGTATATTCAGTGCTGTACCTGTTTCTACCAATCATGGCGAGCTGTACTGTGTAAGTGATGCGGACTGCCTTACCCAGAATAATATTTTTACCTCTACATTTACGGGATACGTAAAGAGGAAACCAGTCGTCATAGTGCATTTGATTAGAATAATTTAATCAGTGTTGGAAGTAGAACAAATGAGGTGTCTACAATTTACCTGCAATTCCACACTATTTGCTACAACATTAGAAAGAGGGTAGAGATACTTGTAGAGATACTGGCTGAGTTTAACACTTTTGGATTTGTCTCCACCTGTTGTTTCTCAACTTCAACCCATGAGCATCACCCAATGGGTAGTCACTGTTATAACAAATTCACCCAATGAGTCAATAACATCTTCGAAAGATGTATAAGCAATACCCTTTTTTCTGCCATTTTTATTGAGATTCCTACCGATTTTCAGCAAAGTCAATAAACAATGTAACCAGTCTGATTTGGCTGTATCAGATATCTTTCCTGTGCCGATATCTCATATGCACAATCAGTAAAAATATATTCACTTGCATGGCTCTAGTGCTTGCCTTTCCAATTAGGTGCAGTAGTGGAGAAATTTCGATAGTCTTAGTTCCTCGTTTGTGGTTGGGGTTTGGGGTAAGAGAAGACAACTTCTCTTGCTTTAGTTTTGGCGAAGAACAAAGGCTATCTCAAATTTCTCCACTTCTGCACCTAACTCGTTTTTGCTTGGTCAGGTTTTGAGAAATTCTAATAGCTGTAACCAAGCAGCGCATTTGCAAACGAAAGTGATTTATCCATCATATCCGAGTCGTTATATAATATTAATTAACAGTTAGGTGCACAAGTGGAGAAATTTGAGATAGCCTTTGTTCTTCGCCAAAAATGAAGCAGGAGAAGTTGTCTTCTCTATATTTTGCTGGTTGACCGCCCTTACCCCAAACCCCAACCACAAACAAAGAACTAAGGCTATCCAAATTTCTCCACTACTGCGCCTAACAGTACATCGACTGGTAGTGAAAATATGAAAAATATAAGTGTACACTCATTAAACGTGTTTTGTCTACATAAAAGGAATCTATGAAATGTGTTCATGTCTAATTCTAGATGGGTACATGCTTCCCTTGTAGATTAATTCTATGGGTGCATTACATGGCCTATTTACATGTACATGTGTTACCATAAGCATTGTACTAGCACTGTGTACGTGCTATGTTCCACCCACATGCCACACACTAGTCAAGTAATGTCATTATTGCTTGCTCAGTTAGATCACATATCCCATCAATCATGAGTAACAATGTGATCCAGGAACCTGTTTATCATAATATTTATTATTGTGCGTTTGTATGCATGTACATGTACTTGTTGTAGATCGTGTGCAGTGCACGATTGGCAAATATTTTGACTGAAAGTGTTTACAACAACATAACAATGCAGCATTGGTTAAGCCAATCAGTGATAAGCTTGCTAATCATCACAAGTATGAAGTAATAGTACATGGAGTATAAGAAGAGCTGCCACATGAGTAATGCTATCATTGCATACAATTAATACGGTATAGTATCGGATATTCTGAATAAACTAAAGAATACAAGGGAATCTCGCAAGGTAAGTCACTGTATAAAGCAAAAATTGTTAGAATATAGAACATGGCTCATATTTGTGGAACTTGTATTGGGATCAATATGATAACTGCAGTAATCTATATTGAATGCCATTTTATTTTTATGCACATCACTACTAATTTCTCTTGCTAAAGCATGTTATGAGTAGGAATTATGCTATAATATTGCTATGTGCTGCCTCTCTCAGCAAACACACATTTATGCCTATCTGTATACATGTACATGTAATATTGTCTAGATTATTGTCCCCTTTTATAGAAGTATGTTTAAAATTGCTGCCGAACAAACGGTAAAGGAATTCGCTAGTGACAATGAACACTGGGATCCAAATTCCACCATGATGGATTCGTCAAAGATTCAACTGTTGTCAGTCGCAGTGGAGACGCCAGGCCCTGGATTTATCCGACGATTGCTACGACAGAGTTCTACCTTCGTTCATGATTCAACTTTCAAAGAAATTACAGAAGTTCCAACGGACACAGAGGTATATATATGTTAGCCCATTTACAAGGGTGTAGAGAGCAGAAAAAAGTACGGCAGTTGTGATTTCTTAGCTAGACAGACTAATAGGGCACGCCAAGCATGCTGACCTAACTAACCATAATTTCTATAACTTACCCAAAGAAGTACATACATTCACTGGACTGGAAATTGGGCTACATATGTAATACCATAATTTTATTACTCATCGTACACTGTATGCATAATTTTATTATCTAAACAATAAGATGATCATTAGTGAGTGTTTCAACTGGCACTGTTATCAACTACATGCAAATTTAGTATAATTATTATCAGGTGCAGCAGTGGGAAAATCTCTATAGCCTTAGTTCTTTGTTTGTGGTTGAGGTCTGGGGTGGAACACAGAGAAGACAACTTCTCCTGCTTAAATTCTTGCTAAGAACAAAGGCTATATCAAACCTGTACAAACCTCAAACCTGACCAGATCCATTATTGTATTTCTAGGCTAAAGATATAACTCCAGATGAACCTGTTGTAATAGGAGAATTTGATACTACAAGAGAGTTGAACCTTGATGGTAGCATCAAAGTAGAGATGGCCAAGTTATTCAATGTTAGTGCTGAAGGTGTACTTTCTGTCACAGCTACCAATCAGTTTGGTAAATTGCATAAACAGGTGTATCGGGAACAGCAGCTAGTTGAATACTTTAAAACCCAGTAAGTTGGAAATACAATGTATTAATACACATAGTGGGATCTGAATTATAAAGGTTTTGTCTTCTCTTTGGTGCATATGGCTAATGTTAGTTTACAACGTAATGCCAATTACACTGGTAACATTGTTAATATTATGCAAAACTGTACGTACACCACATGTGTCTCAGCTGCACAGAACTTCTTCTATAGGTACCAGGTCTGGAACAGACATTGGTGATCATGTCTGGCCACTCCTCAGATCAGCCTTTCTCATGAACTTTATGTTTCCTTGCTTAATGTTACCTCCTGATATCCAGTTATTCAAACTATCCATGTATTTTATTCTTTGTCTGCCTCTGCTACGCTTACCCTCGATTTTCCTGTTAGAGTAAGATGTCCCAGACCTTTCTGTCAATATACATGACCCATTAATTGTAGAAGAATATTGAGAATATCCTGGAAAGAGAAGAAAACAAATGAAGCAGTGTTAATGCAAGCAAATGTTGAAAGATCATTATTAAGAACAATAAGAAAGGGGCATATAACTAGGGGGGCTAATATTGTAGGATTTGATTTGCTTTACACTGTAGCATGGTAGATACAACAAATCCTCTAATCAAGCAACTAACTAGAAGGACTGGTGTGACAGTCTACATAGTTTCAGGTATTGCAACTATCAAAGGTGACTCTAAACTGACTTACAAGCTAACCACAAAAGGAAAGATTTCTGGATCAGTGAGTAACTTACTTCTTTCAACTTTTATTTTTGATTTTGGCTTGGGTCTGAGCCAATATTTAAAATATCTGCACGCAAGACCAGTGTCCAGTATGGTCATTCTTATTGACAGTTTTTCAATACAAGCTACAAAAAAAACACTAAAATTCTGTACTGTTTGTTGCAATGCAAAAAGTTGGGACACCTCATGACTATGCATAGACCTAGATGCTGAGCATAGATGTACATGTACAATGTATTACCACGCAGTTATAAGAACTTGTTATTAAACTCTCTGGTTGCCATAGAAACTTAAACAGTTTCTATGATTCAAGTGTTTTATTGGCTCCTTATGCATGGGTGTCACTTAGCAACCAGATTTTGAATTTTCTGTCATCTTGTAGTTAACGTCCCGTTGACCTTTCTAACAAAATAATCAAATATTTTACCAATGACTATAACATCTTTTGTAACAGCATGATGGAACCACCACAGATGTCAACGGTAGATTCGGTGGAAATGCCACCCACACCAAAGACTTGTCTGTACCAAATGGTACTGTGATGATGTATAAACTCACCAAAGTCAAGATTGACAAGAACACAGGTAATTGTGCTCAAACTCATGTGTCTAAATAGAAATGATCAATGAGCTCTATTGTGGAGATATTTTCCTAATCGTACCAAATATGTACATATAAGAGTAAGTTGTATACCAGTTGTATAGCCAGTGTTCACTACATTTTTACAGGTCGGGTAACTCCAGTGTTTTCACAAGACAGAGTGAGCTGTTGGCAGCTTGCCAAGTGCTGCTGATCTGAGGATGTAACTTAGGGAATACCAGGGTGGACGAGATACAGAACAGCCTCACTATATACATGTAGAGCAGTCTCTAAGCATTCCTTAGATTAAATTGGTTTGTGTATACATAAGAATACATGTACATGTATTATTTGTTTCAGCTTATGTAGGTGTTGATTATTATTAATGGATTCTCATCTCCATAGCTACCTCAACGATCAGCTGTATTAGACTGTGAGGTCAGCATTGGCCTCACTCTTCACTCAGTGGGAGTTGCCCATAGCAACTATAGAACATAATATAAACATAACTTACACCTGAGCCACACTGTTTGGAAATGTTATTCTATTCTAATATATATTTTTAGTTTTGATATTTTATCACACAAGTATGAAGCTACTAATAATACATTGTAGGATTTTTCCTGTCATTATTTTATTAGTTGCATAACCACAGTCATATTTTATTATTACATGTAATAAAATTTCAAATATAGATATGGGTGACCAAAATAGCTATTGTACAGCTTCCCTTTAGAAAGATGGTTTGACAGGAAGCTATGACAGGTGGGTGGTAACTGCTACTAAGACCTATCTACTACCTCTTACACCTTGGGACTTTTAGTAAAAAGCCAAATGGCTTGTGGATAAAGCTGTATATGCTTTTTGCCCCATGTGAACTTTGTTTACCAACATTTTACTGTATATCTCCTTTGCAACTTTACTTCCAAGTCAGCCTTTCTATTATAGCCTAGCTGCCCAATCACTAATACATGTAAGTACATGTAATAATTATTAGTGACTCCAAAGAGTAGATAACTCTTTGGATTAAAATCCAATAAGGTGTAGAGGAGCAAAATATGTAACACACAGTATTCTTCAAAGAGATCATGTTTAGCATATTTATATTGATGTAAGTTGTGTTTTTCAACACGGGCTGACCCACAGGTTACCATATATTGCATGTGCAAGGATAACTGACTTGCGTATTTCTATTTATTAATTGTGAGGCCTCCAGATTTCTTACATACAGTCATAATAGCAAACAGCTGCTCTCAGAAATCTGTCTCATGTTGGCTTCAAAATGTACTGGATGATGTGGAAGGAATTTTCCAATGTGTAAATCCATGACAAGGTAAAGTTGAACCTTTAAAATTTTCTAAAATCCAGAATCACAACTGTTGACCAACACGCACGTAGGTATTTGGAAAAAACTCTGCGTTCCAATCCACTAAACATGGAAAACACTTCCTGGTTGCTGACTGTATATTATGCAACATTAATCGGAATTTCCGTCATCCAATTCATTAGCCAAAATTGCTAATTTGATTTCAACGATTTCATTGTTTTAAATCAAAATATTCACTATATAAACGAGCACATTTCCAGATTGATTTCATTGCAGCGAAACTATAACCCTAGTGAGTATTGACAATAGTACTATCTACTAAACGAATAATAAAAGCATGTTTAAGATTGCTACGGAACAAACTGTAAAAGAATTTGCCAGTGACAATGAACGCTGGCATCCAAATTCTACCATGATGGATTCAACAAAGATACGACTGCTATCTGTCGCCGTAGAAACACCATGCGAGTGTCTAATTGGACGACTGATGGGTAGAGCCTCCACCTTTATTCAGGGTTCGACTTTCGAAGAGATAGCACAAGTCAAGGTCCATTCGGATACAAAGGTATAACGTTTGTCATCTTTATTTTTTAGAAGGCTAGTGGTGGAAACTATGTATTCAATATCAAATAATATAACAGTTTATGAAATTGGCCGACTACCAAACAAACTTCTACAACAAATGAGTGCTATGGTTGTTGGGTTATGGTCAGACAATATATTGAGTATTCATTATTATTAGTATTGCCATAACTTCTGTGTATGCGTACTGTACAGTATATCGGCCCATGTACATGCACGTGTGAATGTGCTGACATTTCCACAACACCACCATAGTCCATTTTAGTATAGAAACATTATATCGAGGGCTATTTAATTCACACGACTCATTCCTAGAATTTCTACTGGTTCCTTTATACCGAGTGCTGCTAATCCTTAGCTTATTCTTTAAACAACCGCAAATGTACAATTAAATTGATCTGCAAGAGGTCAAGGTAAGAATATTTGCTTCACGAAGTTGTGTATTCACTGTTACAGTACGATGGCCTTGTAACTGATGTTAGCGCCAGTGCTGGTGGAGGTTCTACCAAGGATAAGAACTTGTCTGTACCAGCAGGCACCATCATGATGTATAAACTGACTAAAGTCAAGATTGACAAGGCCACAGGTGGGCAATCATATGATACTTGGGCTACAACTCTGTCAGCTAAATTAAGCTTTATCATAATTTGTGCAATTCTTGTCTCCCTAAAATATCAGTCATTTAGGATAGTTTCGGCAGAGCAGATGTCATGTTCACTTGCAATAAAATAATCTTTATATATTCATCCTTGCCGAATTGTGTCATATTCTTGGCCATTTACAGTTGAATCATTTTACTTGTATAATCTTTGTGTTCATTCTTGCTGCAGGCATAGTGACACCCATGTTCCTAGAAGACGCTTTGAGCTGCTGGGAATTCATAAGGCGCTGATCCTCAGCATTGTCATCTGTCCACCACCACACCTAACCGATGGTCCCAGAAATGTCTTCTGCCCAACTTTATACCATATTCTGGCAAACTTAACTTATTTATTGTTTGTGTTGTCAATGTATACAATAATATTGTAATAGTTACTACCATCTATCTAGCCACTCTGGTCTTGCAGCAATGACGCAAGTTATCTGCAAGGATGTGGGTTCGAGTCCCACCAATGACCTAGAGGTTTTCGCCCCGAAGAAGGTTTTCCCTCTGTGCCATATCGAACTATAATAATATCCAGCTCTAGGAGCCGTGGTGGCCCCTCGACTAGCTCTGCTATTGGGCAGCCACGTTAAAGAATTGTGTCTGGTGCCACGGATATTATTACTATTATTATATTTTTAATACTATCTCAAGCCTTTGTATTTATATGGCTGCATTGTGTATATCCTTACATATATATCCTTACATACGTATATTTATATTATATACTACTCAATCTGCATGCAGTGTACTATACATATTACATAAATATATTATAATATATACATATACATGTACATGTATATGTATATATTATGTTGCTTTATCATTTTATTAGCCTTATATTTTTCCTTTCAATGACACATTCAAGTCTATAAAAGTGATAAAAACAAACACACTATACATGTACATGTAGTTTTATACTGATTGTTATGGTGTTCAGTCCTAGATTTTCTTACTGCTCAGTACTGGCTCAGTTAGTGAAAGTGTTAATTATCTGCCCCTGCTCTGCAGAATGTAGAGTCTATCAAAGACTAGTGAATTTATAGGCTGCAGGTAAAAAATTGGGTATTTACATAAAAAGTGTTACTCAAACCACAAACTACTGTACATGTATATTAGTGTTGTTTGTTATTGGTAGGAGAAATTTAGTTAGCCTTAGATCCTTGTTTGCATTGGTGTTTTGGGTTTGGGCTGATGACCAATAATATACGGTGAGAAAAATTTTTCCTGTGTCCAATTGATTAATCACCAATTGTAACTAGCCTCAAAAGCTAGGATAAAAGCCTTTAGAGCAAGCTTTCTCCAACTCCCTCTTTCTTTTTTCCTTTTCAACTTGAAGAGGCACGATGGAGTACAGTGAGTAAAATATAATAAATACTGCTGTAACTGAACTTCTTTTCAACTTATGCTGGTTTTCATTACAAGTGAATTATAGAATGCTTTCCAAAATATCATAGAGAGGTTATGTAAACCTTTATTTTGTAGTTGTCTACCCTCAGAACTGAGTTCTTTGAAATTGTCTTCTCTCATTATACAATTCCTAGAGTCTGTAAAAGCTAAAAATCCTCAAGTTTACAGCTTTATTTGTACATATGCAATGAGTTCTGCATCATGTAGCTAACAACGAATGTAACAGATGAGGCTCGGCTACACGAAAGGTCGATTGTTCTTTTTCGGCCTTGGGAGCCTCGTTCTAGAGCAAATCGGCGCACTGTTTGTTCAGCTATGCAACGACCAACATGTTGGTCTTTTCGGTCTACAGCATCACAGAGCGCTGTGGTGATTGGTTAATATTAGATAGAATGACTTCAATTATACAATTTATTCACAATGAGCCTTTTGTTATTGGCTGATTATTAATTAGGGTCACTTGTGGACTGGTACCACACATTGCCTATTGAGCCATGCCAACGAGCAACAAGCCGAGCCTTCACTGTAGCGCAATAGTGCTCTTTTTGATTACTTGACAAGTATGGTTATAGAGCTTATACTGCAATTGTACAGCTTAACTGGCATGTTTCGTGCAACATACATTTAATGTTGCGTGCATGACAAAATATGACCTAGTGGTTAAAGCTCTGGTCAGAGACCCAGGTTCAATTCCTGTAAAAGTAGAAAAATTGCAGATCTCTTTAGATCATTGCTTTCTTATGTGAGATTAGTATTGAGAAGTAAAACCAGTGCGTATGGCAAACGTTACACCCTTTTGTAGACATGAGCCAACCTCTGAACCAGTTGTAAATTATCCCGTCTTTTCAAAGGGTTGGAACCCAGGCTAGCATGGTTAGTTATACAATAACCAATCAGCAGGAATTTGACCCACAAACCAAGTAAAGCAGTAGAACATCAAAATAATGCTTTCCTTAGTCATACATAAAAATAATCATGACAACTGCTAGTTCTTCTGCTGATGGCAATGTGGCATACTAGACTTAGTCTGCTTACTATATCAGACTAAGGGTAGGAACAGCAAAATAACATTCTCAAACACTAAAAACAAAGTAACTCTCCACTATTTAGTAAACATGTATATATAATAATATTATATATTTTATCCTAATTATGTCATAATAGTAGCAATGATGATGTTTGGTGATGACATCATTGCACAAATATATATGTAATCTTGATATAAACATCCTTAGTTAGATAGGTATACTGATGTACTATAGGTACTATATAATATTATAGGTATGCAGTGATGTACAAGTATGTATAACAACAAGGAAGTATCCTGTAATACTGTATAGCACTACTTATGACATATACGTGTACCACTAACTGGGAATGATTGTTTGTTATGATGGGAATGTACTTTGTACGTTTGCATCAAATATTTTTCAAAATATCTACGGTTTACCAAATATATTTGGAATAACAATAGCTTAGGTAATACATATAGATAATGATTCGGCCAATCACAGTAGATTTCACAAGAATGATGAGCTAATGTGGTATAATAATACCGCAGGTATCTACCAAAGTTATCATTTACTGCTATACCTCAGCTCATACAAGGGATAGAGCACTTTGTCAAAGATCATTATCTTAAGGTGAGTTGTATACTCTTTGGCTGGTTGTAGAGTTAGCATTCTATTGTCTATGCATGTAGAATAAAAAATGGTTGCATGTATCAAATCGTACTCCATGCTTGCAACCTACAATATTGGAAAAAAAGTAGCTCCTGTTTTATAGTTATATTTTCTTTAATATTTTAAACTCTTATTATGTATGTAGGTACTTGGACAAACTTGGCATAATAAATCTCCATGTACATTTATGTGTCATTTAATTTCATCCCAGTAAATATCATCAATTGGTCACCCTGCTGGTTCTGTACAGAATAAATTTTCTATTTTGCTAATTCAATAAAATTTTAATTTACAGAATCATGTTTAAAATTGCTTCTGAACGAGCTGTGAAAGAGTTTGCTAGCGACAATGAAAGGTGGGATGCAAATTCCACTCTTATGGACTCAACAAAAATACGGCTGCTAGCTGTTGCCGTCGAATCGCCAGCAGAAGGAATAGTGGGAAGGCTGTTTCGCAGGACTTCTACCTTCATCCATGATACAACTTTCACACAAATTGCAAAAGCCCCAGCCGACTCTGATACAAAGGTAAATATTTTCTTATTCGATTGTAGTCGGGTGTAGAAATAGCGTTTCACAAAACTGGGTGAGAGACTATTGATATATGTTAGTTGTAGACTAAGGTTCTACAATTGCGATGAACACTTTGGAGTTTTTGTATTATTTTGAGTTGGCAGTCGTACTCCTGCTGATAACAATCATGTGAGTAATGACATATGTATGGTAGTCTTATCACCAATCTAACAATGTTATCTTTTAGATTAAGGTGTTTACCTGTACATGCTTCATGTATGACGGTAGGATAACAAAAATATGACATGTTGGTAGAAGATATTATATCCAATGAGAAATGAGGGTACAGAGTGTGATAAGTGCTGCTCAACTACAACACAATTCACTAGAGTATAGTCGTATAGTCTCATAAAAATACAAGTTTCAACTCTGAAGCAATGACAAGACAGTAACATTGCGTGATTTGAAGCCAGGAATTTGCGAATGGTATACATGTACAGTGAACTCTTTGCCAAACAACACAGATACTGGTACAGTCTTCATGGAATGCCAAAAAGTTTTTCTGCTTCTCGATGCATTTGTGGGTGCAGCGTTTTGAATCGCTTCACACATTATAAGATGCATTTTATATTTCGGAAATTAAATTTTAAAATGATTCTTATTATTATCATGATTTTTACATAATGCTGAATACCTGGTGTTTTTCCGCTACAGGAAAAGACCATGACTCCAGTGACAGCTGTAATTGGAGAGTTTGATTCAACAAGAAAGGTTGAACTCGATGCCAACGTCAAAGCAGAATTTGCTCAACTATTCGATGTTAGTGTGGAAGGAGTTCGCTCTGTGACCGAAACTAATGATTTTGGAAAACTACATAAACGGGTGTTGAGAGAACAGCAACTAGTGGAATACTTTAACGCACAGTAAGTAGTCACAGTTAATGATGAAACAATGTAGCAGACATACAATGCAGGATTTAGCAACATAATATAAGTAAGTATGTTGGATAACAGTTCTATCTAATAAGAAAGAAGAAGCAGGCTTACATAGTCGAGAAAATCACCGATTGTATCACAATAATTATGTTCTATGAAATCGTTAGCGTTTGAAACTTGTGTTTCATTTGTAGTCTGATGGATACCAAGAACCCCTTGATTAAACAGCTAACTAAAAGGACGGGTGTGACAGTCTATGTGGTGTCGGGTGTAGCAAGTATTGAGGGAGATTCTCATCTGACGTATAAACTAAACATGGAAGGAAGTCTCTCTGGAGGGGTGAGTGTAACTGGTGCTCCAACAGGCACTTCCTGTTTAGTATATACATGTTTATAGTCAAGCTTCTCAAACTACAGCACAACAATTTTCATTAAATAAGTTATACAGCCTTTGAATATCTAGACAGATAGCGAGAACAATTTGTTAACTTGCTTTAATATTTCATACGTGTATATGCCTATAACTAATTGAAACTGAGTAAAAGGTTGAGCTGATAATGCAACCAAGTAAGCATGTTATAGTATCGTAATGTTTTCTTTTGGAACTTTTCTAGAGAGAGGAAAAAAAATTATTATTTGGTATATTTAAACCCTTCTAGTTTGCTGTAGTTTGCTGTAGTATTACAAAAATTATGCATATACAACTGTACGTGTACATCCTATTTCATAACCCTATTTCACAATAATATACATGTAGATCTACAAATTATTTCTTGGTAAATATTTGTGATTTGTCATGAAGAATATTGTAATGGTAATTGTTTTGGTTGTCATGGCAATTGCTAAACTTGACAAAACCATATTTTTCCTGCATTGCAAGCACCACAGTCATGTTGCATAATGACTGAAATTAGTTACATTCTATTGCTGTATTCTAGTAAGCTCTAATTCTAGTGAATGGTTTAGCATTACCTACGTGTAGACCCATAGCTGTATAACTGTTTTGTAGCATGATGGATCGGTCCCAGATATTAGCGGTAGTGCTAGCGGAGATTCCAGTCAAACCAAAGACTTGTTTGTACCAGATGGTACTGTGATGATGTATAAACTCACTAAAGTCAAGATTGACAAGAATTCAGGTAGGAAATCACAAATATCAAGCTTTTAATAGTTGCAAAAGTAAAATATTAATTATTGTCTTGAGCTGTATTCAGGCTGTAGTTTGTAACCAGCTACAAGCGATGACTAGGGTGGCCAAACATATAGAGGCACCCTCACTTAGCGATGGAGGTCTACAAGTTCAGCATGCCGAGCTTTGAATTCCATTGCTAATCAACTGCATGGAAGTTATAATATGACAGCATAGCAAGCCACACTATGCTGGTAACTACAATGTGAACACAATATTGTATGCGTAACTGAGATCATGCTTACAAATTATGTACTTCACTGACTTTCATATCTTATACAGGTAAAGTAAATCTAGTACTGTTAGAGGATGCAGTGAGTTGTTGGGAGATGCTATGGCACTGACATGTTGAGATCCAATGATACCTTCAGATCTCTATGACTTCACGTCGGTAAAATATGGCCTCACGTCGGTACGATGTCACGTTACATCTAAATTACATCACGTCACATCGGTATAGTGTAACGCCACATCGATGTGACATCATGGCACATCTACATGATTTCACACCATCACCATTCATCATCATGAAAACCTCATGTGAGAAAACTTCATATTCTTGAATCTGGTCTGTTACTGGTTACTGCTTTTTTGTTTGTCATAGAATGACTAAGGCTTATATTTATATGCATCTAATAGTATTGACTCATGTCCGTATCCATATTTTCGCAGATGTATTTAATACCACGTTATAGTAATTTCCTTTTATAGTTTATGATTATTTAAATGTTTAATTTAGGCCTTCAGTATTAGTGACTTCCTATGGTCCAAAGAGAACAATCATATTGACAAATTTTATTTTTGTAACCTGATGCATATGATATTATTAGGTTTTGTCTTCTTTATAATCTGTACAATGCTATTCTGATATCGCTAAGGGGCTATTCAGCTGGCTATGCCTAGCTAGCTATATACATGTATTATATAACAATAATAATGCAGCAGAACTACTGCACACTTAGTTATCAATGGTTGGTTATCCTGGCTTCAACTAATAATCCCTACAATGGCTACCGAGAAGAAAGACAGAAAAACGAGTGAAAGTAACAGTATTGAGTAGATCTGCTGTTAGCTTCAAATAATGACGGCGGTAAAGTATTTCATGTATACTAAGTGATAGTAAGCCAGTTTAAAATTTCAAACTATGATTGCATGTTTCTGGACATGTAACTTGGCATCTGTTTGAAAATTAATTTCTAACATGCATGATTCAAGGTTAAAAGTAAATTTTAAAATGCGAGGTCACCAATGGCTGTTGCCTGTTGGCACATTGCAAATTACACATTGCAGATTTAAAGTTGGACAAAAATCATATTATATTGCATTATTGCATTTTATTTACATAGACATCATGTTGTATCTGCAGGAGTTAACAGAAGCTACTGCCCCCTAGTATATTCTACATACACTTAGATAAAATTGAGATTAAATTATACTTGAAAGCACTCAGGGGCATTTGAAACTATCATAAAGTTTAGAAGTAGGTCTACCATGAGTTTTCCAGCAATTCCATTTAGTAATGGGAAATATTGTAGTTTTAGTTGTAGGCCTATTTGTACAGCACATATGCGTATGCACTAGGTTACATATATATATATCACTTACATGTGCGTCATGTATATACATGTACACTGGGCTACATGTGGTACTTACATGTATACACATGTACACTGGGCTACATGTGGTACTTACATGTATATACATGTACACTAGGCGACATGTAGTACTTACATGTATATACGTTGGGCTAAAAATTAATTTTCTGTTGTAAATAAGGTGCAATAATCCATTTTAATATTTTCATTTTGAAAGAAAACATTCACATTAAGAATAGTCAAATGAAAATATATATCCACGTATGAAGTACATGTATGTATGTAGTGTATATAAAATATGGGCTATACAACGGGTAAAGAGCAAAAAAGAACAAGTTTGCATATCCAGCCTGTATGAACTCAGGCTATAAACATGTTTTGATACGATAATCGAACTCATGTAATATAAGCATGGGTAGTTCTCTATTTACATTTGTATATGCAACTCTCTAGAGAGAGAAAGGACAACTCCAACGTCAGGTTAGCTTAGGTTTCCGCTACACCCTATATTTATATCATAGGGCGAATTCTAACCTACAATTATCTTTGTCAATTGTCGAAGCAGGAGAGTGAGAATATTCCAAAATAAACTACAATATTGTAGTCATCTAAGCACAATAAGGGTGCGTTCGAAAGTTGCAGTTTACAGTTTAGTTTTATAACCATACAGTATCACTCAATAACAGACACCAACGATAGAATTGATGGTATATGTACATATACATACTCTCTAGTCAACATTCACATAGAGTAGTCTATCAAGCTGTTATTACATGTGCACAGTGAACGGTATTGTTGACTAGGTCGAGTTGCTACTTATTGTATTTGTATTGCGTGCACTCCAGTTTGCCTTATATTTTACTAATATAAAATATGAAAAGTAGAAGATGCATGTTGAAATAGATGCACTGTTGTTCTTAATAGTTAGTGTTGATGCATCACTCTCTATTTTTCTAAGTTTGGATGGGAAATGAGTCAGTCACTGTTTTTGAAGTAAGATGCAGCCAATCAGAAACGATTTTAATTTCTTTTATAGTATCGATTGCGGAGACTGCCTAAAAAGAACATGTAAATTTTACTGAAATTAGCAAGTAAATAACTATTGATTAAATTACTAACAAATAATTAATTTTGGGCCGACATATCTAAAGATTATTTTACTTGCTACATCTGTAACTTGATGAGTGATTTAAAATTGAGTGAAAATAAAAAATAATGGGACTTGCTACTCGCATGTTTTGTATTTGTACTTGTATTGCCATACATGTAATATCACTTTTTTATAATGTGCATACATATATCATACAGCATGGGGCAAACACTTTAAATAAGCTTGAATTTATGATAAACTTTTTGCAAAATGAAAGGTTTACATAGTATAATGCATCTGTAAAACAGTCATAAACTCCATAACGGTCACTGAGCTTATGTAGGCCTATTTCTGAGATGGTGTGTAACTATTTATAGCTATGACCTACCAATCCTATGACACAATAGTATCCTTACTTGTAAAATATTGTCTATGTGAATTATTTGTAAATAGGTTTAATGTTTTGAATAACAGCTTGGTTTAAGAATGTATTTAGCATGACATATGATGTCATAGATATTGCATACACGTATATGTATACTTATGCAGATGCAATTTATCTTGAGTGTTGCACAAATTTCTATAAACAAATTTAATCAGCTGTGACTCTTTGAGCCAATCAGCGACTCCCATTTTAGCTACCATTAGGCCTGGGTCCTTATTTTCCAAATGGGTGGGTATGTTGGTGATGTATTGCAGAAATAGAGCTAAGAATTCATGAGCAAAAACAGTGAAACCCAATGATATACAGCCAAAACAACATACCTACCCGCTATTGCAACGAATTCAGAACATGTACAAATCTATTCAGAATTGTTAACATGTGCAATACCTGATTAGATTTATGACATCAGCGATGCTTGGTAAAAGGTTGTTTCTATCTAGTTACTTGCCTTTTAATAAACAAGCCTACTGCATACTTTTACCAAAGGAACCAAAGGGGTTGTCATTGCTCATTGAATTCTACTAAATGCCCTGTATGTCAAATGAACGCAGAGATTCTGCTGATTTTGGAACTGTGAGTAACCGTTTTTTGTCCGTAAGGTTGCAGCGTTGTAGGGGTGCTTCCTCTATTTATTGACTTTGACTGCTATGTGTAACATGACCTCCTACGACCTACATGAAAAAGAATTAACCAAATATTTAGGAATCTACAATTGGTGGTGCCGAAACAGGAAGTGGCCGGAGTCTTCTAGCATTTTTTATATTACAAGTCTAATTGAGTGCATTTATTGAATCCAGAGAGCTGCCATCTTTGTTACGGATATGTTGATTTTTACTGTGAGTAGGCATACCTACAGTGACACAGTGTTGTGCTTCAGTTACGGAGAGTGAAAGGAATGTTTCCCAAATGAAATTGATTGCAGGATAACTTGCGGTTTCACCCCAATCGAGCTGTGAGAATCCTCATTCAACAGTACACACTGAGTGACTTAGTTGAAAAGGATTTTACAAAATACAAAAGTGAAATTGGATTTGCTACTTCAGTTGTCTTGGTTGGGTAGGGCTAACAGAATGCAACAAGTCATTGCCAACAGTTGTAATGTGACTAGGGCCTTACAAAAGACTCTGGTTCTCCATAATAATGTATCTCTATTCACAGCAGAACAATCATCATTTGACAGGTGATTGACAGGTACCAGAAATGAGTGCAAGTGTTGTTTTAGATTAGAGACTCAAATTGCCATTGTCAGCTCTCAGTTGTGACTGTACAAGGTACTATTAGTCAAATTTTAAAATGGCAGAAAAACTCAGGTTCTTATCAAGTTCTCTGGATTGGCTACAAGGAAAGTAAACAAGAAATTCATACTTCACAGCAGTATGTCACTGTTACGGTGGAATATTTATTATAATGCCACTAATTTGGTAGCTTCTATCCACAGCAGCCTTCTACTTCAACATAATGATGTGTGGGTTGAGAGTCTTTGGCCATAGCCATGATAACCACAATCCAAGATAGAAGATTCTTATGGATATATGTTTAGCTTATGAGTCTATTTAATGAACCACCAACGCTGCTTGAATCAACTACCTGCCAAGAATCAATGTAGGGTAAGGTAAACTAACTGTTGGTCTGCAGAGTGTATTATATTGTAAACTCGCTCACCAAAATACTGTAGAATAACATCATAATACTGAGAGAATTATAATGCTGCCATGTTTGTATAATAGTAGTTATTTGTTATGTACAATTATTATTATTACAATGATAGTTTCAAAAATACCCGTCATTGTTTTGCCATTTCATCTTCGGCAAAAAACTCTATTTCATTTTTTGAATACATGTAGGCCTACATTTTACTCTGTATTACAACGTAAACGAGTAATGTAGAGTTTCAAAAGGTATCTTTGCTTACCCAAAGAGTGCAAGTGGTGAAACACTTGCTATCCGGTACATAAATTACATAGCACATAGCAATGTACTGACTGCTGCTTATGTACATCTAAAGAATGTGGTAAAACATTACATTTATGTGCTTCCTTGTCATGTTATGGTAGAGTACCAAACATGTATTTCAAAGATTGGCTTTCCTATTTTGCTTATCTACCCAATTTAAACCAATCCCCTGCGACACTTGTTTTTACTTGCGATTGCGACACAAGAGTGATGTCAGGAAAACCCCATTTCTTCTCAAAAACACTATAATAATTAATTATTGAAAGAGATGCGTATACTGCATGGCTATGATAAGTATTATGGACATCTACGCTAGCTTGTTGTGAATTAAATCAAGCGTAAATAATTTCCCAACCATGAAGTAAGCAGAGATGAGGCATTGAAGCACTTGAAGAACCTGCCTAGAGGGTATATTAGATGACAGTAGAATTTCAGTCTTCATTATCTTCTGGTGACTTCTAATAGCAGGTGCTCTCATAAACAAGTGAAAGTTTCTGCAAGTGATAAAGGTTGGTATTACTCAAAGTAGCACAAACTTGTAATAATTATTTTGTTTTTGAAAGACAATAAGAAGTATGCAAAAATATAGTCTTGTATCATTATTTCTGTTATTTATTTTCAATGTATTTGAAATATTAAGTTCATGATTTCATTAAAAACGGAAATTAACATTTTGTAGAATTGCCATGTTTAAATTTGCGGCTGAACAACACATAAAGGAGTTTGCGAGTGACAATGAGAATTGGAAACCAAATACAAATATGATGGACTCGGCCAAACTTCAGCTTTTATCCGTCGTTGAGGAGAATCCAGGTGATTGTTTTATTGAGAGAATACTCAACCGACACTCTTACTTTGTTCATGATACGACTTTCAGGGATCTTGTGAAAGGTCGACGCAACTCTGCTGTTGAGGTTAGTGGAGTATTATCAAACTGCAGATACAATATACCTGTACATCACGAATGTTTTCAATCATTTGGCACCAAAGTGTCAATTGTATTTATGTACTATCATTTTAAACTTGTGCAATAGGTTGGAATAGATTGAGAATCTAGCATCTGTTTTTTGTTACAGAGAGAAATGGAGCCGAAGGAGACGGTGGTCGGAGAGTTTGATACCATTAAGAACTTAAAACTAAGTGGAAGTATTAAAGCTGAAATGAAAAAGATTTTCCAGATGAGTATGGAAGGTGTGGCCTCTGTAACCATCAACAATGATTTTGGTAAAATTCACGAACATCACCTCAGGGAGCAGCAGTTAATCAACTACTTCAACTCACAGTACGTTTATACAAAATTTAGTTTGTCTTTTTGTCGAGATTGTGAAGCTATCGTATTGTCCAAAGTTTCAAATCACAGGACCAGGCTTGTGATACGAAAGATATGAAAATTGAATTTTTTAATTTTGCTTTGGGAAAGGAAGTCTATCATGTTACAATAGTGGCAATATGCATCCATATTATAAATTTATTTTAGCTTATTTGATCTTGAGCATCCACTGCTAAAACAACTGCTAGAAAGAAAAGAGACTACAATTGGTGTAGTATCTGGCATAGCAACTATCAAAGGTGACTCGACACTTTCCTACGAGACCAACCACGATGTTGAACTCCAGGCTAAGGTTGGTTCATCATTTATCCTACTCTAACTTTTATCTTTCGTTGTAGACCCTAAATATTTTTCTTTGTGATAGTAAAAGGAGCAGAATTGCCTTCGTCTCTTTATATTCTGTAAAATTTATCTGCACTGGTAGTATCACAGCATAAGTGGGTCAGCTGAACATATAGGAAATCAGAGCAAAGAAATATCCGTACCAGATGGAACGGTCCTTATGTATAGAGTTACTAAAGTTCATGTTAGTAAAGTAAATGGTAAGTCTGTATTATGTTGGAGCTTTGCCATTATGTTATAAAATTGCAATATTTTTAGGCCTAACAAAATATAGACAATCTCTGGCTGTGTACATACAATGAGCTTTTAATATCTCAAGATATATTAGATAAACTATTAGTAAATTACTATTGGAGTTGCAGTTACATACAAATGCAATTATGTATATTGTATTCATCCTAATTTTACAGGAAAAGTATCAGTCGTGCTGTCGGAAGAGTAAAACTAGTACTTATTAAAATCCTTGACCTCTGCCTTACTGCTAAATCTCGCTTGTCCAACCAGCAATGAAGGAGGTATGAAAAACAAATCCAAAGATATCTTGACTTTTGCTCAAGACTTACTGTGATATCAACACATTATCCTAGTCTACTAATTCATGATGCACCCAAGAGAATATTTTAATAATAATATACTCATTAATTATTGACAATCATTAATTTGGTGAGCCAGTCAGCGTCCGAGGCAATCATCATAAGGAAATATGCATTTTTCCTCCATACCTGCAGCACCATGTACACTGCAGTCTTTATTATGAATCTCATATATATTATTTTTAGAGTAATAATTCTTTAAAGTTAGCGGTCTTATTCATGTTCTTGTATAAAAATAGTTATAATATACAGATGCATAGTATTGTATTTAATGACCCTTTTTATAACACTGATACACTTTTCTGATATAAAGTAGTGCTAGATGAATTTTTTTGAATTTTCCGTTCCTGATATTTTAATACGGTATCAAATACCAGAGATAGAAAACAAACAAAATGTACCTAGTGCTACTTTATATCATAAAACATCTTTCTCACATCAAGACTCTATACATGTAATTAAACAACTTTTTGAAAAATAAGGTAAATGATGTCGAGGGTCGTAATATTTAAAGCCTACATTGTATATGATAATATTTATCTTTAAACTAATATCTGTGCATTATATATACCCCTATATACATGTATTACTAGCTAGATGTTTATATATTGGAGCTACAACAATAACTGATATATAGGCTATGCAAGATTCCAATGGTTTGGAGAATAATAATGATTTCATATACCTGTCCATGAGCTATAATACATGTACGTAACGTGTATATAAATTCAATTACAACATGATCTGTGAATAGCATTTATAGTATATTTTCACAACTGACCATTCACAACTGGATGCTTTACAGCTGACTTAGGGCCGAAGTTTTGAAACAGGCATTTTACAGGTGAATCTTTTGAAAAATTAGAAATCCATAACGATAATTATTGTTGCTGTTCTACATCTGCCGGGCAAAAACATTCTACTTGTACAGAGCCATTGACATAAGTTAGGGCTAATTTGTAATAATAATATGAAAGTATGTTTTCGACCACAATGTTATCATATTGTTGTCAATACGATTTTCTAAATAACGTAAATGTCTATATTATGGGCAGATTGAAACTAGGTGGTTTTGGTTGTTAAAATAGCATACAATGCGTTTCTATGGTAATTCATGTGATCTATTATTATCAATGCATTATAGTGTGGAGTAATACATGTATGTGCGTGAGTGTATGCCTACAATCACATGTGTCTGCGTCATGCTTTACTGCTTGATTGCTTGTCTATGAAAATACCAAAACCATACCTAGAATATTATATTACCTACTACTACTATATTTATGGTTGGAGCTTTATCGGCTCCACTGAACTCCCTTCTATGATGTCTAGGAGAATTTGACGAAAACTACGGAAGTTTACTAAATAAAACTGGAGTCAATAATTGATTCCTTAGCCTAGAATAGTGTGCTGAAAGATGCTTTTCAGTAACATTCTCATCTCATGACAATCATAATAAGTACCTTCTTATCTACACAAGAGCAAAACAATTAGTCTCCTCTGCTCACAATCACTAGACAAATGTTAAGTTAAATTATCTATTTTAGTGCTCTTTAGTGGCTTTTAAAATGTTTTCTTCAATGTAAGTGACTTATTCTAGTTTTTATATTGTGTTTTATTAGGTATGCTAACATTTGTACTATATCATGTAAAAAACATCAGGACAGCTGGAAAATTAGTAGGGACAGAGACAAAAACCAAGGGGTATTCTGACAAGCATTCCTTTCTCCTGTATGTATATGTTCATTATTGTTAGTAATTAATCAAGGCAATTTGTAGTTTGAAATAACAATTTTATTGGATGTGGTACATGATGACAAAGAAAACTTGGCATTTGTGTCTTTTGTACAGAGCAGATTTTATCATATACTTGCTCATGTAGTACAGGATTATTCCCTCTACTCTGCTGATCTAACTAGGACTTGTACTAGACTCACAGCAGGAATGCCAGCAGAGGCGCCTGGACTTGCATAAGCTCACTACTTTCTGTTCCTATGGAAGAGAACTTGAGTAAACATTGAGTAAAAGGGTTTCTACATGCACTTGTAGAAGGATTTGCTACTAGTATTATTGATAATAAATTAATTAGTTAAATTAGGTATCGTGTTGCTTTGTTTATAATCAATAAGCCAATAGAAATGTGTTATTAAATAGCGCAATACAATCATGTAAAACAACACAGTTTGAAAATAACACAAGAGCTGAAGTTGTCCTCTCTCTGCTTTTTAAAAATTCAAGAGGAGATAAGCCTCGAAACAAGCACGATCACACATTATAGCTTACGGTTCCACTTGCAATAATATATTAAAAGAACGGGTCATCATCGTGGAACAACGCGTCATTGGACAGAGTTTCTGGCGAAACATCGGTTTTGAGCTAGTATAATCATAGAGGTAGGATAGAGCCAGTACTATATAGAAAGCCAGTGAAGCCGTAAGGACCCACTTTTTTGCTTTAGACAAAGTTCCGGTTTGCACTTTTGCACGTGAATGTAATTAGTTATGCCAAAGTTTTGTGCAGTAATAACTCACCCAGGACTCGTGACAAGCCATTTCACACGTAAGCTATTACTTCACAGTTTAAAATTTGTTAGCTGATGCTATGGTTTGCCATCCCCTGACGTCCCAAACGTATATTTTTTGATTTTTTTTTTGAAATAATAATAATTACATTACTATGAACTACTACCACCACTCCTGTTATTGCAACTAGTAAATAATAATTATAATAATTAATTTGCGGTACTATTGGTAGTATGCATAGCATGTTGTTAAGCTGGTTTAAGTTTTTTTCGGTCTCGGATTAGAACAACTAACCTGGGAGACTCAAAGCTTTTCTTAGTATTCTGGCCGGCCCTAAAGGTTTTCTGTTATTAATTTTAAATTAATAATTATAATATAATATAATAATAATAATAATTATTATTATATTATATATTATGATATATAATATTATAATCATAATAATAATATTATATATTATAATATATTATTGTTATAACTATTATTTGTTATAATTATTATTAAACAATTTTATAAAAAAAAAATGAAAAATGAAATGACAATAGCGTTGTTCACATTATTATTATTGTTTTTTTTAATAGTATTTGTAGTAGTGGTAGATGTAATTGCTAGCTAGTGATGATCTTAATAGAGAGGTTGGAATTATTAAACTACTATCACCACCAACTACCAAAACAACCAGTAATAGTGGGAAACAATTTTAATAGTAGTTGACAAAAGGACTTGTGAAACTTTCAGGCATGCACTTGTTTTTATTTGGTTATAAAAAGCAAGACATAGGCCTAATACGTTAGCATCATAAATCATACTGATAATATTATAGATATTCATTCTTGTTGTTCATTATCAAGAATATGTTTAGCGTCATTCTCATGTTATGCGCTGTTGTAAATAAATTTATAGGCCCTATATACATTGCCACAGTAATTATCTTATTATTGTATTATAATGTGTGCTGATGTATGATATTACGTTGAAATAATTGTGTAATAACTTTATTAACGCCTTTCCTTTTCATATTTCAAAGGTTTTTTTATGCAGCTTTAAATTCTTGGATAAATGAGTCAAGAGCATTGAGACGTCTAGATTTCACACCAACCATTTATACTCAAGACTGTGCTCCGATCACTTCGAGCTAGAGAGCTTCATAACGTTCGTTGGACGCTGGAAGTGTCTCAAGCAAGGTGTTATGCTTTCTGTATTTGGACTTCCCTAGCCATTTGCAGGTAAAGCACCAGGTTTAGATCCTAGTTTTGTTTGGGATTCTAGTTTTTTCACTAATTAATTGTATGTTTGTTTCCCTTTCCGAACCAAATATTGAATGTTTGAACCCCAATATTCAAGTGCAATGATGTTGACAGAGTTGTTGACAAAGTAGGCTATGTAGCTTGTGGCTACAATCGCCAATATTTTTGTACAAACTTCAATACGCTATAAATATTTGATCCTTTGTAGTTTCATTTCGAACTGTCCAGTGCTGAACTGAACTGTCCACTTTCGAAACATCATTTTCAAATACCGGCACAGTCCTCAAACTGACAGTCCAGCAGATGTCCAGTATAGTATTGTCACTTAACCCTAAAGATTCAGTAGCAGATGTCAGCGTGAATGTAGATTATTCATATGGCAGTAATCTAGGTTGGTATTGGAATTGATGTCTCTTTTTATAGCATTTTATCTTGGAAGATGATAATTTCAGTGTTACCATAATATTTGATGGAATAGGCTATATCATCCACATGCACGTGTCCATGTAATATATATGTACAAAGGTACAATGTATGAACATACCTATATACATGTATGTTATCATAATATATATAAATATAATATGTATATAACATTCAGTGTAAAGGTGCGTTGCGTGGGAGTTTCCTAAGTTTTGAATAATTTTTGATATTTTATTGCTACAGATCAGATGCTACTTATTCTGTTACTTTCAGAGTTTCTCAAGACTTTGTTCAGCAGGATTCATAGAATGGGAGAGCATAACAACAACCCAACTGCTATAGGCTTTTGGGCAGATGCAAGAAAGCTGTTGATGAAGTGGTCAGTGTCCACTTTAAATGTAGCCAATTCAGCTGACTGTGACTCCAGCTCTGGTTTATTTTCTTTACAGTGGTGTAAGTGAAAAGCTCCAATACCTTCTGTTTAACATCGCTACAAACTTGTAACACTCACCCACTGAATATTCTTGGATATTTCAGGAAAAATTGCAAGAACTCTACACGGCAGTTTCTGGGGAAGTGTGCAGGTGGCTTTGGCGATCATTTGTATGTTGTAGGATGATGAAGGCCAAAAACAGAGGTGGCCTCACTTATGCTACTGATTTAGTAAAGCAGATTGTGGCTTGATGTGAGCAGGTGTTTGTTTACACAGTGTATTTCGATTCTCGGCTGATGAATAGACATTTGAAACATTGAACTTTTGCTTCATTTCAATACCTGTAACATAATTTTACAATAAGTGTATCATAAATTTTTCATTTTTCTTTGTTATTTAATTCTTTTATTGCTATGTCTATAACATTTTTTGCTAGCTTTCAATATTGTTTGCATATATATATATTTGTCTGGTTATGATAGTCATATGATTTACCATTCACAATTCTGCACTGCAGATGATAAAACAAAAATACAATACAGTGCAATAATAGATATAATGCATATGTAGTTGACTTCTCATTAATTTCAATTATATCAGAAGTTGTATTTTTAATGTATCATAGATAGTTCTTAACTTGCAGAGTACTGATAGCCACAAAATATGTGATTTTGTTGAGCAAACGTTATCGATTTCGTATTGTTACAATGGATTTAATAGTAAACCGGAACTGCGTCTAAAGCAAAGAAGTGGGTCCAGACCGGCTTCACGACCGTAATAGTAATAGCGGTCGAGTACTGGCTCTATCCTACCTCTATGAGTATAATTCACTTGGAGCGAAACAATGAAGAATCGAACCAGTCGTAACATGAATAGACGATAACCCAAAGGCTGATATAGCGGTTTCCGGTGTAGCTTAGGAGCCGGCTTACTGTATTCATTCATCATGGCATCCAGAGGTTTTGTGCAGCTTGTAAGTATAATGTGAACTACAGCCATAGGGGCTCGAATAGTGGGGTTATAGTTAATTTATATGCTGTATTATTTTCTTTTTCTACCGCAATACCTTCTAGTCCAAGATATTATTTCACCGTGACTGTCACAGAACCCGATGGGATACTCCACCGTGACCCTGCCATTCGATTCACTTCTCTTGAGTCAGTAGTTAATTCTCTTCTTCCTCTTACTCTGTCTAAATGCCAGTTTGAAGTGGGTCTAGTACAGTCAGTAGAGTGAGTGGGTGATTCAGTCAGGTGTGTCAAAATTTCTCTTGGACATCAGTTGAGTTAGTTAGTAGTGGTATTGGATGAAGGTGACGTAGTTCAAGTTGGGTAGTGTAGTTGCAGGATAGTGATTGATTTGAAAATTGATAAAGCTGCTGAATGAATTCTTGGGTACCTAGTTAGTTTGAGCCTGCTTTATTCGAACTATAACGAAGCTGAATAAGAGTAATCCGAACATATGGCTATGCATATTACAGGGGGGTAACTTTCCTGAAAAAGTTGAGGCGG
Organism: Bugulina stolonifera; assembly: GCA_935421135.1. Classification (NCBI taxonomy): domain Eukaryota; kingdom Metazoa; phylum Bryozoa; class Gymnolaemata; order Cheilostomatida; family Bugulidae; genus Bugulina; species Bugulina stolonifera. The sequence goes on along the minus strand of OW285193.1, from coordinate 13,379,729 downwards.
CCAAAATTGGACAGGCTAACAGTAGCGGTGTGGGAGGGTGTGTGCGGGATGGGGGCAGAAGGAGGGTGGGGCACCTCCCACAAGAAACTTTTTGAAAATTCACACAAAAACAGCCATTTTGATGCATATTTGATGCATATTTGAGCTATACGTGATGGTACAAAAGTACAAAATGTTGCATAGTAATCTGCAAATAGTAAACTTCAAATTAGTATACTGCAAAATAGTGTTTCTCTGTTTGGCTTGGCCATGACGTACCATTGTAGTCCTTTACAACATTACATGACTTAGGCACAAAAATGTGCACACATTAATAAGAGGGAAAATAGTGCAAATTTAGTTGATGGATAGAGATGGAGAGTGGTATTCTAGGGTTCGCAAACCCTGAAGAACAGTGTTCAAAGTGGAACAAATGAGGTGGGTGGGCACACTGTGCATGCAATCTTAGAGCATTTTCTGTTGCTGAATACAGAATTACACATGCAGTGATCCTATCTTACAGATTAGTATTGTCATTGTATAGCTAACAAATTGAGTGAAGTACTAAAATGAAAAAAATTGTCCCTCAGTGGGATTCGAACTCGTGTCCCTATGCATAAAGACCAAGCACTCTACCAATTACGCTATCAAATCAACAGTGGCTTCACGCGAAAATTAGCCATCAATATAATGATACACATAGTAGCATCATTTTCATTAGAGTAGTTTATATCATGTGGGGCACGGTAACTATACCTTCCGATATTAGCTTAATTTTTTCTTCTTTTGACAAAAAGTTCAGGCGGCTAGGGCCGCCTGAGCCGCCTAGATAGTTACGGCCATGTATTAAATATTAAATGTTTAATCTGCAACCATTTCCACTAATATAATATTATTAGCCTATTATATTATATTAGTGGAAATGGTTGCAGATGTAGATTAGACTGGGAACTTGGTAGCCATTATCAGTGTGAATATCATTTTACTTATTAAAATTATTGTCCCCAAGACCATGGCATACTCAAAGCAAAGGACGCATTTGCACCCCTTGGCTCCTTCCAACACCAGATGGTTTGGTCTGCTAACAGCAAAATTACTGAAATGCGCTCAACACTTTTTCAAGAACCCAACCTCAATTGTTTAACGTTGGTCATTATGTTACATCTGTATTTGCTGAGACAGATTTATGTGATTGTTTTATAGGAGATATTTATCCCATCCTTTATTCTGAGCTATTTCAAGTCAAAATTTCAAAAAAAGAGTGACAAAAAAATTAATTACAGGAATTCTAGGCCTTCGAATGAAATGTGTGTTACAAACAATCTCTCCTATGCATTGATAATTAGAAAAATGGAAGGCCACAGTTTGTAAAACTACCAATGTTTGCTATTGTAGGCTCGATGCATGAGTACATCGGCTCGTGTGAGTCAACTAGTGAAGGCACCTGTAGATGTCTATGGCATCGAGGGAAGGTATGCTCATGCACTCTACTCGGCTGCAACCAAGAATCAGAAACTTGATGCTGTTGATAAAGATGTAAAGCGTGTAGGACAGCTTTTGGATCAAGATAAAAAGTTTGCTGCTTTTGTTCTTGACCCAACGTTGAAGAAAACAGAAAAGAAAGGTGAGAAGAAAACATTATATTACTATGTATAGCCTATAGCCAATACGTCATTTATTGAAGAATTTTAGTGTGACTGTTCAGGTTTTTAGAAACCTCTTCAAGTAGACTGAACAATTACAAGTTTTTGCCAAGTTTGCTGTGATTTTACTAAGGTTTGAATGTAATTACATGTGTTGGTGGCAAAGTCGTTTCTGTTCAGTTGTTGAATGCAAGGGATCTTGCCATAGGTCTGTGTATACACATTCAATCAAGTTTTCAAAATTTATGGAGTGCTGCGAATTTTGTGACTACATGGCCTTCTCATTGACGTGCGTGATTAATACCTGGTTCTCTAGATTTTTATTCATTGCTTATAATGCAGAATTGTTAGGTCTATTGTTCTGTTGCTGTGGTTATTTAGAGGTCATTGAGTCGACCATGAAGAAACAGGGATTTTCAGACCTCACTGTGAATGCTATGTCAGCTATGGCCGAGAACGGACGACTTCCTAAGCTACCAGCTATTGTAAGATCATTTCAAACACTGATGAGTGCACACAGAGGTGAAGTAACATGCTCAGTGACTACAGCCAAAGCCCTGGATAAAAAGAGTATGGAAGAACTCAGTGCAGCTCTTTCTGGATTCCTCCAGAAAGGCCAGAGCTTGCATCTGGAAGCTAAGGTTAGATTCTGTGTATGCTGAGGGTTCTAATTCCCCTGTGGAAGATGCTCAGAACAGCTGTTTGTGTTTCTTTTACAAATGCAAGCGGTTTGCTAACATCCTTGTATCATTTGATCTCTGTTAGTCCACTTGACATGTTGTATGGATACAGTATGAGTTATTTGGAATATAACAACCCAGTAGCAGTTATGGATCAATTACGCATGCATGGACTTTGATGATGCTTTCACCTAGTAACCATAACTATGACTGAAATTGTTTCAACTTCACAGTTTAAAGCCATTTGTTTTGTTCTACTTGTAGGTTGACCCTGACATTCTGGGAGGTATGGTTGTCACCATAGGAGATAAATATGTAGACATGTCAACAGCATCCAAGATTAAACAGTACACAAATGTCATCCAAGAAGCCATTTAATCTGAACACTTATTATTTATACTGAACATGCTGATTTCTAGGTTAATGTGTAGAGTGCATCACTTCTACTTTGTTATATCTATTCCCATGCCGAGCGTGTTGCAGTGCCAATAGATATAGTTATGTAGGATTCAAGTTGATATAAATATATGGTGTATTTGTATAACTTCATTTTATTTCAATACATTAATGATACCAAAAATGTTCACATGTGGGAGTTAAAAGGAATGTATCCAAAAAACAATTAAAATTGTGTAATTATCATTAATTTATAGGTCTGGTAAGTTAGAAACAAACAATATTTACATTTCAATAATATTATATTACAACACAACACAGCACCAGTTTAATTGACAAACAAAAAAGTGGAAAACTACAGAGCTATATGTGCTCTATGTATCAAGTTTGGAGTTGTCCTCTCTTTGTTGCACCTGATATTAGCAGTATTCTAACTTGCTGTGGTGAAGGCTAAGGTTCTCCTTGAAGTAAGCATAACCTCTACTGCTTTGCATTTCTCTTTCATACTTGTGTAAACAATGTGACACAGGTCTACTAATTGCTTATTTGGTGTGCCTAGGGGCCTGATATAGCTTAATGAACTGAATTCCATCTGCAAGACTAGCAAAGTTGAATTAGTAGCAGCTCCACCTTGCCTTGAAACCTGTCTAATGCTAGGTCTGATTGGGTGAAAGAACCAACCAATAGTCACAATCATGTCATGTGTACAACTAACAGAGCAACGAAACTACCAGGCAGCATGCTAGCTATCAAAATTGTCATATGTGGTCATTTCAGTAACAAGACTGAATACCTAGGAATTCCAGCATAGACATTTAAAATCAATGTGAAATGCAAAATTTGAGTAATTAGTACCTTTTTTCCATATTTCCACTTTGCCCTTGTTTGTTGTTATACTTCATTTACAATATATATTTTACTTAGGATTTAGAGGCTATATGAACCAGGTTTTTTTATACATAAGAATAGAATCAAGAAAACTTTGATCTTGGGAAACATAGCAGTTCTAATTTACTAAGTATGAATCTAGTTTACAAAACCATTAATCTGACTAATTTAATAAGAGATTGGTAATAATTAACAAGTGCTAGTAGTCTGGACAGCTATTGAAAGAGTTCATAATGAATAATCTATCAGTTCATTAAATTAATGACCATTGCCTTCCTCTTGTTTTGTATGAAGAACCAAATAAGGTGCTGACCCACTACTCTTAAGTCCAGACTTCTACCACTTACTATTAGCATAAATATACGTGTATTTGTATTTATATAATATACTTCTGTATATATACTATTACTATTGCATAACAGTAGTACAAATTTGCCAGTCAGTACCAGTTAACAAGTCGAAGGTAAAAAATTAAATTAGATTTTATGAAGTTAGAGACCAAGTCCATGTGCGTAATAAGTTATCCTCAAGCCAAATATAAGAATCAAGAGTGTACAGGCCTCAAGCCAAGAGTTAAATAATACATTTATCACTCAACACTGTTTTTCAATTCCAAGTACATGTGCATGTACATTTTATTTTAACAATCATTATGATAATTATTATTATTTAAATTCGGTATAATAATATTTTCATCATGCATAATAATGGTAAAATCAAAAATTGACTGATAAGATAGAACACTTTATGTACAACAAATGAAAATTAATAAAATTTTATTATCATAGTGATGCTAAACTACTATTGGATTGCATTATGATAATACGGTATTGATATTCAAGTGTTACTTTAATAATATATCTACTTCTACTTACAACTAACTACATGTGCATCTGTATATATAACTTATCTTTCAAGAGCTAGTGTCAAAAATATCAATGGCAGAGTGGAAACAGGGCTTAGGATTAGCTACATGAAAAACAACTAAAATTTTACCTCTGGTTCGGCAATTTTTGTGTTAATTAATCAAATATACCAAAAGTTGCATCAAGAACATTTTTTCCATGTTTCTGGACCTTGTATGACCATTGGGACAGCTAGTAACAACTGACTTACAGGTTTGCTCCACAACTATGGAGAGTGTGTACACATGACATGACTGTTTGTATTGAAATGTTGTTTCATCCAATCAGTACGCAGCACTGACAACTGTTCAAGGAGTCGGTTCCACTGTTACCAATTACCCGTCTACTAGTATCTTGCGATGAACATACAGCCCCCTCAGCTGCACAGGATAGTCAGGCACAGCAAATACCAGCAATTAGCAGTTGTGCACATTATCAACACATAGTTGTGAAAGAGAACGCTTGGCAATAGAAGTTGACTTACTTCAGAGATCACCTTAGCCTCACCACAGCAGAGTTATTCAACTACTATCAGGACGAGAGAACAACTCCAAATTTGACACAAAAAGTGTCCATTAGTCAGGCTATATACAATATGTTGTAGTTCTAGTGATTTCCTATATTAAGTTATGCAGTCTTGTGTTAGCCTGTGTTTCCTCCCATCACACAGGGGTACCATGAGCAGTAGATTTATAGCTAACAGCTTTTTGGTCTATTTCCCATACAGCTTTCTTAGCATGGCCAGATACAGCGTCAGCAACCCGCTCATCTATCATCTTCTCCGTCAGCACGCCATCCTCGGCAGCATATGCACACGCCTAACAACAGAACAAATGCCGCATATTATATAATGCATATAATCGGATGCCACAGTAGAATATTTGTATATCTATAAAAACATTAATACACCAAGCAATATTATGATTACATTGCACAAGGCATGCAGATTTATACAATGTCGGGAGTTACTCCCTCCTATACAATACTCCCATAAAGTGGCTCAACAGAAATTGCTTTCCTATCAAACAATGGTATGCATCCCGGCCAACTCACCTGCCAAGCTACTCCTAACTTGGATATTTCTCTACCGGACAGACCTTCGGTCTTCTTAGCAATCTCCTCACACTTCTCACCGTAATCTAAATCTTCTACCTTGATTCGACTGTAATAATACAAGACACGTGTTTACTTCACATACTCCAGGAGTTATCTCACCATGTAACTGCTGAGTTACTATGAGTTTAGGTGGGTAGGAACTTGTAAGAGTAGATTTTGCATTCAGCTTTACTCATGCATGAGATATAAGGGGGAAAGACCTAACAAATTCATTCATTATATGAAACCACGACTGTACTCCTAGCCTTTGTACCAACATTCATGATACATAATATAGTAGGAGTTCATTGTAACTAGTGTACACTTGACATACTGCAACACTGTGGTGAGTGAGAAATGTGTAACACAGCCGAGGATAAACTCACCTCTTACTGTCAAATGAAGGTTCAAGGACAAACTTATCAAAGTAATGTCTGACCATACGCTCTCTCTCTTCTAGTGATGGCACATCAAATTCTACCATCTCGTCTATCCTGTCATTGATAGCCCAGTCAAACTGTTCTGGTTGATTACTAGCTATTACCAACATGAATCTGTAACAAGTGAATTCATACATGTATACACAATCTGTAACAAACATGACATCGATAAATAGAGGTTGGATCCTGTAACACCCATGGAAAAGGAGGTTACCCACTTTTGGGCTGATGTGTAGTAACTGTGCTAATATTCACTGGGTGATCGCAAGGCTAGAAATTATGGGCCACTCATAAGCTATTTGCTATAATTAAAAGTTGTCCTCTTTTAACTATTTGATCCCTCTTCCTCCCAGGGTAATATAGTACATCTTTCTAGACTGAGTCATTTGCTATTCATTTTACAGACAATTCAAAGGGTGACTGCTTGTTGCTAGTGAGGATCTGCTTTTAATACAAATAATAGGCCAATTATATGTTCGGGATTGTCATCTCTCTTTCTCTCTCAAGTCAACAATACAAGACATCAGTTTTAACTTTTAATGAAAAAATATTCAGTTGGCACAAGTTGAGAAGTGTGTCATAAACACAAAAAAAACAAAAAAGGAGCCCTAAACAGAGAGAAGACAACTTTTAATCAATAAATAGTGACATGTATGAATCCTTGTGGTAGAAATACATTGCTAAACCAATGACCTTTCCAAAGCAGTCCACTGCACAAGCAGTTTCAAAGACTCTAATGAAAATCAGTCAATTTTTATATATTATACATGTTGTTGTTGACTCTACTCCGATTGAAAGACAAGACAACTCTGGATTGTCATTGACTATGTGACAAGTTGAACAATACTTGTATGGTCTTTCCGATTTTGTTAAAATTGAAGGTAAGACAACACCAAATGATGAAAACCAATTACGCAAATTTTGAGTGGAAAGTCTTGACTATAGAGATGAGACTTGGCAGAATGCAGTAGCTTACTGCGTGGTATACGGAACCATGCAGCAGCAATTAGTAGTACATGTGGAGTAAGTACATGTGGAGTAAGTACATGTACACGTAGAGTAAGTACATAGAGTGTACATGCAACTCACTTCTTAGACTGTTCTCCAGTCCTATAGAGGAAGGCGTTGAGTGTAGCCCTAAGATCCTCACTTATTTGTTCTGTACTTCTCTTTCTAAGGAATGCATCAGCCTCATCCACAAACAGGATTAACCTGTAAAATTTGGAGCACATGCACTCATACTATGGATACCAATAGCAGTTGATGTGGTGGGTAGGAATTACATGGAAATACTTTGAGCCAGCAACACAAGAATTGATCCGTGATAACTTATGAAAACTGAATGCTAACTAAAGGTAGTTAGGGTGGAGAAGTGAGTGCTTACCCTCGTCGACTTGATCCAGCCCAGTTGAATACTTTATGCATAGCCGTAACACCATCTCTTCCCATGGGGGCCACATCACCACCCGTCATTATTGCATAGTCCATACCAGAATTTAAAGCTAAACTCTACAATGATATGGATTATATCATTAGACACTGTAATAAGCAGATACATAAGTTCCAAAAATGGACTCATGATATATCTAACAAAGCAGTAAACACACCCCACAGATTCCAACTCTCATTCACTGTGGCCATCAGGATTGGTACATACTATCACTACATGTATAGCTAAGCGCATGAGCACTAACTAAGAACACTCTATAATGTACACTTACTTTTGCAAACATAGTTTTACCAGTTCCAGGTGGTCCATAAAATAATATATTCCTATAAAAACCTTTGTTCTTCTTTGTATGTTTAGTAGCTATGGCGACATCACGTAGTCTCTCTTCTAGACTGGGCTACAGGTCAAAAGTGGACATTGTAAATATTATAGTCATAATGACAGTCAGATATGGGCAATTTCAAGGAAGTTGTTAATGCAAAAAATAGCAATAAATAGATTACTTGTTTGAGTGAGCGTAACATAAGTTTTGGTAGTAGAAAAGATACTAACCTTGAGTATAATACCTTCTAAGGGATCTTTTGGTTTGCCTACTATCATCTTTGTAGTCTATAAACATAAACATCGTTACACAGTCAGACAAACCTAATTTATATACAGAAACTAAATTACAAATAATGCAACTCTATTCAATGTTATATTTTAGGTAGTTGGGAGTTATCTGCCCTTTCAAAGGTAGGATAACTCTACATTGCATCAGTTGATACATAAATTGAACAATATGCTATAAAATAGTGTAGCAATTGGACACTTCACATGTGCTCAATATTCTTGTTGATCAACATAGAACAGTAGCCGAACACACCAAATACTTTAGGAAGTGTATGAAGTTACTATACACAGGAATCACATTACTTACCTTGATAGGGTTCTTTAGAAATCCTACAGCTGTGAACCTAGAAGTTTCTCTCACCAGTGAGGGTTTCCCTAATCGTGCCTCGATAAACCTAGCCGCTACCCCCACACTATTCTTCGCTACATATATACCAGCTGCAGCTACAGTTATACCAGTTGCCTACAAACACACAAGCACAGTGTTTATAGTTGAGGAACTGTTTAATTTAACTTATATTCATCTTATAATAAGAAAGGGTGACATAATGCTATATTGCCAGTGGCTGACAAAGTAACTCTGTATAGATGTGGATATGAGTAATAGACCCAACCTCACGACTATGTACAGTGCTACAGACATAGTATACATGTACATAGACCAACAGTATAAGAATATGAGCTACTTACAGCTGCATAGAGTTTATTTCTGTCTGTTAATAAAGTGTTAGCAGCAGTACCCAGCACAGATCCTGCAGTTCTGTAGAAGAAATAACAGACTCGTATGAACTAACACATCAGCTACCACTGGTAGGGTGTATACACCTTTTACAACCATACTAGATGTAGTAGTACTACTGTATCACTACATGTACTAGATGTAGGAGTACTACTGTATCACTACATGTACTAGATGTAGAAGTACTACTGTATCACTACATGGACTAACAAGGAGTACTACTGAATCACTACATGTGCTAGCAGGTGCTTGTGTATCACTACATGTACTAGAAGGTGCTAGTACAACTCACTTGATAGCCTCCAGCATGGTCTCACGGCTCTCCTTAGCCTTCTCTCTCATCATCTCCAGGTTTAGATCTCTATTCTCTCTGTCTATCTTAGCTTTACCCCTTAGCTCCGCCTCTATCCTCGCCATCTCATTCTTGTGTCGTAATTCAGCTTCATATTCCATGGAAGCTAAACATATACAAAGTACCGTGTGACATATTACCTATCTGCCACCAGCTTTACCACTAAGTGAGAAATATGCATACGGATTGGGAGTATATACATGTATATAATTATTGATGTACATGTATTAGATATACTGACAGAACACAATGAGAAGTAGCACTAAAAGAGCAGTAAGGTTTTTCCCTTGAAGGAAAGACAATCTCTATGAAACAAAATTATTATTATATTGGCTTACAACACAAAGTCATGCAGTGTCGTTGACAGAATATACTACTGAATTTCACACTAATTAGAAACAGTAGTGGAAGAGTAGAGTCGGATTATCATGTGATGTGACTAGTCACCCGCTCACTCACCTTTCCTCATCTGCTCCTGCTTAGCCACGCTCTCCTCCTGTAGTCGGAGTAATTCCTCCTGAGACTTCCTCGACTGCATCAGCTGATCATCATGTCTCTGTCTGGCCAATCTGTCCTCCAGGTGAGACTTTCTCTCCTGGATCTTCTCCTCCTCCTACAATACGAGCACATGAAACATTAGAGTTAAGATGAAGTATAGCATTGCACAACAGGGTTTATATTGTTGAGGTGCAATTTTATAAACATCTAGTGGCACATCCAACCCAACACGTCTTTCAAATGGTTCAACCACACACGTATTTTCATTTGATTAACCTACTGATACAGGATCAGACAACTTCAATTAGAACTAAGGTCAAGTGAAATAACTGCAAGTGAGGCCGAGTGTTTAGCAAGTCCATTGTGAATTGACATAAAAGTAAGACAAGCATGCTAAAATTTGCTTGTAGATTAAGTTAAAATTCATCAGTAGGTCGAAATGCATTAGTTAAATGTCATGAGTAAAATGTTTAGTCTACTGCTAGCAGCCATATTACTGACATGGGCCGAACAAATTCTAAAAAACCCGACCTTGAGTGTTTTGCGCCGCTCTTCATGCTGCATTCGTATTTGCTGAGACTTGGAGTCCTCTATTTGTGCCTCAATGGCCTTTCCTTGAACTTCCATCTCTTTACGTTTTGTAACTTCCTGTGCCATAATAGTTTCAAATGCCTGTGTGGCATATTCTAAAACACACAATATATACAATGACTCTTCAGCAATAAAACAAACATGGATAAAATTGGTAAATTATAAAAGCTTGTTCTAAGAGGCATTGTGGTCAATCCTATATAATAGGTCTACCACACTATGCAGTATGCGCCTAGACCTACTAGGCTACTACTACTACCACTAGAATTGGTATTAGGGCAGTCTCTGAAACTACTGGTGTCATGTAAAATCTCTGCACGTTCTGTATACAATTTAAAATAGCTTCAGTTGGTAGTTGGGGCCAGGCTTACTAAGTCTCCCTGATTTTCAACTCAAGTTTTGGCACCCCACCCCGCCCAAATGAAGGAGAGGGAGGGTCACTGTTTTCATAGCAAATTCAAAAACTTTGCCTCACACCAGTGGGTTTTGCATCGCTTGATATATACATGTATGTATATAGAAAATGAGGACTAATTATTGGAGTTGATTTGCAGCGTAACAACGTTTGCAAACGATGAAAAATGATAGACCTATTATTATTTATTTATTGTTGTAAATCGTTTCATGGTGATGCATGGCGACTAATCTAATCAACACACAAACAAAAATAAAATAAGTGTTAAATATGACTTAGGCACTTGCTTGATTTTTCAAGCTCCTTGGCAGCAGCCGCTGCTCTCTCTAAAGCGGTGGAATCAAATCTGTATGCAGTTTGAGCTCCAGTAGGACTGCCGGCGTTCCCACTACCGGCAGCAACTTGGGCACCTCCTCTATTCGGGTCATTGCCATCTGGTGGAGGCATTGCTGCACCTAGAAGTTGTGAAATATTTTGTGGGTCATTTTTGTTTTTGTTTCCTATTCCAAATATCCAATCCATTATGTAATTTTCCCAATATAAATACTTTTTTCTTAGCAAAAATTGAATGGGTGATGCAAAAAAGGAAACATGTGAATCGGAAGTTTTGTTGCGCATGCACTCGGTGCCCGCGTGAAACGTCATTTTGTTGCTTGGAGTTTTGATGCCACAAAATAAAACTAATATTCACACCTTAATTATTTGACACACATGGACTTTTATTAGCTATGAGAATGAAATTGAATTGCATTTGTATTTAAAGTTGGTAAAAATCAAAACCAGTGAAGCACACAGTTTTATTTATATTCGTTTAAACACTTGATATACTTTGACTCAGTCAGTCACTCACAGTCAGTCACTGAGACCGACGCTGAGATGGAAATCAGTGATCAACCAGCAGGTTACGATACAGGGACCGGTGTTCCTATTGACCAAATTAGTGTGGTAGAACATAAAAACCGCCTGAAAAGTGGTAATGGTCTAACCACTCTACCCCAGGTAAATACTCTCCTAAGCTTAGCTTTAATTATTTGCTGCCATCAAATGAAAATAAACTCATACATAAAACACACCCCTGTTTGTATGTTTTTAAAAGCAACAAGGCATTTCGTGTATTGTTTTATCCTGTAGCTACCGTCTCACAAGTTCCAGTACACTGTATGGCATGAGCTACGTAGCACACAAGTCAAAGGTGATCAACTACGAGCGCCTCGTGTCAGGGAAGGCCCAGAGTCTAAAGAAGAAACATTTTACCAGTTAGCGCATGACTCTGGGGAGCTAATACATCATGATAGAAAAGGACAAGAGAGGAAAAATTACAGAGATCAGCAAGAGAACTGGGAGTCTGCTTTGGTAAAATCTGAATTTCCCATGTAGCTGCATGATGCTTGTCGTTACATGTATTAGCAGTGTTAGATGTGAGGGTAAATGGGAGTCTATGGCCTGTACCTTCCACTATTTTACTGGATACATGGTCAGCAAGATGCACCTTCACTTCTTTATTAGTTTTACCACTAATAAAGGTGATAGGTCTCATTTGGCATTGTAGGCCTACCCACCTTAAATGGTTCGCTTCCAAAACTATGTATTAGGAATCAATCTACCTTGGTTTTGAAGGAAAAGATGAAATAACATCATTGCCAATTTTATCAAAAGTTTAGATTCTAACTAAACAGCATGATTTATGAAGTTGGTACGTGTAGTTATTTTTATTGGAAAATCATTTTAGAAAGTGAACTTATCGTTTCAAAAACTGGAGCATTCTTACCAAGTGAAGAACTTTATGAGGATACTACGCCGCTTAAAGTCTGTGGAAGATCTCACTGCCATTGATAACTCTCTTCATGATCTCAGTTCTATGTCCTTCAACAGGTACTAATCTGTTTACTATCATAAATCATGTCACCACCAAATACTTTTGATATTTTTGCATTCATTTACTATTGATTGGAATGTTGTGTTTAATTTTCAAATTTACTTTTGTGTTTATTATTATACTTGATACTGAGTATGCTAGCATGGAAACAAGATCAATTGAGACCAGAAAAACACAGTAAATCATGTTATATAATTGTAAATATAAGTTTTCAGAGTTGTTGTTTCAATGCATGCTCATAGGTAGGTCTAAATAACTCCAAGTGCTAATGACCTAACTTGTACTTGCTATTTCAGTTGATATGAAATTCTGCTGTTTTTGGCAACCCTTCTCTCACGTAATATACTATTAGCTTGGAGTTTTAAGTGATCCATATAATGTTATACATATAGTAGTTCAACTCTATTTTAGATGTCAGGTGGCTAATTTCTCCAAAAACTTTTTCTCTTCTTTTAAGGTAAGTCGTGCTACGAATCATGTGAATGTTTAGTAGATGTGTATGTGTAAATGAGGTTAAAAATCTATGCAGATACCTGGTTTTATAAATTTTAGGCAGTTGAATCTCTATGCCAGATAAATGCAGGACAGTTTTGTCTCATGACTTCCACATTTAATCAGATGTTCTAATTGTCGGTTGTTATCATTCCATGACTGTGTGAACTAATAATCGTAAAGGGAAAATAGCAAATAATTGTTCATACATATTTCCATGTGCTTTAGATGTTACCGTCCATGCCTAACCTGCGACACCTTATTGTGTCTTATAATCAAATAAAAGATTTGTCAGGACTAAACAAATTCTCGAAGCTGGAATACCTGGAGATGGCTGGAAATGGAATATACTTTAGTCCAACATACAGGAGACAGTAAGTTATTGTGTTTAGCTAACCACTGGTTATTGTCCAGTATATATTCCAGCAAACCAAAACCTGTGTTACATAAAACAATGTAAATTAGCTGACAACGACAGAAACTTATGACAACTGGTACATACTCGTACACCAACTTGTAGTTATCACTCATAAATAAAACACCCATCTGGATTGATCACTAATCATAAATCTTAATATAATTTTGTGAAGCCCACTCAATATCATCATGTACAGTTGGAGTTGTCAGTCCTTCACTTCAAAAGTACACACAATAAAAATATTGAGAAATGGTCACTCCCTAATTAGTACATTAACTAGTACTAGTACAAATATTGAAGTCTTGAGCTGGTTTATAAAGTTACTTTAAAGACAAATATTTGTTTATTAGGGTGTTCAAGATACTGCCCCAACTTAAAGTGTTGGACAAAACAATCAAGATGGAGAGTGATGTGAGTGGTCCTGAGCCTGGTGAACAGACAGCTGACCCTAGAGAAGGGTCCACATGTGTCATCATGTAGCTTGTTGATAGTACATTCCTCTAACTAAGTCATGGGTTAGCAGAAAAAAACTTATTTTATTTTTCCACTAATTTTATCTAATTCTAATTGGTTATAATACATTTAATTATTGCATAATTGTTTCAACATGATTAATTTTTATATTTTCTAAATTATAGTGTATTTTTGTAGTTCTGTTTTAATGAACATGTTCATTTACATTTTATTTTATGCTAATCAAGCATATAGTTGTATACTGTATTTAGAACTATATTTTATATACATGTACTATATTCATTCTAATAAACTATCATTAAAAACTAAAGTAGTTATAAATCCAGACCATGGTCTTTGATAAATAGATCTATAAAATTTATCTAAAATCTATGAAGAAATAAAAATATGATTGTAGGCAAACTATAACATTTACTCTAACAATTAAAAATGACCTAATTTAGCCTATGTGAAAACACATACAAACAGAGCCATATTGGACCCAGTAACAAAGGATTACATTGATCAAATCATTCTATAGCCAATTTTGATTGGTTCTATGGGCCCAACATGGCATCCATTATGTCCCCCCCCCCCCCCCCCCAGTGACGCAACTCTCACAATAAACGGCTCTGCATACAAACATTCAGTGCATGTATATAATATGTTAGGAACCCGGGCTAGGTTATGGCTTAGTTATCTAAATCAGAATTTAAGATAAATTTGTAAAAAAACAATATGAACACATGTGCTTAACATCTAATACAGAATCTGCATTAAACCAAACAATAAAACATTGAAAGACTGATGGACAGGGAAAGATGTAGTTATAGAATGGTGAGAAAGCAGATTGTCATGTTGAATCACTGTAGCTTAGCCCTAGATTTTCTCTCTCTTACAAAATGGGGGCTGTGCTGCAGCAGCCTCTTTGTATTGAGTTTGTAGCTTCTGGGCCTGAGGATAAGAATAAGGAAATATTCTAGTTCAAAAGTGTAAAATGACTAAAATCTCTCTTCCTAAGCAAGTGGTAGATTAATGAAAGGTTTCTCAGAATATAGCGAGTACATACCGTGGTATTTATCTTGTTAAACTGCCAAGGCCAGTTGACATTGTAGAGAAACTGTCTTTGGTCAAACCGGTTATCATCTGGACTATACATCTCCGCGTGATACGATGGGGTCAGTGTAGTCATCTTGTGCCTATTTATAGCGTAGCATCTGAAGAAATGCTTGACTTTACCCGCAATCTACATCATACAGGAAATGAGGCAACAAAGGCTACACATTTTATTTAAAACAAATTTTTGGAAGTTCTGGCAAAACAATGCTTAATAATCACATATTGTAGTTGGATCAAGAAATAAAGGAGAAAGATGATCCAAGCCACTATATACCAGGTTCAAGGGGTGATTCCACGGAACACAAGGAGTTCTTACAAATCTTTGATCCTCCAATATAATAAACAGAAAGCTTCACCAGCTAACGAATAGGCAACAGTAAAAATAGATTTTAAAAATGAAATAAAATTGTACAAGTTAGTGTTGACTAATCAGTGCGACTCCGCAACTTCTCTTTACAATTAGAAAAAAATCTATGGAACATTCTGGAATGTACCTCGAGAGGAGAGTAAGAGTCCTTCCATTTCTCTACCAGCTTACAGTACATACTGTATGGTCCACACATAACTATCTTACGTAGTTTACCGAATACTGACAGCTCCTCATAAGTCATTCCCATATCCACCTGTCAGTACAGCATTGATCTAATAATTACTAGATTTAATTATACCTAGATGTAATAATTCCTACAGGTAGTGTATAATGGGGCAGCAACTCATGTATATTACACACCTTCATATACACAAGTGCAGTTAAAAACTAAATCCAAGTGCAACCAAAACGAACATTAATCACAAACACAGCTACAACTAATATACAGGCTATTCATTCTCTCTTTAAAAGTTGTCCTCTCCTTATTTCAGAGTTGAGACAACTCCAAAATAACATCATACTGAGTTAGTACACAGTATCCGATGGTTTACTATTGATATACATTTACCTCGTCAGTTTGTGTTATTACTCCTTTGTCACTTAGAGGCTCAAGCTCGGCAGTAGGTGGACTGTCCAGTATACTACAGAAGAAAACTGATGAATTACATTGTATAGTCATTGAAGGGACACTTGGAAGAATGATAAGTGATCAACTTGGTTTCATTTGTCCAAATATAATAATTTCAACAAAATCTAAAGTCAAAACATTATAATATCTGCATTCTTAAAATCTGAGTACATACCACTTCACATGAGCAATGAAGAATGGTGAACCTACAGGATGAAATTACCCAGTTACTTTCTGTAAGAACTAGTCCCTATATACCTAATACCTATACATACACATGTACATATACATATGCATATATATGTACACATCATATACACACAGTTATGTACATGTATAAAGGTGTACATATACCACATACATATGTACATATACCACATACACATGTACATATACCACATACATATGTACATATACCACATACACATGTACATATACCACATACACATGTACATATACCACATACACATGTACATATACCACATACACATGTACATATACCACATACACATGTACATATACCACATACACATGTACATATACACATACACACATGTACATATACCACATACACATGTACATATACCACATACATATGTACATATACCACATACACATGTACATATACCACATACACATGTACATATACACATACATATGTACATATACCACATACACATGTACATATACCACATACACATGTACATATACCACATACACATGTACATATACCACATACACATGTACATATACCACATACACATGTACATATACACATACATATGTACATATACCACATACACATGTACATATACACATACATATGTACATATACCACATACACATGTACATATACCACATACACATGTACATATACACATACATATGTACATATACCACATACACATGTACATATACACATACATATGTACATATACCACATACACATGTACATATACCACATACACATGTACATATACCACATACACATGTACATATACCACATACACATGTACATATACACATACATATGTACATATACACATACACATATGTACAACACACCCACCTATTCAGTGCAGGTAGAGTATACTCATCTCTGCAGTACCGTATGAAAGAGCGTAGATCCGTCTTACTAATCCCACCAATAGGATTGAGATCGGCACTGGAGCAGTCATACTTAGTCATATATCCCCTCAGACTAAATCATATAACAACAGATATTCAGTTGTTCGTCTTACAAGTACATCTAACAGGCTCCCTTTTCCTCTGCGTTAGAATCGAGCATTTATTCAGTATTCAAGATACAAGTAAACAGAAGTGAGTACTATTTTAATATACAATATATGATTTACCACATCTCTCACATGTATGGTCTTCATGGTTTGAGTTTTAAACACAGCTCTGTTTGGCTCAGAAATTTCTAACCCACGTGTGCGGTTTAAGTCAAACTTTAAATCACAACTTCTAACGAGAAATGTGAGCTAAGGATGGTTTGCAAGCCTAAATGACAGCACCTACTAGGCCGAGCAATCATTTTGCCCCTTTTAATTGTGACCTAGACTGGTCCATGATGTACCAAATACACTAATAGATTGTGATTAGTCATAAACGAAATACAGACCTTTCATCTACATTAGCAGAGCCAAGGACCAGACAGCCTCCAGGTCTTCCTCTAGACCAGAGAGTCAACTGAGAGAATAGATAGGCTATAACCATCCTTATTCTAGCCTGTATAAACAGTAAGCATGTACATAATATGCTGTGAACTGTTTGATCGAAGTTGTCATGCATTTCCGTACACGTAGACCTATTTAATTATGACGTTCAAGTCAAGATACCTGGATGTTTTGAAGGGCGATGTTCTCTCGCTGTGTTCCACCGTGAACTTTGAACTTTGGTGTCATCTTTGTCACCATTTGGAATATTGATAAGACGGCTCCAACGGCTGCATCAATGGACAACTCCAAGTGATAACTGCAATACAAGGCGTAACAAAAAGTAAAAGATTGGCTGCCAATCTACGGTGGAACTGATTTGTTATAATAAAATATTTAGTTGTGATATGTATGTGTATCGCAATAATGAACATTGTCCATCCTGTTAAAAGTCACGCCATACGCGATTGTTATTGTCTATGCTGCATTCAAATGACCAATGTGGTCAGCGGACATGTCTTTGTTTCAAAACAAAAGTGAATCTGTAAGATTTGGGTCTGTGCACTAAACACAATCAGAATTTTATGATACATTACACTATGGCTGTTTACTTCTATGTTATCCCCCAACCCGAGTTTCAGAATATTGTCTATGTTATGGCTATAGAGAGCTAGAGCACCTGCCAATCTGTGACGCCAGATCTCGGGCTAGACCTCTAGTGTGCTCTGAGCTATTCTTAGAACCCATGTATATGGTAATGAAAAGAAGGTTACAGATCTGGCCTGGACTAGATGGAACAAAGTCTGGATCTCCCAGAATCCTCCTCAAATCTTTTACCACGACCTCTTCTACAATTTATTCACGCATTGATTGGCCATAAACCATGATAGAGGTCATTAAATCAAGGGCAATAGAACACTAATGAGTGTACTACATAATGGGCTCATACTCCATTGCATTTATAATGCCAATTATACAAGTGCATGTATTAGGTGATTTGCAGAAAGTGAAGTGACTGTAAACAGACCTTGTTCCAACAATAAAATAATAATATAAAAGTTCCTGTTACCCATACCTGGTATGAGTCACCATGAACGTGGCTGTGTATACCAGAATGATGTAGAAATAAAACTGAGTTACAAAATTTACTCCAGAATAAACTAGTTAGAAAAGCATGAGCCTTTGGCAAGGTAAACTAACACTGTATACATGAGAGTGCATGCAATTCATCATTGTCTAGTTCCCTACATCTATGACATGACAATGGCAAGTCTCTATTTCAGTATATAAATGTAAGTATATAGAGATAAATACATGGATGATACTCACCATTGGAGTGGAATGCCTTGTAGACATGGCAGCACATACAGTGTACAATACAGGCAGTAGCAGAACTGTCTATACCTCCACTTAACGGTAGCAGGAACCCAGACATACCACTCCTTCTTAGATAATCCCAGAGCCACATGGCTGGTCCACAACTACACAATATAGAATAGGAGGCTACACAGGTGAACTGTAATCCATAACAGTTAGTAAACCCTCTCATTAATGTCAATGTTGAAAAAAATCTGAGTTCGAAAGGAAGTGAATTATATTGATCGATTCAGGGTTGAAATATTCGAGAACGTGTCGACAATGAGGTTGACTGCAATATTGATAATTCTGTGGGCTGAACAACAGTATTAATTATATTACACAATATCCCATATGCATTTGCCATGTAAAACAGTTGTAGAAATGTCTGTACCTTATTTCCTGCTCGGGTGTGAGGAGCTCCCATGTCGCCCCATTTAATACCACTGGTACCATTGGATCCTGAGGCCCCAAATAAAAGTCCACATTTACTCGAGGAAAGCTGGTGGTGTTTACAGCCACTTGACATCTGGATTTGATTAGGTTTCTATAGGAACGAACATCTTCCAGGTCTATGTGAGCTCCAATTACTACCTGAGAACCAAAATGGATGTGTGACAACATCTACACATAATCGGCTAATGATAACAATGCATCTCTAGCATGGAGCATCTAGAGCTGTGCTGTAGACCCTTCAGTCTAAAACAAATTTAAGGAAACAAGAAATAACCAATCATGAGGATGATAACAACCTTTTGATGTAGATAAATGGCTATAATATACCGAATTCATTTAGAGCAAGGATGCCCAAATGTGTCCCTAAGGGACACAGTGTCCCTTTGCATGGATTTTGGTGTCCCTTCATCACTTCTCAAATTTTACATGCAAAAATGGCCTTTTTTGGCTGGGCAGTGAAAGCAATTGCACTGCCTAAGTTCCGATCAAAGACACATCACGATGTTAAAAAAAACCCACGTTCGAAAATCCCAAAGTATTTATAGCTGAAACAGAAGTACATTTCTGTCAACGATTTAAAACTTACAAACAATTGATGGCCTGATTGACCTAATCACCAGAACTAAGAGCTGAAAACAGAGTCAAGTGGAAAGAGCCGCCACTCCAACTTATTTAAAATTGCTGTCAAACTGATAACACACTTTGGTAGTACATTTTTGTGTGAGAGTTTGTTCAGTCACCTGAACTATATCAAAAGCAAAAATCAGACAAGACTGACTGATAAACATACCAGGCAGCTACTAAAAGAGACATAGACTTTGACGATGATCAAAGAGAAAGGACAATTCCATGTCACCCACTAATATTGTATTCACAAGTGTATCATGGGGCATGCATAGGATATTCACTACAATTTTCATTTAATTTGATCAAAGCCAAATATGACTACCAAATATTTTCGACGCGTTCCACCACATTTTGCCAGCGTGATGACTATGTTTCGCTGAGTAACACATTAGCGATTTTTCCTCCATAAACCCAATTTCTAGCCTGAGCATGTGTGCCAAAGCTGGCAATTATTTTTATGTATGTCTCCTACGTGCACATCACATTATAACAGCGACTCAATTTGAAATTTCTGTTTACAGAAGTCAGTGTTATTGAGAGATAATCCTAAAATATTAAACATGCTTGATATTTGGCGAACAGGGCGTTTTGCGCTCAATTGTGTGACGCCCTATCACTCCACCATCATTTCGCGGCTAATAACGGCGCAGAATCCGCTAGTCTGTTTCTACCTTTATTCTGTTTTGGTGTACTTCAAAAGTAGATAAATATTGCTGTTATACTGTTATACAAAGTCAAAAAATTTGATTTGCGTGTTATAACTATAAAATAACTAATTTTGTATCATAATAAAACTGCCCATTTCATAAATAAATGCAGCAGCAAAAAATAAGTGTCCCTTGCTCTGATCCGCTTTTAGAATTTGTCCCTTTCCACCAAAAAGTTTGGGCATTCCTGATTTAGAGCCTACTTACACTTGATATAGTAGTGATATGTTTTAAAACATGGAAAGATGACTTCAGTGACTTCAGTGAAATATAAACTGAAGTCTACTGGGTAATATCACCTGTACCATGACAGGAATTCAAACATCGACAGTGACATCAAAGAATAAAATAAATCAATAATTTAGCAGTATAAATATGGTGGGAGCTGAATGTGAATACCCGTACCACTTCCTGGAGAGAGAACTGAGGACCTTGGGCTAAAACTTCACCATTAGCATAAATGCAAGAGTTACCATCATAATAGACTCTCTCCCCATCGCAACCCAACAAGTTAGCAAAGCAGTAAACACCTCCACCCTGTAAATACAACATGGTGATTAGTATACCAGAGGCTAAACAGCGAAATTAATATCCTTACTATCTGAAAAATGATACTAAATTACTTTACTGTTGCGTTAATCAAACATATATAAACAAAATCTACAGGTTGTCGCAGATTCTTCTGCCCAAGACTTCTGTAAGACATTGTACCGACTAACCCGTCAAAACAGGAAGTCAAGTTTGATTACCTTCATAGTGGCTGACTTGATCAGGTCACGTCTCACGTATCCCTTACGCAGTTCATGATGACTGCCGCTACCGTTAGTAATTATCTCCACACCATCCAGTCCCATCTCCACATGACGGCTATATAATTATATAGTAAGTACACACATGCCTTACTATTTAAACTCAAAAAACTATTCCATATTAATTCCAAACTCTCCAATACAGTGGAAGGTCTACTAGCTTTTGACAGTAGAATGTATAAATTTGTTTACTTATTATTACTAGGTACAGAATTGCATTTATATAATGGAACTAGGCTTCTTACCTAGCAGGGGTCCACAACTCCTCACATATTTCAGCACCTAAACAAGTATCTCTGGTAGATATCACAGCATCACCAAACGGTACTGTATCCTGGTTCGCAATGGCCTTAATTATACTTGGCAGGTAGTGGTCTTCAACCTACAGCATACACTTGGGATATATACAATGTACATAGGGTGAACATGCAGACTGTTATCAATCGAGTTATTCATCATTGCAACCAATGTCCTACTGATTTAATTCAAACAAATTAATGTACAAACTACTATCTACCTGGAGGCCTATGTTACTTTCAGACAGTCGAATGTAAAGAAATAATAGTCAATAATAATAACTTTCTGAGACATTATTTCTCAAGACGGTTTGAAGCACCTCTTCATATTATTCATTATATAACCCACAGGCCATGTGAACATGTGAACATCTAGAGTTTCCATACCCCAGTTTCCAACTATTCATTGAATGAGCAAGAGTAGGCCCAATGTTATCCATAATCTCAGGGTTAGTAAATAATTGTGTCGATCAGTAATGTGATGAATCGACTGCCCTATAAACCAGACCATAACCGGACAAGCACATGGATTATTGTTGAATAATTACCCCCTCCTTAAAACCTTTCAATACCACTTTAAGACTAAGGCTATTCCATGCATATGCAATGGGATGTCAGGATAAAACAGAAAGAGAAACCTGTTTAGACTTTGTCCATCCGGTGAACCAGCGCGGTTCTCTGTAGTTACCACAGTCACACAGAAACATCTTTGGCCTGATCAGCAATACCTGCTTGTTCAGTATAAACACTCTACAGTTATAGCACACGTTCTTATGCATCACTGGCCTACAAAGGAGGGGAGGGTACACTTTAAACTATGCTAGAATTCTATTCAGAAAGCATAGACCTGTAGGCTAATGAATTTTATACATCATGGTATTAATACTGTCAAGGAAAGACAGTACAAGTAAGTTTCTCAACAAGAAATAGCATAGGAAGCAAATCTGGTGACCGTTTTGTGCACACATACAATGCTACAGTGGTCAATATTTTACTGTTAGTATATTATATTGTATGAAGAAATACTTGCATTCCAATGTCAAGGAGAATGTCTGCAGAAACTGGGTTGATGAGGATTTCAGCCAGAACTTCCCAGGAGTGGAGAAATGTATCTGGTTCCAGAAAGTGGTCACCACAGGCATAACCACTGAAAACGGAATACTTTGTTTGAAAGTATGTAAAGAAAAAATTAGATAAATGTTTAGTATAAATAAAAAAAACTGTTATTCCCACTTGCAGACTTGTATATATTAATATTATAAACATTGTTATTTATTACACACCCCTTTTGCTGATTTACTGTATTCAAACATGAATTGGAACTTGGTGCCCATGATTATATGATGGCCTTTTTCACTTAGAGAAATTATGATACCATAATGTTACTATTCAATATTGAATTGAGTCATTGATGGAATAGCCAATACTAAAAGCCCTAGTAATCTCTCTGAGTACAGCATTGTAACACTGTAGATCTACTGTTTTATTCTTCTGCACTAACAATTAACTACATGTAAACGTAATACAATGCCTAAGCTCACACATTACAATATAATATAATATAATTTTCAATTACTATAATACTAACGTGATCTCAAGCTCAGGACCCAGTCTATACTTCGCACCAATAGCTTTAGCTTGCTTGATACCTATAATATATAATATTATAATATAATATTATTATAAGAGCATAGAAAATAAATCACTTGAGACAAGAAACTAATCTAGACTTTCAAAACATAAATTATGTAATAGCCTGCAGGCGTTCAATCTGTGTGCATATTTCAGACTATTTATTATATAATGAAAAAGTAGTATTTAATATAAGCTATACTACTGCACACAGTTAATCTCAGTACTACAAGTGTATAGTCAAATGTGTATATTGAACAAGAGGAAACACATTGGGCAATAGCAGACTTGCCCCCACAATTTCCACCAAAAATACTTCTTAGCAATGGAGTAAGGCAAAAATGAAATATTTACTGCTGCAAATATTTATGTTAACAAGAAAGAACATGGAATAAAAATACTAAGAACTTACTTTCAAGTATTCTATGCAGGTTACCCTCAAAGTCCATTGCCCACTGGTTGAGAGAGCACACGGCTAAGATCACCTTGTGCCCCATACTGACTGTTAACAACACCTCCAAAAATGTATAGCGCAGGAAATGTTAAAAACTCGATTAGTAGTACAAAGTTGAACTTGGAGAAAACAAGCACCAATACAATTAAGTAAAACTTTTGAAGCTAGTCACTGCAAGTGGCACTGTTCTGAAACACTGCATGTGTAGCAAACTAATCAGTATATTGCAGCAGACATACAGGACTAATTGTAGCCAGCAAACACGCAATTATTGATCCTTAAACGTTACTTTCAACTTGAGATTTAATAACTATTATTCATTAAATAAAGCCTGGATTCTAGTTAGACACAGCTGAATTGGTAACCAAAACAGTGATGATAGCTTATAATAAGAGAGAATAACTCCCAATTGTGTAAAACTGTTATTTGCGATGATTCTTTATAACTTACAAATTCTAATTTGTTGAACATCTACATGTATAGAGTAGCATCAGCTACAGTTGGGTGCCTGTGGTTTTAGGACTATCAATTGCTTGCAATAATGGCCAGGTCTAGAGATTGTATCCAGTTTCATCTAAATGTTACCTACATATGCAGATTCTACTTACGCATGAGTTTCGTTACCCATTATAGATAATATCTTTGCTAGAGTAATTTGTGTGAATATCTGATTATCTTTTCAAAAGGCTGAGTCTTGCTAGCTATTTCTTTGGAAACAGATGGAAAATAATTAGCTAGTCCCAGAACACCAATTCTCTGGATCATTAGATGTACCTATTGTTAATGGATACAAACTGGGTAAGTTCTAGTACTTGCGTGCACTTCAAATTCTTTAGAAATTTCAACTTGTTGATTAAATTCTCTATTATCATTATTAAAGGTGTTTCAGCACAGTCTATACTCATTACACACGATACATTTTAGTGGCTGTACTATGTGCGTAGTATTCTAATTCTCATAACTCTTCAGATTAATACAAGGTATAACCCATTATAGATGCCAAAAATATTAAAAAATACACATTTTCAAAAAGCGGGTGGACAAAACTTCTAATGAAAAAATATTTTCGTAAAAACATCTCTTAAATTACTCAGTGAATTTATGTGGCCTCTGGTAAGGACCTTGATTATTGCAGATGCTTGTCCTGGGCGAGGTTCCCACTTCATGTTACAACCTTAAACTTCTTTGCAAATATTTTTTACATTGGCGCTTCACTAAGTTGTAGATTAACAGGACTTTGGATGAGGTACATATGTATCTTCATAATAACTTGGTGGCATAGAGGTGAGCTCCTAGGCTTTCTAATGAGGTGGTGTGGTATGGGCTTAATTACCAGGATCTGGTAGTGACAAGTTTTGTTCAAACTTTTTATTTTTGCTACTTTTATCGGAAGACCATTCTATATACTTAGAAAATACCACCTGCGACCCTTCCCTGGATAAAACGCCCTCCCTAGCACCACCAATGACTTTTTCAGGAATCGAACTTGGAACTCTCACATGAAATTTCACAACCCTAACCAATAGGCCCCGGCTGCTCCCTTCTGAAGAACACCATACACGATGTAGAAGTTATACATAGCCGTGCTGTGAGATTCATCGCAGGGCTCAAGGGCCATGAAAGCGTCAGTACAGACCAAAGTGACCTAGGTCCGCAAACACTACAAGCAAAGCGCGAAAACCATAAGCTAAACTTCCTAACCCAGATCCTGCAAACTGAAGAAACCCACAGTGTGCTCTTGTCAACCTCCGATGAAATTGTGCATGGTCGTGAAAATATGCCCATTACCATCAGATTTGCAGCCCGTGGTGAACCTATATCCATATCAGCAAACTCCAGATGCTACCACCAAAGAAGTTTACCAATCAAGGACTACACGTGATGTGGAATGAGGTCTCACGGCTGGTGACTAATAATTTTATTTAATTGCCTATTTAAATTTTTATTTTAATTGAATTTCAATTCTGAGGTCGTGCCTATTCTTACTATTTTTATCAAAAGCCCATTCATATATAATATTTAGAAAATAACGTTTCGTTTTATAACACTACATATTTAAATAAATGCAATATAAATGTAAAATAATAATCTACTATAACTTGTACATACTTTTAATGCTTGTTATCTATCTGTTATTAAATCATATGACATTTATATTATTGGCTCTTGGCATAAGCAATGATCATTGATGCTTGCCTTCTTTTTTTTGTTCTCTTTGTTTATTTATTTATTCTCTCCTATGAGTTGTATATAATATATATTTATTTATTTGTGGTCAACAAATTACCTTTAACAAAATAATGTTATCTGTAAGCTTTTAGAAAACCCAGTAAATGTAAATGTAAATGTAAATGTAAATGCAAAATAACTCAATTATCTTGTTTTACACAAATATTCCTAACAGGAAAGCAATCTATAGATGAAAAATTAAACTCGCTGAATGAGAACTAATAATTTCAGCTAATCAAGAAGCAGTACGTTTTGATTCAACCAATCATAGGCCACTTAGCTTTTTAAGTTGAGATTCTACTTTACTTACCTTAGAAAGCTGGCCCTTTGGCGATGACCCCCAACATATAACACACACTAAGCAAATTTCGGGCGGGAGGCTACGAAAAATCAAAACAAATAAATAACTACACGGTGAACAGTGCTGGTATAGGCTTTGGCATGACCAGCATACATGTAGATATGAAGACTAAACTAAAGCATTTTGTCAAAATTATTGGATGTTAGTGTTCAAAATTTCTATATCATGCCATTTGTTAAAAGGAGTATAGAACCAGTCAACATCCGACAAGGAGCATTAAAAAATTCCCAAGGGATAAGTTTGGGAGAGGAGCATGAAGTAATTGTTAACAAAAGTTACACTCAAATTCTACTGCAACTATCTCAGTTGGCAACTTATGCAAATGAGATCTTTAGAGATTTGTCACAAGAATGCCAAGGAGTAATTGTTAGATCACAGAGACTCAAAACCAAAGTATGGGAGGTTGAGCAAAGGGCAAAGCAGCTAAATGTACTGGAAACTCCCTTACGTAAGTAACTATTTATTTTCTTATACTAAAGTCATTGTCAATGGTTTTTTTATAAGTACTAGGGATGAGGAGAGTTAAAACTTTGATTTGGGTATTCAACTTGGTAAGGAAATCAACATGAACGTGGTTTTATTGTGGAAGGAGGAGGCATTGTATTATAGATTCAAAAGACAGTTTGAGTTCAAGAAATGACTATGTGGGTAACACACAAAATAATTGCATAAACAACTGGATATATAATAGGCATACTGATAGTGTATTATGTACATGTATGTGGGGCACCCAATGAGGTCTATGTTGTGATTGTGGTACTGTAAACCCCAAAAACTTCTGTGGAATAGACTGAGAGGTGAGAAGAGACCATTGAGATTATACTACATGTATTATACAGGTCTATTACATATTCTACACACTATACCAGAGTGATTTATCACTTATTGTTATCAAATTTACAATATCAATTCATGTAGAACACTAATGCACCACAATAATATAGTATATATACTATATTGCACTACTAATGAGATCTATCTTTTGTAACTGGTTATCAATAATTAAAGGCTGGAATATTATTGCCATTAATTTTAGTAGCAATAGTGTTGCAATCAGTGATATTGAATTTCAAAGAACCTGTCAGATTTATGATAAATTAGTTATACTAGTCATTTGTTTTATTTTAATGTAGGACAAATCTAGTGTTTAGTTTTATTGACTTTCTACAGCCAACTTAGTCAGATATAACCAGCCGGGACAGAGTTAAAAGAGAAAGATAAACTTTCCTCTCTGTTTGTATGTCAAGTTAGTTACAGTCAATATTGACTCAAAGTCTCAAAACTTCGTTAGCAGTTTTTAAGCAAGCTTTACTGTTTAGTTTTGCATTTAAACAAAGTCATTAAGCCAATTTGCATTTGACAGTCATCCAAGTAATGTTCATTACTTACATGTATATGCATGTACTTCATTCAACCCATGTTTACTGCCAATAATGAGTTTAATCCAAAAAATGACTGTCAATCATAAATAATACATAATTACAATATACATGTTATTGAATTGATTAACTGGCATCAATTAAATATATTATTTTCAAAAGTGTCAGGGTGCATATTACAATGAGCTACCTACTTACTACAATCATAGAGACCTACATGTATATATTTTGTTTTAACCAATGACTCTGGTTCTACCATCCGGATTCATTGACTAAGTTTACCTGAAACAAAAGCTAAGGAAGGTGTCAATTTTCCATGCTGAAACTTGTAGACTCCATTCAGCAAGATATAATATAATACATTTGATTATGGATTGCTAATAATAAACCCCTTGTGACATAACACACAATACCACAATATTATACATGCAGATAATACAGCATACACAATGAACACTACTACAGTAGGTTACTATGCATTATTACTATTATGTGCTTATCTGCCCAGCCCAATCATCAAAACTGGAATAAAACAGTATGCCAGGTTATATATGTATTTCTCTTCACCGACTGAAACTGTAATTGGCAAATTATTAGACGGGCTGTAATATAAAATTGAATATCTCATGGTGTCTATGATGTAACAGGGGTGCTAGTAGAGACCGTTAGTAGAGACCACGGCAGAGGCAAGCTGTGACCAGGGTACTGGAAACTCATCCAACTAAACTTTGTTCATGTCTCATTATACACCATGCCATTAAAAGCTAAGTATTCCTGCAGACCAGAGTAATGCTACCCTTGAACAATAGAAAGTTCATTTAAAAGCCACTTAATCACAATATTTGTCAGTTTGTATAAAGAGTCTATTCAATTGCCTTTCTATACTGTATCAACTTATAAGAATTAGTGTTTGACTTGTCTCCCATAACAATATGCCCAATTTGACAATATTGGGTCAATAATTCTTTGACATTTTGTTTATCTAACCATTGTATTATTCTAAACACACTGACTCTTATTTTGTTACATTGTTTGGGTCTGTGTTTGCTTTTTCGCAGTGCCATTGCAGTCTGATAGCTTGCTAATATCATTACATATTAATGGATTTGATTATAGGTAAATACATTCAATGTGTACCTGCCTACCTGTACATTGATGTAATAGCAATTTAAAACATACTGACACAAGTAACTAATCAGCCAGTTACTTGTTCTATAACTGCTTTATTTATATAAAGTTAGATGATCAAGGTACCAGTTCCCACATAACATTTGAAATTAGCAGTAAATGAAAATGATCGACTCCAAATTGCATAAACAATCCGACAAGCTGGGCATTCACATGAATTACTTGTAGAGTTGTTAGGTCTCCCAGGAAATTGCTTCATTTCCATCGACCCACCCAAGTAAATTATGCACCTCAACAGGGACCATCTTTGGTTTTCCCCAAAAGATCTAGAGTCTAGACAATATTCTGGTTATCTGCTTATTCTTAGTACCCTAGCCTCATACTTCTTTTTGAAGGGACTATTCCAAACTACCCTAATAACCAATTTAGATTAAGGAACCAATTTGAAATTAAAATCATTAATATATTTAATTTTTGTTTGCTTGGTTAACCACATTGCCAATGGTGTTTGATTGCAATCACAATGAGTATCCATTTTCACAGCTAACTGTGACTTTCACTTCCTATTTGACAAACAGTAGGTATGAAGGTTTTTGTGTGAAGATAAAACGGAGGGAGATTACTGATAATTTTTTATAAGTGGATGCAAATTAATACAAAAAACTGTGTTAATTATTATAATTATATGGTCGTGTTGACTACAGAATTTATAACATGTGCTTCAATATCAACTTGACTGGGTGTGAAACTACAAAAAAAATAAATTTTCAAAATATAAAAGATAAAAATATATCTTCCATTCTCTGTGATGGATTGGAGACATGGGGATAGGTTTTAATGTTGTTGAAAAAGTTGGCAAGCGCCCAGTTTTTATTTTAGTTTTTGATTTCATTCAATGCAGTATGAGTCATCGCTGATTACTAAATCTTAAGGATCATCAACTTGTAAGAATTTGTTTTATATTTATGTAACAAGCTTATCACGATTATGTAGGGTGAAATGATAACTTCTTTACTAGTCCATTGAGTGAAGTAATGGATTCATTGTATCCACTCAGTACTGCATTTCATGGTATTATCGATAATCATACAATCATGAAATACAATTATATCAATATTGTGCTGAGTAGATTATTGATGGCTGGTATTAGTATTTCAGGTAGTTGTCACTCACTAATTATCCTCCTAATTGATTTTCTGACTGTAAAGGCGCAGTCACCTTTCAAACTTGAGACTTATCACAAATATTCAGTCTATCTGACTCCCTTTGACTTTAATGCCACCGAAAATTGATAGACTCGCCTCTGGTGACTGAAGGATTTGAAATTTAGTCTGACTGAAATCTTCTTAAATCACCAGTCAACAATAGTTGCGCCATAACCCTCGAAATTATAATCCAACACAATAGTATTAGAATAATTGCTGTACTGTTATGTTAATTGTTATTTTTAATAGCCGCCTTTTACCATGGAAACAAACAGGTGTATTATGTAAATTTTATGTAAGTGCATTATTTATTTAGTTGGAACTGATCCAAGATAATGCAGCAGAAATACAAAAAGTAGATCTACATGTAGCTAGTAGATAGATGTACAATGTAGATGAATTATTAAGACTAATGTTAGTGTCAAGTCTTGTATTGTTTGTCGAATGTCGATATGAATAGTAGAGCAAACACTCGAGAAGATTGATAGCACTTTGGCTTTGTCCACAGGTATCATACGATATACATGTAACATCTAATAGCTCTGCAAATAACAGTAAGAGCTTTGGGAATAGAAAACTGGGGGACTGGGAGTTATGAGGCCAGTATTACATTTAGTTTACTATAATCCGCTTCTATTGTTTGATCTCTATGTTACTATACAAAGGTGTTTGATGTTGAACTAGACATCATGTGACCATAGTTCATATACAGACAAAAGTTACTTCCCAAAATGCTAGTTTCCCGTAATACATGTACTGAGTATTTAGAACCACCGCTTACTGGGTTATATGCTCCACTAGGCCCCATCTTTTTATACAATTTAGTTTGTTGCAATTTGACGACAGCAAACTCAAAGTATGTCAAGCTATTCATATTAAAAGCATCCGATCGACCCACATGTGAGTGATAGATTCTACTAGTTTCCCTGTACTAGGCCATTCACCATTCACATGTGCTGCAACCATCCTGTCTTCCGCCATTTGTTTGAGAACGGTTAATGTAAATTTTATCACCTCACATTGTTTGAAGGTGTTTGCTGTTTGATTAGACTTAAGCACACATATCGTTGCAGATATCCTCCATGTCATCTAGATAATGATGACACCCCACTTGATAAATGAGACAATTTACATGGTAACTTGTACCTTCATGATACCACTCCATTAGCACCCTGTCAGCTGCATTCGTTTCTTATGCAATATAAAATTTATCTTCTACACCATCTGACACCTCATTAAACAAAATCAAATGGTTGCCATTTCGTTGAATCCATCTGCTCTTGGCAGGTGGTGTCAGGGGCAAAATGTTTCTTACAAAACACAAGAAGTCAAACAAATTGTGAATAAATTGTTTATTCGTTGATTATTGTTCTTTCAGCCGAGAGCACTTTAGAAGATGTTGGTTTAAGAGTGGAAGAGGAGGAGCCAAAACAACCTACACAGGAAACAGGGCTATTTACTGCAGTAACACGCCCAGAATCTGTTCAGAAGCTCTACACCCAGGCTGCCATCACTCCTAGAGCTGTGTTTGCTGCTCTTGGACCACCTGGTTGGAAATCTGCCAAGAAATTTTGTTTGACTCCAGTTCTTAAACATCCAGGGGAAACTACTTTCAAATTAACTAAACGTGATGTAAGCAAAGAGATTTTGGTTTTACCTTATTTATATATTGTTTGGAAAATAATTCTTGTAATGGTAAAGCTACTGAGTTAACTATAGACATAATGGTTTCGTGACATGAAAATCGGCTAAAGTTTCGACTGACGTGGAATTAATAGATGATATTCTTTGAACTTACAATTCACGGTCATGCGAAAGTGAACTTGCACAATGGATCTCTTCAAATTACTAAACTGCACTAGATATTCTGCAAGTATTTGGGGCTCTAATAGTATGTAACAATCTAAATTACGCTGTTAAAGGTCCACAATTATAAGATAATGCAGTACAATGCGTTCTTATCATAGTGATTATTATGTTCATAAACGGAGCAGCGGGTCTAAATGTTGAATAGGGCTGGACTTAGTCGGTCTAACAACAATATTTGATATTTTGATCTGAACATCTATAAATATGTGTAATTCAATAATCATATTTTGTTAAAGTTTATCACATGATATCCTTACTTAAATAATGGAAATGAATGCTAGGCATTTTATCGCTGCCTTCCGATCCAGTATCCTCTGATCTTATTTGATAACCTGTCTAAAATTTCATGACATTTCATTGATTGTAAACATATTTGATGCCATATCACTATGCACGGCGTACATTGTAACTATCTAATTTCATTTTCTAGTGTTTTTACTCGACGTAATATTTGTAACTAGAGTTATCCGACCATGAAAAGGAGTAAATTCTATCTTGGCCTTGGTGGCGTCAAAGGTTGTTAAATTTGCTGAAGTTTTTTGTCTCGAGTTTTTGTTTCTTTTGGCTCTAGACTTACAATTAATAATTTGACTTTGTGTTATAGCGACTATTATGTTTTAGGTCTACTATAACATGGTACGTATTACATGTAAATTATTTGCTGCCGATGCTTTGTCTAGATTAGTGGGTGCATATACTTGGAAATAATTACTGTATTATTTATTATTAACAGAGAATTCCATATAAGATTCAATATGAACGAAATGAGAAGTTGAAGCCTCCCCGGCCACGCGCACGGTCAGCTGCTCCAAGACCTCAATCATGTGCAGGACTACTTGACTATAACCTACAACCAGGGAAGTCAGTCTTGCCGACCCCAGATGAGAGCGTGTTACGAAGTGCTAAATCTCAGCCATCAATCCTAGTACCTATAGATACCTCAGCTACGGCATTTGAAAGATTCGCTCAATCTAGAGCGTCCTTGAGGAACCTGCAGGTGAGAATTGATCGCTTTAACGGATTAAAGTTGCGTCTATTTAATGGAGAGTATTGTATATTTGCTAAGTCGATATTGAATAATAAAAATATATATTATTCGAATATAATGCTGGCACTGATCCAATTATCCAGTTTAGAATGTGACTAAATGGTTTCTAATGGTGAGAATATTGCAGATTACCCCGGCAGAAAGAAATAGTCAGATAATATTTATAGTTTCTTAATTATAGTACATCTTAAAATGCCTTGCTTTCATGTGCAGGTGCTAAGATCAGTGCAGTACAGTACCAAATATAGCAGTATCAACTCATGGCACTGGAAATAGCTTGTAAGAACCTGCCGATTGGCATAAGCCAATGTTCGATAGATTTAAAAAAATGATTTAGACCTATAAATTTATTATTATATAATTTATATTCTCTAAAATTGTATATCTAATATAAACTTTTATATTTTAGTCTTGCCGGCAGTCTCATGCAGACAAGACGAGCAGTCTCTCAAGGTTAGACCCGCGACGGCAGACGATCTCTGGACCAAATGACTTGAACCGAAGGTGTCAGTGTGAGGAAGAGCTCGCAATGTCTACTGAGAGGCTACTTGAAACAAACGCGTCCAAAACCTTGCAGCCGTCTAAACGCAAAAACCCTGATCTTTACATAGAAGATAATGCTGAACTCTTTAGTACTGAAAGGTAAAGTTCTGTGGCATCAATATTCAATATTTTCTACCTTTGAACGAACGTGACTATAACTTGCTCCACGTTCTAAAGTTTAATTGAACTATAGGTCACACACAGGTCACATTGTTGGCCGACGTTTAAAGTAGGAAATGGCAGCTGTATTCTAGTTTTACAGCCGATCGTCAATCTCAAGCCAATACAGTGTTTAGGAGGCAAGAATAGTGTAGATTGTCTCCATGGAATTGTAGGATAATATTAACTAACACATATAACTATGTTTCAAATAGAAGTCGGAGTAAAGAGAAAAAAGAATCTGTGATACAGAAGCTGGTACGGAGGTCAAGATCGTTGCCGAGGAACCTTGGTAGAGATAAGTCACGGGAAACTCTGATACCCCCAGACTTCTATGACATCAACCCTCAGCACTCTCTCATAGTCTCAGAGAATGGTAAAACTTGTAGATTTACTAGAAATCTGTATTCTCATCAGTTGCAGGCGCCTTCTGACTCATCATCCTATTCTAGTGTTAATCTTCTGTCAGTGGCAGGAAATTGAAATGAATGCAACGATAATTGATGCGTGTGTATGTTAGTATTGTATCAGCCAAAGATTGAGAAAATCGGTTTGGGAAGTGCAACAGAGCGTTTTAAATGAAAGACTGCTGATAATATTTTACATAACCTAACAATGCTATACGGCTGCACTCAGCGCGTCTGCTCCTGTAGGAATACCTAAGAATATATCTTACTATGACAAGTAGTTAAGTGCGAGGTAGATCTAGGAGATAATGTAAAGTTAAGGATAGTCTCGGCTATTATGATTTCTAAGTGTAGGATGATATGTTTACTTGTCACTGCTTTCGATTCGTCTACGGACTGCACCTGCTGTTTAGCATGCTAGAAGGATTATGATTGTGAAAAACTTGTGTATTGACAATTAGGTAAATTAACTTAGATTAAGGTATGCGCATTGTTATCTATTGTAATGAATACATCTTTTTGTCCCCTGAACATTGGAGCTATATGTTTCCTTTGATAGGCAGCAGGTGGGCTTTGCTTGTATTTTGCTGAAACATTAACTTTTGTGGATCACCAAGTGCAACATTCTTTAATCGAAAGCCGTAGCATGAAATCTTTATCTTAAAACCCATGGTTGAAGTATGTTGTTACTTAAATGTGAGGAATTCGCTATCACAACTTCAATGATGTTAATCGTATGCCCGGACTTGGAATCTGCCTAAGTTAATGCTCACTGTAGGAGGGAGTTGTAGAGCTTTGGTGTAACAGGATCACACCTAATGTGTTGTGTACAGGCAACACTGTGGTAACTCTATGTATTTCACTCCACTATTACGCTGGCCTTGTTCTACTGTAGGTGCCTACATTAACGAAAGGAACGAAAAGATCTACACGAACTTCTATGGTGCACCTAATACTGAGCTACCTTCACCCCAGCCTGCAGATAAAATAAGGAAGTCTAAGTCAGACCATCAGGTAGGAGTGGGGAGGGGGTTCATTACGTTGTATCACAGACTATTGAACTTTTGGGTTTTCGATAAACTATTTCTTTTGAGAAGCAAGCCTGTGGTCCATAGTCATATGACCACCTTACAATATACATGATAGGTTTGGGTGGATTGCTATGTACAAGTAGCCAACTTGCAATATTGATAAGAAAAATTGTAACTATTCTTTATTTACCTTTCTTTTCGGAAAAATTAAGAAATGGCCACAAGCAAACAACCATACCCTTATGTGTTGTTCCGGAACTAATTATTAGTTTAATAGGGACTACCTGTATAAGTAAAGTATAATAGAACATGTCATGATGTCGCTTTTTTGCATTACTATATACAGTTTAATTGAATGAAAATTGTCGAAAATATTTTGACCTGGTAATAGGAGCTCCTGATTACAGGACAAACATTTGTGTGCCCCCATCACCCTGTCAGACAAACCCATTTTATACAATTTAAACTATTTCATATTGTTCATCTGATACTACATTGACGCACATCACACTGATACTCATCTATTCTTTGTTAATATTTTAGTGGGAACACAATTATAATTCGCTAGTACATAGCGTAGCCTTCTTTTAATATTATATTGAAAAAAATCAATGATTGTTTTTTAAATAATTTTACGAAACAAGTTCTCCTGTAAAAGATCACTGCACTGTGTCTTAACTTTGAGGTTTTGTTGTACAATGTATAATTGTGCTTAGTTCCATTATTGATGTACATTCGTACATGAATCTCTTATTTCTGATGCAGCTAAGTAATAGAGTGAGGAGTAAATCCTCATCTGCTATGGAAGATTCGAAGTTGCGGGTGGGTAAGAACAGGCCCCGTTCTGTATCAGCAGAAAGGTCTCATGGTCTAATTAATGTAGATGACAGGAAATACAACAGCCTGTCCCGTACCTTCACAGGTAAGAATACACATGTACATTTACTAATTACTTGTTGTGCAGTGCAAGTGTTTAGATTAGGCTAGAAAATAATTTTGTTTGCTGTTTTTTATTTTCACAAAATAGTGAAATATGGTGAAAAGGTTATACTTCTGTAGACTATTATAAATAGAGCAGATTAAATAGTGAAATTATTTGGAAATCTTTCGAAAAAGTTATAAAACTCCGATCTCTATTTTTCATGTCCACAGTTGTCGCTCTGATTACGCAGATTTTGTTAAACTGTATAGTTATGATATCAAACAATTTGTATGATTTTGTTTAACAAAAAAATCTCTGCTATTTCTGTAACTGCTGGTGTCACAATGCTATCTTCGAAATAATTCCATTTATTTTTCAGAAAATTTTTCCATAAACAATAACTATTGCCTTATGTGATTAATTATTCCATACCTAGAGCGATTATCACAGGTGCTATGTTATGAGGATATACAGATATGTCTATAGGTTTGGCAAGTATGTGAATCAGGGATAGCACCTTACCGTCCCTTATCATGTCGGAATGTAACAGACTGATACAGGTCATCCTGCCATACAAGTTAGACCTGTTAAATTGGCTCGAAACAATTTTGGTAGTCCAGCCAAAATCTTGTGAATCAAATTTGAAAAAAAAATGTTGTCAATATTTTTCATTATTGATTCACAGACATCATGTTGGACATGAAAATCAGATGATTAGCGGATAAATGGTTATTAAAAGTTTGATATTCTCTTCATTTATCAATTTTTTCACGAGTTTGAAATATTAACCTCTGGAATTTTGTAATCATCCTAAATTCTAATATTTTGCTTAGCTAAATAGAAATGATTATGAAGATTTTCTTTGTATAGGTTTGTTTGGTAAAGGAAAGAAGAGCAAGACGTTACCAGCTAATAGCAGCGCTACTACAGCTGCACACTCTAGAGACTCACTCAACACAGT
Source organism: Bugulina stolonifera (assembly GCA_935421135.1). Lineage (NCBI taxonomy): Eukaryota > Metazoa > Bryozoa > Gymnolaemata > Cheilostomatida > Bugulidae > Bugulina > Bugulina stolonifera. The sequence continues at coordinate 13,342,453 of OW285193.1, read as the reverse complement.
GTTCACTAGCAATAGTGATGGAGCAGATGCAGCCGTCAAGAGACAGGGCAAGAGACTCTCTTCTCATACAATGACCTCTAGTCAGATCATCCTTAGGAAACGTCATAGCAAAGCAACGACCTCTTCTTCAGGTTTGAAAATCTTTTATTATGTTTTGCATGAGCCAAGGCTCAGTTGCAGTTTAATTTTGGTACGACACTAAACCATGTCTAACACAGACATCATTCTTCACTCTCTGCTTTTATCAGCGCTTACCTCAGCACTTACCTCAGCACTTACCTCAGCACTTACCTCACCACTTACCTCAGCACTTACCTCAGCACTTACCTCTATTCTATAGGCTAGATATCACTAGATATCTTCTGGTTAGCTTTCAGTGGTATAAAATAGTCAATGTCACAATCTGGCCCGTTGGTATACAAATTGCACATAACCCATGATGAGGACTACAATATGTATGCTGCGCATGTACAATCAAGTATTATTGTCAACTTTATTTACAAATTACGTGACAAGCTTAAAATAACTACAAGTATTAAAGTACACTAAATTATAACTTATATTTGGCCACATGCTGGTATGTCATTATTATTAGCATGTATATGCCTTCAAACTATTTAAATAATACGTTTAACAATTTGTTTAAGGCTAGTGATTACAATGCTGAAGGCATACACTCAGTACTGACTACAAATGATATCTAATGCATATCTTAGGTTTCATGTACTTGTTAAGGCACTAGAAGTGGAATAGTTTATGGTGTCATCACAACTTGTCTTCTGTACTGGTTGTAGCCGATGGTCACTGGTCACTGGTCACGTTATGTAATAGTAAGGTTTCATTAATGGCCACTCTAATTATTTAAATAAATGTTCAGTTCATAAATAGATCCAGCTGTAGATGAATATAGTCTATTCAACCAACCCTACCTTATCTATATATAGGCTCAGTTTCTATAGACCAGTGCATTATAATAGTATTAATATAATTATTATTTTAATGGAATGTTCTTAGAAATCAATGTGACAACTCCCTTGTCTGGCAGTATTGGCATATCTAGCATTTGCATTTCCTTACTAACTTCATCGCCGTAGCATCTTAAGGTCTGATCACATACCGAAACATTAAATGTCTATTTTACCTCCTTATAAGAAGGCCCCGGACTTAAGCGCCAGGCACGCCCATATTATCACCCCCAGGTTGTGTTGAAGTTCCGCCATGTTCTACTCTAAGTTTCTGGTCACTCTACTATACACTGATTCATCTCTTCTCTAATCGAGTTAACATTGATCTGTCTAGATTAAGCGATTCAGAGATGCTATATTTTGCTTATATTCATTTTGGATAAACAGTTGCTAACACGTAGGCTTATTCTCGGTATTATCTCAATACAAGCATGCCGCGTTGTCGTCTTTTATTCGCTCTTACTACTTGTGCATCGTGTAAGTTGGAAAGTTAAACTTTAGCTTTTCATTCAATGTGAATTGACTTATTGTATCGAAATTTATATCAAATAAATTTTGCCTTTTTGATTTACACACCTCGATCTACACTGTATATACGCACTAAAAATATTAGTTAACATTATGTAGTAACTAACATGTGCATTGGACACCACTTGTAACGCTGTAATACTGTAGCTACCAGTTATGTTGCAGGTCGATGGAGTGGTAGTGAGCGCTTCTCTATGGACTCCGATGGATTATTCAGTTCCACCTCCCAACAGAGACTATCGACACTCTCGACTGATCGGGATTCGGCCCTCGGTGCTGACATCAATGATAACAGGTAGGTGCAAGTGAGCGGCGTGTCTGCTAGTGGGTGTCCCTAAATTGGCTGTCAGCAAACACCAGTCTTGCTGACTGACTATCTGTAGCAGGTGGTTACCGACTGGGGCTTTAACTCAATTCACTTATTTAATAAACTCTTCATTTGTAATAACTACCATGCAGCATGGATTAGTTACAAAAATCTGATAATAGCTATTGCTTAGGTAGGCCTACTATGAAACTGAAATACTAAACACAAGAATTCAGACCTCTTTGAAATAAATAAAAAGATAAGTACATGTATTATAAATTGGCATATATTTACATTTGATCTACAATAGTCTTATGGTACATACATTAAATTTTAAAGTTGGAGAAATTACTAATTCTTACATGTAACTAATTTATGCATAGGTTCCTTGTTCAAACTTCAAGGGTACTTAAGTAGAGTGATATAATTATATGAATATTGAGTAATACTTGGCATACTGCAAGTTACTACTAGTTGTGTAGGTTCACAATCACCCTTTTACACCCAACTGATCAAAGGGTTCCTTAAATTTAGTTGTGAAATAATAGGATTCCCTTTTTAATTTAATTACCAATAATTCTTAATCGCTGTGCCCAGTTGACTGATGTCTAGAAGAGCCCCAATAAACGTTAGCTCAACTTTATTGACTTTATCATATAGAACATAGACTACAATCAATGGTAAACAGAATTATATCAAAAATAAGGCATACAAATGTGCATTACTCAATAAACAACCATATAAACCTGTTCTTATACAGTGAGGGGCCGTTACTCCCACTCTAGGCTAGAATTGAATATGAATTTTATAAAATTTCTTAGAAACTGGGAGCCACTAGCTTAGATGAATGTGTTGTGAGGCATGGTGACACAGACAACACCTAAGACTACAGTCATAATAATAATATTATCCTCATGAGGGCCTGACCCAGTTAATAGTCCATTATTTAACCATAAAATCTTATTAATATTCTAATACTTTATGAAGCAGATGGTTGTTATGAACTTAAAACCTAACATTATTATGCTGGATATTACTAGCTGTGGTCTGATAGTAATCAATTAGTTAGTCATAATATTTAAATATTTTATAAATATAAATGATAATTATTAAGATATTATTACATAAGGATTCTACTTGTAGTAGTAGGTTAGTCAGAGCTGTGATTGTGGTTGAGTGACTAACACTTAAAACCAGGTGATTTCCTAAGTCTACAAAAAATGTTTCCTTTACTATATGTACATAGTTCCATGAGTCAAAGTTATTAGGCTATAAGCCAAAGGTTGCAGGTTGTGCCTAGGAAGGTCTGTTGCCAGCTGTAGCACATCTGGCACTATATTCTGTTTTTCCTATACGCTTAGCTCCAAATCTAGATAGATGACAGAGAGCAAATTACAGCTATTTCTAATGGTAACAAATTCTAAGGGTTATTTCCAAGACATCACTGCAGACCAAATGAGTTTGACCGATATTCTAATACCATTATCAGTAATTACAAAAACCAAGTAAGATAAATTGTATTCAAATAATTTATTAATTCAAATAATATTGATTGAAAAGTATCCTATGAATTGCTGATAGCTTGTGTCCTGGGCGCCTGACTTATTTGTTTGAGCTTTAGGGGGTATCATTAAGTTCATTATAAACTCAGTCCCGTCTCCAAGTAGTAGGAAAATCACACTTGAGTCTCGCTACAGTGGAGGGAGGAAAGTACGACCTGGAAATGAGTAATCCCATTGGTATTTCTTTCACCGTTAGCTTTTTAGTCTCGAATTGTCCTCGGAGCCTTTGTTTGTTTAGCTATTACCTTTCAAGGGCCATTCAATTCACTTCCCACAAATATTGATCCAGTGACAGCAATTTCGTTATAAAATTAATACTCCGTTTGTTATTTTGTGTTCTGAGTAAATCCACCAATCAATATGATCATCTTGCTTCTACTCATCCACTAGACATGTGCTTACAGCTAGTAAAACAGGAGCGGAGCAACTGCTATTTATACTCTCAATTTTTAATTGAACATTTAAATAAATTGACCATCCTTTCCTTTATTTCAACGTTCCTAATATAGATTAGTAGGTTTTTTGTTCAACATTTATATAGTAACATTTAATGTACTATATAATATGGAAGTGATAGTGTGAGTCATAGCTTTCGTTTTTTGTAACAAAGTTAAAATAGATTGTAATGAATGAATTTTGGTATACAGCTCATACCACTATATATAATGAAGTGTATATTCTTCCTATATTATTATCATTTTAGCATAATGTACTATAGATAATTAGCTGTTAATTATTTCTACCTCCTATGGAATGGGTCGACTTTCACACCTCACAATTTCATAATTCAGCCCTCCTTAAAAGTTGTAACCTTTCTCCGTGTAATTTGTGGTTTATAAGGAGCTGTAAGATTTATAAATAAGACACTTGTTGAAAGGTGCTATATGATGGCATATGAACTGTGTGCTTATGTTCCCAGGCCATGTGACTACTCGAATCTGTCCTAGTCATAAGTGGCTCCCCTTTTTTCTAATGAATGACAGTGTTATAAGTGTTATAGGGGGCTGAGAATATTCACACATATGCTAACAAGGCCGATTTCCACTGTATATTTAGTTATGGGCCTCCATAATGAGGGGATGTCTTGCTAGAATAATAGCATATCATCTTCATCATTTTACTGGAGCCCTTGGTAATCCACCCTACCCAAATTACACACCCCTATCTAGATCTCAATCAACTTTGCTAACTGATATTTTCTATTTACATATTACATGTAGTACAGGTACACTATGTGATAATACAATACATGTGTGACTGTATGATATCCAGACCTATTCACTATGTTACATGTGTATGTTCTACAAGTCCCAAACCACCTTGAAGCACTTGCCCTGTTTTTGTCAGTTATATCAGGTATCATGTTGTTAGATTTACGCTCTAAATATTTATAAACAGTGTTGATACATGAAATTCAAGCTACTGTTGTGGGCAGCACATTCATAACCCAACCTACAGCTGTGTTTTTTCAACTGGCCACTAACTCAGTGCATCACCACATGAACAAACACTACAAGCAACTGATATTGTGTTTCAGTGGAGTTTCTTTTCTGCATTCTTTGCTAAATGTTTACATGCAGTTTATATACATGCAGCTATCTACATATTTATTAAAAGTTGATAAAAGTATACGTAGAATGCTCTATTTCAAAGCATGATTATATAACGGTTAAAACTTAGACGGCTTTACCGATTACTTTTAATGACATGGAACCACTGGTGAGTAGTATAGTCAGTGCAGATCTACACAGACACCCGGCCCTTTCCGCGTCGTATTAGCCCTAGATCCAAAAACTCCCCGGGCGGACGACCACCCCACCCGTCCTCTCGCCCCTCCTCTCCCCTAAACCTCACTCTATGTGCAAAGCCCTAGAACCTACTCCCCCCCATCGCGGGTGGGGTTTCAAAAACCTCATCGGCTGTTCCGCGGAACCCAGTCTAAAGAGCAAACCCCTCGCCCCATCCCACGGCTCGGGCGAGGGGGCGCGCGCGTACGCGCGCGCCCCCCCCCGCCCCGCGAACCCCACCCGTCCTCCCTCCACCCGTCCCCGCCCCTCCCCACCCCTCCCCACCCCAAACCCCTCCGCCTCGCCCTCCGCCTCGCGGCGGTTCTCGTTCGCGAGTCCAGCCGTGGTCCCACGCCGCCCTCCCCCCGCCCATCCCCCGCCCCTCCCCCGCCCTCCCGCCCCAACGACCCGTCGCGACCCTCGCGGGCGGACCGTCGGCTGGAGTAGGGTGAAGCGAAGGAAAATACGGGTTAGAGTAATGATAGGCTACACCCGTGCGGAGTGCCCGTGCAGAGTTTACGACGCTGACTATACTACTATAAAAAACTTACCGAGTGGTGGTGGTGGTGCTTCCGGATGATTTCTTCGCCGGGGACTGTTGAGACTGAACTGGTCGGGGTGACACCGCACTCGCGCGCTCCTCCGTTCGAGCGCCCCCGGACCTTCGATGAAAGACTCGCGTCTTAACCCTCATTTTCCCCGGACCCTCCCCTAGGGGAATCGCCCGTCCCCGTGACGAGCGGCGAGAGAAAGTGAAGGCGGTGGCTCTTCCGCGCTTCAAACCGTAGACTTCGCGAGGAGGTTAGCCGACGACATCATCGCTCGGAGGGGTAGAAATAGAAATAGATAAACGGGATAGATGGATGCTTGTCTTCTCATCGCCATCGTCATCATCATCATCATCATCATCATCATCATCATCATCATCATCATCATCATCATCATCCTACAAATAGACCCGCCTCTACGATGATGTCGTTGACTCGCCACCAATTTCTTTGACCACCGCGTCCACTTTCCCCCGGGTAGCAAACTCCGATAGGGAGAGAGCGCATCGTGCGCGTGCGATGTCACCCCCCACCTACGAATGAAGACAATAGAAGAAATGTGAACTGATAAGGGGTGAGTATGAGCGGAAGCTGCGCTAGTATCGTCTACCCCTTTGGTTTGGAGAGGTAAATGGTTTTTAATGTATTAGCTAGTGTTTTATTGCTCGGTTTTAAGGCTACAACCGGTAAACCCTCCGTTTTGAGGACGGAGACCCCTTACAATAGAGAGTGAATGTGAAAAAAATTATACGGGTATATGTACAAGGGTTATGATGCACTGTTCGTTTACTCTCCAATTTATCGAATGAAGTAGTCTCATCTCCGAGAAATCAGTACTAGCATTCTATAGGACTCGTACTCACCCCGTCTTCTGCAACCTTCCGCTTACCATAGAAGTAGGTGAGTCCGGTCTTTAGCTGGGTGTAGCTATACGTTTGGTTTCCTCTTCTGATAAAACCCCGATTGTCCCCTCTCACCGACTCCCCTGTCCTGAGCACGGAGAGGAACTTCTCTTTGGTTAGGGCGTTTCCTCTTTTGTTTAGTCCTTTGCTGCTATACTTGCTATCACCATCAGCGGACCAGCAAAAGTATGTTTTTGAGTTGAGCGCGATGACCCCCTCTCCCCGAAACTCCTCCTTAAACAGGCCGGGGGTTCGTGTTTCGTATCGTTGCACCTTCTCACAACATTCCCTCATCTCCCACTCTTGACCAAGCACCTTGGTCGTGATAAAGTCTTCCTTGTGCCTATCGCAGAAGGGTCTGGGAAACCATCTACCATATTCTCTGTAGAACTCTTCTTTTTTATCTTTTCGGATGACCTCATCTATACTACGAGCACTCAGAGCCATGTAAGCGCTATCCGTGTCCATTTCTACGTACTCAAAGTCCTCTCTGCTGACGAATCTGTGAAAATAAAACGGACGGGTTGTAGGGGGGGGGGGGGGGGGGGTTGGGGTTGACACCAAAGAATAAATAGAGAAGGATTTGATAAAATCTTTGTATAGTCTAGTTCTACTTACCTATCCATAAAGTCGTAGTAGAATTCTAGCATTCTCAACTTGGCTCTCTGGAGGATAACGAATCCTACGACAGATGGAACATCCATTCGAATCTAAAAGAAAGAAAGAGAGAGAGAGAGTTTACCCTACCACTCAGAAAAAGTTTCGTCAAATCAAGAATCAAAATAAAAAAAAAGATTGTCAACACTTGCCTTTTTCTTGTGAAGCTCTATCTCAAAGTAGTTTTCATCAACTTCGTTTAGACTAGAAAAGTGCCTACTCCTCACTTTGACAGCCGCCTCCTCTACTGTCTCCACATACTTGACAGTCTTATGTTTCTCTTTATTTGTTATGGTCTTTCCGTAGGCTGAATTCCCAACGAGCTTGCTGGTGCTGGCCAAGAGGGCCAGGTCGGGGTTCACATCCCCACCTCTTCTTGCGTCTGAGACCGAAGAACCAAAGTCTTTGTAGATGGCTCGTGGGATAAAGTGAACAAACTGATAGATCCTGGTAATTATCAAACCTTGATCTAGATACCATCTAGCCAGATCGGAGAGTAGTGTGATTCGCTCGCCAAAAAGACTCCCCACGAGCATTCGCTGAGGTCTCTTCAAGAATCCGTTCTGTTCGGCAAAAGCGCGCATGTGTTCGCTAAGGTGTTCTCTTCCCACGTTTATATTCTTGAAAATAGGTGCCATCTCAGAGAACTTCGCTTTTAGCTCTTCGGGTACGGAAATGTCACACTCCACTAAACCATAGTACTCTCCACTACGAATGTTATTGATTATCTTATCGAGGTTGACGTAACCCCTCTCCGGATAGAGAGAAGAAAAGAAGATGGCGAGAAATGTCCTAACTTCTACATCCGAACGAACTCGCGCTTCCCACTCACACTGCCGAGTGGTGATGAGCTTATAGCCTAGAGCCTTGATGTAATCTTCTTTCCTTGCAGTGTCCACCCGGAGCTCTTCATTCGTCATGTTTCTGACACCTTTTCCGTTCCCTCCTAGCTCGCACTCGTGCCCATGCCAGTAGCAACCGTGGAATTGGTACACCGTCCGACTCTGTTCGCTATAACCATCCACTGGTAGGTTGTGACAGCCTATCCTCATTTCTCCTCCATTCTGTTGGTGAAGGATGACCTCTCCTCTCTTCCACGATTGGAACTCTAACCAACCATGCGCCACTTTGCTGAACTTTTTAATAGGTTCTAGAGCAAAGCCTCGGCTCTCTAGCCTCCGCCTGGGATAACCCGTAGGCATATTCCCCATCATACAGTATAGGTAGAGGGCGTTGGCATCAACTCCCAGAATGGACCTACAGGGTTTTGCGGATGTGCCATACATCTTCTCTCGAATAGAGGTCACTCCAACTTCATGATGTCTGTGAAAGATAATGCTTGGCCCTCCCACGAGGTTATCGCGAAGAGTATGGTACAGACTTTTGCTCTCCTCATCGAACAGACATATGGGTTGCGAGTTGCAAAGTTCGTCTCGGAGAGACATTAACCTATGCAGCGGAAGAGCGGCTTGTGGAGGAGAGTAGCCATAAGGTCGGGCCTCCACCTCCATAAACAACCATCTGATAGCCAAGCCTGGAAGCGAGATTGCGGATTTCAACATGTCAATACCCTTTTGTCGATAGATAGAGCTCTGACGTGCAATGGCCTCGATGAATGGGGCCACATCGAGGTTGTTGTACCAGATGAGAAAATCCCTGAACGTTTCCATGTTCTCTCTTTCCCACACGACCTGACAGTGGTGATAATCTTGCTCGCTCAATTCTTGCTGAGTCAGCGAGTTGAAAAAACTCTCTCGGGGAGGGAGTCCATAATAATCCAACCTTCTCAGGGAATCTACCCAGTCGTAAGGAAAGAATCCCTTACTCTCTGACACGCCAAATGCCTTCAAGTATTTGGAGTAGTTGAATCCCGGTGCGATAAAGTTGCATATGTCAAGGAACCTAAAACGTCTACTCTCCACGCAGGACATACTGTTAACACGCTTAACGATGAAGACAAAATCTTCTCCCTCCTCCTCTTGTAGAGAGCGAAGCAAAGGTCCCTTTAGTATATTTAGGTCATACTTTTGTGAGTTGAAACCAACCACCGGAACGCTGGAGATGTGCTGTTCTAACTCTCTTTCTAATCCGGAGAGACCGGACTTCACCCTGTAAGTCGAGACGTTAGAGAACTTTTCGTCAGCAAAGGCTTCTTCTCTATCCGCCCGATCCGCAAGGAAAGTAGAGAGTCGCTTGCGTACATCCCGGAATCTTTCTCCGAACAAATCTCCTGCCACGTCAGCAATCTTTGCTATGTAGTGGACGAATTGACGAATGCACTTCGTTCCATCCTTGCTGTCGACACTCCTCACAAAGCACTTGGCCTGCTCAAACCCCGGGACGTTAGAACATACAGATATGCTCAGTAACTCGTGTCTTGCACTAAAAGTCATTGTGGAGGTGTTAGTTTGTAGGTTGTCTTTTGGCATGAAGCATTCAATATCATAGGTGATATAGTAGGGGTAGTATAAGAGGTCGGGGTTCACCACCTCTATTCCCGCCACTCGCTTGAGTTTTGTGAATATGGTTGGCGGGGGTCCAAACGTTCCACCAGGGAAAACAAACACCGATGCTTCCTCTGGCGAGCACTTATGTCGCCGTAGGCTGGACAAACGTGTGAAAGCGCCATCGCACAACTTGCAGGTGAAACATCTGGCAAACAAATCAACATTCTTTATCCAGCTGAAGTGGTTTTCGTACATGTTGACAAAGAGTTTACGGGCTTTGTTTCGTGCCCCAGATGACCAAACTATCGGAGCTACCCCCTCATCAGTTAGGCAGAAGACTATTATAGATATGTCAAAATGATCTTCCAAGGCCAGCAGATCACTCGCGCCCACCCCGGGAAAGTCTGACAAAGTTGATGAGGGTGGGGAAGAAGATCTAGATTGTCTCATGTATTGTTTAAACAAGCGATGTGTTGTGGTCTGAGAGGGGCGATGACAGCAACATCCCTTCTTTGGGTCGCAGTTACAGTCATACATCATGGCCAAACATCTAAAGAAACACAATTTGTCTGGGTAGGGACGGGCACCTCCTCTGGACCAAAAGTCTACATCTAGTGCTATCACATGTCGGTTGTTAAGTATGTAGTCTGGGAGTTTGCTCACTACACCACCCACCTTGCCAATCTCTAGGAGTTTATAGATGTAGAATGTCAAATTTGCAATGTGACGTAAAACCCAAGCGGTGTTCGGTCTCCTTTGTGCTGACCTCTCTCTCAAGTCGAGCTCCTGCACAGATTCGCAAAACTCTCTCATCTCATTCTCTGCTCTGATCAGTCTTGGCTTGGGGAAGAACGCGGCATTGTTGCTTGATGAGTGAAAGTAGCGCAACTCTCCACTGGTCTTATGCTCGAGGATGACTCCAGCGCTACAGTTAATCTTCACAGTACAAGGTACTCTCTTCCACATCGCTCTCAATTTAGTCCACACCTCTTCATCTCCTTCATCTTCACATTCCCCTCTCCACACTCGAACGTTGAGAATGTCTTCTACAGGACGAGAGTGTATTGTGGACCTGATCGAGCTCCAATAGCGGGCTAGTAGCAACCCCATCTCATCCCCCTCTTCAGCTGTTGGAGGTTTGGACCAGAAAACATCATCAAACTTCTCTGCATCCCCCTCATCTTTTTCCGCCTTGACCTCGCTATGAAATCGTCTCATGTGATGACCTAGCTTTCTCCTCCCATCAAAACATCCGCCACAAACCGGGCACTTGTGTGGGTGAGCCTGTGCATGCATTCTCTTCGTGTGCCTGTCTAGAGAAAACGCTGTTTTGAGAACCAGACCGCATAGTTGACAAGTGTGCTCGGCCTGACGAGAGCTCTCCCCCCCTATAAAAATACAAAATAGTAGGGTGTAAGTTATTCTTTTACCTCATACTACTATTAGCAATCCACAATTGTTACCAACTACCTCATTTAGCACTAACCTTTTTTACTTGTTGACATCTCTGATCAGGTGCTGACTAGTAGGTAAGTGTCTCTGTTTAGTCTCCCTATAAAAAATATATAGTAGTAGGGTGTAAGTTAATTTTTTTTGTTTTTGGCTCAATAGCGTTATATACAATAGACACTTCACAATTGCTGCCGATTACCCTATTTAGCACTAACCTTATGTTGTACTTGTTGACATCTCTGATCAGGTGCTGACTAGTAGGTAGCTGTCTCTGTTTACTCTCACTCTGTTGACTAGAGGCTGATTGTTCATACTGCTAGAGTGAGAAACTCATACCTTAAATAGTAGTATTCAGTGGGCGGAGTCTAACCATTTCCCCACCCTTGGCAATACCACCCCGATGTGAATCCGAAGCCTCCCGATGTGATTCCGAAGCTTCCCGATGCATCCCGATGTGATTCCGAAGCTTCCCGATGCATCCCGATGTGAATCCGAAGCTTCCCGATGCATCCCGATGTGATTCCGAAGCCTCCCGATGCATCCCGATGTGATTCCGAAGCTTCCCGATGCATCCCGATGTGAATCCGAAGCTTCCCGATGCATCCCGATGTGATTCCGAAGCTTCCCGATGCATCCCGATGTGAATCCGAAGCTTCCCGATGCATCCCGATGCATCCCGATGTGATTCCGAAGCCTCCCGATGCATCCCGATGCACCCCGATGTGAATTGACACATCGGGACACATCGGGAAGCTTCGGAATCACATCGGGATGCATCGGGAAGCTTCGGAATCACATCGGGATGCATCGGGAAGCTTCGGATTCACATCGGGATGCATCGGGAAGCTTCGGAATCACATCGGGATGCATCGGGAAGCTTCGGAATCACATCGGGATGCATCGGGAAGCTTCGGAATCACATCGGGATGCATCGGGAAGCTTCGGATTCACATCGGGATGCATCGGGAAGCTTCGGAATCACATCGGGATGCATCGGGAAGCTTCGGATTCACATCGGGATGCATCGGGAAGCTTCGGAATCACATCGGGATGCATCGGGAAGCTTCGGATTCACATCGGGATGCATCGGGAGGCTTCGGATTCACATCGGGATGCATCGGGAGGCTTCGGATTCACATCGGGGTGCATCGGGACACATTGGGATTGGATAATAAAAAGGGAGGAGTCAAGAAATGAGCAGATGTATAAAGGGAGAGTGGGATCACAGTCTCAGCATTCAAAGTTCAGCACATCACTACTGTACAGGAACACTACTACAATAGTACATTATCAATGGATACTGACAACATAGTCCAGAACCAAGAAGAGTTATTTGCGGGCTTAACGGACTCACAAATGGATGGAATTATTGAAGAAGAAGAGTGCAGTCAGAAGAGGAAAGAAGAGGTGGATGCGTTAAAAGAGGCACGGAAGAAGGGGAAAATAATAGGAGTGGGGAGTCTTGCCCGAAAGGATCTTTCTAACATGGCGGACTCTCCGTCCTCCCCGGAGCGGACCTCGGATAGGGGCGAGACCACAACAACCAAGAAGAGGAAGAACCCAAAAGGAGATGAAATCTGTGCTAAGAAAAAAAAGAAACCCCAGGCGATTGTAATATCAGATGATGATGATGATGATGGCCACGGAGCCGATACGGCTACGGAAGAAATGGATGGTGGTGAGACGACGAAGGGAAAAAAAGCTACCAAGTCCCCTTGCAAGGGGAAGAAAAAGAGCGGGGGACTAAGCCTGGAGAAAGCTCGTGCAGTGGCGGCAACCCTAATGTAAGTAGCCCTATTCGTATATCTATAAATTACCGTACTATCTTTCTCCCGTTTAACCACTTTGTCGGATCTATATACACCACTTTCATTATTGTAGGAGCATGGGAGCGGAGAAGAGGAGCTCTCTGCAGACGACGGTGAAGCTGTCGGAGCTAGAGCCAGGAACTGTGCTAGAAGTGAGTGGAGGTTCGGTGGTTGAAACGGCATTCGGAAAAGCATTCTTAGCCAGGGCAAGCTATGTGGATGACAAGGGGATGAGACATTGCATCAGCTTTCACACCAACATTCGTCACGCCATGCCCAAGCTAGCGGATGTCAAAGAAGAGGAGCTAAAGGACCTTACCCTTCCACCTAGGATCATGGTGTACTTGGGACAGCAGGAGACCGCTAAAGGACAAAACACATTCAACCGTATCGAGAGCGTGTGCTCCCTGCCAGGAGCAGCCATGAAAAAGCTGGCCGGTGACTTGAGAAAGAAGACCTTGGTCCAGTTGGAAGAATTTTTTCGAGTGCAAACGCTATCTTCCTTCCCCGTTGGTTCTGTGCTGGTGGTGACCGCGCTCCGACCCACATACGTCCCAAGATGCGGTGATGGTGATAATGCGAGCAACTCCATTGCCACCTACGAGTGCCGGATTGGAAACGAAGAAAAAAAGGGAGAAGTCTTCCTTCCGGGACGTCTGGCAGTTTCGATGAAAGAGCTCCTCCCCTCCGTGATGGTGTACAAGGGACAGAAGACTTCCAAGAGCGGGAGAACATTCTACGATTGTGCCATTCTAGACTCCATCCTCGGCGAGCGTCTCCTCCCCGCCACTGCACAGTTTTGAGGCAAAAACTTTTGTCATTCACACTCATTCGTGTCTACTTATCAATTGATTTTATATTATTACTCTCAAACTCGTGTATCGTTAGCCTTACTCATATTTTTCATAGTCGTATATCGGTTTTTATCGATTGATTTTATATTATTACTCTCAAACGTATTGAAAATTAAAACAAACTCGTGTATCATTACCCTTACTCATATTTTTCATAGTCGTATATCAAGTTTTTTATCGCTTGATTTTATATTATTACTCTCAAACGAATTGAAAATTAAAACAAACTCGCGTATCATTACCCTTACTCATATTTTTCGTAGTCACATATCAAGTTTTTTATCGATTGATTTTATATTATTACTCTCAAACGCATTGAAAATTAAAACAAACTCGTGTATCATTACCCTGACTCATATTTTCATAGTCGTATATCATCTATTCTAGAATACATCACACACCATTACTCTAACCCGTATTTTCCTTCGCTTCACCCTACTCCAGCCGACGGTCCGCCCGCGAGGGTCGCGACGGGTCGTTGGGGCGGGAGGGCGGGGGAGGGGCGGGGGATGGGCGGGGGGAGGGCGGCGTGGGACCACGGCTGGACTCGCGAACGAGAACCGCCGCGAGGCGGAGGGCGAGGCGGAGGGGTTTGGGGTGGGGAGGGGTGGGGAGGGGCGGGGACGGGTGGAGGGAGGACGGGTGGGGTTCGCGGGGCGGGGGGGCGCGCGCGTACGCGCGCGCCCCCTCGCCCGAGCCGTGGGATGGGGCGAGGGGTTTGCTCTTTAGACTGGGTTCCGCGGAACAGCCGATGAGGTTTTTGAAACCCCACCCGCGATGGGGGGGAGTAGGTTCTAGGGCTTTGCACATAGAGTGAGGTTTAGGGGAGAGGAGGGGCGAGAGGACGGGTGGGGTGGTCGTCCGCCCGGGGAGTTTTTGGATCTAGGGCTAATACGACGCGGAAAGGGCCGGGTGTCTGTGTAGATCTGCACTGACTATACTACTCTGGTGGTACAACTTATACCCATTTTATTTAATATTGCATGTAGTTATATTCATTTGTATCTCTTATACATTGCTATGTAGCAGGATAATAATGCTAATTTAATTAAAATTTTTCTAATTTTACTAGAATCTATTGATTTGCTATTAATTTTGACTGATTAAGTACATATCAAGGATTTTACGATACAGTTTCCGAGAGTAACTGTGTATGTGCTGGGAACTAGAATATTCACGACATATCATAGGGTGTAACATGCTCTCTATCAGGATATTAGTAGGCCTAACCCTTCATGTATTTTCTGAGCAAGTAAAGGATGTATGTTATCCGTATGCATAGTCAATGAAGAAGGGTAGCTGAATTTCTTTACCTCACCCTTAATTCCCAAACCTCTATATCTTAACTCGACCCCCAGTATGGCAGGGAAATCTGTTGTCCACACTCTATCAATCAGCTCCTCTACTAGGAAGAAGGAAGTTAATAGGCTACATTCACTACTCCTATTATACTTCACCTAAGGTTGTGTGTGGTGTACATGGCTACGTAACGTAACGTTACACATCTTACACTGAGAGCCCTATTGCTGCCGCTGAAATACACATGTCTGTATTTAATGAGGCACTTTATGAATGAAGCATGCTGCAGTGTAAACACACTTTAATTTGTTATATGAATACCAATATAAAATATGTACAGTATTACTTCTTCAATGGTCATTTATATCTACCCTCTTGGCTATATCAATGTCGTCTGTATTATAAAGTAAACTTAGCCCGAGTATCAATAATAATCAAAGATTGGGCGGAGCTGTAGGCTGTAGGCACCCGTTTCATTTAGTTTAGCTTAGTTTACAACATCTTCAAGTCTGAAGAGGGTTTGTAATAGACCAACCCATGATTCTTACAAATTAAATATTGATATAAACCCCACTAGAGTATTGATAATGGTTTTATTAATACAAGTTGTGAGTTGCATTCCTCCACACATCACAGGTTGACAGTTGACAACAGGTGATCGTCAACAGTTTTACATGTGGTTAGCTGAAGTGGTTTATCCCCAAGGGTTCTACTTTTCATATCTATGAGACATATTTGTGGGCAACTTAGAATGCTTGCATATTACAGTGAGTTTGGAGTTGCCTGCCCTCTAGAGTCTAGTCTATAACATACCGTACCATAGCTATAGGTTTAGTCAGTATGGTGTAAGAACTTTTAAGATAAATTTTGCATAATTATTGTCCAAGCATAATTTTACAACTAGCATGCACTGTATTGAAACTTGGGGTATGAACTATATTTGTTACTCTAACTATATTTGTTACTCTAACTATATTTGTTACTCTTTTGACATTTCAAAGTGTGCCTCCATGTGCTTCTTTGATGTCCAAGATGTCCAACTGACTATCAACTAATTTGGTTAAATGATACTGTCAGCTTGATGTACTTTAGACATCTTTGTCCATCTTTCTCTCTTCTGAACCCTTGCCTTGTGTGTCAATATTTTCTGTACAGTGTCAAAATTCCGTCACGATGTGTCGAAATTGGAAGTTGTCTTACCAATAAAACTGAAATGAAGAGCTGATAACTCCAGCGCACTTTGTCTTTCCTTGCATGTACTGTATATATTATACTGATTATACTATTACAGACCATGCACTGATGATATAAAGACAGTGACAGTAGATGAAACTAACAGCCTCTATTCTGTTGACCAAGATGGCTTCTATACTACTATGCACACAGATATCCAGCTAATGGAAGGTACTGCCTAAGTGTACTACTACTAGTATGGTGGTGTACATCGTACATTTATATTTGTAGTGAACTTTATGTGTTTGTTCACTACAAATACATAAAGTTATGTTATGGCAGTGGAATGTGACCAAGTTAAACGTTTAGCCTACACGTAGGTCTTGCTTAGTATCGTCCAGTGTTTCTGGTTGCCAGAGTTTCTGGTGGTTCTCTGTGAATTGGGACGACAGAAACCATCCGATACAGCCTGTACATTGGCTAATTTCCTTCTGTAAGAATACAGCCTGTTCTTGACATCTAGCTTTTGTTATACATGCCCAGATATAACTCGCACCTGTGACATAGTATCTTTTGAATTTAACACATTGTGGATCTGTTGCTGCAGATAAGCCGTCTGCAGATGATAGTCCGGATATGGAGGATGCATTCGCCAACCTCTCACTTCTGGCTTCCTCCACCAGTACCTCAACTCATACACTCAATGAGCATGATAAAACACCGACTAGCACCCGCCACAGCAGCTCTCTTGGCAGCTTTCCAGATTCTGAGCAGACGGAAGAGATATCACAGCGCGTACAATCAAAAGTTGAGGCTGGTCGTTCTATAAATAGGTAAGATAACTTCTGATATAATATGGTTAACTATTGGATGGATATAAAATAAAGTATTGCCTTTTAAATTGTATCGGCGCATTGTACCTTTGTGAGGTGTATAAATCTAATATGATGTAGTAGTAGCGGCAGCACTAGCCGTAGTAGTAGTAGTAGTAGCAGCAGTAGTAGTAGTAGTAGTAGTAGTAGTAGTAGTAGCGGCAGCAGCAGTAGGAGTAGTAGTAGTAGCGGCAGCAGCAATAGTAGCAATAGTAGCAGCCAATTATGAAGGGTTAGCTCGTCGCCCTCTTGTTGCTGAGATAGATTTCATCTATAATACATTTACATACTGCTTGTATTCGTTGAAGTCTACAACTATCACAGAGTAGAATCATTTACGGAGGTGCTTCTTCTGCTGTCAAACCCCCGAAATAGAACTCCATTTTGTTTATGATGCGTTTCTGTCACATAAGATTTTATTTTAGATACTCTTTAGTGATGAAGTTAACAGATGATGAGGACGACGATGAGGCATTCTCACATCCGACACCAACTAGGAAAAACTTAACGAAAGTTAACAAATCAAATCTCACACGATCTCAAACCTATGAATCAGAACTCGATTTAGTCTTAGAGGATCTATCTGAGTCGGAAACTGCAACTATCCAATCAGACTCCGAGTCTGTTGTTAGCCTAAGACTTTCAAACTCTAACAGTAAGCGGGTACCGCCTCCCACTCCACCAAGAACTGTAGTTTCAAACTCAAAAGCTAAGTCAACAGGCTTAGCATCTGAATCTGATGTAGAAACTAGCGTAGGATCTGAAGTAAACTCAGCAGACGGGAAGTCAGCAGATATAACACAATGTATAAATAGTAACACTAGTAGTGAAGAGTCAACAGTAAAGTCACAACAGCTACCTCCACTTGATGAGCAGCTGTTGAGGTACAGACTGCTAAATGGGTGCACTAAGTATCAGAAGATACCACTAGCTCCCTCTGGTGGCCAGCCAGGGGAGGTTGAAGGCAATAGCTCTAGATCTTATAAATCTCTACCAAGGAATATCAAGCATATAACTTCTAATGGACACCTAAATGGTTTAATATCTACATTAGACAATATGGGGTCATGGCCGAGGAAACTGACTAAAATCAACGCAGGCTTAACGAAAGAATCTTCTGCCAAACCAAGCACTACTCCACCGTGTTCTGCTTCACAGATCAATACTACCAGCACCAGCCATAGTAAGCGCAGAAGTCTGTCTCCCGGAAAGCTAAAGGCAAACAGTCACTTATCCAATGAGAAGACAGAGAAGATTCATAGTTTAATAGAGGAAGCTAGACGTATGTCTTCAACAGATGTTACAGTGAAACGACCTCGTGCAATATCACGACCTTTATCTCAACCAGATTGTCTATTGAACAGGATTAATATGGCAGCAAAGCCTCAGTCCAATTTAGACCTGGTAAGTCCGTATGCAAGTAGCAGTGTGATAGCACCTTCACCTAGTCAGCCAGTTGAGAACTTTATTCGACAACCAAGTTATAAATTAGCCTGCAGTAACCAAGACACTCCACGTAGACCCCTACCCCGATCTTTATCAGAAAGCTCTCAGTCTATGCAAAGAAACTATAGCTATAGATTGGCAAACAAGTCGCTCAGAACGCCTACTAGCGATACACTACCAGAAAACGAAGTTGTAAACAGCCCTGATAAGTCTGAAGGTTACAGTTTTGCGAGAGCACCAAGCTATAAAATGGCGCAGACGAAATCTTTTGATAGGACTAGTCGAGCTCCGAGCTATAGGAAAGCCTTAGAGTCTATTCCTCTAGAGTTAGATAGTGGATTAGGCTCTGGGGATATGACATCATCAGGCTCAATAATGACGTCATCAAGTGATTCTAACCAATCAGAGCAGAGTTGTGGTAGAGTGTTGAGTTACAAGGCTGCCACTACAGGAGTCTCTGAGAAGCCTGGTATGTATCATTTCTAGCCAATCACATGGTTCATATATCAACCCACATGTTTACAAGCTCGATTACATGTATGCTCCATGCATTAAAATTTTTATCATCGTTGCATTTCGTTGTTTGGATTTGCCTCCCCCAGTTTGGTATGTGACATCATTGCACTAAATAGTTCAATGGATCTGTGTACTTGTACATGTATCTATTTGAAAGGTTTGAGTTTTGTTTATTGTCTGTTTGAAAAAAAAGAATCAAAACAAAAAGTTTTTGCTTTTCCTGTTTTTTTCAAACGTTCAATCGATACTATTGTGTCTTTGAAATGTTATTAATAGTATTTTGAGAGTTTTAGTGTTCTACAAAGATTAGGCAAGTGTTTTATTGGCATGTCTAAAATATTAGAAGGAGAGGTAGAAAATACAATTTTCATACAAAAGTAATTGTTCACTTTTGTAAACACTTTTTTTGAAATTTTCAATTTTGAGACTTCTGTATAGAAGTAGTGCGAATTGTAATGAATAGCCTCATACAATACTTTCTCAAGTAAATTTCCAGGCAGCTTCCGAGCAGCACGAGATACAGCCTGATTGCAGCATTGTTTATATCCATGTGCTGTGATATATATCTGGTTTGTGTATTGCAGACGTACAGATAGACATAGCGCCCCCTGTCTTACACCATGCGGTCATTAAAGAGTGTATGAAGGGTGTCTATGAGAATGAGGAGACTCATCTGTCCAGTACGCTGACCGTGCCGAGTAAAGCCGAACTAGTCAGCATCAACATGTACAGCGATAAGTGAGTCATTCCACTATTCCATTGTAGTAACTGAGATATCATTCGGAGATAGTTTACGCATGAATAATTATTATTATTATGTTTATGTAATTATATATTTTCCATCGTACAACACTTGACCCGTCTATGAGTGAAATTTGTGCAAAATTTAGCATCTGAGCTGGTAAGTTCAGACATGGCTTACTCATTCATTAGGTAGACCTACTGGCTTTTGATTATTAAACCAACTGGTGTAAAATAAATCGTTCTCATTTGATTAATCGATGGAGCCTTCACTAAACCACCAGTTATTGGCTGTAGACTGACTGGGTCCAGTGCCTGGCGGAAGCAGGTTCATTTTACATATACATGTAGATATATTATGCCAACACAGCATAGGCTCAATTTATATTGTATATGCATGTTTATCATCTGAAGTTGTGCTCCCATTATTGTAGTGCATGTAAATTCAAAGGAGTTATCTTTCCTCTATTCTATTGTAGACATCACTACTCAGTACCCAGAATACCAGCTCAGCCGACATCATTCAACCCTAATTACGCTAATGTAGAAATAGGAGTCAAGTCTAAACAGGCTTATAAGAAATCTCTACAACCATCTAAGTCAGCCCCGGCACCACCCACTGAGACTGAGGGCACTAACTCAGTTTCTAAGTCTAGTCTAGATACGGGCAAGTGCATGACGCCCCCTACCAGAAGTATTAATAGAAGAGCTCGACCAATGAGTAGTTATATGCCAAATGGTTAGTCATTAGACCTCATTTCTTAAATTAGGCGGTAAATTCCATAGACTCTTTTTATTTCATGACGTGATTTGTTTTCGTAATATGTATCAGGGTCTAAGCCATGCATACACCGTAAGATGATTTTTGAAAGTAAATATTGGTGACCCATATTCGTTCATCCATCAACTAATTTTCTTGGTGTATTATCTGCTTATAGCCAAAGATGATGAGAGTGAAAATATTGTACCAGATAATAAGCTAATGCTGCCCAAGTACAACCAATCATCTGCCTTCTTCCCATCCATGGAAATGTTGAAGAGAGAAGAGATGGCCGTCAAATCCGTCCTTGGAAAGATCCGGCGTTCTACTCGACCTCTAAGCTATGTTCAGACAGATATTTAATAACTTCTGCCAATCATGTTATTCTGTTACAACTCACCATATACGTTAATTACAGTTCTTACAATGATTCAGGGACCAATAGTATTGCAGTTTGTACGGAGGCAGGCAACTCCAAAAATATGTCATTTTTCATGCTAAATTTTCTTAGAGAACCACCAGTCTTTTTCAGTCTACAGGAATGTTCGTTAGTAATGAATCATTTTTTATTTTTATGCAATGCTCCAGCAGGGCATTTAAGCTACTAACTAACTCATGTTCAAAAAGTGAACTCATAAAGTTTATTCTTTTCTGTAAATAATATAAAATAGACACTGTTATAGATATGTACAGTTTTGTAGTTCTTAGTTTTCTATTTATTTTATTAATGTGGAATATCTTTTCTTAATAGCATTAAATTATGCAATATTATTTCTGTTTCAAGATGTTTTAACAGTCTTTTGAATTTTATCTCTGCAACGCACAATTAGTCTGTTCAGATTTTAATTTGAAAGTGATTTTAATGATAATATTATAATGAGTAATTGTGTGGCCATGTCATTGCAAACATACTACTGAGTATATGTCGTGAAATTAATTTTCCATTATTAGTAATTACACAATCTTCAGCTGTGATCTCAGAACGTACTGCATGGTATGGTATGCTTTAGTAATAAATTATTGTGTATACACTAGTCACACCCAGTTCAGTAAGTTTTCTTATACTGTAAAGAGTCCATAAATTTGAAAAGTCAAACCATTTTGGTGTCTTTAAAAATACCCTAACAAATTATTTAGACTCCATCAAAGATGAATTTTAATATAATCTTGTAGATGACTGCGGAATTTCAGACAATACCTCATCTATGTAAAATTTATGTAAAACTCTGGTTTTTTTTTAATTTGAAAGTTTTTATTCCACCAACTGCAAAAGGTAATACCTTGTATATTTCTAGCAGGAAACTTACAAGTGTATCTAGTGTATCTAACATCCATGAGGCTGATTTTTACGCAAAATATTAAATAATGCCTGTTACCTCTGGCATGTAATATTCACCTTGACTACTGTTTCAAATAAATTTTCATGAAGTAATAATTTAGTATGCAGGTAGACACACAAGAATAAATAGTAAGTACATGTACATGTTTAAGTTGCAACACTGAGTGCCTTCTGGAACTTGTCATGTGCAGTCAGAGTGCTACGTCATTCTCTGAGCTGAATCTCCCCAATGTGATCCCAAAAAGCTGCTTTATACACGTCCTTTGCTATTATAGCTGTGATGACACAAATTCTTCCAAGTTTATTGAAGTGGGTGGTCTTTGTAAACCAAACCAAACACTCTGTAGGTTGCGCTAGAATCATATATTATGGTAAGTAAGCGTAGGGTGGAGAAATACATGCTTACCTATTCCCTTCTATTTTAAAAATCTTCTCTGCCTTGCTGCTTGCTATTTAAGTATTACAGTAAAATAGTAATATTGTGTAATACATTTTAGAATAAATATTAATAGAACTGCTGTAAAGAAGAGAGTTTATTTCCGAAATAATGATAATTTAGTCTATATACTTTATTTATACGTTACATTCCCTGTATTTTGTGGTGATATGATATAGCAAACTCTTCATTCAGGCTTGCCAAGTTCAACCGACGGAAATCGAGGAGTTTCAGCATTTGGGTGGGGGTGTCTATTTTGTGTGGGGTGGGGTACCAAAATTTGAGTTGAAAATCAGGAAGTCTCTTGCGGAATCAGGGAGACTTCGTAAGCCTGTCTTCACTAAATCAAGTAACAGTATAGTGTGATTGACAATACTGGCCTGGTGTTATATTATTGCTAGAGCCTGTTTCTTCTAAATGTAGCATAAATTTAGTATAGCATGATGAATAATGGCAACAATGCCTTCGATTGGCCTTGAATTGATTAATTAATGCTATTTTAGAATTTGTAAAAAATGATGGCTCTACTTGCCAGAAAATAGCAATTTATCAGATTTATTATGTAACTATTTGATTGATTCCAGATCTTAGTACTTACTAGCTAAGTAGCAGGGCTTCCCTTATCCCTCTATACATTTTAAATAATGTATGCAGTACTTGTGATAGAAAGCAGCCCAGCTCTTAGATGAAGCGACACGGCATCACAAAATTGAGTGAAAGTGCCCTGTTCGCCAAATATCAAGCATGTTTAATATTTTACGTTTTTCTCTGATAACGCAGGTTTCTGATTGACCATAAAAAATTTTTACCGACTCCATTGCGCACATTTGTCTGTAAACAAAAACTCTAAATTGAGTCACTGTTATGACGGAATGTGCATATAGGAGACATATGAAACTAATAGCCTGCCTTGGCACACACGCTCGGACTAGGAAATGGCATTTGTGGAGGAAACGTCTCTAGTGTGTGTTGTTCAGTGGGTAAAAGGTTGGTACGCTGGCAAAACGTGGTCGAAATGCAGCGAAAATAATTGCTAGCCTGGTTCGGCCTAAACCCATACCAGCCAATGAGACCTTTGTGTGGAGTTGTCATTCCGTGGGATGTGATGTCAATAAGATCTCAGTAGCTGACCATCTTTATGCCTTGAGCTTGATTATCTTTAAAATCACTTCCTATGTGTTGTTGTACCATATTGATTTCTTGGTTGTCTCCTAGACAGTAGCATTTACTGGCTCAAATAGTACACGAGATATTTATGTTACAGCGTAGCCGCTACACTGTACATGTAACATGTATGTAGCATGTATTCAGTACGTAGTGACTTCGGATTTATCTACTCCTGACAACCAGAATTTCAGAGAAAAACCGAATCAGTTACAGAGTTTACTATAAGTCAAAAACATCCAACATCTCTTGTGAATGGAAATTTAATATACAACCTTTATAAGATGCGCAACGCTATAAAAATCTGTTAGTACTAGTTACCCCATAATAGTTGATAATAGAACGCTATAATAGTCGTTGAAAAATTATTTACTGAAAATTTATGACTAGAGGTACAATGTTTAAATCTGCAATTATAGTGTATTGAATGACTTGGGCCTCACCAGGATTATGTGGTTAGAACTAATCACAGCAATTGATTCCGTGGATTATTTTGTAGTCAACTACATTGTAGGACTAATAAATAATTACCGATTAAAAATGGAATCATTTCAATGAATCGGTAAATAAATTACTACATTTTACTAATTTCTAAGTAAAGATAATCAGCAATGCGGTCGCTGGTCTGTAAATCAAAAATGAATAAAAACAACTCTGTGATCTAAATGTAAAGATTTTAAACTATCCCACCAATAGTCTAACCAATTCACATACAGTGTATGGTGATAGTAGGCAATTTTCACTAACTCATTCAGCATTTTGTCTGTGTTAAATAAAACATACACATTGTAAATGTAGAAACGGATTGAAATACTGTCTGATTAACAACATGATGACTAGCGATATCCTATTTCCAAACAAAGAACTGTTTGTTCATTGTCGAATGTGCTTTACAATAGTGTTGTTATGACAAAGTTACTTTTATTTCCATTTATACTCGTTTTGAAAGACTTTATGCTGAATGGAGTCAAACTGACTCACATTGATAATTATGAATTTGTTAAACTTTTGTTCTAACCTAGTTTGTAATGTTACACTTATTGTGCAGCTGATGACTGCATTTCTCTTCATATTACTGTAGATAGCCTTGGTTCTCACACTATAAATATATACTGTAGATTTAGCCTCGGTTCTCATACCATATAATGTGTACTGTAGATTTAGCTTTGGTAGATATCTATAATATAGCAATTCAACAAGTTATCAGGCAATACTGCAGCGAAACAAATGGTTCAGAGAGAAATTATACGCATTTCCATAGAGAGTGCTGTGATTTATATTCATTTCCATAGATTATGATTTTGTACATTGCTGTTTTATAAGAGCGGACAGCAAAGTTTTTTTTATATTTCTGCATTATTTCTGACTTCCTCCATGTGTTAAACTAATAACCTTTTGCAAACAGTGTACAATATATTTTCATTAGGAGATCAATGTATAGAAATAAATTACATTTTTCTACTTAAAAACTCTTCTAGTAATATAATTAGATTTGCACTGCTCAGTCCTCCTAAGATGATTAAATAATTGGAAACAGGTGATACTGTTTATTTTATATAAAACAGGTGCTTTGATCCCTATAATCAACCATGAGGTTTAGACTGTATCACCCCAAACATACCTGGTAGGTATGTTACTGTACATACACAAAGAAAGTCTCTACATTTGAATGAATCACATGGTGTTTGGCCATACGTTTATGGTTTATGGCATAAACCAGATAGAATCTATCCATCCAACAGTCAAGGATTGTGACATCAGTCCTTGGCTTACAAGAAAAATGTAGCATAAACTTTACACTGTATGCTAAATTTTTCTTGTAAGCCAAGGACCGGTCTCACAATCCTTAGCTGTTGGATGGATAGATGATATCCTTGCAAGACTAATATAATTATAACCTTTGAATATTTGTAGGAGAAAACCCAATGGTTTTTATTTTATGTAAATGTTGCATTTATTATAAAAGTTAGTACCTTATATCTGTACCAAATAGTTAATAAAAGCAGATATATTTACTATACTCTATCACTGGCTACATAGTGGTCATTTGATCGAGCAAAACCTTGTACGAATTCATTCGCAGCACCCAATTTTATGCTTCGCAGGGACAGACAATTCATAGTACTTGGAAGTATCGAAAGCCAGTGAATGTGTTACCTAACATAATTACGTTATTATTGTTTTGTATTATATGGTTCACATCAGGCACCTTAATTTTAATCCTCTAAAATGAAACCTTTTGACCACCAGAAAGAGATTAAAGATAAGCTATATTAATTAATCTCTTGAAATACTAATACTAGAAGAAAACAAATGGTGTTATCAATTCAATTTAATTGGGAAATTATATTCTGATGTTTTTTATGCAAAGAATATCTTTTGAGCAGTCAGAGACATGTGTCACTTCTATGAGAATACCAATCCCTGGCACAGCGAACATAACATGCTACCAGTACACCAGCTCAGCAACCTCAAAAATCAGCAGTAAACATATGCTATGAGCGAACTGCACACAAGGCACCCTTCGTATTATGACTACCTTGCTATATACACATACTGTACGTACATGTACATTGTAGGTTGTTAAGGGGTTTGGCCATTTTTTATATAATATGATGTTTTTTTGCGCAAGGAATTTGTATTTTGCTCCAAAACTCCAGAATTTCAGTTTTTCCATGCTCAAATAGTAACAAATTTGTATATCAGTTAGTGAGAATTTGTGCTGATAGCATTCGATTAATGGAAAGCGCCTTGGTTCTACTTATATTCTGCTGAACTATTTGGATTCCAGACTATTACCAGAATGCACTTATCATTGATAATATGATAATCTAATTTCTGCATCTGAAATCCACTGTGACTCATCCTATCCTATTTGATAATCTAAACCTGACAAAATCAACAGCACAAGTTAGAACTATGTGACCACCCAGAAAGCCTATGCTCAGGCCTTCACACTACTGGTATTATATGCAAATTAAATTATTGCAAAAAATTTCTACCCAGGTTTCAAAACCAACAAATAATAAGCTTGTGAGAACGCCATCATTGTAATTTAACTTTTTTGCAAAAAGGAAATAGTTATTATATACCTGTATGATATCTAGCTTGTTAGACTGATAAGTGCAATGCCAACTATTATCTCCTTTATTATATTATTCAAGTCTGATAAAACATATTATAATTATATATATTACACTTTTTACATATGTATTAGTAGATTATAATATATTTTACTTGTTCAGAACATGTTAGGGAAATGAATAATCGTTGATTAATTATATACTATGACATGAGTTTGACTGATAGTCTCCTGAGTTAAGCCTAGTTACTTTATGTAACTAGTTGATTAGTAGCAAAAGATTGCGGCCTTGTGAAGGGTTAAGGCTTAAGATTATTAAGTATAGGCAATAGTTATTTATTACTTGAAAATGTTTTTGTAATGACTAGTTGCAAACTAACTATTCAAACTTATGTTTAAAAACATTAGGTTATCGCACCAGCAAAGACTTGTACTAGTGAATTTCTGCTGATAGCCTATTTTAGGAGACCAGCAAGAGTAAACTGGCAGCAATGATATGACTTGTATACCTTACAGCCACCTATAATTCTTGTGTTACTAAAGTCTGTAAACTATAAGATGTTTACAATATGTGCAATAAATCATTTGATAGAATAAAGTGTCAAATGAAGACATTTTTGAGCTTGCCATCTAGTTGGTAATTAGAAGTCTTCATGTACATGTAGTAACCCAGTGCTGCATGGGTTATTACTTTACTAAATAGAGCCTGTGATAATTGTTATTTAACGTAGCTTATGTTCCGGAGAATTTTAGGAATTCAGTAAATGTTGATTGGACTAAAATATCGTGGTTTGTCTCTGTTCTTGTGTGAGGAATGGCAGATCATTTCTTGTTGACAATTTCTGGCAAAAGATGCACTCACAGTCAACAGCTTTTACCATAAAATATGTCAATACCAATTTAATATAATACATATGCCAGCAATTCAGACTTTCAAGTTTCCATGTTATAAAAATTATACTCAGTGATCACATATCCAGCCCAATGAACTGTACCTGTCTATACTCTTACATGAGAAGTGACTGGCTGCTGAATTGCACATGTTTGCTAATAGAGTATGAGTATCTTTTGGTTTCCACTGAAATTCTCAATGATTTTATAGTATCTGCTGAGAAAGCCTATAATCTAGGTGATCACTATTTTTATTCCATAGATGGGTGGAAGTAGTGCCCCCCAACTTCCCCTGATAGACTTACAGTATTCTCGACTGATAAGTTGAAATAGTCATTCATCATTAATTCTAAATGATTATTTAGGTATATTGGGATTAGCTAGAGATTGAGGCCCTTGTAGGTTGACTTCATAATTGTGCACGCAGGTTGTACTGACTGTAATAAAAAATGGCTAATTAATTAAAAAAGCTAATTCACAGATTTTAATGAAGTAATGCTTTAAAATGTTAATTATAATATATAATTAAATAAGCTAGCCCCTGGATTAATTACATCTTTTATCAAGAATAATTCTATATGATTGTCGGTAGCAGTGAGGGTGTAGTAGTGGATGCTATACGTGAACCCTAATGCTGCAGCATGCTATCTGAAGCCAAGTTGTCACCTACCATCTATCTCTAGCTCTGCTCCAGACTCAGTTTTTCCTATTGGCTGTCTGAGTAAAAGTTCCTCACAATAAGCAATTATAGATTTGGCCTTGAACCAGCATGAGCTACAGAATGCTGTGCCAAAACTTCAGTTCCTTCAATTTAAATTATGGTCTGGATTGGATGGATAGATCAGATTATCATGAAAAAGTACATTGGGTAGAACTCTGTAATATATTCAAATAAGAGATATATAGTCTACATTCCACTCTGCTTGGCACAGAAATGTAACAAGTTGATGATACAGATAAATAACTAGTGATTCTGGTGACGTTTGGTTCCAATTCTCATGTTGAGTAACAATACATGTAGTTATTGAAATAGAATAGCCCTCCATTCAGCAGTCGGGGAGTGTGATACTGTGACTTGAAGTGACGTTATTATCAAACAGGGCTACACTACTGATTCTACTTTCACTGAATCTTATTTTTCTGAGTAGAGAAGTTGATTTTTGAATTAGGATCTACATTCTTGGGTTGTACATTCTCATCGCCCAAGTATTACACTGTTGGCACTCACTAATTTGGCTCACATTGCTGTATGAAGTAACAGTAGGAATTAGATTAGTTCTGAGTTGTACAAGTATATATGATGCACTTGATGTACTGTGTATATGAATTTTAGATGCAATCTGAATCATGGACCACTTGGCACCAAAACAGAATCTAACGCTAGTAGGACTTTATGACGGAACAGTTACTTGACTTATAAAGCTCATTTGAAGCCACAAGATACATGTATCTCCTTGCGTCGTCTGGATCCAAAGCAGTGAAGGTAAGCCCTCATTATTTAACTCCACTTTAGTTGGTGGGTCAAAATAGAGGTGTTCATACCCCTGGCCTAGTCCAATAGTCTATGTCTTTTGGTAATTTTTTAGCAGATTTATAGCTTTCAGGTGCATAGACGTGTCTAGTAGCATCTACACTCTTCAGTGCTGTACATAAAACAAGTAGTAATTTGTTGCTGCTATGGCAGTATAATATCTGATTATCCGTTACCATGGTGATTGGCAAATAAGCATTATTATGCTCCCGAATGCATACTAGTTTCAAGTGGTTGATGTTACTTTTAATTATGTATGATTGGAATTTTAATTTCATCACAAGCAGCTGAAAGTATTAGTGTAGATAATACCTACTACCACCATTAGAAGTAATACATTTATCAGACAAGCTTTAATTTCATCACATTTAATTAACTGGAAATAGGGCTTGTCAGTTATGTAGTAGCAAACCAGGGTTTGTCTGCAATATTATTAGAAAATAGCAGATCAAAAAGATTTGGATGAAAATTTACATTAACCGGGACCTTCCCAGAACTTATAAAACAATCATAATATCCATGCAAGTTATGTATAGAATTTATATAGCCTAAGGACTATAAATTCTGTTGTTCCCGTTTCAACTATCAATGCCCCTTACTTACTTTGGAACAACTTAGTTGTAAAGTATTTGGTAGCCAACATGGATAATATAAGCAGTGTTAGGAATATATTTCCATTTCACACTCAATACTGACATTTTCACAGAAATTTCTCTAAAATGAAATGCTGTCTCATTTGCATTTTGTTTCTCTTTAAAACTTTTCACGTTTCTTTGACTCTCGCTGGTTTTGCAAATCACTAGTACTACAATATCACACTGTATGCATTAGTTATTTTAGGACTGTAATTTACCTGTTCTACTTCTCAGCTAACAAATGCAGGAATAAAGGGTTAAACCTGGCAAATATTCTGCAAATGAACATGAACATGTAAATTCAAATGCATTTCACAGGACAAACAGTAGATCAGCCTAATTGATAATACAGTGTTCACACTTGGCTCTGTTGCAATAAAAACTATTATTTTTAAAAATGAAGAGCTTGCTAAGACAAAGAGATAAATAACTCAGTGAATCCATGTCAGATTGAATAGATTGTAAGCAAGAATAAACATCATTCAACCTGTACTATTTGCTTTTTGTTAGCAAGCTGAATAAATGCAATTAATTATGATAAAAGGTCTTTTTACTAGCTGATTTTCTTGAATAACAAACTGAGTAGCATGACTTGACTACAGAGTTTTGTCTATTCACATGTTTGAAATTTAATCTTTGCATTATCCTTGGATGGATGCAATCGGTGAGATACTGGAGGAAGTGGAGCCAGCCGTTTACCTTCGTCACTGAATTGGCATAGTAGAATGTCAGTAATCTATTTATCCAGTGATAATATGTAAAAAGATCAAAATAGCAAGTGTTCAAAGATC
The DNA here is from genome assembly GCA_935421135.1 of Bugulina stolonifera. NCBI lineage: Eukaryota > Metazoa > Bryozoa > Gymnolaemata > Cheilostomatida > Bugulidae > Bugulina > Bugulina stolonifera. The sequence continues at coordinate 13,311,960 of OW285193.1, read as the reverse complement.
TGGGTAAAAGTTGGTGCAATTTACTAATAGTCAGCAAGCTTTCTGTAAATTGGCTATACATGTGCTGCCTTACAGTTACACTTTACTGTTTCATTTGGTGGGATGTGTGGGGGATGACCCCTGTCCTTCCTTCAACAATACCGGTGTCATCTGAATATGCTGCCTTTCTCTGTACCTGGTGGTCCAGTCAGTAGTTGGCAAAAAGTCATTAAGTTACCAGTTTTCATAAGCACACCAATGACCAATGACTTTTTACGGGAACCAAACCTGGATCTCCCATATGAAAGCCCAGAGCGCTAAGCGCTAGGCCACAGCTGCTCCCTATAAGTGTATTTATACACATGTTACACTAAAACTAGTACTTCTATAGCCCTGTTAGTTGTGCAACTTTTTAAAAAAGGCTGAAATCTCCATAATAGAAGCCTGCTGCAGGTCCACTACCACAGAAGAATAGTCCCTATCATAACTGCTAGTATTACCTTACATATAGTACTATCAATTTCAATCCATGGTTGTATATTAATTATGGGTATTGTTATTGTGGCAACTCTGGGGTGAACAGTGTGGTGGCTGAGAGGCCATGGATTCCACCACAATAACAACACATGTGTAAGACACTTACCATAATATACTTAGGTCCAACTAGGTACCCTCAACTTAGTATTTGTTCCCATGTCAGTACCTTTTAAATTTTTAGTTAGATGTATAATTATACATACCCACAGCAGTAGACTATTAAAAATTCAGTTTTATAGTTTCTGTTACCAGTATAACCCCTATAGGTCATATTTTTACATTTTGACATGTCTGATTCCATAGCTATGTGCTAAAATTAATAATGACAGTATTTTAATGGCATTTGGCCTTGTTTTATGCTGAATCGCCTCACTTGATTGTTGAATTTTCCGTTTGAAAACAAAATTAATTTATGCAAGCTTCAATAATAATAACTCATATATTTTTTGCATTTGAGCACCATCCATAACTTTATCAAAAATAATAACAAAATTTATACAATAATAAAATAAAACTATGCAACCAATGCATCAGTATAACTGATAACACATAGATATATACATATAGACAAGTTGTTTTGGTTCACCCATTACATAATAATATACATAATATATATACATTATATAATAACTACAAGCGCTACCAAAGGGAGTGTACCAAATCTGTAACCTGGCCACTTTCTAAATGAAAGTAGCTGTCACAATAATTATAGTGACTTGTTTAAACTTCAAACAACTCTTAAACGCCATTATCTAAACCATGATTAGAGTAACACTGTTGCATGTCAATTAAGCCAGTGTTTCTAGTTAGGTTATGGAAAATTAAACATTGCTAGATAAACAATGTTGACAAACCAAAGATACTGATAGCTTTTGTAAAGAGACTTGCCACGATTATATGGCCCTATCAGTTCTTATTAATTTTCAACGTTTTAGTCAAGTCAGAAAATGTTGACTTACTGGTGTAGTTAACAGTAAAAATATTTGACCTGCAGAATCAATTCAGGCTGTTCTTTATGCATTATAGGCTGAGATGACAGACAGAAAGTTAATCATCAACCCAACTAGTTACTAGTAATAATAATTGCTCTATCAGAGTCAATACTATCACAATAACATCAATAAAATAGGAGTAGAACGAAATAGTTCTTTTGCAGTTATAAGTCAATACACTGTACAAAGGTTTAAATAGTAATATTATTGTTCACTTTGGCATACTGATTAATTTACTGTATAAAAATAATGCTGCTTCATTTGATACGCTATAAGTTTACTGGACCTGCTGACTCGGTTCGACTGTTAAAATGTTTCTGATTGGTCGAAATAGTACTGTGGCTGGCAGGAAATTTATAATGTTTGACTAATCCATCGCAGTCTGTCAGTTTAGCTATTACATATGATGGTTGCTTTCTATATTGTCTTTGGTGAAGTACTCTCATATCTGTACTTTTACCACCACATTTTCGTTCACAAGATCGAAGGGTCTTTGAACTGAGTACCCACATGGAAATACATATGCCTATGATAAGCGACATGAATATTTTCAACATGTGGATTTCTACCGTCGGTATAGAGTTGGTTATTGAAGGAAGTGATGACATACACCGCCAAGTGTCCATGTTCATAAACTCATGTATATTTGAGCCAAGTACACACACTGTCGGTACGGTATATAATATTGCAAATATGCCGATCTTAGCCATAAGCTTTTCTAACTTACGAACATTGGCATCGTCTACTTGGGTCTTTAGATTAGTCCTGATTCGTAACAAAGACGTGAATCCGGCGAGCAGAAATATTTGTCCGATAAAACACAACAAGCACAGCGGAATAATAATGTAAACGAGTAGCGGCCATTTGTCATGATTTCCGATGTAGCACATACCGGTCAGCTCGTTGCTGTCAACCTTTCCTGTTACTAGAATAACAACTGTGAGCACTGCCGGTACAGCCCAAGCGAACAAGTGAAAGTAGCATGCGATGGAGTTGATAGCCTCTAGTCCCCATTTCCTGCTGGCAGCTAAGTACCATGTGAGAGTGAGGATCAGCCACCAGATATGGCTGGCTATACCAAAGTAATACTGAATGAGGAATATAATAATGCACAACGTAGATTCCATTCCATTTACCAGCATCAGGGACTCGTCGATTTCTGGTTTGCAGATAATTCTCTCTCTTGGGATGAAAAGAGGTACAAAGTAGGAGAGTGCGTACATTAAATAGCATAATGCCATAAATATGACCGGCCTGGTTGGATATCGAAATCTGCTTGGTTCAATACAGAAGGTTATGATCGTAAATAGCGTAGACGCAATACACAGTGAGGACCATATAGCCATCCATGTATAGGTAAAGTTTTTGTGTTCTTTGGTATAAAATACATCCTCACATTTTGGTACACAATCTTTACAATTTGGGTCGCATAAATTCGTACAGGAAGTGTTTTCATATCGGACATATTTATCTGGACATGAAGTCATGTGACCTTTTTCTGGAGTAACAACATTTTCTGCGACAGTGAAAGGAATCGCTGGATTGGTGGGCCTAATCACCGGTTGAGGTGATGTCCGCGAAGAAGGGCCGGGTGAAGCCCATCCATCTCCTTGAGGCGCCATACATAACTGTTGCTTGCCATTAGATTCTGGCAACTGGCTGCAATCTAGAGGCCATGGAATATTTATTCTTGCAAGAGTCTCTTCGCAGTCTTTCTTTACCTGCATTGGGTAGAGAACATACTCAATTAGAATTATCTAAGGTGAAGTGTTTTAATGGACTGACTACTACAATTCCAAACTATCCACCGGAGCAATCAATCAAAAATTTGCATCGACTTGACACTTTCACATGTATAAAACATGAATAAGTATTTGCAATCTAAACTCCTATTCTGATCAATCATACAATCATAGACCTAACCCAAATTCCTTAATTTGATTGAGTACAACCTACAACCTACATGAAATACATATGAAGGGGTCTCAATTTAGCTGTGTTCTGCTGAGCAAAAAGATACATATCATATACAGTTGAACACAATAGAACAGGTTAATTTCTAGATTGACACTAGTTTATTTCAACACACTTTTTGTTGAGAGGAGAAAGGAGAGCACAAGCAATTAGGTTTGAATAGAAATACGCAGTTGTTGTGTATAACGACTACTTGTCAAGCCATAAATGTAGGTATCACAGAAATTTTCTAGCTGATCAACCAAATATTATTTTTGTATAAATACACAACATATCCGCCACACTAGATGGCACAAAATTCATCATAATGAGCTATTATATCTCTATATGCCAAGTTATTGAATGTTGCATCCATAAAAAAGATTAAAATTGTTACTAGCTGTAATACTTAGAAAGACACTCTCCAGCCTACAAAGCCTGTGAAAGCTGTTTACCACTACTACTTTCAAGCTTTGCTGGTTCTGTGAATTAATAGAATGAACTGCCAGGTCACAGAGGTTTTATGTTTGAACTTTATGTTTTTTAAAATTTGTACAGAAGTGGTAAACTAATCAGAGCACAGTGATTCAATTTTTAGTTTTATAACAGCTGCCATGTCCCCTATATTTGTATAAAAATACTAAATAAACTCAGTAGATGCTGCACTATATAGTTTTTGTGGTAAAAAATGCTTAAAATAGCAAAGTTTGTGGCCTAGCATACACTCGATTACTAGTGGCATATTGATATTACAGTACAAACTCATGTTATAGGACTTTGGGGTCTTTCTGAGAAACTGTCAGTTACCTAGTAGTACCAACTACCAGCTGACACTGTAGTGCTACTAGCAGAGAATGACAAACTCAGACAGGTTCCCTTTATGGCCCAATAATATTTACTAATGCTATTTTCTATTAACTGGTAATAACTGTAAATGTCAGGGATGTTGAGAACTAAGAAGCTAGACTAATATATACCATTCTGCTTTAGTTGAAATGGTTACAAACGTATTTAGGACTGGGTAATAACATGGAGAGTTAATAGGCCTAAGCCTTAATCAAATCTGTTGGTACGTGATTTATAGCCATAAATAAATTAGTTTTACTAGAGTATGGTAATAATACGTACATTCATACTTCATTGCCCATGTTATTTGCCTTTTAGTAGATATGTCATGATAATACTGTAATAACATGTTTTAGTTGTTATGTCTACTCTACTGCCAGAGAATATGTGCATTAATTATTCCGTTTTATCAGAAAAACCTGTTAATTTCATTAATTTTTCTACCAGGCACCATTGCTCAATCCTTTTAGTGACAGGACAATAAGGTGCTTGCTCTCGCATTACTGGCAGAACAATCAGGTGATTGCTCTCACTGTGCCAACAATCAGTAAGTTTTCAAGTTGAAACTATGAAACTTGACTCATTGCAATAGGTTTGTAAATTTGTAAACCAATTTGTTTATGCATATTTGGTAATATGTGTTTTTGTAATTTGCATTAGTGTGGAATTGTTTGGGCAAATGAGCCAACAGTCAGCCCAGTTTTTATACCAATCAAAAATCCTGACCAGCATAGTACTGTATATGTGCTATACCCATGTAGATAAATAAGCAAGTTGGAGGAGAACTAAATTGATAGTTGCCATAGAAAACACACTTGTCAATAAACTATACATGCAAATGCCAAAAACCCTGTGAATGTGGGCATACAGTCTGACGTGAAAGCTACAGAACATAGCTGCATAAACTACACACCGATACTTGATACTCCACTAATTCTGATCTTTTGGGATCATGTTTTATAAGCATTGGACAAGAAACAAACAGAAGCATTGTAGCTGCCAGAAATTTTGACAGAATATTCTCACCTGGTAACACATGCTGGGGCAGACGTTTATGACGAGAGGTCCATCTAGCTGCATGGTGCACATGGGTACGAAGAGACTGCATAGAAAGAAGTTGATATGCTGAGAACAGTTGAACAGATTAACCAGCTGCCAGTACGGTACTAACTCTGCCATTACTTCCTCTTGGGTGGACTGACCCAGCACGTTCGGCAGGGAGGTCATGTTATATTTGAGATGCGAACACGTAGTAACACGAATAGGTTCACATTGTCCTGAGTTATCTCCATCTAAGCCCACGTCCAAGAAACCGTTGCTGTTATGCATAACACAACATAATAGTAGTATGAAAAGTGACAGTGAAGTAGGCTTGTAATCCATATTGCGTGTTGTTAGATATGTATCTTAAATGTGGTTCCAAATTCAGCAGTAAATATTTTAGATCACTTCATATCACTCGAGTTATTTGTAGTTGGTCTCAAGTGCTGACTATAGCCACTATTACTCCATCTGTATCGCATTCCCACAGATCTACAACTGAGTAGAATTGTGATAGTAATGGTTATACTAGACTTGATTGTGTATCGTTATAAAAACACTCTTCTAGCATGCCATTGGTTTAAAGTTTAATACTGTAGCCTCAGAGTTGATCATACTCAATTAGTGCTTATAGGTACGGCAGTGATACACACCTTAATAAATCACATAGATGTCAATATTAGCAACACGTGGGCATGATAATACTGATCCATGAGTTTTAGCAATGCAAATTTAGTTTCAAAACAAAAAATGCCTAAAGACTAATCCTTTAACAAATGCAAAATGAATGCTAATCTCCTGTAACGTTCGGCCACTAAGGTTTATAACAATGGTTAATTAGTCCATAGAAGAACTTAGCCTAGGTTCTAAGCACTGTTGTGGGCTTGAAACCTTTGCCTTGATGTTTTAAAATTTCAATAATTGACAGTTACTGTAACGCAACTGCAGGCAAAATAATTCATTTTCTTGCAAATTCCTAAATATCGCTGAATTTTTTGCCCAACAATCAAGTATGCAGCAATGTGATCTTTTGTCTGTGCTGAATAGATTTGCTATCCTTATTCCATAGCCGAAATTCTACAAGAAGGCTACAATCATATTAGATATATGTCAGACTTGATGGAAAATCATCCCATTTACAAAACATTCTAAGCAGTACTTAGACATCTTTGTGCAAGTACGAAATGTTTGCTAATGATAAAGTGCAAGTAGGCAAGAGATCAAAGGGAAGTAATTAGTATATATTAAGTGTGGGTTTCACTGACTAATTCAATATGATGTGAGATAGGAGATGTAGATATGGTATCATAAGTGAAATTATACACCTCACAGTTACAAACAAGGTTTCATATAACTACAGAGTGAGTGAATGTACAGTGTACAGGTTACAAGTGCTCAATTAATTCAGATCATACCTTTTGATGTGCTGATAACATGCTGAATACAGATGTTACTCTGCCTGTACATTTCCTGCACCGATGTACATACACGTATATGTGAAACATGCACACTGTACTGTATATTATGTCTGTTATATGTTATATATTCTAACATAATTAAGGAACCAAAAATCACAAGAAAACAAAGAGTTTTTGTCTAACAATTTTTAGTCCTAATTTAGTAGGTATTATGTACATACAGCCATCTCCAGTTTTTATCATTAGAAAAACAAGGAAAATAGAACAATACATTAGCTGTGGTACATCCACAGATCTAGAGTGTTCATAACTCTTCTAGGAAAAATAATGTTATCTCCTTAAAAGCTTGTTAAACAGTATTAATGTCTGATAATAATAACACTATGAAAAAGTAGGAAAGCTCATAAATTAGTATCTCATCACAGCAATCAGTACAATCAACCAGCTGAGTCATGGATGTTCGTCAGATACGCCATCTCTCTTTCAGAAGAGCTCTGTGCAGAAGTGGAGAAGTTTTAGACCTAAATTAGTTATTTACTTTAAATATAATATAGTCAAAATATTAATAGCTTGAGATCCATGATTGTGACTGGAGCAATTACTTTAGGAAAAACTCAATATAATAATATGTAATATTATTATATATCTATTTTATTACATTGAGTTTTTCCTAAAGTAATTGCTCCAGTCACAATCATGGATCTCAAGCTATCAAGATTTTCCGCTGTTGCACCTAACAGGGCCTGAATGGGACTGCCCAGCGGGTATGTCAGCTAACCAACTCAACTCATAACCTCTCAGTCTTCTCTGTTTTACCAGATGAGCTTGGCAAGCATACATTGACTATCATGACTATCGGTTGTTTCAAAAGATGCAAGTCAAACATTATTATGACAAAAATACAAATATGGGAAAGTAGCCTACCGACATACTGTACATGGAACAGCTAATATAACACAATTCACATGCATGCACTCTACAATACCCACACCAATATCCTTATAATCAGTGCAATGTGTGCATCAATATACAACAGGTCTTCAATTTTAGAATATCTTGTTGATTCCCCCCTTCCCCTTCCCACACCTCCTTCATTGAAATATTATATGGCTAACTGTGAATGGCCATTTAGCTTAAACATAAATAGAATTTCATCAATGAAAACGGCAGGCAGCAATATAGTCTAACGTGTAGGGTAGAGACATAAACAGCTCATGCCCCTTACCAAACAATGAAAGTATACTTTCAAGGAAGGGCAATTCCAAATTTGACAGGCAGACCGCTTATAATGCGACTTATCTTCTCCTGCTAATTAAATTGAAGGGCAGACAACTCTCTTGGCTATTTCACTTTTTTTCAGCTGCTAGTTAGTACAATGTGCAGCAACCATTTTGTCAGTTTTCCACTTGAGGACTGCTAACAGCCTCCCTACCTACAATGTACATATACCATTGATGTACTGTCTATTTCCAAATTATAGATGTAGCAGAATGTACACAGAGTCAAGTTTACTTACACTTGTAGGTGGCCATGATATACTCTTTACTACATGTAAGCCAATGTTGATGGAGCAATGTTGATAGTTCAATGTCATCACATTTTCAGCTTCTTCTGTGAAGTTGAGAGAAGACAACTTGATAACCTAACCAATAGGCCGATGAATCTGACTTGAGTCATTTTTTCATATGAGTGAGTAGCTCAGATTATGATAGATATGTTTTAGATGATATTGCTACACTGAAGCTAATGACTGGGTAATAATTAAGGCTGTGACAAATCCACGAATCCGGATCCGATTTCGAATCCTTAGGCACGGTTCCGAATCTCGGTTCCAAAATGCTCAGGTTCGAATCCAACATTGTAAAGTTTTTGTTATTTTTTGTACCAATTATTTATAAAATTATTTAATTATTAATAAAAAATGTTGAACAAAATGTCCTCATCTACAAACTAACAGTGAATAGCAGATGAAATATGCTTATACAGTTTGATTACATGGTTTATTTGGTGACAAAAGATATTGAATTTGTCAAAACGAGTAATTCCACGCGGAATCGTTTAGGCATCGGAATCGAGAATCTACATGGTGTCAGGAATCGGAATCGTCAGATTCGAAAATTTTTGGATTCGTTCCAGCCTTAGTAGTAATGGCCTTCATCAGGAATGATTGCGAAGCAGGGCTCATTTCACAGAGTTGTCTTTCCTTTTTATGCAATAGGAAACAACTCCTAAATAACAAAAAACAGCTCAAGTGATTAGTTTTTCTGTGGATGGCATAGCTACTATGTTTTGAGGCTTTAAGAGGGGTAAGAAGGGTGGCTGCCATCTTATATAAAGTATCTAATCATTGAATGAATTTAATGAATCATAGAATTAGCCATGTACAAGTTAGCCCTGCTATGGTATGTCTGCATTCTGCACACGTTTCATTCAAGATAGCTATAATTAATGGTCTCATAGACTAGACCTTTGTCTATTCATATATATATATATATATATATACCTGTACATGTATAGGCCTAGGCCTATATTATATTATTATTATGTATAAAAATTAATAATTCATCTTTGTAATATAAAATTCTCTGTGTGACAACAATTTATATTCCATGTCAAAATTAGTTTTTCTCAATGGATGAGGTTAAAATTCCACAAGTCATAGTTCTGTTGGCACATATTATTGAATGAGTCACTCACTGTGTAAAAGGTATGGCTTCATTTGTTAGCCTAAGTCACTGGTTGCAATGCCCAACTCAGTGGACTCACTGACAAACCCCCAATTATTATTTCTGAAAGCAAAATAACTAATGATAGATAGTAGGCTATTAATCTTAGAAGTGTGTTTCTTCAACTTGACTCTCAGCTACATGTATACCTGTAGCCGTGTTGCACTTTTCCTGTTACCTAAAATACATGTAAGCTAGTTTCCATAATCTCTAGTATTTCTCACATCCATAAATATCTCATTGCGTTCTGTACATCGGCTAGAACTAGCATGTTTTTAATTTGTATCACCTTCAGTCACATGCAAGCTCAACAGTGAAAACAATATGCTGTAGAACCCAGTCTATAAATTTAATCTTTCCTACTTAAAGCTTGTTACCATGCTCTGTACAATATTCCACAATTTAACCTAGCCTTAGGTTTCCATAGTGTTTGGAGTATTTGTGTTGAGGCTAGGGCATCATGTGTATGTGAAAGAAAGGATCAAAACTTCATTTGGACTTGACTGTCGAAGTGAAGTAAAGCTGCACCTACTGCTCTGTTAACATGTGCAACTGCTGAGAATCCAGAGTTTAGTTTGGCACCGTGCTTCAATTTTACTAATCATTGCACTAGAATCGGAAAACTAACTACATAACTGCATGTAGCTACAACACATAACTAAAACTTTTATATATATAATACCATTGAATTTATTCCATCAATGAGTCAATATACATTATTCGTTGTTTAAATAAAACTGCTAATGTAATAACACCACCTCCACTTATGCACAATCGTATTTCTAAGGCTAGATTCCACTGGCCTGTCATGCTCTTAACAGATTTGTCAACAAGAGCTCTTATTGTATTTCACTGAAGACATATTTTCAGTTATTAGGTTCATTGTTCAAGTCACTGTATGCCTACTGGGTTATATTTTATATAATATTGATTCGTACAATATCACGGATTATTAAGTATGCCACTCACTGTGAGCCGAGGGTAATTTGTCATAGCGCAGTTTCAATGAATACTTTTGTGTCGTGTACATTGAAAGGAAGTTGTACTGTGTCCCCTGACAGTGGAAGACAAAAGAGAAGTCATTGGTAACCTGTTCATGCTGGTTGTGTTGGAGCTTTGAGACATTCTATTGTTGGGTTGCTACAGTGTCTGTACATCAGGCTATGAAACTGTGGGACTGAATAAGGACACTGGAGATAGAGATAGAACTGGAAGCAAAGGCAGGAGAGAGGAAGGCTGATAAAGTGAGAGTCAGATTTCAAAGCTGATAACAAGAACGATCTCATTGACCAACAACAGTTTGCAGGTTAGTGGAAAGAAGTAATACTGTTTTGAGCTTTACCCATTACAATGTTTTATAAATTCTCTTTGGAACAATGAGATATTGCGCTAAAGAGTCATTAGGTTTACATGTACATGTAAATCGTAGTATGCAGGTTATTTCATTTTGAAATTGTCTCTCTACTTAATAATAACATAACTTCTTGTTTAGAAAAATCTCAAATAAGAAAATGAACCTACAAGTAGTATGTGAGGATAATATTAATCGGTAAAATTTTGTTGTCTCAACACTATGGAGATTTTTGTACGCATATAAATAGAATAATAAGGGGGGGGGGGGGGGAGACTGAAATGCTCTATCATGCCCATCATGGAATCAAACTGTCGATTTTCCTGCATGAAATTAGAAGCTAAATTTTACCATTGCAAGTACAAGAGCATCCTAGCTGCTATGGTCTAGATGGGTTACGTTTGATAGGCTATATTTTCACATAGCGGATTTAAGAAAACTATAACTCAGGCGTTTCCTTTTTCAATATTAGAGAACTGCTCTTTGTATAAGTATAAATAATGCTGTACAATGTTACAACTCTCTGGGAAAAAATAAGAGTTTAAGCGAATTCGCATCTGAGACCAATCATTGGTGATATGCGAGATGTAGAAATTTAATTGATGATGCTGCCGTTGTTAAGCTTGCTGCCACTATGCAAAATTTCAAAGTGCATTATAGTTTGTTTGCTCAATTTTTTATTTCTAAAGCTATTGATAACAACAAGCGTTAGTATGATAGTCTGATATTCACACAGAAATGAGTATGATTGGTCTTTACTAGACATCATTAGAGTAAATTATTTGCCCTTCAGTACAAAAGCTGGAACTCTCAAATTTTGTTTATTGATTTTTTAGAATGTTTTGCATTCACTAAACCGAATAAGCAATCTATTGTTGATGACTCTGTGTGCCCTTACTTCACCCTGTACGTCTATTGTGTATTAGTGCTCATTTATACTAAGAATGTATAAATTGTAAACAAACAAAATATTTCATTATCACAGAGTTATCCTCTCATGATTAAAAACACCAACTGAGCTATTATTACTCTTCAGTGTTGTTATGTTGTTAGCACCTTATTCCCCTTTTACACATGTAGAATAATAACACCCGATGCATTGTGCTGATTTAATAAGGCAGCTATTCTGAGTGAACTATAGGCCTCCATATGGAGCTAGTTGAAAGTATATTTACTAAAAAACTGCTATAGTAAAGTCATGTAAATTGTGTGGGTGTTTCACCTTTAGGGTTAATATGACATTTAGGAAGACGAGTATACTAATAGAACAGAGGCTACAGCGTCTTTACTGTGTTTACTCCTTCGTTTTTAGCAGCTAGAAACACATCTTCAATCTTCTGTTTTCGTTTCTTTCAACATCCATATAATGCATCACTCTACTATCTAGTTGCCTCGTTTTTTCTTATACTCCAAGGCCTCTTTCTAATTGCCTGCGCCTGTCCTATAGATCTCTCAGCTGCTAATATTTGTTATATCCACTCGGTAGTTTGGCTAGTTCTCTTTTTATAGTGAGGATAACTATTTCGTTGAAAAGTTTTAGTAGTTGAGTTATCCTGTATAGACAAGGGAATCAGTTAGTTGGTTACGCTAAATAGACATCTAGATCAGTTGGTTAGGGTTACATAGGCCTATCTAGATTATCTTTGTTACATTATATAGACATCTAGATCAGTTGGTTGCATTACATAGACTAAGATAGCAGAAATATCAAATTTGATTCAGTTGAACCACTGTCCACTGGTAAAGGTGGCACCAAGATTTATTTCTCAATGCCCAGTATCCTTATCACACTGTATTGTTCATACTCGTACATGGTACACTGTCTCTTGGAGATGATCCAACCATTTCAATGTGTTTAGTTGGCATGAAACCAAGAATAAGTTTACTTGCATTGATGCCGACAGTGGCCTTGATTTCACTGGCTAAAGCGTAGAACAGAACATTATCAATTCTAGAATCATAGGCGTATCATGAATGAGTGAAAGTCACCCCTCGACATGTTCAGTACTAAAGTAACATGATCACGGGTTCGAATTCAATTAAATGTGTATTATGTTCAGCCTATTCCCTATAGTTAACCTAAAAACAAGCTTGGCGATATATTCTCTGTATAACACAATATTATGAATTATTTATCGAATAATTTTGAATATGGAACAAATGTTTTATGATTGTACGTTATATGAAACCTGCAGAATTCAATAGAATTGCTGTTTCACTGTATATGTATTACGTGTATACATGCCAAATAAATATTACATGATTCAGAGAGCTGAATGATGATAGTTTGTTAGCAAAGTCAATCTGGTCTGAGTGTTCTTTGTACAATTTCTATTATATACAACAACTTGATACATTTCAGTTCAGTGAATATAGAATAATACAGTACTCGTTCTTATCAATGATATATCTGAGAATCGTTAATTGTGTTCTTAAGCCATTGGACATTAGTAAGTGCTCACCGCGCAGGTGTGCCTATTCAATACTTTTTTACATAATAATAAACATTAACACAGTAGCAGCAGGTGAAGGCTGAAGGGTTCTACTAGCGTCAGCTATTTACAATCACATGTACGACGCTATTGGTATTGCTCCGGAATATTGAGATAGAAAGTGTTTGGAGTTGATATTAGGCTACTATTATAGGAGTGGACACCATCTTGATATCTTGGCTGACATATTGTTTGCGTTAAACTAGGCGAGCTCAGTTCGTATCACCACATGGTTGTTAGGTTGTGCACTCACATGTACATTTGTTGATTATCTAATCTACTTTATTAGCCCAACTTCTAACATATCTCTGCACGGGCTACACTTGCTGACACAGGGCTGTCTAGTTATTAAGCACATTTGACCTCTGCTTTGAGTTAGTGGAATTGTTCACATATAAGGGTAACATTAATTGGAGATCATCTTCACTTACATTAACACAGAAGTTCACAGAAGACTGTGAATGTGTAGAGCATATAGGATATTGTTGGATAGTACATCGGCAGCGTCCTTCAATCATACAAATAAGTGACTGTTAGTAGAGTAGTCTAAGCAGTTAATAATGTTTAGCGAAATTACGGGACCTTCAGATACTGAAGGTAAGTAGACTACCCTATCCTCTAAAATTGATGAACTTTATATTTATATATTTATATTTAATAGAATCTATTTAATATATCATTTATTATATACATGGACACTATAATATACAATGTAATATATGACTATTGTTATTTATCTAATATTTATTATATAAATTATTATTTATATATTAAACAATAGATATACATTATGCGGTGCACATGTATATTATAATAAATGATGTATTCACAGTTTTTTCTGCAGCCTAAGCTGTATATGCTATGCCCACTACCTCTGTATTTATATACTAGAATACTCACAGCCTACATGGTACAGTACCAGAAATGCTTTCAAACTATTAATATGGTAATAGCAGTCTCTGTAAGGTGCTGAACTCTGTAAAGGATGTAGTTATTTGATCATCATTCATTATTAGCTTTCACCTTGTAATCATAAATCCTATTACTACAACTACTAGCCTATACTGGCATTGGCACAAACACAGACATAGGTAAAAGACCCCACTAGAGTACATGACTTGTATGTATGTATACAGTCATGTAAATATGCAAGTCAATGTATGTAAGTTATTATACAATTTAGTCAGTCCTATAAGCAGGCAATCAGTTACTGGTACAATATGTAATTATCTAGCAGATATTTAGGAATTCAGACATGGGCCTTGGGGCTTACCTGGTCCCATCTCTATACTCTATTCTCCATGCTCTATACACTATACACTATACTCTATACTTTATACTCTACACTCTATACTCTATACTCTATACTCTATACTCTATACTCTATACTCTATACTCTATACTCTATACTCTATATTAGTAGATTATCACAATTGTCATAACTATTTTATGATATCTAACCTAACCTACCGTAAGCTTGTGGATTACATTTACACAGTGTAACGAGAGAAGACAACTTCTTGTGCACTAACCACATGCAGCACACTTGTGCATAGTATAAACTTGTCAGCAGATAAGTCTAATCACTAAGATTGATAGGTTGTTTTTGTATAAATTAATAGATATTAATTTTATGATAATATAGCAGAAATAAAATATTTCGGTGTATATACAGTTCAGATCAACACTACTATACAAAAACCTCTAAAAGCATGTACTCATTCTGGCATTAAATCTAGTAAAATAGTAATTATAAGGTTTCATATAAATTATCCACGGTAGGATTTTCTGGTTGGTTGGTACAAATAAAAATATTTTTGCAATATAATTGTATTCCATTAGGAAGTTGAAAGTGAGGGCATATGATTAATGGGCCAAATTAAATATTAGTATGCAATATTGATGCAGTCAAACTATAATTATAAGTCAAGTGCTGATTGCTATAATATATGCCACAACAATGTTAGGTAAATTAGTAAGTAGCAAGATAAATTATGCTTATGTTATGTAATATAATTAAGTGTGGGTAACATGGTAATTACTGCATTATGAAAATCTGTGCCAGACAAAATACCCACTGTTTGAATAAGCTCTCTGTATACAGCTGTATGTGTCTGAACTGAAGTATTTCCATTGGTACTGAGATGTTGCAATATTTATGGCTGAGCCCTGAGATATAATGAGTATAATGATACATAATAGTATCTAGTATTCCTATAACCCTGGGCAAAAACTTTGTTACATTTTTGTGGAACAACCTGGAACACCATTATATTTATGCCTGATAGATTTATACATTTTACTTGTTCTAGCAGTACTGGTATATAATTTACTAGATTATATTTAGTCGTAAGATTAAACTTGGAAATCCCCCTGAACTCTGGATTTTTAACAGTGAAAGTGGTGACTACTCCTGAGTCTTTACCATTCTCGAATGGTAAGTTCAAATCAAATTTACCAGTTATGTCGTTTGGCCTGATGGGCTAGTCTATAAGACACTGAGAGTACCACAGGAAACTCAAATCTAAGTCTCAAGGCATCTCAAGGTACATGTAATAGTCATCATGACTATCTTCATTTCATGGCTCCTGAAACTTATCTTAATATGTGTGGACTTTGTTCATTATAAACGGCAGTAGTCATAACACATGGACTGTGATAGCCAAATCTAGCAGATGGTTCATTAAGTTGGTGTTTAGAAAACTAAATTCTTTTTCCACTGAATAATGCTACAATTGCCAAATGATTACGATAGCTACCATACAAGCTATGGGAAAGATTTTAAGACACACTATATGTAATACTACGCTGATTAGCCCTATAAACCCGGTTACCTTGAGCATGCTAAGGAGGGGAAGCAAACTGCAAATCGACCTTATTCAATGCAAGCTAATGAGTAAAAGCTGATCGGTTAAATTATGAAAACTTTGTGTTGGTATTCCAATAGCAATTGTTACAGTAATTATTACTGCTACATTGTAGGGTCTGCTCAAAACAGATATTTGAGGAGTTGTCTAGTTTTTGTAAAGGGTAGATAATTCTTAATTGTCACTTACCTCTATTGTAGTTGGAGTTGTCATAACATACATTTTGTAAAATATTTAGTAGACAGGGAGTGAATAATTTATGCAACTGAAAGTGCACACATGCCAAAATACACCTGCACATAGTGTGTTTGATGTAGATAAAGTTTTATAGTAGTAATATAACACACAATAAACAACAACAATGTTCTCAACTGCACAAATTATAAATTTATTTAGGGGAGGTTTTATTTTATCAAGTAGATTGAATAATTTAAATTCGTTAACATTCTTACTCAACCAATTTGCAATTAAATTTGAATGCACTCTACTGCAGATCTACCCGACACATGTATTAATAATCACGTACATCAGTTTATAATTCACAACTTATCTAAATATAGATAAAATTTGAATTTAAATTGATGCAAAATTTAAACTCAAAATAAAAAGGACATGAGACAGTTGTAGTAACTGTACATATTCTATGGGTAGGTTTAAAGGCACTTTGCTACACAGTCTGTATTGCCAAATCTAATCAATATTTGGTGTCGTATGCATGCAAGGTTATATAGAATTCAAATATATTACTCGAAAACACAGTGCTGTTATAAAATAGCAGCAAATTACGTAGTTTAGTCACTGCAAGATTAGCAGTGGATAAGTCATGCAGATAAATGTGACACACCTGATCTACAGTACAATTGAGCATTTATGTCTATGTGTATGTCTAGGTGTACGTCTATGTGTGATTAAAGCACAATAATATTTTTCTTGTCGATTAAAATTGATAGCTGATGACAAACTGGCAGCTACACAGCTACAGTCATTCAAGGGACTTTGACTTTTGGGTCACTAATTGTGTGAATTGATCTCCCATAGGCTTGAATAAAATATGCAGTCAGTTTGAGAGAGCAGGTTGAATAACAGCTACTAATGGGTTTCGTTTTCTGAATAGTAAAGCCTGTGGTGAGAATTACTCTGGCAAAATAAAATAGATCTGAGGCTACATAGAGTCCTCAATTATTGGTTGTTGTCTATAGAAAATGGGCTATAATTTATCTCTTATTTCATTTTACCGCCAACACAATAGTATTAAAAAGCTTGGAACCTATGCTACAAATTCTGCTAATGGTCCATATTTATATGTACATGAAACATACAAAGTAATATGAATATGATTCCGAAGTTGAGAATTGTCAAATAGCCTTGATTCTTCACTAAAACTGATGCAGACGAAGTTGTCTTCTCACAAACAAAGTTTTAGACTTTCAAAGTTTCTTCACTAATGTACTGAGTGAAATATCTCTAATATCAATTTGTGGGTTGCACACCTTTGTACATTCTGTGAAATTGCTAGCATCTACATGAACGTACATACACTGTATATGTCTATTACGAATCATTGCGCTTCCTTTGAAGTTCAGGCTATAGTGGGATAGTTGGTACATCTGTTCCTTCTCCTGCTGAGTATTTGAGAGTTAGCCAACCAGCCAACACAAGTTGTTGTTGACGATATAATTATATATCCATGATACACGTGTATACCTACAAGTAAGTAGTCTAATATCAATTAGACATGGAAAAACATTAGTCTGGCCCAGCTTCTTTCTCTCGTGTCCTGCCTCGTGTTTGCAATAAAAAATATCATTCACAGGAAGAGAAATAGTGACCGATGGTCATTAGACTAACAGGGGAGATTTTAATAAGCTCTAGAATGAACTAAGTTGTATTATCACACATAAAGCTGTCATTTCTTGTTATTTAGTCAAACTAATCTGCCTGCATGTGTTAACATGACGTGGACAAACAGCAATATGCAACGATTAGTATTCAATTTTCATTGACCCATCAGCCAATTATAGTGTGACATGCACACCGAGGTCTCAGCAACTTTAACAAGAAGATACTATTTTTATTTGTCTGATTACACTGACATCTCATTGACATGAAGCTTATGTTATAACGATGACACGGATTAGTAAAGCAAAGATTCATTCATAAAATTGTAAATTGTCAACTATAATAGATTAATTGCCTGATTGGTAGAGATGATCTGTTACGGATTTGCTGTTGTTTATCTTAGCAAAATTAAGATTTCATACACTGATTTTATTTGTACGCTAGATTTAACAAAGAGTACCGATAAACTAAAGTCTTTTGTTTCACACTTGATTTTAATGTATTTTATGATATGCATCTCATTGGCATTTACCCCATGTTGTTCTCAGTATGTTTATATATCAATTGCACCAGACGGCATGTCTGTAATTCATTAGAAAATCAGTTCTTGAATTGTCTCCCACTGTTAATTCTCTGGATCAATGAAAAATAAAAATGTCAAGTTTAGCCAATCAGAACTCATCATTTACCTTGGGCATTAAGTTGAAACATAAGCGTGTGTTATCCCTAGGAGCACTCAATGCGTTTATTACAGTACACTGAATGGTAGTAGGGTGGGTTGACTCAATCCGAAAAGAGATTTTAGGTACATGAAACCTTACTAGCAACCTATGGATTAACTGCAACTGCATCGACAGAACAGCTCTTCAATCTTGGATCTCTTTGTGGAAATTAGTTGAACAAGGTAGAGGTGACCATTTGGAGTAGAAGTAGAGATTCTCTCATTGGAAGCTTAGAAGTACCCAACTTCTGGTAAATTTCATTCGATTAGACAAGTTCTTTGTGGCAAACTGAGAAAGCACATTCTAGTGTAAGTACTACACACTGTGTGAATGAATCTCAGCAATGATAGATCTCTATAAGCTTCACTGAAACAGAAAAATTAAGTAAATATTAAACGATCATAATGATTAGAAAATTTGTCACGACCAACACTCAGTCATCTGTGGGCGGAACTTCTGATACTGCTCAAAGACCTATGGCCAGCCCAACATCACAGATCGACTCCAACCATGAAGAGGAAGGCAAGAAATTATACGCTCAGTCATTAGAATCGACTGAGAACTCTGTTATCAATGGTCAAACTAACGGGCAACTCTGCATGGTGGATCCTTTACTCTACCCTATCGGCTCCGATGAGCATGATACTTCAACAGATGGTAGGTTACCCTTAAAGTTAACAAATTTTAAATTCTATTGTTGCAAAAATAAATACAATGGAGTAATAATTGTGACAATACTTGCAGTATATTTTGCAAATTTCTTTGCAAAAGCTAAAGTGCGCTCTGCAATGTTGCAGGTTTTTTCATAGAAAATATTGCATATAAATATTTAATTTTCAAATAATATATTTTACTTCAATACTGCAGTTATTGTTAAGCGTGACTTGCAGATTAATAACTATTCCATTTCCTCCGTTTATGATAAATGGGGATTAGGATTGTTGCCAACAGCCCCCACAAAGATACACCTATGCAATGCTGCATTCTACATAGACCATTACAGGTTTCTCAAATATAAGTGGCCAAAACTAATTTCCACCAGAAATTAGTTTATGCAAAAATTTGTTTGACTTACAATAGAAAATATGTACATTATTATATTGAAACATATTTAATTCAATAAGCCTTTGAGAACGTGCAAGAGATACATGAAGGTAATTATCATAATAACATGTCTTTGATGAACCTGTGATCCATTCATTTAGCTAACAGGAAAATTCCAATAAAATACATCTATGACTAAACATTCTATAATTCAATATTGTGTAATTAGGTTATGTATTGATTTATATAACATTGCACGTTTGAAGATGTCATTGATGTTTAAAAAGGTGCAGAACGCAATGTTTATGTTCACTCAATCATGCTTAGTATGCATATTAATTTATGCACACCATATTATTGTTCTAATGAATTTCCAGCAAAATTATACCCTAAGTACAGTTCTTGCAAGGTGATGGTAAATTATCGTTCTGCAGTTATCAAGTTCAAAGTGGCCATTTATTGTAAGAAAACAGTTAATCTCTCAGGAAACCCAAATTATGATTTGTGAAGCAATTTATACTACTTTGAGTCTGCAGCTATTCTTGGGAAAGTCACTTCAGGGTCAGTTTTAATCCATTAGATGGAGCAATACCACAGTTCCCATATTACTGACCATAGAGATTGTACAGATATGTGACCAATTACACCGCAAACCATAAAATATGTTTGTTTATTTCCTTCTACAGAGATTAATTAGAGCTTTTATACCATTTAGAACTTGACTTGGAAATGTGTTTCATGTTTCTCCAGCTGCTTGTGCAAGACTATTCTCCTGAAGTATATTTATAGTTAGTAATTTGAATTCTTCATCTTAGAATTTTGTAAAGTTATTTGGGATCTTCATAGGGGATCAATAAAAACTAACCTTGAAGAGTATGAGCAGCGGCTCAGTTATAAGTAAACAACATGCTCAGAGACGGAAATTGCTTTGTCTGTAAGAATCGGGAACGGCTTGCAAACATGTGTAAAGACAAGAAACAATGTCTGTATTTATACAATGTTTTATTCTGCTACAAATTCAATGTGTCCTTTTTATTAAGCAAATTCTTAACATATTTCTACTGTAAGCTTGTTCGATTGAGCCTTTTTTATCAATGAATTTTTATGGTTCATGAACCAGGGTGTTTTGTCTCGGCGTATAGACGATACTGTTTTCTTTATGCTATATTCAGCCTCATAAATATGTCTCCGCTTTTATCCTGTAGCTTCGTTTTGTAAGTTATATGTGATACAAATTATACCTTCTCATCATAAAGGAGAAATTGGGAGAAACCATTGTTGCATTATATTTATTATTCAGTATCTTTCTACAGTACTAAAAATAGAATATTAGCATTAGTAGTGAACTTCAAGCAGTGATCATGGTGGGGACAATAAAAAATTTTACGATGTTCATTTGTCCATTGTAAATATGTTTACTTTATATGTGGGCCCAATATTAATGATAATATTTTGCCCCAAGACATAAATACAATGCATATTAATATATATTGATAGTGATGACTTAAGAGATGATGTGAATCGATGTCGTGTACATGGAAACCAAACAGGTTTTTGTCACAGATTTTGTAAACATTCGATTGATTGTATTGTTCCCTATGATTGACACCTATACGACAGTGGCACCGCTGCCGACGCTGCTTCTAAGAAAATTATGTAATCATTAATTAAACTGTCACCTGCCATTGAACCAGAATATAAAACATTTATTATTAAACTATTCTTATGAAGTATTTACCAATTATTAGATATAATTGAGTTTTGGGAGTAATTAAAATAATATTATTAAGTATTTGTCCTAATAGTTCTATTGTTCAATAGTATAATTTATTTTGGTCTTTATTAGGCCTTAATGGAACTTCACTTGATTATTAGAACAAAACTGGTGTTATGCAGTTTTACTAAGCATAGTAATTTTTCTCTTTTATTGAACATTTTATAATAAAAACAATACTACTTGGGTAACAAATAATTACTGGTCTAAGTACCAACTATACATACGGCGGGGTTGGGGGGGGGTGTAATATACCTGGTAGAATTCACGCAGTGTACACATACAGTGTAAGTACCTACATGTATAATAGCTATCCATATATCCAGTCAGATAATGTATACAATTCTACAACTCTAGTGCAGCCAGTCTGCAAATATTGCATCAATTATAGTAATAGAGTCACATAAAACAATGAGTACTTTTTACAAGAATGTTAGCCTTTGATGACATGCTTTACTTTTGTTTTTAATTATATACTATAACAAGCCTCTCTTTGTATGTGATCAGCATATTTTACATTTTATTATCTCATGATTAATCTGACTCACCTAGGAAATGTTACATCATTGACAGTCATAAGTAAAATAGTCCAATATTGCTATTTAGAAAATTAGTTACATTATCTATATATTTTTACTGATGTATTCATACAAATCGCCCTCTATTGATGTGCTACTTTACATGAGATCTTAGGCTAAAGGTAAAACCCATCAGTAAGGGGACAATAATTCTTTGTTAGAATAAAATTTAAAGTGATAACATAATTTAATTTAAGCAGAAGCAGATGTGTTTATGTTTAGAATGTTACAATAGGAACACAGAAAGTGTAATTACCCACAATAATAACAAGCTAACAGTAGGGGATGAGCTGATACAGTGAATACAGTAATAGTTTACATGATGATTTACTTACTAGCTTTAAATCTGACACATTTATTAGGCTAATAATTACCTTTGTTTGTTTGTTTGTTGTGTCTCTCTCACAGTAGAGTATCAAATATCTTGCTAATTAGAGAACTGCACAGTAATGACCAGATCTTCCAACTGAAAGAGAATATGTTAAATGGTGCTCTGGATTTCTGGCTCTATTTCCCACATTGATATTTTAACAGCCTCTTTCAATTTATTATGTTTGCACATGCTGAAATAGGCTACTGATTGGCGATCAGCTTTGTTGAAGATTGTCTCCTCTTGCTCATATCGGTACAGTCCTTTCTCACACCATAAAGTAATGCTTTATGTAAACTTGAGATCAGACATGTGCCAAGCAGACAAATACTCAAGTCAAGAGTCAAGTAAGAGTATATATTCCCAATTGATAAAAAGTAATTTAGAGTCAACTCATCGGATGAAGCAAGTCAAAAGTAGAGTAAGAGTAAATAAACAGCCATTTTGAAAAGTAAAGTAAGAGTCAAGCAACTAGTGCCAAAATGCTAGAGTCAGAGTAGAGTCAAAAGTACAGCGGTATGTCAAAGAGAATACCAATGGGAATTTTGTATAACACAAATTTCTGATGTATACAAGTGTGACAACACACAATAGGTAATACTTAGTGTTAGATCTGATTTTCTGTCAGTTATAGTAGTTCTGAGGAACAAAGGCTACTTCAAATTTGCACTTGTTATTATAATGGTAGGTCTGTTTATCTATAAGCCGCTCAGCTTCTCTATCATGGACAAGACTTATTACATAATTACACCAAACCAATAGAATTATCATTGATAGCTGAGAGATTAGAGTAAAGTAAGAGTCAAGCATCATGCTTTGTAGGAGAGTAGAAGTAAAAGTCAATTCCTAGCTTTCACACAATACAAAAGCACAAGTCAATTAAAAGTAATGAAAAGCTGTTGCTCGAGTTAACTTGAGTCGAGTAAAATGACTCGAGTGCCCATCTCTGCTTGAGATGTGTGTAGATGAGTTTGCGGCCTGTGCTCCACAGAATTGTTGACGAAACCTAAGTGTGGCCGAATCAGTGGTTCTACCGAGTCACGGAATAATAGGCAGTTAAACCGACATAAAAATACATAAAGTAAACACGCTTCAGTTAATGTCAGACTGACCAGAGTAAAAGTTCAACTTTGTGAGATGTCACTTTTCATGGATCAGCTAAATCCTTCATGTCAAAAATTAAATTATCAGATTAATATTAAAATTCATTAAGCTTGAAAGTGGTTAGACTTGAATTAATTAAAACATTTAAATTTCAATAACATGTATTTATGTCTTGCTCTATGCCCTAATTTAAAATTTTCTAACTGCTCTACAGTACATTGTAATTTCTTTTAGGTCTGCTCCTACAGGCTGTATATGTATTTGTATATGGCGATGGAATACACATCTAGTATTGCATATAATTTTATTTAAATATACTACATACAAATGTATATACAATGTATATCTGGCAGCAAGCTCTGCAACGGCCTGCATGCTTTTATACATTACTCCTGTATTACATTGCAGTGATTGAATAGAGGGCATAGTTTTAACAGCCTGAGGAATAAACTGAGTCTCTCAACTAATTGAAGTATCAATCAATGTTTCTTGTTGGTTTGGTTTCCAATTTCAGATTCAACATAAGTTGTATGCAATTAGTGGCTCTTTTATTTGCACACCACATTGTGGAAATGGTATGTTTGATTTTGTTTGGTTGTTGAACTCAAGTGGCTTAAGTGAGTGGTGAAATATAGCTACTGTTGCATAGGTTAGTTGAAATTGGAGTTTCTGAGAGTGTGCCAGTGTGTACTGTCAGTCTAATTGCTGCAGACTCCTTTGTAAACCCATCTACCATGTGGGCACTTAGATCTGAACCGAGCTCTCAGGGAGGTAGGTACGGTGTGGTAGTACCACATTAAACTGGCTGCTAATCTGTCGAGCGATGAGGAAAAGGTGGTCTCATATTTGCAAAATTGCAATCTGCTATTTAGTGTACATGTAGCGGTTTGTTAGTTTCCTTATGTCACGCTGATACCTTTTCTGCCATGTTAATAATTTGTTCATCTCTGCTTTACACGGACAGATACAACGAACTTCATTGTTATTAGCTATTAGTAAGTTAGACAAGTAGATGAGATTATCAGGAATTATTTTGATAATAAGCTATTAATCCTGTTTTCGAATGCTGGGGTTTATTTTGTGATAGTCGGAGTGGCGTGTAGATCACAGGTTTGTTGGATTCCAGTGGCTGTTACCTCCTTATTAAACAGCCTTATTTCCTTATGTTTAGATGTGATTATTGCTGATGTAACTTTTTAGAACCAATAGATGGGCACAGCCTACTCTTTCTCTAGTTTCTGGTATCCCTAGAGGTTCAGAGTTTTTACAGACTTAACTATCTGTAATTGACGCAACTGGGGGAGGGTTGCTCAATGAAGATTTAGAAAAAAATTGTCTTCATTTGTTTTGTTGACGTACCAAGGCCCTTTCAAATGTCTGCCTTTAGAGTGAAGCTTTTACAGTCATTCGTAGGAGATTATGTTACTTGTACCATTTTTATGTTTTTGGATGTCAAGTGCTACTTATGGGGAAATATTAGCTAAGGAGCAACTTGCAAATACCAGACATTTAGACAAATGCTCCTCCTGCATCTGCAAACCCACTTGCACCAATTTGCGTTCATCACTTTTATCCTTTTATATGGTAGAATATAGTTACATACAATTAATAATAGTGAATTAACCAATTGAAGCTACATAGGTCTTCATGTACATTTCCATAAATTTGAGTTGTTGCACTTGCTTACTGATTGATATATATGTAATATAGTTTTTGCTCAGTCAATGTTTAACTATTGTGGTATAATTCTCATACATGTAGAATAACGAGTGCATTTTAATTGGTCGAAATGTACTTCTATTTTTTTGTTTTCCCATGATTATCCCTGACCTCTCCAAGAAGAGATAGTAGACTACTATGTTTGTTGTAAATGTATATGAGAACATGGCAGCACATGGGTGGCCAAGGGATTATTCTTTTCTCAGTGGATTTAATTCAGTTTAATAGTACAGGATTACTAGTTTAAGTATTATTTTGACTTTTAAAAGTTTGATTAAATGTGCTTTAAATCTACACTAAATCCAGTCATCTCCAGTAATGCACTATTATCATGCCTACAAATCCCCTGTCGCTACCAGCTTCCCATAACTGCGTTACTACAAGTTTATTTTCATATAGAGGAGACAACTTTTACGCAATGTGATCACCAATGATTTCCTATCATATAATATATTATGTATATTTCATAATTGCTTCACCAATCAAATTTACATAAAATTTAAAAATAGATGTAAGCCTATAAAATATTATTATAAGAGTGCTATTTATTTGACATAATTCAGTATAATATTCTTCACATTCATTTCCCTAGAACGCCTCCATGAAATCTCCACACTTCTAATACCATTGCATGTCCTCCATCTTATATGTAAATTGGTTTGAGCTAATCCTAGCCTGAGGTACCAATACTTGGTTTAGGATCTGTTCCAATTGCTTCATGTGTGTAGAAATATGTGCTCAGAATATTGTGGGATATTTCTGACCAACGACTGCATCTCCTTATACGGTGTCGCTCTACTCCGGTTAGCTAATGATGGCATTGCTTCATTCTCCCCTTTCATCCTAATCTTCTTGTAACCAACCCAGACCTCACACATCCTGTATTTCCTGGTTGCAGAAGGACTGAGTATGAGTGAGGAAGAAGATCAGATCACTCCACACAACGCTGAGCTTACTCGACTCATGAACGACCTTGACATAGACCACAAATTAAAGTCAGCTGCTCAGAAAGGAAACACAGAGTTGGTGAAAGAGTTGTTATTCAATGGAGCCCAGGTTATTACAGACGAGGTATTTCATTTTTATAGTATTTGTATACGGTTTAATCTGACCAATGTTAGAAGTTAGGGTACAGACGATACACTCCATGTACACACCCCTAAACTTGATTAGACTTACATCAGAGATCCAGTTTGTAGTGCTTCTAACAATGGGGTTGATTCGGAAGTTTCTGAGATGGTCCAAGTACAGATAGTTTATTTGGGACATAAACTTGAAAACCTCTTAAATTCAAAGTTTGCTGAATTGAGCAGCAATATATCTTACCATTCAACCTCACTAACGCAGGCAGAGATACATGTAGTTTAACTGACTCACTGATTCACTGTCTTAGTCAGAGGTAGCTAAAGTTTAACTGACTCAGTCAGAGGTGACATGAAGGTATATATTCATTAAAAGACTGTCATAAATCTCTCATAATATAGGTTTGCACGATGTAAATCTCATCATTATAATTATTTTTATTGAAATGTAGGTAGGTTGACAGAATTTCTTCTAATAATAATTCATTGACAATCGAATTAACCAAAATATGTCCACAGCAACGTCTGTTAGCCGTAGATCACCATGTTTCTTGACACATCAGTTTTATTTTCTGGTATATGAAGAAGATTAATCCCAACCACAAATCAGTGATCTCGCTTTCTTTCTACATTACATCTGTACAGGTACTTGCTTAGAAACTGCAGAGACAGGTGTTCATGGTTCAGTATTGACAAGTCTAACAAGTGTCAGAATGAATCGAAGAAATGTTCATCATATTTTACAAAAATAACAAACATTAATTGAGGAAAAGTATTTATGTTCCGAAGTGTTTTTGTTTTGAACCTGCTGTCATTACTGTAATAGATTGCAGTATCAAGTTCTAGTATTGATCTTGTAAAAACAGTCAATGGCGTATTTGAAATGTCTACTCTGAATGAATATGGATTCAGCCTATGACTCATAACGCGATTGAAAAATCTCAGTTTGTCCAGCATCACTCAACATTCTGTCAGAGATTTTAATAAAAGAGTTGTAAATCAGGCGCCAACTTTCGCTTGTTTTATGTAAATGCCATTATCTGTCATGCATTTGGAAAAAAGCTAAAAGTGGAATGACAACTGATGCGTTCTCTAACTTTCACTGCTCATAGCGTTAGCCTACCAATCTAAAGCAAACTGTTTTTGTTCACAGAATGGATCAACTGCAATCCATGTGGCTGCACAGAATGGGTTCGCAGAAGTAGTTCGCCTGTTGGTGGAAAATGGCACAGATGTGGATTTCCCCGATGAGGTAAGTGAAACTTAGCAACACTTACCCGCACAAAGGTTACGAGGGTAAACTTCGTCACATATCCATTGTTATACACATGTACCTTATCACCAATAAATAGGGCCAATCTTATTTTTTTACAAGTCATGTGATAGTTGACTATTAACTGGTTAAAACTGGTCATGAATCAGCCTACTAAAGGGGCCACTTGCTATCAGTGTCAGTATATGCAGAAACTGATACATCTATTCCAGTTTGTACTGTACTTTGACAGCAGGATGAATGGTGCCTGGTTCCAACAATGACTATTGATAAATTGTTCATCAGCTAGAGTCACTTCTTTAACAGATAATATCACTTTAGGTGGTTAAATTATGGAAATTTAAATTATTTGATTCATAAAATACGTTGAGCTAGCCCAACACCCCTATTAAATTGATTACATGTTATCTCAGTTCGTTGCGGTGCCCTACAGCTGCAATCTTATGGGTGCAGACGATTCCTGTACTCATAATAATGCAAATACTACGAAATATCAAAGTAAAATATGTAGGGCCTACCATTTATTTTGTCTGAAAAAAATTGAATCACCAATTTGCCCAGTAATGGTTACTTTGTTACTGTTCTGTGCAGCTTGTACAACATGCTAGTTCTGCTTGGCAAGAATATTTGTTTACTAGAAGTTATGAAAATGAGAGAATAATACCAGATCGTGCCAATATATCGACATATTTCGGGTGGACATTCATACATTAATTAAATATTAGTAATTTTTCATCTTTTGGCACTAAGAACTACAGTATGGAGCTATCATTGCTCTCCTTAATGAAACTGTCATAGCATGTACGCCTTCTGTTGGTCTATTGTGTTGTATGTATTATAGTACAACACAAGGTTTTCTCTGACTAAAATTAAGTTATTTACGCACTTTATGCACGGTACAAAGCAATAATTGCCTACTAAGCCGGATACTCTACAAGGTCATGTAAATATAATATAATACTTTTTTATTGTGAACTGAATCAAATCACCAGTGTTCTTATCTTTTAACATAATATTTGTTAGGGTGGGTATACAGCCCTTCACAAAGCAGCGGCGAGTGGTCACCTGGATGTTCTCGAGCTACTGATAAATGAAGGCTGCGATATAGACACCCAGGATGACACAGTAAGTGATGGTCTATGTGTGGGTGAAATAATGTGGAGAATAATAGCATGAATCCATAGAACATTGTCCATAATTACCACTTACTACTTCCCACAACTTGTCCAAAGGAGGTAGGCTGGAGAATTCATTCTCTACCAATACCAGTGACTGATAGTTTAACCCGTAGGCCAAGTTCCCACTAGCCATTGATAGCCCACTAATGATGCGACCAAAATCAAGTCTCAACCAATCTAAGTCAAATGTATGTACCACCATGGGACCTTCCTCATTAGCAAAAAAGTTGGCCCAAAACCACTGTGTTTGTAACTTTGTGCATGATTACTTCTCAATCTTTTACACCCACCATCTTTGCTCATTCATATACACTTTCTAATCCGCCACCAATAATTGGCAATAACAATGACAATGGCAAAGTCACCGAGTATCGGAGTCTAGATTCCTATATTTATGGCCATGTTTTTGTAAATGATGGAGTCAGCTCTGCAAACACAACTGGCTCTTTCAAATATTATCTTATTAGGGAGGTCTAGCTAGGTATTCCGTAGATGTGTATTTCTTAGCTACAAAGCCCATGTTGTTTGTGAAAAGTTATAACTTTCCAAAGGATGTTGTGACAAGTGACATGTTCAGGTATGGTGCACGCACGTAATTGGCTAGTGAGTCATGCGAAAAGCTAATAGTTCGTTTATTTCATCCTAATCGGCTCGTAGTTGCATGTCAACCATCTGTTACGAACGATCGGTGAGTTGAGAACTCTCACTGACTCTATGGAGACTTCCTGTGGTTGTAGATCGCAGCAGATTAGTAATCACCGAGTCAGTGATGGCTGCATATTTCAAATTAGAAGTGACATAAAGTAAAACATAAATGTACCGATGAAGTTGTATTTTTTATAGTCCTATATTACTCATTTTCTATCAGCTGGTGAACTTGTATGTAATCCTAGGATTAGACTACATTACTATACAGCATTTTTTGTAGTTAGTATGACTAACTGTCATTATTTTACACATAATACTTTGTAACACCTTTTATGGGCATACACATACAGTGACTTTAATACCAACTGTATTGTTGTTGATGTAAACGTGGAAACGAAACAATCCCTGAATCGGGTAAGACATAGGTCTACATGTTATACGCACTCGCTGATGAATAGAGCAGTGTAACTTAGTGCAAGATGTGCAAAAAGCCTGACATCATGCATGTAAAGTATCATTGCCACCAAAACATGGATAGTATCTGTCGTTAATTCCTCAACCAGTACCCCACCTTAGACTATACGTACAGCTAGAGACCTCAGGCTTTTTCAACAGTTTAAACGATGATAATGTTCCTAGCTAGCTGTGACGGCTGCGATTTTGGTGACTGTAGGGGTAGTTATATATTATCATTGAGCTCTACCTACACCATGATGATATCGTAATGTGACGTGAGACATTGACGATATAGCGGCTACATCATAGAGTTGCCAAAACTCTAACATATTTGACAAACACAGCTGATGTATAATGATTATGTTACGTAATATGGTTTGCGGAAGCCTGATGTCAAATATATGCCTTGTTGATTGTTTCAGTATGGCAACACACCCCTGCACGAAGCTGCCTGGCACGGGTTTAGCAAATCTGTGGATCTCCTCTTAAAGAATAAATCGAATGCCTTCATCACAAACAGAGTGAGTGTACATAATTGTATATACATGTAAAATCACAAAAAAAGGTTTTGCTACGGCACCTCCATGTGCAGTACTGGGGTCCGGTGCAGATTATTACACTATAGTAAGTGGATTCCAGAAGGGAAATAAAAGACTATTGTTTTTTGCAAGAAAACTTTTTATAATTTATCAGGTGTGCAAGTAAATTGACAGATCACGAAGTTGGTATGATAGATTGTTAATTGGTGTTGTTATAAAGAGAACATGGTACATTAAATAAGTGTGAGTTAGTATCAAGGTTTCAAGTTGCTTCGTAATCTAAACAAATTGATGCTAAGTGTGTGCTATAAATTATATTCTGCCATCAAATGAAATACAAAGAAAATTAAGTGTAATTAATAGGAAAGTTGAATTGCCTTCAGTGCTACAGACACATGTGTTAGACAGCCATTTCTTTCTCACCCATCGTTATGCCTCAACATTAAACAAACAATACGCTGATTAAAATTACAAGTTTTATAATGGAGCTACATTTTAGTTATTTAATATTATTCCGTAAGCATTCAGAGCTCATACTCGTACTGGTGCACAGGTGCCAGATATTGCTCATCGGTCAGCCACCTGGAGTTAGACCATTTTTAAGTTTCCTCAATACCTAAATTTCATTTTTAATGTAGCTGGTGGTTGAGATTGCAATGACTGAATAGCCTACAGAACACTTTGAGAATTGAGTAAAAACCACAGCCTCGTAAATGAATTATTTTAAAATGTTCAGATGCAGCTGGTCGGTAGGAGTAGGTTTGGTGTGTGGTCTGACGTCTTGTCTTTCATGGTAAGACGAGTTGCTTGATTAATGACAATCTGCCAGTTGATCTTGCTGGCCTGGGCCTTGTCAGGTATTCACTTTGTTTGGGGCAGAAATTGTAACATATAAAAATTTCACCACATTGATGTGTCTTAAATAATGACCTTAACCTATGGTATTAGCACAGGTACATTGTACTATGAACAATACACCAATGCCATGCTCACAATTTAGTCATGTCTCTGCTAGTTCATATTTTTAGAGAATTGATGTAAAGAATATGGTGCAAATACAGTACCATATCCTACAGTGAACATGTCTTATACGGCATGCTACCCATTTATAATAATTCTTGTTATAATTAGGCTATATTACATGCAATAGGATACAACCAGGGTAACTAGTTATAAATCATTCAGACCTCTTACTATAATTAAAAACAATGCTGAAAAAAGTATCTTCAGTCAGTCATTTCTAAATCTTTAATCATAATGATTGATATGAATCTATCTTTCATATCTCTTCTGTCAGGCTGTTTTAATAAATGGATTCTCATAATTTTAGGCTGGGTGTACACCCCTCCACCTTGCTGCACAGAATGGTCACAATCAATCTGGTAGAACTCTGCTATACGGAGGCTGCAGCCCAGATGTAAAAAATAATGTAAGTATTGACTTCAAGCAATGAGTTCTTCGTAATATAGTCATTAGTTATACAACTGACTGTGACTTTCATTCTCTTGGAAGTTATGTACTACTAACTACTAACCAGTAATCACTACCAAGAGGGGATGACTAAGAGATATGACAAGGCGTATGATGAAGTTTGACTAGGAGCCAAAAGTTGATTTTAAAATTTGCAGCTATAAAATCAACGTAGACACAAAACGCTCCATGAAAGCCGATAAATGTTCTCAATCCGTCATATTCAAATATATCCGGAGTCGCTCAAATTTCTTGAAAAATGTTACTAATGTCAATCAATATTTTTATTAAAGTAAGTTGTATTATATAAACTGTTTTAGTTACAGCCTATGCATGCATATCTAATGTTATTTAGTTTGCATATCATGGTGCGGTGACAGTGACGTATGGCTAGCATAGAACTTTTCCTGTACTGAAAAGGCAACATTTCTATGGTTTTAGTTTCGTCATGGAGTTATATAAAAAAAGTTGAAATGCATCATTTTGGGACAGGTCTATCACGTAGGCTTCCGTAATAATATTTGCACAACAATAAACCCTGATGTGTATGTATTATCTACTGGCTTCCTTAGTTTGACAAGGCTAATAAAGCAATAGAAACGGCGAATTAAGGAATAGAACCAACTCGGCCTTTCCTGTACTAAGAAACACGTAGTTTTCTATGTCTTCAGTTTGCCTATTTGTGTTACAAAGAAATCGAAACATCCTGGTTTCAAGGTTGCCATCACATGGCATAGGTCAATAGAACAAATGTAAACGTTTCCACCTGTGTTCTGTATTTTGCGAACTTTGTGATTTGTAATCTTGAAATCAGAGATGTGGTGCCAGGGCTTGTAACCTATCATAATAATATATTCACAGTCATTCATAATTTATTTATAAACTGCCAACTCCCATTGGCATGGCAATTAATATTATTATACTTCTCTACTAACATAACATTAACAAAACTTGAATTATACTACACATTCTACAATGTATAATAGAATGTATGATTAATTGGATTCGAATGAGGAAGAAGAACTCTCTCTTCTTCGACTATGTTTAATGAAACTAGCCGATACTCTATTTATTACCAAACTCAGGGGAGGGAGGGAGTGCTACACCCATCCCAACTTTAGTTTTGCATGAACTTATTTTTCCACTTTTCTTACATGGTTATGGAAAGCTAGATGTACTCTGCTAACAGATGTTTTTTTGCAGTTTTGAAACTTTTGTCACATACTTATTTAGGTCAGTCATTCTTTGCCTGTTCTCACCATATATATAATAACACATACATGTAGGTAGACTAAAATGCAAAGCGCTGCTGTTATTCAGTTTAGAGACAATATTTTGCTGTTATTCTTATACAGTATGGCGATACACCCCTCCACACATCAGCTCGATATGGTCATGCTGGCATCGCTAGGATCCTGATTAGTGCAAAGTGTTCCATCGCTGAGCAGAACAAAAATGGTGACACAGCCTTGCATATAACGTCAGCGTTCAAACGGCGGAAGATTGCAAAGCTACTTGTGGAAGCGGGTGCTCCGGCTGCCATTAGAAATAAAGTAAGTTGGACACCCTTAGGTTATTACGATGTAATTACTATTGATAGTGTATGATACAAGCGATATTTTATATTATGACCATCTTGTCAAGTCCTATAACATAATTGAGGGAGGTTACACATTTGGGTGGGACGTGTGATTATAGTCGTTCCAAAATCTGAGTTAAATTAAGGGAATCTCTCGCTGAGTGACAATCTTATGACAGTGTAATGGGCTTTGAGAATTTGTAAGAAATGAGTGCAATTGGGAGTTGTCCTATCACCAGACTATTTAAGAATCAAGTAGCCTGTGGTTTTTGGAATACTTTTACAATACTAATCATTACCTAATATTCTATCTTTATAGCAAGACGAAACACCAGTGGATATAGCACGGAGAAAGGATAATTTAGAAATAATCGAGATTATAAACCAAACGTCTTTGGTAACGGTAAGGAAACTACTACTATTAATAGTACTGCTATAAATTCACTAATTAGTTTCTATATAGACATACCTGCGGTGGAACTATACAATATTGGTAATTAAAATTACATAAATTATGCTAGAATTTGCTACGCCAACTTCAAATTCATACAGGATACATTTGCTACAAAGAACGTCTGGTTTTAATAACCCATCGATTCAGTTAGAGTTTAATATCGCATCTACTCAATGAAAGTAATACACATATGAAATGATTACTTAATTTATCTTAATAATTTCTTACTTTTTTGCACTATGTATATTGTGTTGCAATGGGTTTTAGCAGTCTATACATGAAAGTAACCGACATGTGAACAGAAAGCCAAACAAGATGGAAGTAGTTCAAGAAGGAGCGAAGGTTCAATTTGATTCAAAGACAGAAAAAGTATCTAAAACAAAGTCACACAATGCCTTCATATCCTGGATTCGCAAGAAAATTCTAAAAGTATGAACTACTACGTTGTGGTTTCAGTAACATGTTTGAAACTGTTGTGTTTCATTCAGATGTTAAATATTCTGTTGAAGTAAAAACATAATGTTAGAAACAATGTGCAAATTTTGGCAATACATGGTATTATCTTTTACGACACTGTACATTATGGGATACTTGTAGAAACCTTCACATCAACCGACTAAATCTCGAGCTACCCACACTGGTAAAAGAGTGGAGAACTTTGATGCAGATATACCTTGTAGCAATCAGTACGTACGGAAGCCTGGGTTTGCTTATTACAGGGATCTTGCAGGTGAGAAACTAAGAGTATGTGGTGAGGATATAATAAATTGAGTGCTGTACTGTCCTACATTATAATGTATTAATAAACACATATAGAATATTATTAACACGAAGATACCTTATCAAACAAATAGCAAGATAAATTCATCATTTTTATGAGAAATGATGATTGAAATTAATTACGCGATATGATTAACACCGTGCATCAATAATTATATTCATTAATTCAATTACAGCACTGCTGTAGTTTCGAACTTAACTTCTTTTAATGAGCTTTAAAATGATATATTATTGTTTTGTATTGAAGGTAACATACGACAAGGACCATGTGGGTTTGTTCCAGCTTGTCATTGTGAACCAGATACTGTAGGGAAATCTGGTGCCCCATCTACGAACAGAAGAGAAAGGAACTATGCAGATATTAAAGAATCTCAACTAGTGCTTAGTGACAAAATGGCTGAACTAAAAATGGCAGCTGAAAGGCATAAGGTAAATGATGTATTATCACTATGTAATACAGTGTATTTGTAATATTTTCTACTATGACTATACAATAATCCAAATGACTTTTTAATAAACCAAATTGTTTGCTATTACAAAAAATACATGTGGGCCTTTGTTGAAACTCTGATGGAAATGAGTATAGGACCGGTGCATCATAATTTAGTGAAACCTTTAAATGCATATTGCCTTCATATCAACAGACCAATGAGAGGACTAGTACAGAGGTTCGATCAGGTTTGAGAACTGAGGCGAGCAGTCGGGAACCCCAAGAATACCCAGGACGACGTCTGCAGCGTGATCAAGTAGATATCAACAGACAGTTAGCACAGGTACAATCTTAGTATGAGTTGGGAGGAAAGTCAGAAAGAAACTAGGTCATTTAGTCAAAAGCATCACTCTTAATTCACAGACCATCTCTGATGAAATACCCAGTTGTACATCAGTAGATTCCAAACTCACTCATATATGTGTGCTATGTAGTAGTAATGATCATTTTCTCATATGGATGCATTGAACTAATGCATTTCTCAATCCAACCAGTGATCAGAACTTATAACGGATAACAACCTATATTTACCATCTAAACATACGAAATTACAAAATAGAAGCTAATCGATGCATTGGTCAAATTTCTATTACTTAGGGCATACTAGTATATTGTAATAATTATCATCTTTGGCCACTGCAGGTTGAAAACGATCTGCAAGAACTTCGAGGTGATCTGAAAACATGGCTGACCACGCAAGCCGAAGAAGAAGCAGATTTTGATACAGAAGAGAATCCATTTGCTTACACTAGTGGCGCAATGCAAACTAGATTCGGAGATGATTTCGATCATGAGCGTATGGCTCGTTATGATGTAAGTATTGCTAGCCTGGCAGTATTAATATACATTTTTATATTAATTCAACACTGAGACGCCCGAACTACTTTTATCTGCTGACCTGCAGGCAGTGATGACACTCAAGTAAAATGTTATGCAACATAATAGTAGTATTCAAAGTCTAATTGGTTGATCATAGAGCCGAAAGTTTTATCAATTTTGAATTATCTCCTCTTGTTTGTATCTATCTATTATACAACATGTAGTTTGCTCATCAACTTATTAAGGCTAAGCATCTGCAATACGTCATTGAACACAGCTTGACAATTGATTGGCTTGAACTAGCAGATATGACATATTTATACTAAAGTTTGACTTCAAATATTTTAGGCTACTGAACAATTTCCTCCTCCACCCCGCTTGTTTCGGTGCCGATCTGATGAGACTCTTTCGCACTCTGAGTACAGCTACCATGGTAGAGCTTTCAAGTCAAAAGAGGCAGCTATGGAGGAGCTCAAGACGCTCAAACATCATGAAGAGGTAAATACTCAGATTTAAGTTAAATTAGTAACTAATTGACATGATGCAGTACAAACAATAATTTGTCTTATTGTTAAAATGATTCTGGCTAGCATAACATGGGCATAGAACAATTAATGATTTGCTAAAAAGCCGCAAACAAGCCAGCCTATGTTCTCCAGTATCATTTGGAGTAGTTACCAAAGTACATAGCTATGTGCATTGTACACAGGTGGGATTTTAAAACAATATTTATCGATTGAAGTGTTGTTCTGCTGGATATCCTAGTTTGACCCACAAGATTTTCCGTTTTTATCTTTGCTATTGAAGTTACATTATATGAAGCCGCCTTAAAATCTTGAATAATATGCATGTGCTTATACCTTAATTTTGTTGTTCTACAGCTGAGAGCAGAAAGAAGGCGAATCCGTGCAAGAGGAGATGATTACCAGTACGACAGGTCGGAACTGAGATCTAGTGAACAGCTATCTAAGTCTAATACATACATCAAGGACAATAGCCGCGTCAGTGCTAAAGGTAATTTGTGGCAAAGTCAAGAAAATCTTCGTCACAAAAAAGAAATGGCACCCAAGCAGGAAATAGTAGAGAGTGGGCGTAGAATTGACAAATCAGATGCTGAGCATATGCGGCCTGTACCTAAAACGAGACAGATGAATGTTTCTCTGCATGGTCACACATATCAACCTAATTCTTACCAAAGTAGAATGTATAGTGACCATCAAACAAGTGTGGGCAGAGCACCAGTGCATGGTACAACAGAACAGCCTGCCAATCAGTCTCACGTCTCTCATGTAGCCAATCGTCCAATACCTACTTACAGACTCATATCTGCTGCCTTGAACAATCCAAATACATCAATTAGTCAACATGCACAATCTAATGCACCACCAGTACCAGCACAGAGATCTCATAGCATGACTATACCTAAAACCAATGCAACGGTGACTAACCCTCCTTTCAGCCGATATCAATCACAGGCCGGGAACCAAAACAGGCCATTGTATGCTGAAGTACCATCACATCAAAATGTTCGACACCAACCAAATGTAGATCATAGACGACATGTAGATAATTCATCCAGTCAGATTGCTAGCGCCCCTGTGAGGAATTCTACTGATGCACAGTCTCATGATAATCTAAATAATACTCCTCGGCGCCATTTACCGTCTTATGAAGAGGCGAAAGGTCAGCGGCAACAGAGCTCGCAATCTGCTCGTGATCAGAAGACAAATGTTCCAACAGGAGCTCAGCAAATACTTAATCGATCTACTGCTGTGACTGCTTCTAATTCAAGCAAGCAGCAAAGTTTAGAACAAAGACAATCGACAGGAGTAGTAGAACCACATGCAGACAACCTAGTCGTACAGACTGGAGAAAGCTGCTGTGGTAGCTCCAATCCTGATTCAGGATATGGCGGGCAAGCTTACGATTTTTATGCTAGTCAGCCTTCACCTCAACAGAAGGCAGCTGCTAAGCAAACTGTAGAAGAGTATGACACTTCCTGGTACAACAGGAAGCTGCAAGACGCATCTCGAAGAATGAACACAGGACATCTCAGGCCTCATCGTACAATGACCAGCGATGTTTAACAATCAGATTGCTGATGGACATATTATATGTACACACATATGTATAGTGTAAAAGTTCTTATGTAGTATATTATAATTATATTTATATCACTTTTAAATATTTATTTCTTTATATAGTTTTTTATGTCATAGATATACATGTGGCGCTAAATTCGTCAGGTGATTTTATGGACATCTATATGTAAATACCGTTGCAAAGCTGTAAATATTAGCAGACTGTTTCAGCCATATGCCCTCACTTTTATCAATAAGATGGGGACACAAGTATAATATGTATACTTTGGTAGCATGAGTTCAATAAAATTTCCCATGCAACTCTCTTGGTCTTGTTTCCTATGTTATAGTGTAAGTTGTGAAATCATAATAAAATTAAATAGTCTGAATTTCAGAGTTGGAACACTGGTTTATTTCGGTAATAGATTTATCGCACACAAACATTGCAGTAAAAACGCGTGTATAATAACTCAAATCTCACACAACAGGTTGCATAATTCTACCTTTACTTGTTTGGTTGCATTCTCATGTCAGTCATGTGGTTCATAATCACGATTGTCATCGCAAGAAGTTGTCTACTCTCCGTTTTCTCTTCCAATACCTAATTGAGGAGTTGTCTTACTTTTATTGTTTATAGCCTTCAAAGCCATGGAGTTATCTTGCCTTTTCCTTATAGCCTTAAAAAGTTGTTGAATGAGTATCATACACAAAAAAATCTGATTAAAATTTTAACATAAAAATATAAAATAGCAAAAATAAATTAATTTAGTATAAATTGCTGTTTCAGCAAAATTTAAAATATTAAACATTTATTAAAGGCTATGACAGAGCTTCCTATAAAGGAAAATCCAAAACTTGGGGAAAAAAGTTCAATGAGATGGCACAGGAACTTCTACTCGAGTATTTTCCTTCTATTCCAGAAGAGTTTTCGGAATACGTAACAAGTAAGATTGCAATATATTTTTTACCTAAGTTACAGCGTGACTATTTCTTAAATGGGAGGCTTTTAAAGCAGTGTAATTCTATAAAATATCTAGGGATATACCTGGCAAGTGATATGAAATGGCACATTCATGTTGATTATATTATTGGGAAAGCACTAAAAATTTT
Organism: Bugulina stolonifera; assembly: GCA_935421135.1. Classification (NCBI taxonomy): domain Eukaryota; kingdom Metazoa; phylum Bryozoa; class Gymnolaemata; order Cheilostomatida; family Bugulidae; genus Bugulina; species Bugulina stolonifera. Next base: position 13,272,649 of record OW285193.1, on the reverse strand, counting down.
AGGACTTATAAAATACACTCTATATGATGCTCCTGAATCCATCAAACTTCTTGCTTACAACACGTTATGCAAGCCATTGCTGGAATATGCCTGTCCTGTGTGGGATCCTGCATCGCAGGGTCTAATACATAAAATTGAGGCAGTCCAAAGCAAGGCTGTACGATTTATTAAAAACCTTAAAGGCAGAGATTGTTCGATCTCTGACAGTAAAAAACAGCTAAATCTTGTTTCATTGAACAAGATTAGGCAGACTCGAAGAATATCTCTTTTCCACACCATCTTGGAGCATGAATCTCTATTTTCAAATCTTCTATCTACACTTGATCTAATGAAAGGAACGCATGATTTTAACACCAGACATGCTAATGTTTTCAATTCTGTTGCCTGTCACACTAACAAATTTCTGCACAGCTTTCTGATCAGAACTGCTCGGGAGCTCCGCACTGGTGAGATCATAGCGGACTAATAAAAAAAAGACCTACAACTCTGATAGTTCCTCTTTTCCCCTACCCTGGGGTCTAGGAGCTTAACCAAGACAAGACAAGACAAGACAAGACTAGACAATTTTTCTATATAAGCCTTTGCCTGTAATTGAAAACAAAATGAAAATTAACACAATAGTATAGTCAGTGATAATTTATAGGCCTATGTCAATTACAATAAAATTAGAATAAGTTATTGAAGACAAGTATTATTACTATAACAGTTGGCAATATAATAATACTAATTCTACCTGTGACAATACAATTAATTTAATTAGAATAAATGGAAGGGATATTACAAATTAGTAGGCCTACATATTGGCCGACAATACAGTTATTGATTTATTATCGTTGTTGTAATCAAAGAAAAAAGATTGAATAGATTACTTACATCAACTTACATCAATGACGACATTACGCTAGACCGTCTAGGGGGTGGAAGGGGCGTGCCTCAATTTTTGTACATAAATTATCATAAGGACATTGTTCCATATACCATCTCATGGGTAAGATATTTGGTTTCAGAGTGGGTACACATAGTCTAGTGATAGTTATTGTTAAACCACTACTGTCACACCATTCAATATTTGCAAATAATCCTGTTCATTCTTTTCCAGTAAGATTGATGTGTTGTTTGTGTTTGATAACCTAGCTGCTGCCAAGAAAACCCTATTATAATATTGGCTGATTTTACCTTCAATCAGCCTATGTTGGGAATTTTGGAAGCACTGAAGCAGTCAATATAAAATTGTGCTACAGAGATAGCCATAGGGCCTGCAACTCATTGCATTGTTATTGCGGGCATGACTCTAACTTGTTCATCGCAGTACACAGGAGTTATTTATAGAATGACAGTTAGTGTTGGCTCGATAACATTACTGGGCTATTTGATGCTAGTAGCTCACCTATGTACATGTACATAAGTTACAAGTATAGACTTAGGACAGGCATAGCCATAAGAACTTAACAGGTCTCAATGCTGACTGGAGGTCATAATAGGCAATATTCAAATGAGTTTATCTTGGCTGCCACTAGGTTTACAAAGACAAACAACACATCAATCTTCATGAAATAATATGAACAATATTCCTTTCAAATATTGAATGGTGAGACAGTAGTGGTTTAAAGCAATTTTGAATTTATTTTATATTTTATTTAAAGACTCAATAGTCAATTAAACAAAACTAAAGAAAAATGTAAAAAAAAATCAAAATGGTATTTATTCGAAAAATTCTTTTTTTATTGAGTTTTATGTGTTGTTAAAAGTTTTTATGTCATGTTGTAAAACTTTGGAGATTCTCATCTGGGAGGTAGAAACGTACTCTTTAACACCTAGAATGTCTCTGTGAAATCTGGAGACTTGACAGGTATACCAACCACTAAGCTGATAGGCTTTGCTTGTAAACCCGCTGAAAATATACTTTATAAAGCTCCCCATTGGAGTTAGGCTGTCATTTATTTGGCTTAGTGTAAGTGTAGTGTACTTTTGAACTTTGAACTGGATTTTAAGTGTAGCGTTGTAAGTTATAATAGATAATTATAAAATCAATTATTAATATAATCATCATCATCATCATCATTTTGGGATAAAAGTTTTAATTAATAACTGTTTCGTAGGCTTATACAATAGTGAGTTCTTGCAATTATTGCATGACATAATAGATAGTATTTGGCTATATAACCTCTGCCTGTCTTATCGAGTTGTCTCACTTAAAACTGTATAAGTTTAGATAAAACTAAGCAATTGCACTGCATTTATTAATTTTGGGCCTGTTTACACCCCGGCTTCTTGCGTGAAAGAGTAGGAAAGTGTGAAAAGAGAATACAACTCTACAACTATCACCTTGAGGGTGGGTGGAGTCAAAGGGATCGAGAGTGGCATATTGTCTCTTCTACTATCTTACATTTTAGTACTTGAGCACAACTAGGCAATTGAATCTCATGGAGGAGTGGTATCGGGGCAAAACTTGAATCATAGAACAACCGTAGTTTTACTGAATGACTAAAAGTAGAAAAGATGAATAAAACACAAGGGTTGTCTGGTTTTTGCGGAAACACACAATAAAAGATAGAGCAACTTCATGTCGTATTACTCTAGTGGTAGGTGAGGCAATGACGTCTGTTGGTCAGAGTGTCTCTTTCTCCTTTTCACTATCTTTGCTCAACAACCTCCATTGCATATCTTTCTTTACTATTTTTAAGTAACAGCATATCCTCGTTGCAGAGTTATCTTGCCATGTGATGTTCATTCTCATTTGCCAAATCACTATGGTATCTATCTATATCATGCCATATGTATTACAAATCACAATCGTATCTATCTATATCATGCCATATGTATTACAAATCACCATCGTATCTCTCTATATCATGCCATATGTATTACGACATTATATACTCTGTTTCAGTAGAAGAGTAATTATGTTAGATTAAAATTTGTTTTTTACTACTCATAGGGCTGCCTTTCAATGGCAATAGCTGATTGTTGACCGAACATAGAGAGTGGGAGATAGATTGAATTAATTACTGATATGTTGATGACTACATTGGTCCGTATGTTACATGTCACATGTATGCATGTCACATCACTCACATGTATGTATGTCACAAGTATGTAGCCTGTTTTCTTGACCAGGTGTTCTAGATGGGTTTGAAGGCTCCTCTGACGACTTATATGATGCTATTGGGGCCCTTCTTATGGAGATGAACTCTGAGTCCACAGAGGAAGAAATCTCTGCTATATGTGAGAAGATACACAGTGGCCTTGGCCTTGAGTAAGTCTATATCACTACCAGTGCCATACAGGTAGAATAGTTCAATCAAAGATACAAAATTGTGTGATCAACACAGGAGCCAATATGCTAGGTGATTTCAGGATTAGGATGGTGTCCTTGACTTGCCCTAAACAAGATCTTTTGGCTAGTTTGGAGTTATCGGTCATGTTTTGGGTGTACAGTTTACAGAGCAATGACTATGATGTTAGCTAGTTACAAATAATGTTAGGATTACCGAGAGCTACATAGGCCTACTTCACACATTTATGTGAATTTTTCTGCATATATAATTATATTATTATTGTTTAGTTTCTAATGACTTTGACACTCAGTGTCCTGCCTGTTACTATTTGGCTAATTATATTTTGTAGTGAAGGGACGGCAATTATTCACAAGAAATTAGATGCCCCAATTTCCTTCGCTGAGCTACGACAGAATGATGGGAGTTCTACCGGTGAGGAAGGTTCTATTTGGCTCACAAAGAAAGATGAAGGGAAAACAGTGAGTTTATAATTACAATGTATCTTGTTTCAATTTCGATGCTAGCCTCTTCCATAGGAAGCGTGTGGGCTACTTATTCCCTCAAAAGGTGATGACAAGTTTTAATTTATGACTGTCAAGGTGTCCCAGTCAGCATCATGTTCCTATGAAATCTTAGGACTAGAATGCAAAGCTCATGTTGTTGATTTTCGCATCGTCGGACATCTAATTAATACTTTGAACAAAATGTATCACTGACATTTCTTGAGCTTTTTCATAGGCAATGGTTTTAATCTTTGAAAATTATATTGCTAGTGACAAACTCTCTGTGTGGGAGTTGTTTCCTGCTGCGAATCAGAGCAGATAACTTCAAAAAACTTGAGCTCTGGCACTTGATAGTGTCATAAATATATTTAACGTTTTCTGCTGTTGCCTATAAAAATTATCACTTGTTAAAGACCGCAGATAACTGTAGTTTGATTTACAAAGTGGAAAACTAGGGATGTCATTATTAGAGAACAAAAATATAAAATCACAAATGGCTCATTTTATTCTATATTATTTTGATCAACAACTTCTAATTTCTTTTCAAGATTATCCATGGACATGTGATACAATAGTATCAAGTATCAATTATTTTCACACATTTAATCTTTTAGGATAAGATAAAGCATCAAGTGTCTTGGAAATCCATCTTCTATTAAATAACGACTCATCATTGTACTTAACCCATAATGTGTTATTTTACTACAATATATATAAAGTTAATATAATTGCATCATTGCATGATGTGACAGCATTAAACACTAAAACAGGAACGATGATAACAAACATATCAGGGATATAATGTTTCTGGTCAATGTAATTGATTCGATCTACAATATAAAAATATTATGACTAATTTGTTACAAATCTTAGTGATAATATTATTATACAATAAATTATCTACAAAAATATAACATTAATAATATATATACACATGTATGTGTGACAAGATTGATTTATTACAGCAGTTATATTGCTTCTTTGGTTTAAAGGCTTTCTATTAAGTTATATCAGTACTCTAAAGGCCGAATAAGTTTGGCCTTCACAGATAATTCACAGCTGTGATCTCGAGTGAAACTTTAGCTGGGTGGTTTTGTTACATAAAAGTGTTCACATTCTGAAATCAAATTTATTGGGTAGATTATATGTGAAATAATGTCAAATATTTTCATACCCATTTTGAACACCTGGTATTTTTAGCTAATTTCCATTGCCGACTCTTTGAAGCAACCACCCTCGATACCAATTTCATGTTAATTTATTCGGCTGATTGTCAAATCGTCAATTATAAAAATACTTATGTAAAATGATATTGTAGTGTGTTAGAAATGATATAAATAAGATAGTTGAGCAAGTAGAAACGTAATGCACTAAATAATATTAACATTTACTTGTTTGGGCTGCTGACTCTATCGGTCTGACACCTCTAGTTACAATTTTGAGATAATTGTCTGTATAGGCTAGACTATCGGGAGTTGCCCTATCAACAGCATAAAATATACTAACAATAATTTAGGTGTGTGTCTCAATGCAGTTGACACACTTTCTGTAGTTTGAATATAATATTCTTTTAATGATAAACCTGTTTCACTTCCATACAGTGAATCCTCTGGAAAACTAGATGTTCCGCATTGGTTGAGTTCAACACACTTCGGTAGATCCGTACAGCCATTTGTGTCATATGTATCTGTAGCAGTGAACTCCAAGTTTGCACATTGACTTTGCTTGTCTGTAGTTATATCACGCACATTTTGTAGCCAGCTGAGATTGCAGTTACATTGTATTGGATTGTTTGAAATGTCAAATGTTTGCATTCGGTTGTAAAATTTCAAGAGTGCACATCTTGGTAAGGTCTGTAGTAAATTATTATCTACAGCAAAAATGGAAAGAGTTTTTGTTGCTTGAAAAGAGAGACTTGGTAGGGAACGGATTTGGTTATGCGATAGATAAATCTCTTCCAATCTCTCCAAGCTGCAGAATGAAAGAAATTCGGCATTTGTCAGTCCGTTGTCAGATAGATCAATCCATTTCATGAGATTCTTGTCAGAGAAGATTGATTGGTTGATATTGCCTAACTGATTATGAGCCGCGCTGAATCCATGTAACTACAAAACAACGTGACATTGATCACAACAAATCAATTGGTTTTTTTATCCTGGCATGCCGTGGTTCAGGTAAAAGATAGAAAACTGTGTGCTAAGTTGTGCTAAATTCTATTTGCTGGAAGGTGAAATGTTTAATGATTTGTGGCATTGACAGTGTCTGACAGATTGAAGACATTTCTCTGTACTGTCACTAGATGTGAGGCAGTGAATGTGTCAATGCCATGAATAATCTTGTCACAACCTACAAACCTAGAGTGCAGGCCTATGTGAGAGTGATTGCAGTAAGTCTAATATAGCGAGTCATTTCACCTAGGAAAATGTAGAGTATTTATTGGTTACCTGCTTGAATATCGGATGAAAAAGAAAGTCGACACTATTGAGTTGGTTACGATTCACAAGCAAGGATTTAAGATTGGTTAGGTGCAGGAAATCCTCTGGGTTGATTTCTCTGAATCTGTTGGCGTCAAGGTTAAGGTCAGCTAATGCTCTCAAAGAGGGCTGCCTTAAGAAGGATAGAGCCCCGCTTAGCTTGTTGTCATCGAGATTGAGGACCTCAAGGGCTGGCAGAAGAGAAAAGCTTCCCAAACTACAAAACACAGTAGGCCACTGAATAATATCATCATCACGTTTGCAACTACATGTAGGTGTTACAGTTACAGAAATAATTACTATGTTGTATGTCAAAAGCTGCTGACAATAGGCCTATAACAATAATCGACTATTCTTATACCTCTGTGCTAAAACACACCTGGATGTGTTCTAATCATTGAATATTTTATTATCTATAAACATAGGGTTTTGTATGTTGTTGCAATATAGTAATGTATACAAGATTGTATATTAGCTAAGTTCTAAATAGGGTAGCTAATTCAATGTTCTGTTCATATAGTACATACAACTATTTGCTACTGTAATTATCTTCTGGTGCTAGCTAATATCTGCATTTGTATTAGAAACAGATTTTGGCATTTTTTTAATTTACTGTTTTCATTCCAAATTATAAACATACTATTATTTTTTATGTTGAATTGGATGCACACGTGTTAGCACCTGTTATAGATAACCCACTGCAATTATATTGTTGATGTAGATGTTTAACAGGAGTCTAAGAGATGCTGATGGCTACCTTACTAGTATTTATTAGCTATGGTCGTCCATAGAGTTACTGTATGTCTATAACTCTATGTTTTGGCCTGTCATAATTGCAAATGCATGTATGTTGTATTTTCTGGTGCCGGAATGATGCGGTAGCTAACTTATTAATCTCATAAGCTGCCATATTTAAGTCCCACACACTTGCAGAAAGCGAACTCCCCACTCAGAGCTCAGCTCCTGCCTCTCGTACAAGTTGTGGGTTAAAGATGGCCAATAGCATGGCTGTATCCACCAAACTTAGACTCATATATATCATACGTCTTGTAACCTACTTTACATGATTGTTTACCTGATGGTAACCAATTGGTTGTCTCTCAGGAGGAGTTCTCGTAGTCGTGGGAAGTTGTGCGTTGTCAGGAAACCGAGATCTCTTAGTCTGTTATGCTGTAGATCCAGAAGTTCGATGGAATAGTCTATTCGTTCGAAGGCTCTCGCTTCAATCCTCACCAGGAAGTTATCATTCAGATATAATTCCTGTTTGACGACAAAATATATACCAAGCTTTTATATTATGAATTTTTTATGAAGATACTCTAACTGTTGCAAAATTCTTGCATATTCAGTGTTGCTATGTAACGTTTCCTTATGGGCTTTCTCTAGTTGTTGTTGTTTTATGGACTTACCCTGACTGTGGACAATCGCTGAAATGTCAGATTTCCCAAAATGGTCAACTCAATTCTGCTTAGATACAGACTAGAGATTGGTTGCTGAAATGACTTTAATACTGGCACATAACCTCTATTGTCTCCTGTGTTGCAATTTACTTGCGTCTCTAACCGACTGGCAATCTGTAAACATCGTAATTCTCAGTTATAATTATTCAGTTTACAAAATTATTTTTTGTCAGAAAACCAGTATCTTGTCACAAACATTATTGCTTAACTTGTACAATATCTGTCAAATCATTGTTTTCCCATTAATTCCAATTATATTTCATTAAAAATTTGACTGTACCTGACACTATAATATTAATAATAATACTACATCCAGGTTAGTTTTTCATGAATAATAGCAAATAGTGACTATTCACACAAAATTGAAAAATCCAAGTAGTTGAAGGAAAATTTTGAAAAGACTTTGTATCCCTATTGTCACCCATTTGCCATATGGATGCACATTCTTTTTTTTACAATTCTAATAGACCTTCTCAACTGCTAATTGAAGAGCGATGAACAGGCAGATACAATGTCAATGTTTGTTCAGGACCAAGTCGGAACAATTACTCAATACCATCTTATTTGTCATAAGATGGCATTCTCTCAAAGCTGTTTCTGGGCATGAATAACAATATCTCAATACACAACCAAACAATGATAGGATCATCTACTGTCACTGGTGTGTTTAAGCAGGTGACAGTGGCAAAAGCCTGATACACTGATAGATTTTCCCAACTATCTTCTACTTTGACAATAAACAAGTTTTTCAATGATAGCAATGTCAACTTTCGGTTATAAACAGTCAGGCACACCGTAAAAGACTTTTTTTAATTAGACAAGTGGGTCTTCCATAGTATATTATTAATATGATAATAGGACTGGGTGTTTTAGTTCGTAACTGAAAAGTCAGTTGTTTATTGCAAGAGCCATAAATGGTACTATAGGCCTACTGTACCCGAATATAGTTTGCCCATTCCAAGACGAGCTATCGCAGATAGTTTAAACCTGTAACAATTCTCGTTCATACACCATGCCCTTGGCAGTTTTTAGCCTACAAATAAGTGTTTACCTAGGGCTACAGAGTCTGTCCAACCCCTGCCTTACCTCTAACGTTCGACAGCTACAAATATTTGCTGGACAGGAAGAGGCTGCCGCTCCAATTGGTGTTCGGAGGCAGGCAAGAGTTGCAACTATGAAAGCTATCGGTGGTAGTTTATCCATTGAAATGCCTTCTAGTAGACATAACTAAGGAGCTGGCAGCGTGGAGTTGAACCTTCCAGCCAGTATACTGTCCTTTCTGCATCAAAAATAGAAACATAAAATTATCCGTATGTTTTCAAAATTCAAAGTCTGTTACATTTATAATCCAAGCTTGTTTTACTTGTTTTCTACCTATAGTTCTGGTGAATCATATCATTCTAACGCCCAAGTACAATATTGATCCAGGTAGCCGACTGATATAGCTACACTTGTTGAAGTTAAGGTAATGGATTTAACTTAGACTTACTTCTGTCAAGACAAGTAGAATTCATGCAGGTCCAACATCTGAATACACAATTATACAAGTAAATAATTACTGGATATAAGTTTAACCGATTAGAATTGTGTATCCATACATGTATATACTCACACCGAGTGATTGTTATCCGTCAGGGTAGTCGTGGTAATCTCCTTTCCCCGGGACTTACTGGCTGATCAATCCAATGTCCTAGCCAAATACACATCTATACATGTATTTGTGCAGTTGTATGTGTTACAAGATAATTTATCACAAATGATAACCAGTCTGATGGTTTAGTATTATTTACTCTCTATCTTTCCTGGAGCAGATAGAGTTGTACTACTGATAAGTCTTGCAAGATTGAGAAATACTCCTTAGCAATGTACTGCCAAACCTGTGCAGGTGTTCCTAATGTAAATTCAAGTATTATACTGGTAATAGATAAAAGATTCACAGTCCATGATAGTAGTATGATGTAGTGATGTACATGAGAATTTGGAGCTCACTCTTTGACACATTATTGATTGATTATGAATGGGATAGCAATTTCGTTACAGTAGATGCCTGAAATGATAATAAGCCTAAAAGCATTAGTAATAGCGATTGTCTCCCGTTACAGTGCTCTATACACTGGTTATTAGACAAAATATTCTTTGTAGCAACAACCGGCTGTAGAGAAATGTCCTGGTAAAATGAATTTAATTTTTTTGAGAGCGCACTAACAAATAAGTAATAATCTTGCATAATATTTCTAAAAAGCAAACAAAAAGTGAGTTCGAGATTATAAAGAGCTATCAGTAAAAACAGTCATTGTATATATAAATGGGTGGACTAGGTAGCAAATTTGCAACTGAAAATTTTTATTCCCTGGACGCTAGAAGGGATTATATTTAGTTGGGTCATGTGGGAAGTTTAATGAAGACCCATAACTCCCGTTAGTAAATAGCACTAAGCGGTTCACTGATCTAGAAATTTGGGACATGCAGTTGCTACTCCAAGTCACATGGAAGAGTTACATCAGCAACAGAGATGCCGCATATACGTGGAGCAGGAAGCTGATTTTATTCTTCTAGCACTCCAATTTCATCAGTGGGATAAAAGATACATATACACAACAATGTGCAATCCTGTAGTTGTATTGTATTAATAGACCAACCATTCAAATTGCCTTATAAGCAGGTGATTGTAGCTACATGTATTTCAGTGGTTGACTGTATTGTCTAACCTAGTAGATGATAAGTGATAATGTTTGTGAAATATTTAAAAATAGGGTTGGTTAACTAATGGGATTAGTTGGGATTGATGTCAAAATAGTAAAATTGCACCTAAAATTGTCATCAGTAAAAAGTTTGAGTAGTTAATTGAAATAAAATGAAGAAACAAGCAAGGAAAAAATCATCAAGTAAAAATTGATAACGAATGGTTGGTAGTTGATGGATGTAATATGTAAATCAATGAGATAATATTGTTCGTTACATAGTTTCTGCAATAAATTAGTAAATCTAGAATGAAAGAACACCAAGCGAACTTCAACTCCTAACTTTTAGCATATAGGGCTCACATGTGATATGGTTGGGGGGTCTTTCTTCTGTAGCGACAGGGTTATGGCGGCGTCTTGTAGATTTGTATGAAATCAGTTTTCAAAAGCTAATAAGCACATGTGAATCACAAGACTTACTCAGTAATAATTTGTTGGCCTGCAGTTTACAGCATTTCATTCAAACTTGGTCAAAATCAAATGATTTGTTTTGCATTGCCATTGTTGTACAGGTCCAAACTTAATAGCAGGCAATGAAATTATACAGTAATGGTGCAGCGCCAAGAGCAAAAATATGTCATAAAGAAAACTTCATGAACAGAAAATGAAAGAGATACATGTACAGTATTAAAGTGTAGCGTGCTATATACTGCTATTAATTTTGTAAATGATGGGCCACTTACAGTATTTTCTTGTCCCAGAGCAAAAAATATGAGCTATTAGTGTCTTCGCAAACTAAATTTCAGGCACAGGCCAACTTGCTAAAAAATCTTCCAGCACACATCTGTCACAGGGTCACGAACGCAACAGTCTGGGCCAAGAGCAAATCCTCATTTTTGTATGAAGAAATCAAGTGTGCCGTTGAGCTAAGGATGGTTTCGTCCGGCCAAGCAAAATCCCAGGTCAATAGCCCTCTGGCCTATACCGGACGGCCATCTTTGGATTTTTATTTACGACCGGGTCCTTCCAAGAGGTTGCGAAGACACTATGTGATATCGCTTACATGAGTAATAGCTGTGTGTTCAATTACTTCTTACCTGTGTAACACTTATTAGTCCAGCCAGCTTACACTCCTGATGTCGCCGATATTACAGAATTTACATTACTTAGTTATATTATAATTATTACAGAGCTAATCGATGATATCTTTGCAGTAGGAGATGAAAACATCTATTCACCTTTCAACACCTAAAACAAAGTCCCATTATTTACCTATTGCTTGTTGATTGATTAGTATTTTTTGCTTGGGCTTTGGCCAACTTGTGTTTTGTAGTTAATGTTTGTTATAGAATTTATATGTTGCATACAGAAATGGCACTTTCTTCTACTAATTGACCATAATGTTTTGCTTGTGATTGAATAGAATAAGTATAATGGTTAGCAAATACCAGTTATAAAGAGCAATATGGAATAATGGCCCCCAGTTCGACTGGGAGCCTGTATATGTGCATCTAATAAAGATTTGCAATGGTTGCACAGTTAGTTGAAATAGTAGGAATATTTCCAAGCGTACATTTCATATTGGATGTAGTCCTTAACCTAATTAACTTCATGTTTGCGAAAATTTAAAAAAAAAGTGGTTCACATTTATTCTAGTTCAGATGCCGCTGGCATGAGAACATTTCAGGTGATATTCAGGCATGAATATTGTTAACACTGTTGGGATGGACAACACCTGCTACAGTCTTTTCATATCTACAAGTGGTATTTATTCTATCAATGGGGTATAAAGTGTACTAAATGAGGGATACTTATTTCAAGTGCCCTTGTATAAGATAACTGTTGCAGAATGACAAATTCCTATCTTGCAATAGATAGTCTATAATAGATACATTTTGATAATTTTATCCTACTAGAATGTGAATGAGCTGTTAGTTCAAACATTTTACGCTATTGTGGTCTAAATACATGAATTGATATTTCCTCAATTGTAAATAAACAATCATTTACAGCTGCATTTATTTGTTATTTTTTAATTAAATTGTGGAATAAGTGCAGTGCATGATCCCACTTTCATTTTAATTTTTCAATTAAACTGGACATATCAATTTCATTGCCATGAGTTCAACATGCCATCAAATTCACCTGCACTGAGATAGCAAAGTTTGTTCTTAATTGAATTAAATGGAGTGGAATAATTATAATATATTTCATCACCTGATTTTGTGTTTATCAATTTACTTTTTTTAGATTGTGAATCAGGATAAATTAGCAAAAGCTGAAGAAAAAATTAAGCAGAAACAGCAGAGGAGAGCAGAAAAAGATGTTGTTGGTGTACCCAGAGTGTAAGTACATGCAATTACGTAGTGTTGACCTAGATACTCTCCGACTTCTTATAGCTATGAGAATGTATCGTAACTTGTATAATAGGCCACATAATATAATTATGTTATGTAGTTTATTATTATAACCACCCTTTTAAAGTAATAGGCATCACTGACTCCTGTGAGACTTGGCAGAAATGAAGCTTCATTTTGATTTTAATTGATTTTATTTTCATTAAGCAGAGTATATTCTTTAGAATCAGTATCCACATGAGAACGCTGATGTATTGATTGCTGTTATTCACTAGCTGACAAGAATAACCTACCTGGATATATTGTTTCCTTTTAATTTCACAAGCCATTAGTTAATAAAACAAATCACAGGAATTTATTGTAGCATTTATATGGTAATGCGCAAAAAAACAGTTGTAAAATTTGTATAATATGTTGATTAGGTGCATTTGGACACTTTTTTCAAATTATGCAATGTTTTAACATGTTATTGTTTTTGTTTTTTAACCAACACTTTCTTAAAGTTTTTTACAGCTAGCAGATCCTGAATAACTGGGTATAGCCACAGGATTTTTTATCCTAATTATATTAATAAGTGAGTTGACTGACACTCTGACTGACACTCTGACTGACACTCTGACTGACACTCTGACTGACACTCTGACTGACACTCTGACTGACACTCTGACTGATACTCTGACTGTGACTGACTCGTACTGTGAACGATTCGTATTGTGACGATTTGTACTGTGTCTGACTGATGTTTATTTCTCTCTGTTACACAATAGTCAATAATTCTCCATTATTTATATAATTTACAACTCACTTTATTAGTATAATTAGGGTAAAACACGCCTGTGGTTCCACTTACATCATCTTGCGATAAAATTCTAGTGCCAGTATCTTAGTTTAGATAAATTAAATACTATGTGCATAATGTTAAAGTTAAATTTTACTGCAACTCATGTGTAAATTAACCTAAGCTGTAAAATAGGATTAACTGTCATTGATCAGCAGTAAAACGAATTTGTAAGTAATGTTGATGAACAGATGTATGTACATGTGTGTACATTGTACGTGTGTGTACATGTACATACATGTATGTACATTGTACGTGTGTATGTTTATTTCACAGAGTGGAAGTGGGTGATGCATCTGCTAGTCAGCAAATCAATCGGCAGGATAACAAGGCGGATGCTTCCGGTAACTCTATGGCACAGGATGTGAGAGTAGAGAACTTTGATGTCTCCTTCGGAGCACAGTAAGTATTCTCTCTCTTTATCTCTCGTTTTCTTTCTCACGTCTCTGTAGTCAATTGTGGTAACACACTGTTAGTACTTACATGTAGGTCAAAGGTCTCACAAAACCTTGAATTATTGCGTGTAGCACAATGAACAGTGTGGCCAACACTTCCAGCAACCAGCACTTTTATTTCGAAATATAGTTAGAGTTATCGGCACCGGGACTGAGAGATTTCTAACCACACAGCGCCAGCATTTGCTAAAAAAATTTCAATTATAAATAAATATTGGTGATGGACACATGCAGGTGCTTGGCATAGCTGACATGTGACCAGTTTGTAGACCGAGAGCCTAGTAGTGTGCTTTACTAGCTTCTCTTCTTATCCTCTATGTCTAATCAATCTTACAGTGTGAGGAACTTTTTGGTTTTTCTGATGTATGACTGAGTTATTATAAGTCAATCTATTATCTATTGGTTTTGTAATTCTAATAATAACATTATGTGTAAATGATTAACAATCTGATGGAAACCTCATAGCTGTGTACACCTGCATTGTAATGCTTTCCATAGCTCTGTATGGAATATATTATATAGGCCTACATGTAGATGTCACCTTACAGATGTACACCTATTATATAGCTTCCACCTGTTAGTACACAATAATATTTATGTATTATTTGCTCATTGAGTTGTTCAATGGTATCAATTAAATAGTAGTAGATTAATATGGCTGGTAGGTTATATACTACATTGTATATGTACAATGTACATGTAGGTGCTACATATGCTATACATACACACGTATACAGATGTATATACAGCTCAGTTAGTTAAGGAACTTGAGGAGAAACTAGTCATCTGAGAAATCTCATGGACATCTAAATTATTTGTTCCCCAAATTATAATTATTACAGCATTGAAAATCATATTGTATCTGTATATAGACTACACTGGATTATGTCAACTATGTTCATTAGATGAATCAACCTTGGAACTCCAATTCCAGATACACGTATCATACATGTATATTTTACATATTACGTGTACATTGTATATGTATATGGATGTACATAATGCTCATAAACATAAACATACTCGTAGATATAAGCGTACATATATTTGTGTGCTGTATTTCTAGACAGTTGATAAAAGGAGCCACAATAATTATGAGTTTTGGAAGGCGATATGGACTAGTGGGTAGGAACGGTAGGGGAAAGTCCACTCTACTCAGAATGTTATCCAGGTAGGTCCTCTGGCTATATAATGAACAGTATTATGATCTTCTTATTGGAGTCATGTTCTCATTGTTTAGTTGTTGTGTTCTCTATGGGAATATAACTCCAATGCGTTGTTTTTACAAATATTGTTAACCTTGAATACAAAAACTGATAAACACCGCACTTGTCTAGTTCCTGTGATAACAGTTGAGAAGATTGTTATGGGGTGGGGTGTGATGTTGTCATGGGGGGTGGGGGGGGGTGGGTGGGTGAGGTACCAAACTGGGTAGGAGATTGACAAGTTGTGACATGAAGGTGACTTGACGAGTTTACTATAGCTTAGGTACTGTCCACATATACGTGTGCATATAGTTTCTATGGTAGATTTGAAGCCTTACTTGCTCTATCAAATGTAATACTGGTTTATGTTATCCATATATTACTTTAGTGGTTCTCTAAAGATTCCGTCCCACATTCGCCTGTTACACGTCGAACAGGAAGTAGTCGGAGATGAAACTCTAGCTGTAGAAAGTGTCCTTGAAAGTGATGTCAAACGAACAGAGCTACTTAAGGAAGAGAAACAACTCAATAAAATACTAAGTACAGGGTAAGTGAACAATGCTGATTACAGGCTAGCGTATATACACATGAATACGTCATATACTGACAAGGGTCAAGGTTAACTGGTCCACTGATTGCATATGCTAGTATATTTTAACATTTCTTACCAGGGATAAAACTCCACATAATTTTCAATTTGTTCCTGCTCACAGTTGAGTATAGAATTGACTGACAGTGTCACATGTATAGAGATACTGTGCCTGTCCCTAGTTGTGTATAGAACAGACTGCATGTACTTCTACTACATGTAGATACTTTGTCTACCTTGTAGGGAATCAAACTCTAAAGCAAACTCTCGGCTAGCAGAGGTTTATCATGAACTGGAAGCTATTGAGGCTGACAAGGCACCGTCCCGCGCTGCTGTTATACTCAATGGTCTTGGTTTCTCTCCTGAAATGCAAGGTTGGCCAACCAAGCAGTTTTCAGGAGGTTGGAGAATGAGGCTAGCTTTAGCCCGTGCTCTCTTTGCTAAGGTTGGTAGATTTTGGGCTACAGGCAGTACATGCGTGTTCATTAGCTTCAAGTAGTCTACAAACTAGACTATGTAAGGCATATATATATCTCCTGTCCACACATTGTTAAATTTTGTATATTAATGTTATTTTAACAAAAAATTGTGCTCCTTTGCTACTCGCGTACTATTTTCATGGATAGGAAACAAGTCTCTGATTGCTCAACAAGTAAGTTCCTTGCATGAAAGACATCATATACATTTATCCTTTTAATTAATGAAGGTTTTTTGTGATCGTAGGCCAACAAAGGCTGTTCTTCTGTAATCCTATGTCTCGGTATGTCTTGTTTCATATTATACCAGTCCCTTTTCACGTAGTTCGAAGACGGTGATTTGTCATGTCTGTTCAACTCTTACAGCCCGACTTGTTACTTCTGGACGAACCCACAAACATGTTGGATATGAAAGCCATTATTTGGTTAGAGAATTACCTGCAAGATTGGCCTACCACCTTGTTAGTTGTCTCTCACGACAGGTCCTTCCTGAACAGGTGAGGGATTGACTCTACACAATGTGCATGTATGATATAATTAGCTATGCATTTCTTTATTATGCAAGTGTATACAAATATTGCAAATGTATAACATAATTATTGTATAGTAGTAGTAATATGACGTGTTACCATAATATACGTCTAGAGTGCTGTGTGACTTTAATCCAATATTCTTTAGCTCTGGCATGCAGCATTCTTAATACTTCATGTAGATTATGTACTATTATTTCAGAGTTGTGTCATCCTGTTCTACTTAATGCTGGTAATGAGTCATATCTATTTTAGTATTACTATGTATTAGCCAGAACTGCCTTACCTTAGAACCAGTTCTGCCATGAGCCTATACATTCTGGCTGTCTCCTAGTGACAAGTCACCATCAGTATAGCTGGTACATGGTACCTGACATCATATTGTATGATAATAATATGCTCTCCTATCACCGTATGCTACTCATGGTTTCACCGAGTAGTACATGTACAATGTATATTGTTCTATTCTAGTGTGAGTACGGACATGTTCTACCTCACTAACACAAAGTCTATAGAGCACTACAAGGGTAACTATGACAACTTTGAGAAGACGTATGAGGAGCAGACTAAGAATAAGATACGAGAATACGAGGCACAGCAACAGATCAGGGACCATGCACAGGTAAACAGGTCATGTGTGTTATATTGTATGTGAAGTGATTAGCGGCGGGGTCACAGCACAAAAGTCAGAACGAAAAGTACAAAAAGCTGATGTCTTATTTTAGCAGCTGCAAGCATGTGGTTGGTTTCTACACTGTAGAATAGGAACACAGTTTTGCATCTGTTTATCCATTGGTTGGGATAATCATGTTGCTACATTTATATTGGGTATTGGCCCATATAATATAATTGCACATGTACATTGCATGGGCGTGTACTATATAGTGGTAGTTGTCTTCTCTTTGCACATAATTATTCATGATTGGATAACTCCCATATAAATAATTACTTTACTGTAGAAATTCATAGACAAGTTCAGATTCAATGCAAAGAGAGCTTCACTAGTACAGAGTAAGATCAAGATGTTAGAAAAACTGTAAGTATATAATTTTACTTACATATGTTTATTTTATATACCCATAAATCATATCGTGTTGTACAAATGTATAACCGTATTCATTAGTAAGCCCACTCATATCATATAATCATATTATATACTCATAAAAGTACGTCATATAAGCATAAAAGTACGTCATATAACCATATAAGCATGTTTTGCATTGTATATACTAATTCGCTAGTGTATACTGTTGACAGGCCAGAGATACCTGTAGTAGTGAGAGAGACGGAGGTTGTATTAAAGTAAGTACGGTATATCATTGGTCTACTGATATGTATGACTCATCCACTTATCTGGGGCTTTGTTATAATTAGTGTTGTCAGTGGCAACATTGTTGTGTGATTGTAATGGAGTCATATGAGTTTTTTCCTTATATGGATATCAAGGTTAAAACCATTTACTAGGCTATAAGATTACTTACAGTGTAGGTCTGTATCAATACGATGTGTTGGAATGTACATGTACGCATATACTTCACTATTATTACACATACATGCACACTCTATCCTTAGATTCCCTGAGACAGAGCCATTACAAGGTGCTATACTCCAACTAGATGAGATATCATTCAAATACACATCGGATAGTCCAGATATATTTATTAAAACAGATCTCTCATTAACTAACACCTCAAGGGTCTGCATAGTAAGTATAGATTAATAGGGTAGTTAGAGTAGAGGTATTTGGGACGCAGGTTAAAGTGATAATATTGAGTTACTCACTGCTGTGAATTACCTGCAGTTAATAGTTTATGTTTTCACATGACATGAATGAGAGTCTCCGCGAGTTGTTTTTGTATATCATATAGCCTGTGCGTGTAACAACTACATGGAGATCTTCTGAGAAGTTATGTAATGTAGTCCTGTTATGTTACATTTCTTATCTATTTCAGTCCCACCGACACACAGTTGGAGCATTTTATAGGAGGAAAAATAGCTTGACTCTGTACTTCTTGTAGGTTGGAGAAAACGGGGCGGGTAAGACAACTCTACTTAAGATACTGAGAGGGGATTTATCTCCCACTAAAGGTGTAAGACACGCCCATAGGAATCTCAAGATAGGTTACTTTACTCAGCACCATGTTGATCAGATGTCTATGGAGCTGTCAGCAGTTGAACTGATGGCCCAGAAGTTACCAGGTAGGTGTGTGCTGCTGTGTACAAATGTTATTTGTAGTGTAAAACTGTGGATGCTTTGTGCAAGTCAACAGTTTGCTTTCAGCTGTTAATTTGGAGTTGTCGTATCTTCAGTTAATCATTTGGAGTTGTCTTATCTCCAGTTATTAATTTGGAGTTATTTTATCTTTAGTTATTAATTTGGGGTTGTATTTCTTTCAATTAGGCATAAATCGTATCAAAGATTGCATAAAGAGAATGTTTAAAGTAATTAGTCATAACATAGGTACTGGTGTGTTGAGGACAGCACAAATTCTCAACGAAAATATAAAAGGATTTTCTAATGATTTGCGAAATGGGAATGGGAAATGGTGACAATTGGTTATCATTTAGTGGATAATCTTGGAAAAGTTGGTGCAAGTGTTAACTGCAGCGTTTCGCAGCTGTTATTTGCCGTGTCAAAGTGTTAGCTGCAGTGTACTTGTGCTATTGGTAGTGTACAAATGTGCCCTAAGTGGTAGAAATATTTCAATTAAATTTACCAAAATTTGTACATGTAATTATTCATTGCACTCGTAGTGATTGTTTTATTATAATTTGCCAGAGAGAAGGTGATAATTAGATTATGCCTGTTTGCTACTTTTCAGGTAAAAAGGTGGAGGAATATAGAACTATTTTGGGCAGATTTGGATGTTCTGCTGATCTTGCCACCAGACAGCTAGTGACCCTGAGTGGAGGACAGAAGAGTAGAGTAGCCTTTGCTGCCATGTGTGTCACAAATCCTAACTTTCTAATCCTTGACGAACCTACTAATCACCTGGATGTTGAGACCGTGGAGGCCCTCGGCAGGGCAATAAATAGCTTCCAGGTTTGTGTGCATTCCTCGTAGTCTACCGGATTTGTTGACCTTGGCTAAAATCAGTTGATTCTACGACGCCAGCATCGCAAACTGTTGTAGTTTAGCTACTCCTAGTTTCCTGACAATTCATTCAGTAGAGAACAGCAAGTTGGCTCATCTCTAGGGTATGTCGCAAGGTTTTGGGCAATATAAGGCGCAAATCGATCGATATAATATTTTTAATGTTCCAGCTCTATCTGCAACACTATAGACCTCTCTTTCTTTCTAGCTCTCCACCCTGAGAGTCAAAACGGTTTGAAGACATTATATTAAATATTAAATGTAATGTATGTATATTTAAGGGTGGAGTGATCCTCGTATCTCACGACGAACGTCTCATCCGATTGGTGTGCAAGGAATTATGGGTAGCAGCGAATAGAACAGTCAAGTCGATGGACGGAGGAATAGATGAGTACCGTCAACTTGTAGAAAAAGAGTTACAGCTCTAGTTTGGATTATTATAGTTTTATAGTCTCTGTGAATACGTCAGATCTGGAGCGTCTATAACAACACAATGTGCAATTAAAATACATCATATAAAAATATAAAAATATTGTGTCAGTTTTCGCATACAGTACATTGTGTCATTTTGTGCATGTTTTTGTGGATACTGACAATTCCATTGACCAAAGCTATGGGTAGTTTTAGGAAATTATTCATGTTAGGTTTGATGTAAATTATTACTATCAGAATTGAGGAAATATATTCTTGATAAATTCATCTGTCAGTTTATTTCCTAATTATAGCAACAACAAGTACTAACTGATCTGTTTTTATTGGAAAGGTAACTAAAACAGATAATACTTTATACATCTGAAAATAACTTGATTACGTCTGTTTTTCTATTACCATGGCAACATATAACTACACCTTCTTCCTGTTTGGAAAAGATTGACTGACCGCTCAGTAACAGTTTAGTTTAGCAGTTTAGTATTGCGATTTCAAATCCCACACTGATGTATTAGCCATTAATTATTATTTTATACATTAGACTCACAATACCTCTAAAAAAACTTACCGGTTTTACTTCCCACTATAATTATTCCTAGGTAGTAAAGCAGCAATCTGAAGAGACCTACAATTTTTATACTTCAGGGTGGGAAGGAGCATCACTAATGGCAAAGTTACTGATGTAGCACAGGAGCATTATTAGGTTGGATGCCCTTCCTACCACCACCAATGGGACTGCACATGAAAGCCCAGAGCTCTAACCACTAGGCCACGGCTGCTCCTCTAGAAAGGTACAACCTCATAAAAAGTCTGTTCATTGTCCTGTACTGTGTCTACGAGTACTTGCATGAACATCTATGTGCCATATGATGCCAGATATACATAATTACCACTTTGCCTTCTTGTGAGACATGTAGTTAATTTCAGTTTTTCTATCCATATGTACATCAGGGGAACCTAATCCTGATGTACACTACATGGCACATTCTCTTACAAAGTTGGCAATTTCTAAGTTTCTTTTCTTCTGGTTGGATACAAAATCTCTGTAGAAAGTTGTTAGTGTACTAATGGAAATATAGGGATCTCTGCAATAACCTACAGCTGTGGGGAGAGGTTAGCCTGCTTGATCCTCGTACTAGTCATAGGACTGTACTTGGAAAGACTCAAGGCCGTTAAAAGTAGAGACTGTACCGAGTTCAGTGCAGCAAGATGACCTTGATCAACAACAACTTCTTCCTTATATAATGGTGTCCCCAATCGCTCCAACTACAAACAATGATCTAAGGCTACATAAAATTATTCCATATTACACTTAGCAGCAGCTGTGTGCTACCCACAGTCATGTATTACATTATGTAACACTTGAGTAGAAGCTTAAATGAGTTTTATCTACAATTACTTTCCTGGTTTGCAAACAATCAGAGAGAAAAATTGAAAGCAAATGAAATTAAATATGTGATTGGATATAAACTAGGTTTCATTCAATATTCCGGTATAAACCACTAAACTGAAAGATAAAAGCTGCAATCAAAAAGAACAGAAAGAACTCATTTAAATTTGTTGTTGATTTCACTATTATACTATGATTTTCTCTTGCAGTAAACGAAGTCGTGTGTCTGAACAGAGAAGGAGTGGAAGTGTTGGAGTAGAGTGAGAGTCTCAAGATGGCTCTTCTCACATTCAGGCTGCTGATTATTGTTACAGTAACAGAGGTAATGTGCGTTGTACGTGCTGTACATGTATAATGTGTACAAATGGTGCACTGGTTGTTATTTATTTCATATCTAAAATAGAATCAAACAACATAATATGATAATGACAAGTTAAACAATTTTAATACAATGCATACCTACGTACTACGTACTGCGTGCTACGTACTACGTACTACGTGCTACGTACTAAGTGCTACGTACTACGTGCTACAAAGTCATACTCTTGTGAAACTAAAGCCTAGAGCAACTTGGGTAGTTAGGATTAAGCATATATGCCTGAACCTAGTATGACATAGATGTACATGACAGATAGCTGTCGGACCTGTTGGTCACTTGAATAATAACAAGGTTTAAGGATTCTCTCAGTGATAGAGCAGTGCTAGGTCACTCTGAACCAAGAGATGGAATTATCATACCTGGTAAGATAGAATGGTAGAAAAATACCATGATTCATAAGTTTTATAATTATATTATACATGTACATTTGTATATACAAATAACAGAGGTTATCTGTATTGCATTTTTCAATTTTCTACTGAACATAAAACCTGTTGGTCATGTGATACTGAAAATGTTTCCGATTATTTTTATTGAATTTTAGAAGAGTGTCCTTCAGATTTCCCTGCAGGTGATAGCTGCAAGATGGAGTTACATGAAGATGGTTGCAAAGAAACATCATATTAGAGTTTAAAGGTAACAATCAATATGACCTTTGAATGTATGCAGTCATTCAGTGGCGGATCCAGGAATGGAGAGAGGGTGGTGCAAAATAGATAGCTGGAGTTTTTCTTAATGCACCACCCCTGACCACTACAGGTATATTAAAAGAAAAGAGAGAAATTGAACTAATTTCTGGTACACACAGTAGTGCTACACACTATCAATATGTGATAATGATAATACCACTCTTGCAAACATTTATTTATGATCTTACGTATTTTAATATTAGAACAAGTCGTCATAACCATGTCATCTGTACAAAAACTTCATGGTACTCAATGTGGACCAGAGAAAGCGATAGATGGGATCTACTTTTCACCACCAGGAGATGACTATCAGTACGTTGCTCACACACAACATGAATGGTCTCCATGGATCCAGGGTGACTTGGGGGACAACTTCTGTATTTCAATGGTGAAAATATGGATAATTCAAAAACTTGGTTAGTTCAAACTGTCAGTCTTGGTCTCTGCTGAGCACTATATAAATGGTTTCAAACAATTCAAACTTACCATCTGTAATTCAAACTTCATGCAGCTTAGGCTCACACTATAGTCAACGATAACACTATGACAGCCAGCATTAGTCACCTGATAATCTTTACTAGCAGTTAGTAGTTATTAGTAATTACTACTGCAATATGTTTCTGCTTAGGCCAAGCTGGGAAAACCCACTGATTGCTTTACTGTTCCTTAGCTAAATGCGTTTTTATACTGTTGTCCTGTACATGTTCTTATATTATAAAATGGAGGGATCACATAATTCAAACTCGGCCTAATTCAAGCCAATTATGGTGGTCCCTTGGAGTTTGAATTAAGCGAATTCCACTGTATACATATAGATACATAAAGTGACTAGAGTGGAAGACATTCTTTTCAATGACTTGGAGACATGTCTATGAACATAGAAATAAGGTTTACATGTTTTAGTTCCACTCACAATTATTTATCCAAAGTGTGTCACTTTACTAACCCCAACCTACCGACTCCAACCCCACTACTAGGGTGTATTATATGGTTATTGAAGTACAGTCATGTATTTGTTTTAGCTGATCGATTAATGAATTTACTGGTGACAATTGCTGAAAAGGAAGAAAGTGTTATGAAAGACCACCGAGGCACTCACTGTGACTACATTTCTGGTAGACCTGCTTCTGCTGTGGTTGTGATAAAGTGTGAAAGGAGAATGGTTGGTAGATATACCTAATCTATATATAAATGTATACTTGTTGTAGAATTGATGCGGTAATAATATTTGAGAAAGCTACAACTGTTGTGTGGTGGAACCTCAGGGTCGAAGCATCCATCACATAGCCATGGGAGGACAACTCTATCATTTAAGGTAATAATACATGCAATAAAGTGTTACCAATGCAAAGTATAACAGCTAGCAGAGAGAAGTTGTTTTCTCTATAATATAATTTTTGACCTAACCTAATTGCCCCAATCACAAATGCACTGTTTTGGAATGCCTCCAACTGAACACCCTAAACACCATACATTTATCTCTTTTACTTCTGTTGGCTACAATCTTAGACTTGCTGCTCTAACATCATTAAAAGTACACATTGGGACCACATATACTACCACATCCCCACCAAGGTAGAAATTACTAGCCAGAGTTATATATGTAACCTACTAGTAACGGATCATTATTCCTGCATAATGGGGTTCATTTCAGTTTCAGTAATATATTTAGTAATACAGATTTCTCTTATCATATTTTGTACTCTTTCTATTCCAAAAAATGTTTTTTCTGCGGAGTTGCAGGAGATTTTCTAGCAGACCGAGGTATCTATTCGTACAGCACATTCATTGTGGAGACATGCATGTAAGTCATGGATTTTATGTGTAACGTAGTACATTATGTTACATTTAACATTTAGCATTTAGTTACAAATACATAGTATATGTAGTACAAATAGAAACAAAGGTCATCAAAGGAAAACATCTACAGTATGTCTGAAGTGGACAATGAAATAGTAATTACACATCAAAAACAAATTTATAATGAAAAACCTGATTATTATTACACATGCAAAACCCCCTTTGATCAACCAAATTGATGGCTTATACAAAAATCGACCACTCCAGGTAGAAGCTCAAATTAGTTTTGCCAGTCATTACATTTCGATTTTTCTAACAATCAAAGAAATTAATCCAAGTCCAACAGCATTGAACATGTATTTAATGTAACTAAATATTGTAGGCTTTATTCAAGACTTTCTTTAAACAGGCAGATAAAAGGTTGTAAATTGTAATTAAAAACAACGCAAAACGCTCATGTAAAATTATTATTGATTTCACTATTAAACTATGATTTCCTCTTGCAGTAAACGAAGTCGTGTGTCTGAACAGAGGAGTGGAAGTGTTGGAGTGGTGTGAGAGTCTCAAGATGGCTCTTCTCACATTCAGGCTGCTGATTATCGTTACAGTAACAGAGGTAATGTGTGTTGCATGTGCTGTACATGTATAATGTGTACAATAATGGTGCACTGGTTGTTAACTTATTTTATATCTAGAATAGAATCAAGCAAAAGTTAATTCACTGTCGAAATGCCAGTTAACAGAATTTTAATACAACTAACGATATGTTCCTAACTTGTGGTTTTAAAAGAGTTGCATAAAAAAATAGCCTACAAAATTTTATAGCTTTAATAACAGCTAATAGTGTTATATCTTTTTTTTGCAACATTTTGGCAAAATTTGTTTTCAGTTGGTGTGTGGAGATCACCAGGGGAGAAATTTCCAGAAACAGAATGGTTTACACTTTCCTTCTGCAAACAATGAGTTCTCCAGTCCAAGCATCATTGCATGTGGAGGTCTATGTCTGACTAAATACAGAGATAAATGCTTCAAATATGCCTTTAGCTCATCTAGGAAAATCTGCCTCATTTCAAGAAGCAATGAAACTCTGAGCCAAGAAATTGAGTTATCGTCAGATTTTGACATATACGTTGGTAAGATAGGATAGTAGACTGTAATATCGCGACATTAACTTTTTTCACCAATAATGTGTTGTCCCTTTAAAACTGAAAGCATTATCAGGTAGATTTTTAAATTATTGAATCATAATTAATCTATAAATTAGAGATAACATTTTGTGTTTTGTTAAATCTCTTGCAGCTATAGGTAAAACTTGCTGGTTGAGTATAGAGTAGACTATGCATATAGTAGAATAAACCTTACAACTGTGTAAACTAGCGGTGGTAATGAAGATTTTTCAGACCAATCTGAAAAGAATGATCTAAAACATCTTCAGTTCCAGTCCACAGCTGTACTAGTCTCTATAAAAATTAGCAGAAAAAATAAAATCGCAAAACGCAATACTGATGAAACCACATTTTATTCTTTAGATGAATGTTTTTCAGCTTCTCCTGGAATTGAAAGCTGCAATATGGGGTTACACGTAGATAGCTTCAAAGGAAATATCATATCAGAAGTCAAAGGTAACAGTTAGAATAACCTTTGAATGTACATGTATATAACCATATTTAGTATAGAAAAGTAGAGCTGCATATTATCAATGGGAATAACATGAATCTTATAGATAATTATTTACAATTTTTTGTGTTTTTCAGAGCAAGTCGTCATGAAGATGTCATCTGTACAAGAACTTCATGGTACCCGATGTGGACCGGAGAAAGCCATAGATGGGATTTACTATCCACCACCAGGAGATGACTACCAGTACGTTGTTCATACACGAAATGAGATGTCTCCATGGATCCAGGTTAACTTGGGGGACAACTACTGTATTTCAATGGTGAAAATATGGAACCGAAATATAAACCAATTAGTTTGTAAGTTTTTCCCTTGAGTTACTTTAGGCTGCCTGTATAACCTTGATTATTTACAGTCAGTATTAAACATGCCATATTCTGGCCATATTCTTTTTAAGACTATCCTCATTAATATTTTAATAGTTAGTCCCACTCACTATTATTTATCCACTAGGTGTCACTTTACCCCATCTCATCTCTATGCACTACTAATAGAGAGTACAATACATAATTGTTTTGGCACAAGTCATGTATTTGTTTTAGCTGATAGATTGATGAATGTACTGGTGACAATTGCTGAAAGTGAGGATTATGCTGGGGAAGATATCTGGGGCACCCGTTGTAAATACATTCCTGGTAGACCTGTTTCTGCTGTGGTTGTAATAAAGTGTGAAAGGAGAATGGTTGGCAGATATGTCAGAGTCACACTGGACGGTGCAGCAACCTTCCTGAATATCTACGAGATGGAAGTCCTAGGATGGTGGTAGCTGGTAGTACTAGAAATATTCCCTATAATCTATATTATTTGGCCTACCTGTGTTTTCTTCCAGTTTACTTTTAATTATGTAGCCAAATAATTTATAATGCATGTAATGTACATGACTTGTATAATATACATGTAAATATAGCGTTAGCTTAAAAGGTGTAGTGTAGCCAAATGATTATTTGTCTTTATAGTAAAATTTTGGAGCCAGCATCTAGCTATTAGCTTTTGCCAACAAGTGACTCTGTTTATCTTTATAAAATACTTTCTTAATCTTTCTAGAGCATATTTTTGGTGTAATAAGAATCTATTTTTATATACACATGCCATTCACAACAGTTGTAGGGAATTACAGCTTCCTATGCGTGTACATGTATGTAGTATTTCATTTCCATTGATTTAACTGAACTATTTTTATGTGAGATAATAAACTTGATCAATTTGCCAGAATCACTTATTTTTATTTCAATTTGGTTATAGTTTGAAAAGAGTAGTATGCATGAAATAGGTTGTGTTTGTCCATACAATATTGGAAGTATAATTACAGTAGTTCTTGTTCAAGTTCAATTAGTTGTTACAAAAATGTTTTAGAAAGATTAGCTTATTAAACTTTGAGCTAACAATCTTCGAGAGTTATCTGTTCACAACACAGTGCAATTTCTGGGGGTTGTCTTTTCAGGTAGTTCTATAGAAATACTACGAGAAATTAGGTAATGCAATAATGGAAATATAGTGAAATCGCTGTAATAACCATTAATTAGTTGTAGGTTTACGAAGGCGGCTGCAGTATATTACATAAGGGGGCAAGAGCCCACGTTCTGAAGTACAGTTTGAAGAACATCAACTACCATCTGAGAAATAATGATCTGATGATATGATATGATATTGGTTATTATTAATAATATAATATTATTATAATTATACATGTTTAAGTGATGCCAATAATGCTATGTGGTGAAAATGCAGTGATGATTTAGCGGGTAGCACCTTTAAATCTAATGCTGACTCGTGTGACGTCAATTATCTTATGAGTTCCACAGAACAACCTAAGCCAAATAAAATCAAAATGAAAATCACGAACATGCCGACATAAAAACAGGAACTCCCTCTGACTCTACTGCTAAGGTAATGGGGGTATTGAATTGATCTTTCAACTGAACTACAGCTGTATCTTTTGACTTGCTGTCTAATTGTATTATTAGGTAGTAGCCTTGTAATTATATAAAATAATCATAATCATTAACTCAGCAGAGTGAGAGTATCAATTAATAAAATCCATAGTCATAGTGGTAGTAGGCCTATAATAAGTATCTAATTTACTCAATCTATACGGTCACAGTGTAGGCCTACTGTTTCAGTAATTGAGACGGCTTCAATTTAGCTCAGAGCACGCTTTGGTCATTCTGTATATGATATTTACAGCAAAGCATGTTAAAAAGGTATGAAATAAACTGAACCAGGATTTCCATTTGTTTTAGAATGTCTGTCAACCAGCCAGGCAGTGATTGGTTCACAATGTGCATGTTAAAAATTATTAAGCCAACTATGCATACCATCTAATTGTTTTGTTATTCAATGTCATGCAGTTTATCTAATGTATTTCTGGAACTGTGTATTTCAGATCACCATGACTTTCAACGTCTTCTACAGACTGAATTAGTTTAACTATATGAGGATTCTTCAAGCAATGTGAAGCAGAAGTTTATGGATTGGATATTATCGAACAGTATTCTCATAATTATATTGGAAGAAGTGTACACTAATTATATCACCCATCAAAGACAGAATGTTAGTAGAACAATATCCTTTCAGTATAAAAATTTTGGGCTTTTAAGTTTGAAGTTCACTGTGTGGTAGACGTAGGTCTAATATTATAGATGAATATATTTATAGTTCAGAAAAGAAGAGGTACTGCAAGTTTGTTGGTTACTAGCCGGCGACAGTTACAGATGGAAATGTGGATTACTTTACTAGTTTCACCTTTGGCTGACAAGAACAAAAAGTAGACAGGTTTGTATTTAATGGATTATTCCATTATGTCACAATTTATACGGCTACTACTTGATGATAATGTCCAAGTCTGTCCACTCCTTCATAATGTGTCACTGATTCATATACAGTAGTTGTCCTCCCCTTTGTTTGGTATCAAGGACTAGTGTTTTAAATAGTGACTAATGTGTTTTTAATAATGTAAAGTTATATGAACTCTACCATTAACACTTCATTGTTACCATGAGCTGAATGCAACGAATCAGCTGTTGGGTGGAATCTATGGAAGATTTGTTAATTCAAGGTCATTAGAAAAGGTATAAATACAGTTCCACTGATTGCATACTGTTGAGATGAGATGTAAATATTGAATTGTTTACCAATAGCATGTTTGAATGTTTACAGGACTTGATGGTTGTGATGGTTACATTGGATGACATGTGATAATGGCAGCCAATCATAACAATAGCTCATTGTCACATATCAGTGAATTCTACACGTCAAGGGAAATAATGGAGTTGAATGGAGAACTTACTAGATGTATATACAGTAAGTGGTGAGTACATACACCTGGTCTGTTAGTCGGTAACATATAAATGTCAACCCTTAAGTATGTGTTTTATACTAGGGACGATTTAACATTAGTTGTTAATTGTATTGAAAGTCTTAAAACTAAAAAATATCAACCAACATCTGCTGCCGAAATGTTGTTCTTTGATTTTTAGAAATGTTTAGTTTCTTGCTTGCAAATGTCCAGCACGAGTGCATAGTGAAGTACAGCACACAATTTACACAGTTACACATAGTGTATTTATACATAATATACAGTACATGTATTCATTGCAGGTCTGATTAGGATTCTAATGGACGTACTCACCACATTATCTGGAGCTAAGTCTAAGACAACCGACTATCTATTTACTACTCTAAACCCTCACATAGACAGCACA
Source organism: Bugulina stolonifera (assembly GCA_935421135.1). Classification (NCBI taxonomy): domain Eukaryota; kingdom Metazoa; phylum Bryozoa; class Gymnolaemata; order Cheilostomatida; family Bugulidae; genus Bugulina; species Bugulina stolonifera. The sequence continues at coordinate 13,242,644 of OW285193.1, read as the reverse complement.
TTATGATGGTGAGTAATATCTATAATATACTAGAAATAGTGTATATTATGCATGTAATATTATACTGTATGTAGTGTAACATGAGTATTAGTATTGGCTCAGTTAGTTAGAGGTCCTGGGTTCGAATCTCGTTACTGACTACTGGGCCTTTGTACCACAGGTGTGCTCCAACCTGCCTACAAACTGAGAGCAAACTGGTGCAGCAATTGCAGCCTCACCTTTAAGGCACCTGCGATCTACTATCAAGAGCCGTAAATATCCCATGTACTTGTGTATTCTATAATGTGAATATCAACACTTTACTCATTAGACATCTTTAATTTGTTTGTAACCTTGAGAGAAGTTATGCATGCCGGCCCTTCCTTATAGTTGCATTTCAACATAACTATATACTATATTATGATAGTACTTATTCCAGGCGTAATATGAGAATATCACATGACTTACTTCTGATTGGGTACAAACAAGCATGAATTATCAAGTTATCAATTCCACTAGTCAAGTCTGTGACTTGAGAATTTTCTCAATTCACTGTAAACTGCTTGAATCAACGACTCTTTCAAGAAATTTTACTCACTAGTGATCAGTACTAAGTCTAACTTCTGATCTACCATGTAAGTATTGTAATGTTCTTCTTTAGATCACAGGCTATCGTAGCCTACAGCATGGATCCAGAGGAGCCTAAGCCAAACTTACTCCAGTCTACTAACAGTCATCCTGCTAGTCATTGAAGTATCATGAAAAGAACAACAAAGTACTTACTAACTATAAATAGATTTATGAAATTTATATAACACTTTGTTTCTACTGAGAGGATTATGGGAAGACAGTCTACTTTTCATTGACATTACGAGCCAGTGACAGTGAAAGATGGAACTGTGGATTACTTTACTAGTTTCATCATTGGCAAACAAGAACAAAAAGTAGACAGGTTTGTACTCAATATATTATTCCATTATGTCACAATTTATACGGCTACTACTTGATGATAATGTCCAAGGTCTGTTCACTCCCTCATAATGTGTCACTGATTCATATACAGTAGTTGTCCTCCCCTTTGTTTGGTATCAGGAACTAATGTTTTAAATAGCGACTATGTGTTTTTAATAATATAAAGTTATATGAACTTTACCATTGACAATTCATTGTTACCATGAGCTGAATGCAACGAATCAGCAGTTGGGTGGGGGCCATGAGTGAGTTGTTAATTCAAGGCCATTAGAAGAGGTATAAATACATTTCCACTGATTTCATAATGTTGAGATGAGAATTGTAAATATTGATTTGTTTACCAACAGCATGTTTGAATGTTTACAGGACTTGATGGTTGTGATGGTTACATTCGATGACATGTGATAATAACAACCTATCATAACACTAGCTCATTGTCACATATCAGTGAATTCTGCATGTCAAAGAAAATAATGGAGTTGAATGGAGAACTTACTAGATGTATTTATACAGTAATTGGTGAGTACATACACCTGGTCTGTTAGTCTGTAACTTGTCAGTCTATTTGTATGTGTTCTATTTTAGAAATTATTTTGCATTAGCAGTTATTTGTATTGAAAACCGTAAAACTAAAAATATCAACCAACTTGGTTTTCATCTGCTGCTGAAATGCTGCTCTATGTTTATAAAAATGTTCAGTTCTTGTTTGGAAATGTATTGTACGGGTGCAGCACACAATTTGTACAGTCACACAGAGTGTATTCATACATAATATACAGTATATGATTGTATACATTACAGGTCTGGTTAGGTTTCCAATGCAGGCAAATCTACTGTACTCACCACATTATCTGGAACTAAGTCTAAGATAACCGCCTATCTATTTACAACTCTAAACCCAGGCATAGACAGGACAGTGTAACGGTAAGCAATCTCAATAATATACTAGAACTAGTGCATGTTATATATTATGTAATATATCCTGTATGTACGATGTATTGTCGCTGTGATAAATTATTGTTTTAAATGCATTGTCTGAAAGTTGTATGCCTGATGATTTTGGAAGAGGTTCCTTTATTGCACATTTTGAGGCCGTGTCGATGCGTATTCAATGTAACCTCTGTTATACAGATTCCCAGGAATAGATCTGAAAGGTGTGGAGTTGTGTTCTCGTATCATACTGGATGCATGAGACTAATGATTGCTGGTTATTTGAAAATAAAGACGTACCAAGTCATATTAGACACTTTCGGATATCTAACAGTCACCAGAACATTCAAGGTAAATTGTGAACCTTTGTGTTTTTACGTTTTTACGCTAACCCAACACTACTTCTAGTTAAGTAGAATATACATATATTGATAATCCCATGACTAGTGTACTCTGTATCCAGAGGTGACAAAGAAGACAAAAATATAATGTGCATGAGTTCTCATATACTATATTATAATACTTTAGACAAACCAATAAAGTCCTTTAGTTACTTCTGATGATATAACGGAGCCAATAGGAAAAGACACTTCAAGATACAGCCAGTAATCTAATTAAGTATTGCAACGACAACAGACGATGACAACAGGCAACGACAACAGACGACGACAACAGACGACGATAACAGACAATGGCCGCAGACGATGGCAACAGGTATGAATCGTCATATAATACTAAGTAGTGTGATGGCTTTGTTAGATGAAAATATACATGTTTGAATGTCACCATGACATTTAATGCTAAGTGCTGACAACATGATAGGGATTACTACTACCAAGTTCAAAGTCGTCCGTTGCCATTCAGCTATAAAAAATTAGAAGTACAGTAGAAAAATGAAATACATGTACTGATAAAGTTAAAATCCACCAGACAAGTATACAAGTAAACTATGGGCATATGATCAGTTGATATTCGATAGTCGTACCTCTACAGTTCAGTTATAACATGCAATAGAGGTGACAAATATACATGTATGTAATCATGAAAAGGTCATTGTTAAATGAAGTCTTGGTTTTTAGCTTATCTGCTGATCTACCATGTAAGTGTGATAATGTTTTTCTTTAGATCAACGGCCAATGAGAGGGATCCAGAGAAGTCTAAACTAGATGTCAAACTATACAAGTCTACAGTTAACCTGGCAGTTATTGACGTATTATGAACAGAACAACACAATGATAGACTTTAAATTGAGATATGGAATTTGCATGACACTGTGTTTCTGCTGAAAGGATTATGGAAAGACTGTTCTTTTTTATTGGCTGCTGCATCTGTTAACACAACCCTACAAGTAGTTATATCCAGTACCATGGTGGAAGAGTGGGGGCTGACAGCACATTGAAGCTAACCTTGTGTTCAATACACCATCATGAAGCTAAGAGTTTGTAGACTTACGAGCTACTGGTGGCAGTTATCCAAGTAGGGGAGTACTCTCTTCCCACAGGTAGGTGAACATGATGTAACTTCAACTTCTTAGGGCTATGGAATTGTCTCTGTAACAAGTAGTTCCTGCACGAACCATACCAGATGATTGACATGCATTTTGTGAAATGATTTACGATCACGATAACCTTTGGCTGCAGGAAGGAATATTATTTACCTACATGAAAGTGGGCAGTGCCTGTAGGCAGTAGTCTCACGGTTTCGGTGTTGTAGTATGTGGTTGTCCTTTATAGATATAACTATAAGTAACCCCACATGGAGTTAGACGACTTGCTACTTGACTATAAGAAACATACTTGAGTGATATGGAGAATATACAGATATAGATAAATAGGCTCACTATATAAGTCGAATGATAAGCACATCTGCTCATTGTTGTTATATGTCAGAGTAGGAGTTATCTCCTCATTACAATATATCTACATAAGGTGTAATTACCCTTATAGTTATGAGCATATTATATTCAATAGTTACATGTTTAGTTGTTACATTTTATAGAACTCTTATAATTATTCTAATAGAATCTAAACATAAGTATTTTTAGAGCATGTTTTACGGTACCTTCATTTCGTATACGTACTAAAACTATCTATTCCCAAGTGAATATGTTATAAGCATCTAATTACAAAAAAAGACAGTCCTGAAAATTTTGTCAGCTGTCTGACGTCAATATTGAAATTGTCTTCTCTTAGCATTTCATGAGTTGTGAATTCTTCTGAACCATAAATCTGCTGCTATGCATACATATCCCAACCGCTATTTGTGACACAGATCTATGCTGTCATTGATTGGTTCCTTGATATAAAATTGTTACCTTTGCTCTTTTCTCCTATGATTCTATCTCTATCGCACTGGTGTGGTCTATATTCTACCTGTAGTATCCTGTTCTATAGTCTATAGTCCTTACATACAGCCTTCCTAGACAGTATTAGTCACTCACTAACTATACTGGTCAGTAGATGGATATATTACCACTGTATGTAGTTTATATCATACTCTCTAGTTCACTACACTAGATCTCCTCCTGTATTTATTGAGTCTGGTGTCACCTGATAGCCTGATGCCATCAATTCTAAATGGTGCTAGGTGATTGCTTTATCTTTCAATACATGTGTTACATGAGGATTGCATTTATATCGATAGAAGATCCAATAGTAAATGACGTGAAGTGATACTCAGCCTTATACATGTGTAGGGCTATTCACACTAGCATACCTACATCATGTTCATTGTTACTAAGTCCCAAGTTACTAATGCTACTGCAAGACTATTTGTTCACTTTTTCTATACGTTTCCTTTACTATCCCCAATAGTGCCACATCCCCTCCATCCTGTATCTCAGACTCACATACAGTGTAAATATTATTTTGTTACTTTATTAGTTCAGTTATCTTGGTTGCCATAGCCTGGGTACCAAGTATACCTAAACTGTACACCCGAATATTATTGTATAGTTTTATCAAGCATACTTGCATCTAGTCAAATCGCTCTAGTCAGCCCTTCATTTTGTTATGTTGGACATTCTACTTGACTACTATACATTCTACTTGACTACTATAAAGTAAACTTTAATTTGATAATCCGATGCTCATAGCGCAGTCTCATCCACATTATTTGAAATGGAATCTACAATTGAATAAGATACTTTAGTGGAATGTCTGATATAATCCTTCCTTGCCATCTTCACCACTACAATCAGCTTGACAACTTTGTACAGGTTTGTTTTCAGTTTACTGGTTCCCATTTATCATTCATCCTATTATCCCTCCTATGTACAGTGTAGTAGTATTCTATCTCATGTAGTAGTATTCTATCTCATGTAGTAGTGTTCTATCTCATGTAGTATTATTCTATCTCATGTAGTAGTATTCTATCTCATGTAGTAGTATTCTATCTCATGTAGTAGTATTCTATCTCATGTAGTAGTATTCTATCTCATGTAGTAGTATTCTATCTCATGTAGTAGTATTCTATCTCATGTAGTAGAATTCTATCTCATGTAGTAGTATTCTATCTCATGTAGTAGTATATTCTATCTCATGTAGTAGTACTCTATCTCATGTAGTAGTATTCTATCTCATGTAGTAGTATTCTATCTCATGTAGTAGTATTCTATCTCATGTAGTAGTATTCTATCTCATGTAGTAGTATTCTATCTCATGTAGTAGTATTCTATCTCATGTAGTAGTATTCTATCTCATGTAGTAGTATTCTATCTCATGTAGTAGAATTCTATCTCATGTAGTAGTATTCTATCTCATGTAGTAGTATATTCTATCTCATGTAGTAGTACTCTATCTCATGTAGTAGTATTCTATCTCATGTAGTAGTATTCTATCTCATGTAGTAGTATTCTATCTCATGTAGTAGAATTCTATCTCATGTAGTAGTATTCTATCTCATGTAGTAGTATATTCTATCTCATGTAGTAGTACTCTATCTCATGTAGTAGTATTCTATCTCATGTAGTAGTATTCTATCTCATGTAGTAGTATTCTATCTCATGTAGTAGTATTCTATCTCATGTAGTAGTATTCTATCTCATGTAGTATTATTCTATCTCATGTAGTAGTATTCTATCTCATGTAGTAGAATTCTATCTCATGTAGTAGAATTCTATCTCATGTAGTAGTACTCTATCTCATGTAGTAGTACTCTATCTCATGTAGTAGTATTCTATCTCATGTAGTAGTATTCTATCTCATGTAGTAGTATTCTATCTCATGTAGTAGTATTCTATCTCATGTAGTATTATTCTATCTCATGTAGTAGTATTCTATCTCATGTAGTATTCTATCTCATGTAGTAGTATTCTATCTCATGTAGTAGTATTCTATCTCTTGTAGTAGAATTCTATCTCATGTAGTAGTATTCTATCTCATGTAGTAGTATTCTATCTCATGTAGTAGTATTCTATCTCACGTAGTATAATTGTGAAAGATTCAAATACAATATTACGTAGATGTACATGTAGATGCCAAGTGATCAAACTGAACAATTCATTGGAAGAGAAGAGATCCTTTGTAGTTAAGGCATTATCATCACTAGTATTAGTTGTAAGCTATTGGTTGAATTACATAACTGTAGAGTTGATCCTATAATTAGATATGTAGAATATATTCACTGGGGAATAGTTAGTTTTATATATGAAATGAAGGTACCATTAAACATATACTAGAAATACTAATGTTTAGATTCTATTAGGATAATTATAAGAGTTCTATAAAATGTAACAACTAAACATGTAACTATTGGATATAATATGCTCATAACTATATGGATAATTACACCTTTATGTAGATACATTGTAATGAGGAGATAACTCCTACTCTGACATGAAACGGCATTGAATAGATGTGCTTAATGTTCAACTTGTATAGTGAGCCTACTTTCTGTCTGTATATGATCTATAATTACCCAATTGTATGTTTTAAGTAGTTGGGGTGCGAAATCATTTTACTCCATGTGGAGATTACTACCAATTGTATCTGTGCAGGACAACTACAGGCTCCACTAAACTGTGATTGATTACCAATCACAGGCTCCACCCACTTGTACATGTAGGTAAAAATATTTCACTGCTCAAAGTTATTGTGCCAAATAATCATTTCACAACAATGTGTCATTACTCTGGCATGGTTTGTGAAGGAACTACAGTTTATTGAGATGATTCCATAGCCCTAAGAGGCTGTGTTATGTCATGTTCACCACTGGAGGGAGGGAGAGTACTTCCCAACTTGGATAACTGCTGCCAGTAGTTCCTAAGTCTACAAACACTTAGCTTCATGATGGTGCATTGAACACGGGTTATCTACAATGTGCTCTCAGCCCCTACTCTGTTACTGTGGTACTGGGTATAGATGGGGTTGTCTTACCAATGTAGTAGTTAGTAGTTGATTTTTGTTATAATTTATATAAATATATTTATTTGTATTTTTTTATAATAAATGTTTGTACTTTATTGAATTTTAACATTATTTTATAAGAAATAATAACTAAATAACATAATAGAAAATCTATCTGTTTGCTTGGTGGCCTGCTACTCTTCCTCTAGATTGAATAATATAATGCAATTTCTGTCTGTTTACTCTCATCTGGATATCTTCACCATGGGGGTATGTTGTAGTTGAGCTAGGTGGCTTGCTACTCTTCCTCTAGTTTGAACTCTACAACATTGTGTTTACATGGTTACCATAGTGATAGACTGTGAACCTGACACAGCTAAACACATAATTGCACCTCTAGAAGAAAGCCTAGAAAATATATAATCCATGCAGTATTATCAGAAAGTAATATAATATATTATTAATATATTATATTCTACAGCAGGTATCAATTTCAAGCAGCTAATGGTACAGAATGAGATTCATGTAGATAATTACAGTATAATGAATCTCACATCAGGTGCAATCAAGAATTATGCAGCATATAAAATACATTTGCCAAAACAATATGTTTGTGTGGTGACTACTAGTTAATAGTTGTGTTATTTTAGTTCATTTGAAAGCAACAGCAGTAAATACAGACAAATGAAAATTTACCCCGTTTTAGTATGACTAGAATAACAATACACATAGATAATAGATGTGTTCTACTGAATATAATTGCAGGACCAGCCAAGGATCAAATCAAACATGCCACCAAACAATTACTACACTTTACAAAATAAAATTAGTAGTTTTGTTTGAATCCAACTACCGTAGGCTCTAAAACTTTGGGTCTCAGTTCAAATAGTCGTTATATTGTGGAATTGGACTTGCTATGCACTGGTTTGTTAGATAGAAGCTACTAGCTGCATGGTACTAATCACTAATAATAACTCTCACCAGTATGTGCTCTAACCATATAGAACTCCATCAACTTTGTCCACAGTCTTATCCATCAGACAGTCAAAACTAAATTCCTCATCACAGGTACGGAGTCTAACCAAATCACACTACCACTACACCAAACAGCTCTCTCTACTGGAGTCACTCTATTAGTGCTAAAGGAACTGGAATAACAAATATAAAGTCATGTACTTAACGTTATGATGGGCAATTCAAGTTAATTTCAGCAGATTGCAAAATTCTGCTTGAATTAACTAAGTGTGGCATCTTTTGATTACAGGTAACGCAGCAAAATGGTAGCGATATAGACATGCATACAGTAATATTCACTAACGTGTATAATATTGGATACTAATAATATTAATGACAGCTACAGCAATGTTGAAATGACCCTTATTTACCATGAAAGTTTCCTGTGCAGAAAAACCTGTCATACTTACTATCACTGGCAGCCATTAAACTCCTGCAGTATCCGTCAAGTAGAGGGTCATAACATGTAAGTTACACAGCCAACATAACTGAATGCAGTACATTGTGTATAGGTGTCCTAGCTTGTTAATCATACAATATAGCCAGGTAAGCTTTCTGTATGCTGCATAGCCAGTATAGTAGTAATAGCAGGGCCTGCAATAATTATAATGCTTGTACAAGAGCAGACAATTCTATAGTTGGTAAATAATATACTGTACAACATGTAAACATTGATATCTGAGTAGGCAACTCTCTGGGAATGGTTCTATATTTGTATAAAATCTTTATATAATAAGTAATTAACATTGGGTTTATTACTATAAATAATAAGTTGTACTTGTGGTTAATAGCAATTATACACTGCAAATACACCATAGACTGTTAAAAGTTTAAAGTTGTCTACTCTCTACATGAAGCCAGGAGAGGATAACTCTATAAGAACATCAAAAACTTTGAGGTAAGACAACTCCCAATGGCCCAGTTTTTAATACATATCTACTACCTATTAGCAGCACATGTAATTACTAACCTGTGCTGCTGCTGCTACTGCTACAGCATCTAATAAAACATTCTATTTTTAAAATTATTTCTACATGTAGTTTTCAGTTAAAACAAAAAGTCATTTTATATTAGTATATTGCTGTGCCTTGCATTATTTATTTGTTTCACCTTTTTATAGTGATAATTAATGTAAATTAACATGGTAATGTCTTGAAGTAAAAATATAGTGATAGGTTATCTACATGTACATGACTGTATACTTTCCCATAATGCAATCTCAACTGAAAGTTCATGACAGATAATTGTAACTACACTCTACGTGATACAATTTTGTCAACTATGGTAGGAGACTACTCAATGTTGTGCAAAAACACTAGAAAAACTTATGACTTCACCTTCAAGATCTTATTGTATTTCCTCAGTTGACACCGATGTTACTGCATGCACATGGTAATGCATGTACATGTACATGTATGTATGGAGGAAAAAACAACAAAGTTCTGACGTCTGGTATTGCGCATCCATAGCAACCAAAAAACTAAACAGAGATTTTGCAGCTAATCTGTAATCTTTCAACCAAGAAAGATCAAGGATATTGTTGGAAGCTAACAGATGGTGTACTATGAGCATAAGTATAATATAATACCACTAAAGTAATGTACATGAGGAAGCTCTGAGTAATTTCCTTTGATTTTATAAATTTAATGAAATGCAGACTGGATTACCACACTAATCTCTAATCTATAGTTATCTCACTAATCTCTAATCTCTAGTAGGTGTGGCTGTGGACGTAGAGTAGGAGTTGATTAATCTCTTCCTTGTATCTCCAAGTTTAGCCTATGTTTTAGTCAAAACCAACTTTCAGGAAGGGGCTCAAGCTCCAGTCCAACATTTTAAAGCAGTTTACCTCATAGGATCTTATAGTCTAGTTGCAGATAAACCTCAAGGAACAGCTCAGTCTAATCGTGTTTTAAGTTTTAAGGTAGAACACATCACACGTTATTTACTTTCAATCCTTCAGGGCCGACAGGTCTACTTTTAGCTAATAATCTTAAAGTTGTTTTTGTCCTCTAGCTATTACAAAAAAGGGAAATTATTTCAGCCATGAATCTACTTTTTCTATTTACTTTACTGGTTCTGATTGTAGGTAAGTTTCTATTATTTTGTTTCTTGTATACTATTGATACTATGTAGAAATGATGCCATGTGGTAACAAATATTACACGTTATTTTTCCAATTGATATTATCAAGACCCAGGATTAGGTAACTGGAGAGCAGAGATGAATGAACTAGTGAAAAATTAAAATAAAATTTGTTAGACTGTCTAAAAATTATTAGGGTTCACAGAAATTTGCCCATATAAATGTTGAATACAACTTATTACCCTATTTATGCACGTAAGAAAATTGTTTCATGAATGCTATATTTACACACTTTTGAAGGTAAAAGTCACACAAACACATTATATTACACAGGGACAATCATGTAAATGCTTTTTTCATGTGTTAAAAGAGTAGATGTTTGGATTTGAGTCAAAATTTAATGGTTGTCACTAAGTCAGTGACTGTGTTAGTTAGTGACACTCACTGACACTGTCATCCATCTTGTATCTTCTACCTATCACACCTCTACCTCACATCACGAGCTGTGTTGACTGTAAGCGTACATTATTTAGGTCTACATTCAATAAAACACACCAAAACTGGCAGATGTCCCAAACTACCAGCTGTACCAAAAGACAAAGCACAGAAGAAGCTATGTAAGACCCAAGGGAGATGCGCTAAAGATGAGGACTGCCCGGATACACAACTCTGTTGTGGTATGTTAAAATTACTGCATGTTATTTCTCTTTCTAAAAACATTTGAGGGCATAGCCTATTTGGAATGCCACAAGGAACAACTTTACCAACAGGAAGAAGGGGGTGCACGCACCCTCCCTAATGTTGTGATCAATTGCCCAGATTTGTTTACTGTACATTATGTTGTGTGTCTTGCAATGCCATATTGTACACTGTATATTATTTTAATATGACTGTGGTCTAGCGAACAATATACATACATGTAGTTACATGTATAATTATACTTGTACATGTATATCTATATACTCTTTATAAATGTGGTCTAGCAAACAGAATGTAGATATACTAGTATAATGTACATGAACATTATACAATAGTCTATCATCAGGACACTTCATGCATCAGACGTTTTCGGATTATTATTTAGTCTTTCAATTCCATAGGATGCCCGAGACAATGTGTAGCCCCAAAATTGAAGAAGGAAAGGAAACCAAGACTGGGAAGGTAAAACAAACAACTATGTTATATTTTTTCAAGGTACCATCTAATAGTAATATATGATGAAGTGACAACTTTTGTCATTTGGACTAGTTTTAGGCAATATTATTTTAAGATAAACTGTACATGTATCTAAAATTGGTATAGGGCTAGAGTTAGTAAACGCTTGGAGAGAGAAAACTTGTAGCTATTTCTTGTCTGTAATTCATTCAATTTCAGACTAGGTTGATGCAGTAGTTTTAATGTAAATTACAATGTTATTATTTAGTTGTCCAACGAAGGTAAAGCGTCCACTTCCCACATATTGTGCTGCTCGAACAGATATTAATGATTGTGGTAAAGATAGGCCATGTGCTGTCGGCAGCAAATGCTGCCCAGCATCAGAATGTGGCGGCCACAGATGTGTACCTGCCGATCGACTAATAAAACGAGTAAAATCACCAAAACCACTCAGAAAGTAAGTATAAAGGCAGCTAGTCCTGTAATATCTATTAAGAGCAATGTTTAAAAGCCAAGAGTTTGAGGTGTATTTGTGACCTACAATTTGGTCAAGGTCTAGTTTAGCCAACAATTTTTGAAAGAAAGGGTAGTGAGCCAGCCTACTCTGTGTCATGAGCCTAGGTTGAGTGGCCATCTTGTCAACTTTATTATTAACTCATTTTCAGCCCACAGCTCATGAAAACACTCTCAGTATAAGAACACATACGGTGTATGCTAACCTTATTCTCACTGAATATTTCAATTTTTCTCACCACTGTAAGCTTCATTCTGATCATTAAGATAAGAGTCAGCATGCACAACAGTATTAAGATTAGAACTCAGTGTCATAAAACTCTAGAACAAATTGCTAAGGGATTTGGCCAATTTATTTCATGTGTAATGTCACTTTGGAGGTCATGGGTTCAAACCCCAGTCAGGGATGGGTATTTTAATAGAGGTAAAATCAAATCCCTGACTGCCCAATTGACGTCAAATTGAAAATCCTTGCATAAAAATAACATCTCTCATAACAGGTTTCTTGTATGAATTATTGCTAGGATTAACATAATCTAGGAGTTGCACCATAAGCACTATATATTTATCACAAGTCTAACTTATTACTTTAGATTATTTCTTGGATACTAGTAATGTAAAGTTATCAACCATTCTTAGATTCAACAATAATGGATGTTCAATCAATTGATATTGTTTATTATTCCGCTGCAGATTTCATTGCAAATATCAATTAATACAGGTGCAAGTCTCCACCAAACCCCATACCTGAAATCTGTAGGAGGGTACGTCCATCTCGGTCATGTGAGATAGGGAGACCGTGCAGTGATCCCTTAAAGATGTGCTGTGAAGGAGAATGTGGTGGATCAGCCTGTATTGGCAGGGGAGAGAAACTACCATTCTAGTTTACTCAATAGATTTCTGATATACATTATATTTGAAGGACTGGTATACATTATGTAGGAAAGTGTAAGACAGATATTTTGCAGCTCATGCATAGAAATATGATCTATCATACATGAAGATTGAAATAAAACGCCACGTAACATGTTACACCTGCTTACTTATACTGTATCCCAATCAATTGTGCACTTTGCATCTGTCTGCTATACTATTACATGATTGTACAATGTATGTGTATATGGATGATCATAATGCAACTAAAATTAGAGCTAAAATATCATAACAACTGCAATCAGAGGTACAATTACATGTACATGTACAAGCACCTGTAAATAAAGTGCTTTTTCTTCTAACTAATGATCATTTGGCTGGCTAAATACAGCAATATAGAAAAATTAATTATTATTACTTGTTTATCACTAATGTGGTCTCACTATGAGTGATCTGAGCACCCATTCATAAGCCAGGTTGTCCTCTCATTTATTTTCTAATGAGAAGAGAGAAGACAACTTCAAATTATGATCAATGTTTATTTTCTGAAATCTATGGTGTAAATACATAGCACATGATTGCAATGGTCTTTTACACACAAATCTAGAGTGAGTTTGCATTGGTACAAACAGAAATAGAATGACCAAATTTTGATAACAAAGTACTAGATGTAGAATTACATTATTATATAAGCCGGCCTACAAGTGACATGTGTATGTTGTACATGTACTGGTACATGTATATTGTACATGTACATGTACATGTATGTGTACATGTATGTGTACATGTATGTGTACATGTACATGTACAACATGTACATGTACATACTTAAAGTGTCCTGTAATGAAACTGTAGTCGCCTATTCTCTGCTTTCACTAAGTTTAAGAAATGTAAAAGACTGAATATTTATAGGATATAAACCCACACACCCGCCCGTTAAATCAGAACAGAATAAGATGATTAGTTCAGCCAGGAACCTTCCGTAGGACTATCAAGTACAGCCCATAACATGATTATTCTCCACTCTAGCAATAATTATTCGCAAGTAAAAATTTATGATAGCATTATAGGCCGCAGGAAATGAAGGGCAGATGAAGGGCAGATGAAGGGCAGATGAAGGGCAGATGAAGGGCAGATGAAGGGCAGAGATGAAGGGCAGATGAAGGGCAGATGAAGGGCAGATGAAGGGCAGATGAAGGGCAGATGAAGGGCAGATGAAGGGCAGATGAAGGGCAGATGAAGGGCAGATGAAGGGCAGGTGCAGCTGTAGGGCTCACCCAACACAGGCTTTCTTTTGCATTATACTTCATGTATTGCACCAATCACGCTCCAGGCCAATGGAGTCATACATTTTGCAAGTTGTCAAACAATTTTAATATGTAATATGCCAACATACACCTAGGTATTATATGACTGTGCTGGGCTGGTAGAAGTTGACTACCTGCAGAAAAATGCGTTGGAATTTATCCTATTCACCAGTTCAAAAAGATATCTAATCTATATCATGAGGTGTTGTTGTATATCATTGTATTTTAATAAACTAGAGAGAACTTCGATCCTAGTACTCTGAGTGGAGTAGTACACAGCTGACTGCAGAAGCAACTACACTGATAACTATATTACTAGTTAGATCTGACTGACTGAGGATGCTAGTTCTTGGTTTAGACATACCTCTGTGGGTGGCATTGGTCAGCATTACTGCCATTCTGTTGTATTGGTAAGTGCCATAGTAACATGTACCACAGGACAGTCATATGTAGGTGTAACTCTAAGTGGAATCAGCCTGGAGTGGTCACTGGTCAGTGGTCAGCTAGAAGAGTGAGCTGGTCCTGTGTATCAAGTGGGTGTCACATTGGTCTGTGCTATGAGAGGTTGTTTTCTCCTGCAGAGAATGAAATTATTTGTAGGAAATAATGCTGTAAGATTACTACTATGTAGGAACATGTACATAATAATATTAGAAGCGGTTAGTTTGGTAGAATTTCTAATGTTAATATAGAAATCAGCCAGAACCTGGTGGTTCTACAGTAACATAAGATGTAGGGGTTTCTCTGCTTGAATTTGAATGCTCTAGAATTTGGACAAAAAGTCATTATTCTATATTGTTTCCAGGCATGGCACATCTACATACGATGCATTCAAGAAGATGGGAGTACCATATATACCAGTCTGCATACCTTACCTTGGCAATATGTCACAGCTTGTAACAACCGTGGGTATAAGTAATACTTAGCCTATTATACAGTTGCATACATGTTTTACTTCGTCCTGTTGACAGACTTTACAAAAAGTATACCAAGCGACATGCTTGTAACAGTGTTAAGATATATGTATATAACGAGTTGTTGTATGAAGTAGCTTATATTTATTATGTCTAGCTAGCACTGGCTCTCATAGTGAACTGACAAGTCATCATAATACATGTACAAACAACATCTAATGCAGTGTTGTTACAACCAAGCAGCATACCAATGTGGTTCCCCACCAGACCACAACATGTGAGTAGACCGTGGGAACAACCAACACTATAACATCTCGTTTCTTCACCAAATTAAACAGTAAAAGCCTAGGTATGAGAAACTATTACAACAGAATATGATATATGAGTATAACCAATATAGTAGGGAAAGCAGTATAATAAAACAGTATAATAAGATAAAGGATACAGTATAAAAGTTGAAATTGATTCTGCTAACTAAAAACGTTCCAAAAGCAACATGGCCTAGGTCCGACTATTTGTGTCATATATGTTTTGGCCAAAGCGTTCCGGAGGCTTTGACTGTCGCCCACCTCTTGTGACCCCTTTTGAAGCAACCGGTTCACTACAGTCACCCTCAACCCTCATCGTCGCTTCACACGGTGTGTCAGCAGTAGCAACAGGCGGAATTACAGTGTTAGGATTTGATGTAGGATGTTCGCAGCTTGAGCTCACCTGTTTTGCTATGGCTACAGCTCTCTTAGCTCTGAGAAATGCCTGATTACGCCTGAATGTTCGGCCATCATCTAGCTTTAGGTAATAACTATGGGGTGTCTCAGCGTGCTTAAGCACTTTCCCACCAACCCACTTTCTATGACTGAGTTTTACCCAAACCTCCATGCCTCTTATGTAATCATTAGTTAATGTATTTGACTTGTCATGAACCTGAATTTGTGTTTGTCTTTTACGCAGTGCCTTCATTACATCATCTTTGCTAATACACTGTGATTGCAGTTGATGTGGTGTAACATGAAGGGTTGACCTTAGATTTCTGCCTTGCAATAACACAGAGGGAGATGGTAGCCCATCCCCAACTGGGGTGGTTCTGAGAGTTTTGACCACATCGTGTAGTGTTTGACCGGACTTCTTTGCTTTTGCCAGGCAGGACTTCACAGTCTGGTTTAGACGTTCAGCCAATCCATTTGATCTGGAAAATAGCGGACTGACTGTTACATGCGCAATATCTAATTCTTGGGTGAATAGCCTAAATTCATGAGATGTGAAATATGAGGCACCATCAGACACTAGAGTCTCTGGTTGGCCAAAATCTAAGAATTGCTGTCTCAATAACCCAATAATTTCTCTTGATGTTGAGTGCTTTAACTGATGACAAGTGGGCCATTTAGAGTATCTGTCTATTGTGGCTAGGTATTCGACCCCATCTAGTTGGAAAACATCCATGCTTACTGTTTGCATAGGGTATTCAGGTATGTCATATGGTGTAAGAATGGTCTTAGCATTAGATTTAGCATTTTCTTTGCACTCATCACATGCCTCTATCAAATCAGTGATGTGGTTGGTATATCCAGGCCAATATACTGAATTTTTGGCTCTTTCAATACATTTCCCTACTCCTAAGTGACCTTTGTGTATGTCTTGCATTATGGTCTTTCTGAGAGTTATTGGCACTACCAGTTGACTACCTTTCAGTACTATGTCGTCATGCACACTCAAGTCCTGTCTCACGTTCCAAAATGGTTTCAAGGGCTCTAAACATTGTTTTCTGTTTTCTGGCCACCCACTGATAATGTAGGCTCTCAATGCCTCCATAACAGGATCCTCAATCGAAGCCTGAGTGAATTTGTTCCTAAAAGATGTGAGTGGCAAAATGCCAGTTGTTACTGCGCAGATTTGATCATTATCACGACTGCTGTATTCTGAACTGACCGGACAGCACTCATTTAGAAAAGCTCTACTTAGTGTGTCAGCAATGTGCATTTGGCTGCCTGGCTTGTGAACCAGGCTATAGTCATAAAGCTGGGTTCTAAGTCTCATTCTCTGGAGCCTTGGTGTGAGATTATTCAAACCTTTTTTGTGAATACCTAACAAAGGCAAGTGGTCTGTCTCAACTGAGATTTTCTGTCCATATATATACTGATGGAACCGTGTGAGACCGAACTGAATTGCCAAAAACTCCTTTTCTATTTGTGCGTATGACTTTTGTGCTCTGTTTAGACTGCAGCTTGCAAACTCTACCAACTGCCCATCTTGGAGCAGGGTTGCCCCCATGCCATTCTGTGAGCTATCTACACTAAGTGTAACTGGTGTTTTGGGATCAAATATTTTTAGCAACTGTTCACTGCTGAGTAATGATTTTAGTAGGCTAAGTGATGCATCGTGCTTGTCTTCCCAAACCCAACGTGTCTCCTTTTTGGTCAGCTCTCTAAGCGGTGCAGTGATTTCAGCAAGATTGGGACAGAATTTACCTAAGTAAGTGGCCATTCCTAACAGTCTGCGCAGGTCTTCCAAGTTCTCAGGCTTTGGCATGTTAGTGATCGCTTTAATTTTTGCTGGATCTGGTTTGATTACCCCTTGCCCTATGATATGTCCTAGATATTTGAGCTCACGTTGCTCAAAGTTGCATTTAGTCAAGTTCAGTCTAAGATTTACTAACCTACATCGAGCCAAAACCTTCCCCAAAATTTCATCATGTTCTTCCTTTGTGGGTGCATGTACTAACAAATCATCCACAAAAGTTTCAACTCCTTCGATATCCGCAAATATTTCGCTCACCGTTCGGTGAAAAACCTCTGGAGCAGAGCTTATACCGTAAGGCAACCTCAGGAAACGGTAACGACCAAAAGGTGTTGCAAAAGTGGTCAGCAAGCTACTCGCTTCATCTAGCTCAAGCTGTAAAAATCCCTGCGTTGC
The DNA here is from genome assembly GCA_935421135.1 of Bugulina stolonifera. Classification (NCBI taxonomy): domain Eukaryota; kingdom Metazoa; phylum Bryozoa; class Gymnolaemata; order Cheilostomatida; family Bugulidae; genus Bugulina; species Bugulina stolonifera. Next base: position 13,224,650 of record OW285193.1, on the reverse strand, counting down.
ATCTAATGAGGAGAACACTTTTGAACCTGACAATTTAGAGAAAATTTCTGTTGCGGTGGGTAGAGCGAAATGTTCCCGTCTGACACATCGGTTCAGCTCGGTGGGGTCAAGGCAGACACGCAGCGAACCGTCTGGCTTCAAAACGTTCACAATTGGATGTACCCAATCTGTTGGAATTTTGACCTTGGCTATGGTGCTTTTGGATTCCATAATATCTAATGTGCTCTTTAGTTTTTCTCTAAGTCTGAAGGGTACCCTTCTAGGGCTTTGTACTACTGGTTTGCTACCCTCTTTTAGTCTTAAAGCATGCTTACAAGGTAGTTTACCTAGCCCCTCAAAAACATCTTTATAGTCAGAAACAACAGTGTTATTACTCAAGGTGCTGCATATAGTTTCTACTAAACCTACAGACATACAGCTAGGTAACCCTAACAGACTAGTATCTCCATGCTCTACTATAACAAAATCATGCACAGAAAATCTTTGTCTCAACTCTAGCATAAGTGAAGTCTTTCCTACCACCTTTAGCGGATGGCCACCAAAAGATAACAGTGTCTGATTATGTTTACGAATCGCAGCGTTAGACAAGATCAAACTGTCAAAAACTGATTTAGGCATAACATTACAACTAGCGCCAGTGTCCACTTTCAGTTTTATGTTCTGGCTTTCACATTTAGCATTGACATAGCATACTTTATTGCTAGGAGACTGACCGTTGATGGCTTGGGCGAAATCTACTTCTTCTGTAGTTACCTTGTCCGTCTTGTTCGTAGTTGTCTTTCCTTGTGATGATGATTGGCATACTTTCCCAAAGTGTCCTTTCTTGTTGCAAATGTTGCAGAATTTGGTGTAGGCTGGACATTTCCTGGGCAAGTGAGAACCTCCACAGTATTTACAATTAGTAACTGGCTTTGCTTGTTGTTGTCGAGGGTTTGTTTGAGTTCCAATTTTGTCCCTACTCACGGCGTGGACTGTAGCAGTAGGCTCCGGGTTGGCTGCTATCCTATTCATGTCTTCCATATATTGCCTTGTCGCTTCAAACCTCTGGCACACCTCAATGCATTTGTCTAGAGTTAAAGCGTCAGCTACATTAAATAACTCCTCTCGGACGGCTGATGACTGAATGCCAAAGACTATTCTATCTCTCAGTGCTTTGTCCTTCTCACCTGCGTGGAAATTGCAAGTTGTGATTAAGTTTCTCAGCGATGAAAGGAATTTGTCAAATGGCTCGTTGCTGAGTTGTACACGGCTGTAAAATTTGTACCGCTCAAACTCCTCTTTCACTTTTGGAGAGAAGTACTTTTTAAAAGCAGCTTTGACAGGGCCAATTTTCTTCCTGTCTGTCCCCGACAACTCGAAAGTTCTGAATAGCTCCTGTCCTTGTGCTCCTAATATTGTAAGGAGAGTAGCAACCTGCACCGCCTCACTCTTAGCATCCTTCTCTGTCGCCATCATGTAAAAGTCAAATTGTTCAACCCAGGCAGTCCAATCTCTGCTAGTCTCACTGGGATTCTGAGCAGCATAATTATTAAGAAAGTTAGCTGGCGGCTTCAAGGATCCACTGTCGGCCATGTCTGTAGTCAGTTGATGCAGTTATACTGAATTGCGAAGCGTAAGTTCTTCTGACACCATGTTAAGATATATGTATATAACGAGTTGTTGTATGAAGTAGCTTATACTTATTATGTCTAGCTAGCACTGGCTCTCATAGTGAACTGACAAGTCATCATAATACATGTACAAACAACATCTAATGCAGTGTTGTTACAACCAAGCAGCATACCAATGTGGTTCCCCACCAGACCACAACATGTGAGTAGACCGTGGGAACAACCAACACTATAACAAACAGCCAGCGGCTAAACTGTAGTTTGCAACCTGCTGTCTGTTGTAAAGTTAATTTATCTCTCTGCTAATAGAGACCTCTATCACAGATTATGTATCATTGACATTGCTTTGCACGGTATATACATGTATTATATCCTGATTCGAAAAAACAAACAGAAAACTGGTTGAGTCGATTACATGCTTTTAAATCACCGTAAACAGTTTATAAAACATTCTAGCAGTTTCAGACCTAGCAAATAATATAGGCTCGTTTGTGAAAATTCCAAAATGATTTCACTTTGTTATATTCTATGTGTGTTATAGCCTTTGGATCAGTATAAACGCAAGTGGATGAAGGAGTTCCCAGGAAAAGTCCATGGGTAAGCTATGTCAACCATTACTCATCTACATGTATAGAGCAGTTTGTCCTGAGATTTCTGCTGTTAATAAGATATGATATAAATATCTGGAGATTGATTAGGCTGCCTGACTATGCTTGCTGATCATACTGCTATAACAGCATTTGGTGACGAGAATGCAGCTTTCAATACAGAATGGAAATGTAGGCTTATATTTTCTTTAGGGTGTTTCAAGGAAGGCAACCTGTTTTACAAGTATCTGATGTGGAATTTGTCAAAGAGGTGACAATTAAAGAGTTCACGTCATTTACCAACAGAAGAGTGCGGAATGAGGATAGCATCGGTTCTAATAACATTGCCACGATCAGAGATGACCATTGGAAGCACGTGAGAACTTTAATCAGCCCCACATTTACATCGGGTAAACTAAAACAGGTACACAAGCTATAACTATAAGTCAAAATAATTTGTGTCTTTCCACCTAAATTTCAGTTACAGGCCATCTTGCTCAACAATTTCCTGGCACACTTCTTTATTTCTGTGCAAGAAAAGACCTGGGTGTGCCAATGAGTTAGGGATGATTTCCCCCAACAAAGCAATATCCCAGATTAATTGCTCTTTCGGCCTAGACAGAGCAGCTATCTTGGTATTTTTATTTGCGACCCAAGCCAGTCCAAAAGGTCGCGAAGACACTAAAATGTGATATTTGAATTTTAGGCTAGAATGGACAATTATTTAGCTCAATGCTGTTCTCACTGTGTACTAATAGATAATAGTATGTAGCTTGTAGTAGTTTTTAAATTATGTATGTAGCATAGCAGATTAGGAGTAGTAGTATAACTACATCTATGTGTCTCGTTTTAGATGTACCCAGTTATAAACCAGTGTGCCAAAAAGCTTGTGAAACACCTGGAATCCAAATCCTCTGTACCGATAGCAATCAAAGAGTAAGTCATACACTTTGTCTACATTATACTAGCATAGTTGACAGCCTCAGAGTGACTCACATTTTGCTATTTGTCACTCGATCGTATTCTAAAATTTTACACAATGCTGCTAAAATACAAATCCTATCTGCATCTATCAGCGGGTATTACCTATAAGGAGAGAAATAGTGCTGCACTATTACTTTTCATGGAACCCAGGCTAAAGTGTACTGCTGAATTTCATTTCATTTGTACATACATCAACTTCCTCTTCGTTACTGTGTAAAAGTGTTCTAAAAGACACCAATATCAATATATTTAGACCGGCAGGCCTGCAATGTCTATTTCATATAGATCTACAGATTGGCATCATCAATACGGCCAGTGGAATCGGTATAAGCAATGCATGTCTTACATAATTATATTTTCTCAAAATTGTAGACCTAAATATTCAAGTTTTCCTTTTAGTTACACGTCTGGATACACAATGAGTGTGATAGCAAGTACAGCATTTGGTCTGGATATAGATGCTCAATCCACCACAGACCATCCTTTTATCTATCACGCTAAACCCTTCTTTGGGCTTCCCAAAGATGAGAGAGCCATAACCAAATTTAAATCATTTCTGACCGTGATGGGAATTTGTAAGTGGTAATAATACATCGGCTACATCTATGCGTATGTTTAAATAATGCATTTGTATTTTCTCTGACGATTTGTTTTCTACCTATTCAATTGTGCTACATACATGTACATGCAATAATATTATAGTACCACGAATGTCCTAGGCCATGTCTTACTACAGTAACTATATACAATGTGGACCATCACATGCCTGCATTCCTATATAATATATTAGTCCGGCTTTTATTTTACAGTTTTTCTACCTCATTGGCTAAAAAAATGTATGGGGGTGTTTATTGACATGTCATTCCTTGGGACTGAGACTATGGATTATTTTAATGGATTGTTTACCAGAGTACTAGATGACACTAAAGAACAGGTTGAGGTGGGTGGTCGAATTAATTTGAACCTGAGTCTATGCATTTTCATGTGTATAATAGTAGGTTCAAAGATTTCTATCTCAATAAGCTTTGGTCCATACAGTCATGCATTCTTGTAGCAAGAATGTCATATAAGTCATTGGCTATATTTTGGAGTTTTCCACTCCCAATTTCTATACAAAAACAGTATGACCACAGCGTTGCTGTAAAAAGTTTCTTTGTTAGCACAGTCTGATGAACCTGAAACTTTGCGATTTAGAAAATTTAAAATGTTTCAATTTGAAAACAAATCAGGAGAGAATCGTTTTAAACTACTACCAATAGTTCATGATGATATACAGGTTGTGTATGTTGTATCTATATTTTACCATTTCACTCCACATTTATCTGTAGTGCTCTGCTACTCAGCTCAATTTTTGTAATCATGTGATAGTAGACCTGTACCACCGATGAACATGTACGTTATCTGTTCGTTTAACAGGGTGGAAACAATTTCATTACCATGTGTTCCGACAAGATGGTTGACCTTGACACGGCAGATCCAGAGACGGTTAAAGTTACCGATGGAAGGAAATGGTCTACTGAAGGTAATAATTGAAATGTATATATTTGTGCTACTGTACTTTTGAATCATGCACAACAGGCGTACAGATATGGAGCTTGTAGGACTCTGAATTCCACATATATGGTTTTGATTCCATATATCCATTATCTTTACAAAACAACTAAAATAATCAAATTTTCTATATTTCAGGGCTGACTAGGAAGGATATCCTAGCAAACGCTGCAATCTTTCTTTCTGCTGGTTACGAGACGACAGCCACAACTCTTCAGTTTTTCTTCTACTTGATGAGTTTGAATCCAGAGATGCAGGAGAAGGTAACTACTAGATATGATGTGATCTGTTGTTCTTACACGGCACTCTCCTTTTTACATGCACTTATGATGTAACAGACTGTAGGTTCTAGAGTCCAAACCATATCGTTATTATACTCTAAACCAGTAACAAGTCTGGAAATGTCTGTAGCTTTACACTGCTATCACTGAAGTGGTAGATGAACATGGTGACTGTAGTTATGAAGATCTTAAGAAACTGGAGTACCTTGATTGGTGTGTCAGTGAGTCTCTCAGAATGTTTCCACCTGCTACAAGGTACTTGTACTGCTTTTTCCCATACTTGATTACCAGTTGCAGATTTTCCAATAATACCATGCATTGGCCTCCCATACCATTGCCATGACAATCTCATGCCCAGTTCTAAACCAAATGCTTTGTATTGTATTGACACTTTGTATAATATTGTATGTGCAGGTTTACCTTGCCTTGGCATCATGCACGGCAAGAAATACAGTTATAAACTATGTTATGCAATAATTTTATTAACTTTTCTTACTGTTAATTTTGATGCAAAATGACAAAGCAAGCTAGAGGCACAAATTAATGGTTTTTATAAAATAGAAAAGTAATAAAAAAGTTACAAATTACAAATATCTAACGTACGTTGTAGATCTGTATTATTTTCCTTCTAGGCTGGAGAGACAAGCAAATGCAGATGTCACCGTTAAAGGAATAAATATTCCCAAAGAAATGATTGTAGAAGTTAAAGTTTATGCTATGCATTATGACCCAGATTACTGGGTTGACCCAGAAACTTTCAACCCTGACAGGTGAAAATATGAGCTTTTACTGAGTATATAATAAAACTATGATTTTTGGCTCCATTTTCCCTTTGTTCCATAATTTTACTAGCTTGTGACTAACTATGTTCACAGAGTTTCATATCCTTTTCACAGATTTGCTGCAGAGAACAAGACTGACATACAGCAGTATGCATATGCACCGTTTGGCGCTGGAAACAGAAAATGTATTGCAATGAGAATGGCCTTGCTAGAAACCAAAGTTGCAATTGCAAAGGTTTTGACGGTCTTCAGATTTGAGAAATGTGCTAAAACACCAGAATTGGTAAGTTTACAATTAGACATGTGGAACAAAAAAAGACTTGAACTATAGGCTAACAAATATTGCAATGGTAGTGAAGGCTTTATCTTGCTAAGGTAAATTGATAACAACCAATTGATAATTCGGTGAGGTGGTTCACATTTACAACGGTAACATTGTGTTTCCTAGAAACTTCTATTCTTTTGATTTATCCATAATTTCCCAGTTAACTTTACAGAATAAAAACGGTTCAACCTATATTATACAGTATGCATGTACATTGTACATATTATACAGTATGCATGTACATTGTATATATTATACAGTATACATGTACATTGTATATATTATACAGTATGCATGTACATTGTATATATTATACAGTATGCATGTACATTGTATATATTATACAGTATGCATGTACATTGTATATGTTATACAGTATGCATGTACATTGTATATATTATACAGTATGCATGTACATTGTATATATTATACAGTATGCATGTACATTGTATATATTATACAGTATGCATGTACATTGTATATATTATACAGTATACATGTACATTGTATATGTTATACAGTATGCATGTACATTGTATATATTATACAGTATACATGTACATTGTATATATTATACAGTATGCATGTACATTGTATATATTATACAGTATGCATGTACATTGTATATATTATACAGTATGCATGTACATTGTATATATTATACAGTATGCATGTACATTGTATATATTATACAGTATACATGTACATTGTATATATTATACAGTATGCATGTACATTGTATATATTATACAGTATGCATGTACATTGTATATATTATACAGTATGCATGTACATTGTATATATTATACAGTATGCATGTACATTGTATATATTATACAGTATGCATGTACATTGTATATATTATAGTTTAGTTTTCGTTATTTTATAGAAAGACCTTATGTACAAACCAGTGCTGGGGACTTTGCAAGTTGAGAAGCCACTGATGGTGTCTGTTGTACCAAGATAACAAAGTCGACTAGGTGAAACCAATGAGTAATAATTATTAATTTATAGCTAATACACTTGTAATAGCTGATATTTTATAAGGAAGCCAAGCCTGTGTCTGTGTCTGTCCTTGGCTGCTCACAAGCAAGCTAACTAACACAAGTTACAATAATCCATTCAATGATGATGGCTAGTTAGTTTATTTCTATCAATACTGCTATAAATCAATAGATGTACATGTATGCGTTGCAACTGTAATTTAAACTTTTGTTTGGTGTCTTCTCCATAAACTGGAATGGTATGAAAACAGTATGGCATAATATTGTTTAAAGATATTATGCAAGTACAGTATTTATAACCTGCAGCAAATATTTAACTACAACATAATAAGAATAAAATACCAGAGGTTGCTGTAAACTATGAATAGATCAGAAAACTAAACAATTCCAAGATACAGTTTTGCACGTGTATATTATCTTTATATTGAATAATAAGATTGTATTATGTAGTCCTGTTTATCTGAGGTGGGACTAACCAGTTCTGACACACTTATGTCCTTGGTCATAGAAAATACTACAAGCGCAATTATTTTATCTTTAATATAAAGCCAATTCTTCAAAATTGCTATGGTGATAAAAACAAAGATGACAACTCCAACTTTTGGTGCCAAAGAATTGCAGATAAGGTAAAGATACAATCCAAATATTATTTCATAAGCCATCAACAGTCTGCTGTGATCTGTCCTGTCTGTTTGTTATAATTAGAGCAATCATAAGCTAATGATCATATAACAATTATTTTCGAGTAGAAAGTTATGGTAGTACTACAGGCTGTAGGAAATAAGATAGTCTTGTAGACTCAGGGCAGATAGAACACAGGCTTTCTTTGCCACTATGCATACTTAAACATACTTGCCAAGGAGCAAGAACAAAAATCAGACCAATTCTGGTCTCCTCTGCTCAGAATCACAGGACAAGTACCACAATCCCTGAGTATAGTCTGAGTGTATATTATTTGAATAAAAGTAATCTCTGAACGTATGAAATAATTATCCATTTTCATACTACAGTATTTATTGGCTTTCAAAATATTCTACTCAATGGAAATGACTTATTCTAAGTTGTTGTTGTGCTATCAGGTCTGGTAACATTTTTACCACAGCAAAAAATCAGGATGGCTGGAAAATTAGTAGGGACAGAAACAAAATGGGGGGGGGGTCTCTGACAAAATTTGAACACTTGGGAATTATGCGCTCGCTCGAAGTGTTGTATTCTGTAAACCAATCAACTTGAGCCAATCATAGAGCCCTACTTCCAAGTTGTCAATCAATGATAAATTTTCATGCAATGATATTACTTTCTAAGTAATATTATGATTGATTATTGCATAACAAATATTATATGATTGTGTTGGGATTAGTAGTAGTAGTACATGTAGTTGACTACCTGCATAAAAATACATTGGAATTCACTAGTCTATGCTTCTAGTTCAAACAGATATCTAATCTATATCATGAGGTGTTGTTGTATATCATTATACTTCAATAAACTAGAGAGGACTTTAATACTAGTACCCTGAGTGGAGTAGTACACAGCTGACTGCACAAGCAACCACACTGATAACTACATTACTAGTTAGATCTGACTGACTGAGGATGCTAGTTCTTGGTTTAGACATACCTCTGTGGGTGGCATTGGTCAGCATTACTGCCATTCTGCTGTATTGGTAAGTGCCATAGTAACATGTACCACAGGACAGTCATACGTAGGTGTAACTCTAGGTAGAATCAGCCTGGAGTGGTCACTGGTCAGTGGTCAGATAGAAGAGTGAGCTGGTCCTGTGTATCAATTGGGTGTCACATTGGTCTGTGCTATGCTGTGCTATGAGAGGTTGTTTTCTCCTGCAGAGAATAAAATTTGTTGTAGGAAATACTATGCTATAGGATTACTACTATGCAGGTACATGTACATAATATTAGAAGTGGTAAGTTTAGTGGAAATCAGCCAGAACCTACTGGTTCTATAGTAACATAAGATGTAGGGGTTTCTCTGCTTGAATTTAAATGCTCTGAAATTCAGACAAAAGGTAATTATTCTATATTGTTTCCAGGCATGGCACATCTACATATGATGCATTCAAGAAGATGGGAGTACCATATATACCTGTCTACATACCTTACCTTGGAAATATGCCACAGCTTGTAACAACTGTGGGTATAAGTAGTACTAAACCTGTTATACAGCTGTGCATCATTTTTTACTTGTTACCATTCTTGCCTGCCAACCCAAAGGTATAATTTCTTACTAAAATTATCTCAAGTTAAACTGTAGTTTGTAACCTGCTGTGTGTTCTAAAGTTAATTTATCTCCCCGCTAATAGAGACCTCTACCACAGATTATGTATCATCAACATTGCTTTGCACGGTATATACATGTACATGTGTTATATCCTGATTCGAAGAAACAAACAGAAAACTGGTTGAGTCGGTTGCATGCTTTTGAATCACCGTAAACAGTTTATAGAACATTCTAGCCGTTTCAGACCTAGCAAATAATGTAGGCTCCATCTACGTGTGTTACAGCCTTTGGATCAGTATGAACACAAGTGGATGAAGAAATTCCCAGGAAAAATTCATGGGTAGGCTATGCCAACCATTACTCATCTAGAGCAGTTTGTCCTGAGATTTCTGCTGTTAATAAGATATGATATGAACAGCGGTAGATCCATCACTTTATACTTGCTGATACCAATGCGATAATAGCAGTTGGTAACTACTGTAGAATACAGTTTTCAATACAGAATGAAAATGTAGGCCTATATTTTCTTCAGGGTGTTTCAAGGAAGGCAACCTGTTTTACAAGTATCTGATGCGGAATTTGTGAAAGAGGTAACAATTAAAGAGTTCACGTCATTTGCCAACAGAAGAGTGCTGGTAAATGAAGATAGCATCGCTTCTAATCACATAGCGACGACTAGAGATGACCATTGGAAGCACGTGAGAACTTTAATCAGCCCCACATTTACATCGGGTAAACTAAAACAGGTACACAAGCTATAACTATAAGTCAAAATAATTTGTGTCTTCACGACCTACATGTAAGTTGTAGTAGTATAATCACCTAAGTGTCTCATTTTAGATGTACCCAGTTATAAACGAGTGTGCCAAAAAGTTTGTGAAACACCTGGAATCCAAGTGCTCTGTACCGATAGCAATCAAAGAGTAAGTCATACTCATACACTTTGTCTACATTATACTAGCACAGCTGACAGCCTCAGAGCTGCTCACATTTTGCTATTATTGTCACTCGATCGCATTCTGCCAAAATACAAATTTTATCCGCATCTACCAGTCGTAGGTTACCTATAAGGAGGTACGTAGTGCTGCACTATTACTTTTTATGGAACCCAGGCTAAAGTGTGCTGGTGATGAATACTGGTGATCTCCATTGCATTTGTACATGCATCAATTTCTTGTTTGTTACCCGCGTAAAAATGTTTTAGAAAATACCAATATATTTAGACCTGCAGGTAAACTGGTGTGGTCCTGCAGTGTTCATCTCTAGCTATAGACCTACAAATTGGCATCATCAATACGGCCAGTGGAATCGGTACAAGCTATCCTTGCCTTACATAATTATATTTTCTCAAATTGGTAAACCTAAATATTCAAGTTTTCCTTTTAGTTACACGTCTGGATACACAATGAGTGTGATAGCAAGTACAGCATTTGGTCTGGATATAGATGCTCAATCCACCACAGACCATCCTTTTATCTATCATGCTAAACCCTTCTTTGGAAATCCCAAAGATGAAAGAGCCATAACGAAATTTAAATCATTTCTGACCGTGATGGGAGTTTGTAAGTCCCAATACTACTTCGGCTACGTGTATTTGCGTATGTTTACATACTATTATTCTCTGATAGTCTGTCTTATGCCTATTCAGTCGGGTTACATGTAAATGTGGACTATGTCATACCTCATGCCCATAGAATGGGTTTTTGGTTTTTTTCTTTTACAGTTTTTCTACCTCATTGGCTAATAAAATATATGGGGGTGTTTATTGACACGTCATTCCTTGGAACCGAGACTATGAATTATTTTAATGGACTGTTTAACAGAGTACTAGATGACACTAAAGAACAGGTTGAGGTGGGTGGTCGAGTTAATTTGAACCTGAGTCTACACATTCATGTGTATGGGAGTAGGTTCAAGGATTTCTATCTCAGTCAGATTGGTTATGTTCTGGAGTTTTCCACTCTTAACCTGTTTACAAAAACAGTATGGCCACAGCGTTGCTGTAAAAAATTTTCATGGTTAGCACAGTCTGATGAACCCAAAACTTTGCGATTTAAAAAGTTAAAAAAGCTTCACTCAATGTGAAAGCAAATCATGAGAGGAGTGTTTTTAACTGTTTCATGATGATATACAGTTGAACTATTACGAATAGTTCATGATGATATACAGTTTGTGTATGTACCTACATTGTACCATTTCACTCGACATTTATCTATAGCGCTCTGCTACTCAGCTCAATTTTTGTAATCATGTGATAGTAGACCTGTACCACCGATGAATATGTACGTTATCTGCTCGTTTAACAGGGTGGAAACAATTTCATTACCATGTGTTCCGATAAGATGGTTGACCTTGACACGGCAGATCCAGAAACGGTTAAAGTTACCGATGGAAGGAAATGGTCTACTGAAGGTAATAATTGAAATGTATATATTTGCGCAGCTGTAATTTTGAATCATGTACAGCAGGCGTACAAATATGGAGCTTGTAGGACTCAGAATTTTATATACATGTACATGTACTATACATGGTTTTGATTCCATATATCCCTTATCTTTACAAACAACTAAAATAATCAAATTTTCTATATTTCAGGGCTGACTAGGAAGGATATCCTAGCAAACGCTGCAATCTTTCTTTCTGCTGGTTACGAGACGACAGCCACAACGCTTCAGTTCTTCTTCTACTTGATGAGTTTGAATCCAGAGATCCAGGAGAAGGTAACTACTAGATATGATGTGATCTGTTGATATTACACGGCACTCTCCTTTCTACATGCACTTATGATGTAACAGACTGTAGGTTCTAGAGTCTAAACCACATTCGTTATTATACTCTAAACCAGTAACAAGTTTGGCAATCTCTGTAGCTTTACACTGCTATCACTGAAGTGGTAGATGAACATGGTGACTGTAGTTATGAAGATCTTAAGAAACTGGAGTACCTTGATTGGTGTGTCAGTGAGTCTCTCAGAATGTTTCCACCTGCTACAAGGTACTTGTGCTGCTTTTTCTCATACTTGATTACTAGTTGCAGATTTTCCAATAATACCATGCATTGACCTCCCATACCATTGCCATAGCAATCTCACGTCCAGTTCTAAACCAAATGCTTTGTATTGTATTGACACTCTGTATGATATTGTTTGTGCAGGTTTACCTTGCCTTGGCATCATGCACTGCTAGAAATACAGTTATAAACTATGTATGTGTCCATGTCATGCAATACTTTTATTAACTTTTCTTACTGTTAATTTTGATGCAAATTACAAATATCTAACGTACGTTGTAGATCTGTATTATTTTCCTTCTAGGCTGGAGAGACAAGCAAATGCAGATGTCACCGTTAAAGGAATAAATATTCCCAAAGAAATGATTGTAGAAGTTAAAGTTTATGCTATGCATTATGACCCAGATTACTGGGTTGACCCAGAAACTTTCAACCCTGACAGGTGAAAATATGAGCTTTTTCTGAGCAAGGAGTAAGAGGGGAAGGAGGCTCGTATATGAAAACCTGTATATATGTTACCAATGAGCTTCCGGTGTTTGATGTGCGCCTTGGGTACTTGGTAAAGTCAGAAGAAAAGATGATGAATATTTTTAAGAAAGGAAAATTCACCCATCAACTAAAATTGTATATAATAAAACTATGATTTTTAGCGCCATTCTCCCTTTGTACCATAATTTCACTTGCTTGTGACTAACTATGTTCACAGAGCTTCATATCCTTTTCACAGGTTTGCTCCAGAAAACAAGACTGACATACAGCAATACGCATATGCACCGTTTGGTGCTGGAAACCGAAAATGTATTGCAATGAGACTGGCCTTACTAGAAACCAAAGTCGCAATTGCAAAGGCTTTGATGGCCTTCAGATTTGAGAAATGTGCTGAAACACCAGAATTGGTAAGTTTAGGCTACAATTAGACATGTGGTACAGAAGAAGACTTGCACTATAGGCTAACAAATATTGTAATGGTAGTGAAGACTTTATCTTACTAAGGTAGATCGATAAAAACCAATTGATAATTCGGTGAGGTGGTTCACATTTACAATTGTAATATTTTGCTTCCTAGAAATTTCTACTTTTAGATTTATCTATAATTTCCTAGTTGATCTTGCAGAGCAATTTATTCAATCTGTTACACAACATCTTTTTGTGTCACCAATTTCAACAAGCTATATAAGGTTTAGTTTTCGTTATTTTATAGAAAGACCTTATGTACAAACCAGTGCTGGGGACTTTGCAAGTTGAGAAGCCACTGATGGTGTCTGCAGTACCAAGATAACAAAGTCGACTAGGTGAAACCAATAAGTAATAATTATATCATATAGTAGCTGATATTTTACAAAGAAGTACAGCAGTTGTTGGAGTCAATGTGTCTCTCACAAGCAAATTACCTTTTTAGTAATAAGAATTACCATAATACATTCATTGATGATGACTCATCATATAATTATTATGATCACACAAATTCATGATTACACCAAACTAGTTATTTTATTTCTATTATTACTACTATAAATAAATAGATTTATGTGTTGTCATGGTAATTAAAACTTTTGTTTGGTTTTTGCGCCATAAACTGGAATGGTATGGCAACAGTATAGTCTAATATTGTTCAAAGTTGTTATACAAGTAAAGCACAGGATTTATAACCTGTAGAAAATAATTATTTAACCACAACATAATTAAATACAGAGTATGATCAGAATAAAATACCAGAGATTGGTATAAACTACATGTACAAATACATGTAGATCAGAAAACCAAACAATTTTTGTACATGTACATGTATATTAATGTTATATTGAATAATAAGATTATATGTAGTCTTTTTTATCTGAGGTGGTACTAGCCAGTTCTGACACACTCACGTCCTTGATCATAGAAAATACTAAAACTTGTTGGTATTTATAATGTGAAGTTTAGAAGTGCAATTATTTTATCTTCAATATAAAGCCAATTCTTCAAAATTGCTATGGTGATAAAAAACAAAGATGACAACTCCAACTTTTGGTGCCAAAGAATTGCAAATAAGTTAAAGATACAGTCCAAATATTATTTCATACGCCATCAACAGTCTGCTGTGATCTGTCTTGTCTGTTTGTTATAATTAGAGCAATCATAAGCTAATGACCATAACAAGAGAAGTTGTGCTCTCCAGCTTCTGTTTGACTAACAAATTAAGAGAGGGCAACTTCTTGTTGTAATCATTAGTTTGTATGTGCCTTTGCAAGTTGTACATAAGTCTGAGTTGTAAAAAGCCTGTGGCACAGTTGCAGTTATGAGTTGCGTTAATGTAAATATGTGATTATATAGTATATACAGCTCATATACATGTATGAAATACTATGATAATTACTTCTTTGGCTAGGCATACTGATAATTACATGACTTGTACTGTTAGACCTGGATTTTTATATTCCACAGTTCTAATGAGTTTATAACTGAATATATGGGAACCAATGCTATACTACATGTAGTTTGCCAGTTTGCCAGTACAGTGCATATTACACCGGAATTTGTATCAGTCAGCCTAAATTTTTAATTTAGATGAGTAGAACTCAGGCTAAGCAATCAAACTGTTTGCATAACTATTTCAATAGCCTGCATACCTATACACTATAAAGATACTGGTAGAGCCATATACATGTACAGGTATATGGTTTATCTGTATTACTATGATTGATTATAAGGTTCCGAAGGTGGGCCTTGATAACTTGTCAACACTGTGTCAATTCACTCTATTATAGGTTAGATATCAGTAGTGTATCAACTACCTACGAAGGTCGGAGGCTATCTCTAATATCTACAACTTTATTCACTGTGTTCTACTATAACTGAATTACTTTGGATGGTGCAACTCCTAGGTATACAGTATATCTGCACTACAAAACTAACCAATATAGTGGGAATAAACTGCAAGTGAGGATGCTAGTCCTTGGGTTCGACATACCTCTGTGGGTGGCATTAATCAGCATCGCTGCCGTTCTTCTATACTGGTAGGTACCGTCGTAGTCTGCACTTGGTGTTCTTCTTCTGCTTTTTCATCATGTAACAACTACAAAGGTGTAAACCTAACTGTAGTAGCGGCTGCAGTTGCTGCTGCAGGCTCACCTCACTATGGTTATGTGAATATATTATACATTGTTATACCTTAGGTTACTACTACGATTTTGCTTCTAAACATTTGATTAGCCATGAGCCATGATTTTAAAAAATATCAATAAATGCAATTTCTGACTCTTTTGGAATCAGACCAATTCTAACATTAGTTTGAAATAGCTTAATATAGGAATGTAAAAAAGCAACACATAGGTTCAATATTACCCTTTCGCTGGCTCCTCAAAGGTCCTGTGTTGTTACCAAATGTGGACACGCAGAATCACACTGAATTTCAGTTTCACCATGATTTACAATCATGCAACTGACCTTTAAAGTTTCACACGACAGCAAAGGGGTTAAAAAGGATTTTTAGTCTCATCTGATGAAGAAGATAATTAAATTTAGAGAGGAGAAATTCCTTTATTTATAAGCAGCAGAGCACCCATCAAATGAGTATGAACCTACAATCTTACATCTTGGTTGGGCTACTTTATGGGTTGTATCAAAGCTTTCTTAGCTACGTTATGTAAGTTATATTATTTTTTCTGCTTATCAGGCATGGCACATCTACATATGGTGCATTTAAGAAGATGGGTGTTCCACACTTACCAGTCTACATACCTTATGTTGGTAATATGGGACTAATATTTTCTTCTGTAAGTATATGACTTCCATTAGAAGCAAAACCAATGTGGAAATTGTTGAGCCTTACTTACTGATTTGCAAATGGGAGTTTGGAACATGGTGCAATGATGACGAACCCATTTAATGTAAAATAAAGTTGTCCTCTTTGTTAAAAAATAGAGAGGAGAACTTTTAATTGTTATAGACGCCTTATTTATACTCTTGAGATCAGTGTGTTGGGTTGCACAAATTACTTCTTCAAAGGCTCCTAAATGAGTAGGTATCCATGTTTTATATTCACACAGACATTTATGAAAGATAATATGGTGGAGATGATATTATTTGTGGAACAAAACTATATCACTGTAGTAACTAATGGTACAGGTACCTGTTTGTAGTATGCTGCATGTGTTGTACAGTGTATATTTCAAAATTAATCTATACTAAATATATTATATTCCAGCCACTGGTTGAAATAGACCAGGAAGCAATAAAAAAGTTTGGGAAAGTCTTTGGGTAAGTTGAGGTGATGGAGAAAAATTGCTAATTTGGTTATTTAGTAAAATAATCTAGCAAGGTATTTTGTATCTCTACAATATTAGGTATAGCTAGAGCTCCAATTCTCAAATATTATTATTGAAAATTTAGTGGGACGCCGCTTAATTGTGCTACAAGACCTAGCAAATTGACGGAGAAATTGCTCTACCCACTAAGTACTAATAGATAAAAATGTGTAAGTTATTGAAAGCAGTCTCAGCGGTAAAGAATAACAGAAGCTTGGAACTTCCTATTGCTCATGAATCATCTTATTTTAGTTTTTGCATTGGCCCTCTCTCCCCTCTTCTCCTGGCTTTTTCCTTGAGGGCTACACTCTGTAATACTTTTCCAGTTTGTTTCATGGAAAACAGCCCATGTTACAAGTAGCTGATGCAGAGCTCGCAAAAGAATTCACAATCAGAGAATTTTCAACATTTATGAACCGAAGAGATCTGGTGAGTGAAGACACAGCTGCTGGTAATCACATCGGCGCCATCAGAGACGACCATTGGAAGCACATCAGATCTGTGCTAACACCTACGTTTACATCTGGTAAACTAAAACAGGTACAGACGTGCATGCATAATTATAGGAATGTGTCAAAAGGGAGATTCTTTCTATGTTTTGGTATAGTTCTAAATATAATATAGTACATGAATATTGTGTGTTCGATAAAGTCTTGTGTGTTTATACAACATGTAAGCCAATTAATAGCAATTATTAGGCACACATGCATATTGATGAGCAACTATATTGTCATTTGTGCCCAAAAGAGTCAATTTTAGAATTTAGCCTTTGGCCCCTTAAAACTTGAAGTTTTTGGCTAAGAGATGATTATTTTGTTCTGATTTTTTTAACCTCATATTCAATCAGTTTTCTTAAAAAGATAAGAGATCATTTTTCAATTTTTTCCTAAATAATTATTTACTTAAAAGTACAGTAATCCCCTACACACAGGTCAAGCAGCAATCATATTCTGTACTTTTATTCAGATGTATCCAGTGATCAACTCGACTGCGGATAGATTTGTAAAGCACCTGGACTCTACATCAGCCAAACCTATTGTAATCAAAGAGTATGTAGATCTATTTTATTTGTACTTAAGTTAATGCATACAATGTCTAGAGCCGTATGGCTATGTATTACGTTAGACTCGTACAATGGCTTTATATCAATCAGGGACTCAATTTCACATTCTTGAAAATACCCATTTCTGGAGTAAAGGTGCCATAGAGGCCACGGGTTCAAACCCCAGTCAGGGATGGGCTATTTTCACATATATGTGGAACTGAGTCCCTGAATGCCCAGAAATAAATTCCTTGCGGCAAAAAAATGTTACATATACCAAGTTGTGTAAAAATACCAATAGCTTAACTTGTACAAGGCAGTACTTTATGGATGTGAAATTGAGTCCCTGACTGGTTAAATGACAAATTCAAAAATCTTTGCCTGAACTAAAAAGCTGTATTATACTCCATGTATACACATGTAGTGGGTTACTCTCGCACACACTATTCCATTCAGTTGAGCCACTAATATTTGCAGATATTTGCCTCAGTATGGCAGGGTGTCTAACATCTGGTATTGGAGTTTTAAAGGGTCTTTCAAATTTTACTCGACCCAAGCATCAGTTTAGTATAGTTTAGAAATATTTTACAGCGAACCCTAATTTATCATTTGACATATTGGAAAGGTTGATCAACTTACCGTGTCTATCAGAAAGTTCTATTTAGTAAAATTTTTGGCATAATATATAATATTGCATTGTAACATGGTAGCCAACACATTTTAATAGATAATGTTACTTTACTACCCTTGTTTTAGTTACACGTCTGGTTATACCATGGAGGTGATAGCAAGTACAGCTTTTGGTCTGGATATAGATGCGCAATCTACCACAGACCACCCGTTTATTTACCACTCCAAAGGCTTCTTTGGTATACCTAAGGACTATAAGCTTATAACCAAGATAAAACTATTTGTCTCCTTACTTGTGGTTTGTACGTACCGTATGTTTGTTTATTCACTTAATAAACAAATTTAGCTTATGGTTTTCCTTTTACCTAATTCATTTAATTCAGTTCAAAACTTTAGAAACTGCAAATACTAAAGAACTGCTTCATAGTAAAAGCCCAGTAGTTTTGGGTTACGCATAAGTATTATTATTCATTTTTAGTTTTTGTACCCAGGAAGGTAAAGGACATCCTTGGACTAATTTTTGACATGTCTTTCATTGGACATGAGACAATAGTGTAATGGTTTCTGTGATTTGGTGCGGTCGTCCTTGGACGACTATCGACCCAGAAATGAAGTGCCTATGAGTGGTAATAGGACTTCGCATTACATGAAAGATCGAGCGGTCTCAGTAGCCCAAATACTACCAAAGACGACCCATCTGATCTCAAGTCCGACCTTCAGACTATACAGTGAAAGAGAGTAGTTCAACCTAGTAGGCGGTTCGCAAAGCGAATGACCTAGTAAAAGGAAGAGAAAGTCCCTGTATCAAGTATAGATGTGTCTTTATTGAAAGCCAAGTGTAGACTGAGACAATGAACAGTAAAACAGTGCCCTTTATATAGTATAAGGACTTCCGGCCGACGTGACGTCGGGAAAAGACGACGTGTGGTCGTCCGGAAGTTGCGCAACAAGATGGCCGCCGGAAGCCCGACGGCCGACCCAAAATAGGTCGGGTTCTACAAAAGTTGCTTATAATGGTCCAATTCATGTACAAAATGAATATCAATGGATTCTGAGAGGTCGGGCCTCTGTACATGGGTATAAAAGGCATAAAAAGGACTTAGTGACATTCATGTGACTATGTACAACAACATATAGTAAGATACATGAATAAGGAATGAGCATAAACACATGGAGACATGTATATAGACGGTAATTAAGTACTTTGAACATGCAATGCAGTTAAAGGTAAGTATACGAGCACTAATTGTGAGAATGTTAGTGTCAGGTGAGTAGTATAGTAGGAGCATTTGGTTCCCATTTTGTGTGTATTTTTCCTATTGACTCTAGATTTTAGTGACTGCTCTAACCCTGCTCTAAGTTAGAGCAGTTAGAGCAGTTGGTAGCTGCTCTAACTTAGAGCTGTTGGTAGCTGTTTAAAGTGCATTATTGTGTGTTTGAACTCGGGTTAATCAGTTTGCAGTATTTGTCTTCATGTAGTTGAGCCACGATTGCTCAATGATGCTGCATGTGTAAGATTGAGCTTGAATGAAACCTTCAAATTCTATAGTAATGGATATGTACAAGGTGATGGAGGTTTTGAAGCTTTCATAAACACAATGAATAACAGTAAACTAACAATATTAATACTATACATTGCTACAGTTTGAAATAGTTAAGTACGACTATATGTACATAATTACTGTAAGTATATAGTTTACCATTAATTTTGATATTATAATTTGGATAATTAATGAAGCTAAACAATAACAATATTCTCCTCTTGGTTGCAAGTCTGACTAGACTTCAGTATTATTAACACCTGTACTATGTGAAAAATTATATCGTGTCATATAATTTTATGCATTGTGAGTAGTATAGTCAGTGCAGATCTGCACAGACACCCGGTCATTTCCGCGTCTTATTAGCCCTAGATCCAAAAACTCCCCGGGCGGACGACCACCCCACCCGTCCTCTCGCCCCCTCCTCTCCCCTAAACCTCACTCTATGTGCAAAGCCCTAGAACCTACCCCCCGATCGCGGGTGGGGTTTCAAAAACCTCATCGGCTGTTCCGTAGAACCCAGTCTAAAGAGCAAACCCCTCGCCCGGTCCCACGGCTCGGGCGAGGGGGCGCGCGCGTACGCGCGCGCGCCCCCCGCCCCGCGAACCCCACCCGTCCTCCCTCCACCCGTCCCCGCCCCTCCCCACCCCTCCCCACCCCAAACCCCTCCGCCTCGCCCTCCGCCTCGCTGCGGTTCTCGTTCGCGAGTCCAGCCGTGGCCCCACGCCGCCGTCCCCCCGCCCGTCCCCCGCCCCTCCCCCGCTCTCCCGCCCCAACGACCCGTCGCTACCCTCGCGGGCGGACCGTCGGCTAGAGTAGGGTGAAGCGAAGGAAAATACGGGTTAGAGTAATGGTGTGTGATGTATTCTAGATGATATACGACCATGAAAAATATGAGTCAGGGTAATGATACGCGAGTTTGTTTTAATTTTCAATACGTTTGAGAGTAATAATATAAAACTAAGTGATAAAAAACCTGATACACGACTATGAAAAATATGAGTAAGGGTAATGATACACGAGTTTGTTTTGATTTTCAATACGTTTGAGAGTAATAATATAAAACTAAGTGATAAAAAACTTGATACACAACTATGAAAAATATGAGTAAGGGTAATGATACGCGAGTTTGTTTTAATTTTCAATACGTTTGAGAGTAATAATATAAAATCAATCGATAAAAACCGATATACGACTATGAAGAATATGAGTAAGGCTAACGATATACGAGTTTGAGAGTAATAATATGAAATCAATTGATAAGTAGACACGAATGAGTGTGAATGACAAAAGTTTTTGCCTCAAAACTGTGCAGTGGCGGGGAGGAGACGCTCGCCGAGGATGGAGTCTAGAATGGCACAATCGTAGAATGTTCTCCCGCTCTTGGAAGTCTTCTGTCCCTTGTACACCATCACGGAGGGGAGGAGGTCTTTCATCGAAACTGCCAGACGTCCCGGAAGGAAGACCTCTCCCTTTCTTTCTTCGTTTCCAATCCGACACTCGTAGGCGGCAATGGAGTTGCTCGCGTTATCACCATCACCGCACCTTGGGACGTATGCGGGTCGGAGCGCGGTCACCACCAGCACAGAACCAACGGGGAATGAAGATAGCGTTTGCACTCGAAAAAATTCTTCCAACTGGGCCAAGGTCTTCTTTCTCAAGTCACCGGCCAGCTTTTTCATGGCTGCTCCTGGCAGGGAGCACACGCTCTCGATACGGTTGAATGTGTTTTGTCCTTTAGCGGTCTCCTGCTGTCCCAAGTACACCATGATCCTAGGTGGAAGAGTAAGGTCCTTTAGCTCCTCTTCTTTGACATCCGCTAGCTTGGGCATGGCGTGACGAATGTTGGTGTGAAAGCTGATGCAATGTCTCATCCCCTTGTCATCCACATAGCTTGCCCTGGCTAAGAATGCTTTTCCGAATGCCGTTTCAACCACCGAACCTCCACTCACTTCTAGCACAGTTCCTGGCTCTAGCTCTGACAACTTCACCGTCGTCTGCAGAGAGCTCCTCTTCTCCGCTCCCATGCTCCTACAATAACGAAAGTGGTGTATATAGATCCGACAAAGTGGTTAAACGGGAGAAAGATAGTACGGTAATTTATAGATATACGAACAGGGTTACTTACATTAGGGTTGCCGCCACTGCACGAGCTTTCTCCAGGCTTAGTCCCCCGCTCTTTTTCTTTCCCTTGCAAGGGGACTTGGTAGCTTTTTTTCCCTTCGTCGTCGTCTCACCACCATCCATTTCTTCCGTAGCCGTATCAGCTCCGTGGCCATCATCATCATCATCATCTGATATTACAATCACCTGGGATTTCTTCTTTTTCTTAGCACAGATTTCATCTCCTTTTGGGTTCTTCCTCTTCTTGGCTGTTGTGGTCTCGCCCCTATCCGAGGCCCGCTCCGGGGAGGACGGAGAGTCCGCCATGTTAGAAAGATCCTTTCGGGCAAGACTCCCCACTCCTATTATTTTCCCCTTCTTCCGTGCCTCTTTTAACGCATCCACCTCTTCTTTCCTCTTCTGACTGCACTCTTCTTCTTCAATAATTCCATCCATTTGTGAGTCCGTTAAGCCCGCAAATAGCTCTTCTTGGTTTTGGACTATGTTGTCAGTATCCATTGATAATGTACTATTGTAGTAGTGTAGCTGTACAGTAGTGATGTGCTGAACTTTGAATGCTGAGACTGTGATCCCACTCTCCCTTTATACAACTGCTCATTTCTTGACTCCTCCCTTTTTTTTTATCCAATCCCAATGTGACCCGATGCATCCCGATGTGAATCCGAAGCCTCCCGATGCATCCCGATGTGAATCCGAAGCTTCCCGATGCATCCCGATGTGATTCCGAAGCTTCCCGATGCATCCCGATGTGAATCCGAAGCTCCCCGATGCATCCCGATGTGATTCCGATGCTTCCCGATGCATCCCGATGTGAATCCGAAGCTTCCCGATGCATCCCGATGTGATTCCGAAGCTTCCCGATGCATCCCGATGTGAATCCGAAGCTCCCCGATGCATCCCGATGTGATTCCGATGCTTCCCGATGCATCCCGATGTGAATCCGAAGCTTCCCGATGCATCCCGATGTGAATCCGAAGCTTCCCGATGTGATTCCGATGCTTCCCGATGCATCCCGATGCATCCCGATGTGATTCCGAAACCTCCCGATGCACCCCGATGTGAATTGACACATCGGGATGCATCGGGAAGCTTCGGAATCACATCGGGATGCATCGGGAAGCATCGGGATGCATCGGGAAGCTTCGGATTCACATCGGGATGCATCGGGAGGCTTCGGATTCACATCGGGATGCATCGGGAAGCTTCGGAATCACATCGGGATGCATCGGGAAGCTTCGGATTCACATCGGGATGCATCGGGAAGCATCGGAATCACATCGGGATGCATCGGGGAGCTTCGGATTCACATCGGGATGCATCGGGAAGCTTCGGAATCACATCGGGATGCATCGGGAAGCTTCGGATTCACATCGGGAAGCTTCGGATTCACATCGGGGGGCTTCGGATTCACATCGGGGTGGTATTGCCAAGGGTGGGGAAATGGTTAGACTCCGCCCACTGAATACTACTATTTAAGGTATGAGTTTCTCACTTTAGCAGTATGAACAATCAGCCTCTAGTCAACAGAGTGAGAGTAAACAGAGACAGCTACCTACTAGTCAATGCGTGAACAGAGATGTCAACAAGTAGAACATAAGGTTAGTGTTAAATGGAGTAATTGGCAGCAATTGTGAAGTGTTTATTGTATAAAATGCTATCAAGTTAAAAAATGACTCACACCCTACTGCTATATATTTTTATAAGGAGACTAAACAGAGACACCTACCTTCTAGCCAGCACATGATCAGCAGAGATGTCAACAAGTGGAAAAGAAGGTTAGTGCTAAATGAGGTATTTGGTAGCAATTGTGGATTGTCTATTGTTTATGTAGTGTGAAGTAAAAGAATAATAACTTACACCCTACCATTTTTTTTTTTTATAGGGGGAGAGACCTCTCGTCAGCTCGAGCACACCTGTCAACTATGCGGTCTGGTTCTCAGAACAGCGTTTTCTCTAGACAGGCACACGAAGAGAATGCATGCACAGGCTCACCCGCACAAGTGCCCCGTTTGTGGCGGATGTTTTGATGGGAGGAGAAAGCTAGGTCATCACATGAGGCGATTTCATAGCGAGGGTAAGGTGGAAAAAGATGAGGGAGGTGCAGAGAAGTTTGATGATGTTTTCTGGTCTAAACCGCCAACAGCTGAAGAGGGGGATGAGATGGGGGTGCTACTAGCCCGCTATTGGAGCTCCATCAGGTCCGCAATACACTCTCGCCCCGTGGAAGATATTCTCAATGTTCGAGTGTGGAGAGGGGAAGGTGAAGACGAAGGAGATGAAGAGGTGTGGACTAAGTTGAGAGCAATGTGGAAGAGAGTGCCTTGTACTGTGAAGATTAACTGTAGCGCTGGAGTCATCCTCGAGCATAAGACCAGTGGAGAGTTGCGCTACTTTCACTCATCGAGCAACAATGCCGCATTCTTCCCCAAACCAAGACTGATCAGAACAGAGAATGAGATGAGAGAGTTTTGCGAATCTGTGCAGGAGCTTGACTTGAGAGAGAGGTCAGCACAAAGGAGACCGAATACCGCTTGGGCTTTACGTCACATTGCGAATCTGACATTCTACATCTATAAACTCCTAGAGATTGGCAAGGCGGGCGGTGTAGTGAGCAAACTCCCAGACTACATACTTAACAACCGACACGTGATAGCACTAGACGTAGACTTTTGGGCTAGAGGAGGTGCGCGTCCCTACTCAGACAACTTGTGTTTCTTTAGATGCTTGGCCATGATGTATGACTGTAACTGCGACCAAAAGAAGGGATGTCGTTGCCGTCGCCCCTCTTGCACCACAACACATCGCTTGTTTAAACAATACATGAGACAAACTAAATCTTCTTCCCCACCCTCATCAACTTTGTCAGACTTTCCCGGGGTGGACTCGAGTGATCTACTGGCCTTGGAAGATCATTTTGATGTATCTATAATAGTCTTCTGTCTAACTGATGATGGGGTAGCTCCGATAGTTTGGTCATCCGGGGCACGAAACAAAGCCCATAAACTCTTCGTCAACATGTACGAAAAACACTTCAGCTGGATAAAGAATGTTGATTCGTTTGCCAGATGTTTCACCTGCAAGGTGTGTGATAGCGCGTTTACACGCTTGTCCAGCCTACGACGACACAAGTGCTCGCCAGAAGAAGCATCGGTGTTCGTTTTCCCTGGTGGAACGTTTGGACCCCCGCCAACCATATTCACAAAACTCAAGCGAGTGGCGGGAATAGAGGTGGTGAACCCCGACCTCTTATACTACCCCTACTATATCACCTATGATATCGAATGCTTCATGCCAAAAGACAACCTACCAACTAACACCACCACGATGACTTTTAGTGCAAGACACGAACTACTGAGCATATCCGCGTGTTCTAACGTCCCGGGGTTTGAGCGAGCCAAGTGTTTTGTGAGGAGCGTCGACAGCAAGGATGGGACGAAGTGCATTCGTCAATTCGTCCAATACATAGCAAAGATTGCTGACGTGGCAGGAGATTTGTTCGGAGAAAGATTCCAGGATGTACGCGAGCGACTCTCTACCTTCCTCGCGGATCGGGCGGATAGAGAAGAGGCCTTTGCTGACGACAAGTTCTCTAACGACTCGACTTACAGGGTGAAGTCCGGTCTCTCCGGATTAGAAAGAGAATTAGAACAGCACATCTCCAGTGTTCCGGTGGTCGGCTTCAACTCGCAAAAGTATGACCTAAATATACTAAAGGGTCCTTTACTTCGCTCTCTACAAGAGGAGGAGGGAGAAGATTTTGTTTTCATCGTTAAGCGTGTTAACAGTATGTCCTGCGTGGAGAGTAGGCGTTTTAGATTCCTTGACATATGCAACTTTATCGCACCAGGCTTCAACTACTCCAAATACTTGAAGGCATTTGGCGTGTCAGAGAGTAAGGGATTCTTTCCTTACGACTGGGTAGATTCCCTGAGAAGGTTGGATCATCACGGACTCCCTCCCCGAGAGAGTTTTTTCAACTCGCTGACTCAGCAAGAATTGAGCCAGCAAGATTATCACCACTGTCAGCTCGTGTGGGAAAGAGAGAACATGGAAACGTTCAGGGATTTCCTCATCTGGTACAACAACCTCGATGTGGCCCCATTCATCGAGGCCATTGCACGTCAGAGCTCTATCTATCGACAAAAGGGTATTGATATGTTGAAATCTGCAATCTCGCTTCCAGGCTTGGCTATCAGATGGTTGTTTATGGAGGTGGAGGCCCGACCTTACGGCTACTCTCCTCCGCAAGCCGCTCTCCCGCTGCATAGGTTAATGTCTCTCCGAGGCGAACTTTGCAACTCACAACCCATATGTCTGTTCGATGAGGAGAGCAAAAGTCTGTACCACACTCTCCGTGATAACCTCGTGGGAGGGCCAAGCATCATCTTTCACAGACATCATGAAGTTGGAGTGACCTCTATTCGAGAGAAGATTTATGGCGCATCCGCAAAACCCTGTAGGTCCATTCTGGGAGTCGATGCCAACGCTCTCTACCTATACTGCATGATGGGGAATATGCCTACGGGTTATCCCAGGCGGAGGCTAGAGAGCCGAGGCTTTGCTCTGGAACCCGTTAAAAAGTTCAGCAAAGTGGCGCATGGATGGTTAGAGTTCCAATCGTGGAAGAGAGGAGAGGTCATCCTTCACCAACAGAATGGAGGAGAAATGAGGATAGGGTGTCACAACCTACCGGTGGATGGTTATAGCGAACAGAGTCGGACTGTGTACCAATTCCACGGTTGCTACTGGCACGGACACGAGTGCGAGCTAGGAGGGAATGGAAAAGGTGTCAGAAACATGACGAATGAAGAGCTCCGGGTGGATACTGCGAGGAAAGAAGATTACATCAAGGCTCTAGGCTATAAGCTCATCACCACTCGGGAGTGTGAGTGGGGAGCGCGAGTTCGTTCGGATGAAGAGGTTAGGACATTTCTCTCCGTCTTCTTTTCTTCTCTCTATCCAGAGAGGGGTTGTGTCAACCTCGATAAAATAATCAACAGTATTCGTAGTGGAGAGTACTACGGTTTAGTGGAGTGTGACATTTCCGTACCCGAAGAGCTAAAGGCGAAGTTCTCTGAGATGGCACCTATTTTCAAGAATATAAATGTGGGAAGAGAACACCTTAGCGAACACATGCGCGCTTTTGCCAATCAGAACGGATTCTTGAAGAGACCTCAGTGAATGCTCGTGGGGAGTCTTTTTGGCGAGCGAATCACACTACTCACCGATCTGGCTAGATGGTATCTAGATCAAGGTTTGATAATTACCAGGGTCTATCAGTTTGTTCACTTTATCCCACGAGCCGTCTTCAAAGACTTTGGTTCTTCGGTCTCAGACGCAAGGAGAGGGGGAGATCTGGACCCTGATCTGGCCCTCTTGGCCAGCACCAGCAAGCTCGTTGGGAATTCAGCCTACGGAAAGACCATAACAAATAAAGAGAAACATAAGACTGTCAAGTATGTAGAGACAGTAGAGGGGGCGGCCGTCAAAGTGAGGAGTAGGCACTTTTCTAGTCTCAACGAAGTCGATGAAAACTACTTTGAGATAGAGCTTCACAAGAAAAAGGTAAGTGTTGACAATCTTTCTTACTTTGACTCTTGATTTGACAAAACTTTTTCCGAGTGGAAGGGTGAACTTTCTCTCTCTCTCTCTTTCTTTCTTTTAGATTCGAATGGATGTTCCATCCGTCGTAGGATTCGTCATACTCCAGAGAGCCAAGTTGAGGATGCTAGAGTTCTACTACGACTTTATGGATAGGTGAGTAGAACTAGACTATACAAAGATTTTATCAAATCCTTTTCTATTTATTCTTCGGTGTCAGCAACCTCTAACTCGCCCGATTTATTTTCACAGATTCGTCAGCAGAGAGGACTTTGAGTACGTAGAAATGGATACGGATAGCGCTTACATGGCCCTGAGTGCTCGCAATATAGATGAGGTCATCCGAAAAGATAAAAAAGAAGAGTTCTACAGAGAGTATGGTAAATGGTTTCCCAGACCCTTCTGCGATAGTCACAAGGGAGACTTTATCACAACCAAGGTGCTCGGGCAAGAGTGGGAGATGAGGGAATGTTGTGAGAAGGTGCAGCGATACGAAACACGAACCCCTGGTCTGTTTAAGGAGGAGTTTCGGGGGGAGGGGGTCATCGCGCTCAACTCAAAAACTTACTTTTGTTGGTCCGCTGACGGCGATAGCAAGTATAGTAGCAAAGGACTAAATAAAAGAGGAAACACCCTAACCAAAGAGAAGTTCCTCTCCGTGCTCAAAACAGGGGAGTCGGTGAGAGGAGACAATCGGGGTTTTATCAGAAGAGGAAATCAAACGTATAGCTATACCCAGCTAAAGACCGGACTCACCTACTTCTACGGTAAGCGGAAGGTTGCGGAAGATGGGGTGAGTACGAGTCCTATAGAATGTTAGTACTGATTTCTCGGAGATGAGACTACTTCATTCGATAAATCGGAGAGTAAACGAACAGTGCATCATAACCCTTGTATATATATATATATATCCGTATAATTTTTTTCACATTCACTCTCTATTGTAAGGGGTCTCCGTCCTCAAAACGGAGGGTTTATCGGTTGTAGCCTTAAAACCGAGCAATAAAACACTAGCTAATACATTAAAAACCATTTACCTCTCCAAACCAAAGGGGTAGACGGTACTAGCGCAGCTTCCGCTCATACTCACCCCTTATCAGTTCACATTTCTTCTATTGTCTTCATTCGTAGGTGGGGGGTGACATCGCACGCGCACGATGCGCTCTCTCCCTATCGGAGTTTGCTACCCGGGGGAAAGTGGACGCGGTGGTCAAAGAAATTGGTGGCGAGTCAACGACATCATCGTAGAGGCGGGTCTATTTGTAGGATGATGATGATGATGATGGTGATGATGATGATGATGATGATGATGGTGATGGTGATGGTGATGATGATGATGATGATGATGATGATGATGATGATGATGATGATGGCGATGAGAAGACAAGCATCCATCTATCCCGTTTATCTATTTCTATTTCTACCCCTCCGAGCGATGATGTCGTCGGCTAACCTCCTCGCGAAGTCCACGGTTTGAAGCGCGGAAGAGCCACCGCCTTCACTTTCCCTCGCCACTCGTCACGGGGACGGGTGATTTCCCTAGGGGAGGGTCCGGGGAAAATGAGGGTTAAGACGCGAGTCTTTCATCGAAGGTCCGGGGGCGCTCGAACGGAGGAGCGCGCGAGTGCGGTGTCACCCCAACCAGTTCAGTCTCAACAGTCCCCGGCGAAGAAATCATCCGGAAGCACCATCACCACTCGGTAAGTTTCTTATAGTAGTATAGTCAGCGTCGTAAACTCTGCACGGGCACTCCGCACGGATGTAGCCTATCATTACTCTAACCCGTATTTTCCTTCGCTTCACCCTACTCTAGCCGACGGTCCGCCCGCGAGGGTAGCGACGGGTCGTTGGGGCGGGAGAGCGGGGGAGGGGCGGGGGACGGGCGGGGGGACGGCGGCGTGGGGCCACGGCTGGACTCGCGAACGAGAACCGCAGCGAGGCGGAGGGCGAGGCGGAGGGGTTTGGGGTGGGGAGGGGTGGGGAGGGGCGGGGACGGGTGGAGGGAGGACGGGTGGGGTTCGCGGGGCGGGGGGGGGCGCGCGCGCGTACGCGCGCGCCCCCTCGCCCGAGCCGTGGGACCGGGCGAGGGGTTTGCTCTTTAGACTGGGTTCTACGGAACAGCCGATGAGGTTTTTGAAACCCCACCCGCGATCGGGGGGTAGGTTCTAGGGCTTTGCACATAGAGTGAGGTTTAGGGGAGAGGAGGGGGCGAGAGGACGGGTGGGGTGGTCGTCCGCCCGGGGAGTTTTTGGATCTAGGGCTAATAAGACGCGGAAATGACCGGGTGTCTGTGCAGATCTGCACTGACTATACTACTATTGTGGTTTAAATTATTTATAATAAACATCAAGATAAGTGTTGCACAAGTAAATGGAACATAACAATTGTTTCATGACAATAAGAAGTCTAGGAACCTAGTAAAGGATCGTGTGTAAATGAAGGAGATTCCTCAAGCACAATTAAGCTTGCTAACATGCTTTCAAATAGGATGCTTTAACACAGAATCGAAACAGTCCACCATTAATCAGTATAAAACTCTGTCTGGAGAATAACAACGCTAAAGTCAAGTAGAGCAAATACATTCATGTATATGACGATCAGAAGTATAACTTTTAAAATAAATTCTAAATTTTGAAAGTTTGATATGAAATATAACTCATAGTAGTCAAAACAGGTTCAAACTTGTCCAAGAACACATGTGTAGATTACTATTGCTTAATTTTCTATGTGCAAAATATTTTTGAACGATGTTATTATGACTGAATATTTACAGATAAGATGTTATGGTAACAAAACTTATAGAGAATAATGGCAATAATCATGACAATAAAATTGATAATAATTTGGTCAAGATCACCATTTTATAAGACACGAAGTAAAGTCTTCTGCTTAGCCTATGGTCACCAACAAAAACCATCTGTTTCAAAAGAAATTAGTTTATAAACGTCGCTCTATAAATGTCTGTCTATAAATTATGGCGCAGATAGACAAAACTAAACTTAAAACTGTCTATCTGCTGCCTAATTCATTTTGACATAGATTGTTATATAATGCTACGATCTCTTTTGTTCAATCAGATTTATAGATTATAATAATTTTAACCTCTCTCCAAGTAGATCAGTTAGTATCTCTCTCATTTGTGACCTGGTCATTTATGCTGATGTATCGAAATTTAATAAGTACTTAGTACCTGCCGTTGAAATTTTTAACGCTTCCTGACTGAAAAAACATGTATAATCACTATGGTGAGTAAAGATTTGGTTACATTAAGTTTTGTAATGCATGTCATTTCATCTAGGAGAGCAATAGATTTCTCACAGGAAGGAGTACATGAATCAGTAATAGTCTTTAAATTCTTTGCATACACATCATTTCTGGTTATTTCGTTTGAAACTGAGATTGATTTAGTTACAAATCCGTATTTTATTCTACAGGCAGATGAATACGTATATGAGATTTACAGTCAGCTTGCGTCAAAGATAGGAACAGCTAGTTTGAAAGCGTCTATTTTGAATGAATTTATTTTCTTCTTTATTGGGCAAATTTTATGGGACAAATCATTCTCCAGTGAATTCTCATCTTGCAAAGGATGTCAATATCCTCATTTATACACAGAACACACATGCCTGTTTTTATGGAGTGAAAGATATCTTATCGATATCGGTTGGGCTAAAAGGTTCTGTATGCGATATTTGAGTACAACAATTACCGCCGTAGATTGGGTTAGCTTGAAAGAGATTATGGACCAGTTTCCTCTTTTTGATAAAGTTACACTTATTTGCAATAATAATTATTGGATTACTAGGAATAGACGTAGACTTTTGGAAGAGAAAGTTTTGAATTATGCAGAACGAATATCTATTGGTGAAGGATATCAATTTCTGTTGCAGTCTACAAGTGATATTTTATCATCCTAATAAAACATTATTAGCTAAACATTTCCGATCAGTTGCTCTGCTACAGTCCAATATGCAACAACAAGATCTTTTTCGAACAATATTGCAACAACACAGGGCATTGCTTTCACTTATCTTGTTTTGTATTACTGCTCTTGTATCACTGACAATATTTTCATTGACCAAAGAAGACTCATCCATTAGTCAATTAAGAAATCTAAGGCGATCAATATTAGAGATTCAAAAGACAAATTGGTCTACTCACGTCAAATAATGAATTATCCACTGGTAAATGTGACTCTACAAGGTCCATTTACAGGCATTATAAGTGGTAATCTATCATTTGACAGTTTTTTGACTCCTGAAAATAGTATCATCTGTGTTTCTTTTTCCGCTGGCAAAAATATAAATGATCTACATCAATAGTGTAGGAAATAATATTGGCATAGGAATTGAATAACTAAAAATTTGTCAAGTATGCACAGAAACACATATTTTGATACGTAAAATATGGATTAATAATTGATATTATATTGCAGCATGATTTGAAAATAAGCTTCAGGAAGTCTGAATAGGCATTACATAACCATAAAATACACTTGATTACCTTATATGGTCTGATGCACATAATAATATATGCAATGTACATGACTATATAGCAGTAAATATATTTCCAGAGCAGACTAATTAAGACCATTAACAACTGAGTATGTGTACATTTCATTGTTATTAAACTTTAAGCAGTATAAAACCGCTTGGTGCAATAATGAATGGGTTTTGATAATATATGAGATATCCACAGCTAATAAAATATTATATGTTAGATGCTATGCTTTTGTGGAAAGTTGTTTAGCTAGGCAAAACAACTATTTGTATCACATTTTGAATCATTCAAACAATGAATGCATCAGTGAATCCAAATATTCAATTAAAATTTCAGGACCAACAGGAAGCGGGAAAACTGTTCTGGTGAAATCTTTATTAGAAAACAGCACAACATTTATCTATCCTACACCAGAAGAGTGTATTATTAACTATAGCGTGTGGCAGAACCTGTATGAAAAAATAAAATGTCCATTTCCTGTAAAATTTAACGAAGGCGTTTCCAAAATAGAAGATCTTCCTCAAGATGGAAAACATAGAATTATTGTTATTGATGATCTAATGAACACAGTAGCAGACTCTCAAGCTGTTTGTGATCTGTACACAAAGTATTCTCACCATTTAAATTACAGCGTCATTATTTTAATCCAAAATCTCTTTGAAAAGGGGAAATTTTTTCGAACTATAAGTTTGAATACACATTACTTATGGTTACTAAAATCGGTAAGAGACATTTCAACTATTTCTATTCTTGGTAAACAAATGGGAAACTCGCAGTTCATTACACAGTGTTACAAAGATGCTATTTCAAAACCCTATGGCTATTTGTTTATCAATATGAAGCCTTCAGCTGATGACAAATATAGAATTCGTTCTCAAATATTTGATGAACCTATGGTAGTATATATAGAAAAATAGGAAACACGTTAGCGCCTTCATGAGAAACAATAATGCTACCTTCAAGTATAATACTTTTTTCTATGATTAAATGGAGCAGGAAACATGTTTATAAAATCAGATGGTAGTGAATATTTTCCATTGAGTGCATTGAGTGTGTTAAAGGGAGACTTTTCTAGACAGTATTTTGTAATTAGTGATGTAATTATGATGTAATTATTGTATATGGAATAGAATTTTTTATATTTTCTCACATTGCCCAGATTTGATTTAAATACATTTTTCTCAGCAAGAGTTCATATTTAGTTGGAATATGAGTTTAGCCTTATAACTCTATAAAACTTGAGATCATCAAAATGTATTCTTGAAAGTTTGCTTCAATATAATATAGCTTCTCATAGAAAATCTCATACTTTGGCTTGAATTGAGTTACTTAGCATAGATTTAAATGTTTGGCTTGGAATTAGAAATTATTATATTATTAATCAGCATTTTTGTTTAGAAATAAATTTAAACACAACTCATGGTTGTATTTGATTGGCTACATCCACTAAAAT
Organism: Bugulina stolonifera; assembly: GCA_935421135.1. Taxonomy (NCBI): domain Eukaryota; kingdom Metazoa; phylum Bryozoa; class Gymnolaemata; order Cheilostomatida; family Bugulidae; genus Bugulina; species Bugulina stolonifera. The sequence goes on along the minus strand of OW285193.1, from coordinate 13,191,102 downwards.
GAGTAAAATAATCTGGCATAGTGATTGCAAACAATGAAGAAAATTTTGTATAAAAGGCTTGTCCTACTAACATAGTTTCACATCATCCTGTGCTCAAGTTCTCTTACATAGTCAACTTATTCCGAGGAAAGAGGTTAAACAGAAAAGGTGAGTAGTATATACATGAATATTTATTTTCATACCAAAGATGGAAAATATCTTTCAAACAAGAGATTTTCACTTGAAATTGAATTAATAGTTACAGCATAAATAAAAGTGCAGTTCTTTTTCAGTATGTAGTGAGAATAAAATTTCTTCATGCTTTAAAATAATTTTGAAGATTTAACTGAAATGTATTTTTAGATTATGGAAAATTTGGAAAGTGGACTTGTTAAATGTAAATATTGCTCTAATGTATGGGATGGATGTGCTCAATGTGATTGTTGGACCTATTTGGATTATTCAGAAATTGATGGAAACTTTCCTGATGAAAATGTATGTATGGATTATTTGCCATAAATCTCACTGAAAGCGATCTTTTAAAACAATAATCTTTCACATGTTTCTCAATTCGTGTTCATGGAACAAGAAATAAGAGTTTGAGAGGAACTTTCCAACGAAAACAAAAACACTTTATTGAGGTGAATGTTACTTGACTCATTTTTAGATGAAGAAAAGTGATCTTTCAAAGCATGCTCAATCATTTCTCGATGATGAGGCCCTCTGTCGTGACGGGTCTTACAGTGAAGAAATGTCCAAGTCATCTCGAAAAAGAGGAAAAGCGCCTGCTAAGGTAATGCAAATAAATGGATCATATTCATATTGTAATTTTCTCACATGCGACTGTAGACTATGTTGAAATATATGTTAGAATATAAAACTAGTAAAACAATTTATTAGTTTTATAACTTTTTTACAGCCATCAACTTCACGCGTTAAAGCAAAAAGGAAGGCATTGACTTTGGATGAGGATGATACGGATTATGAAGATGATGTTTCAAAGAAAAGAACAAAAACTAATGAGGAATTAAAAAAAGAAGTTTCGGACACGCACAGAAAATTCCAAGAATGGAACAGGCGATTTAAAAATCGGCAAAGCTCTGAGACATTAGGTGAGAATCAACAATTTACATAATTATATTGTGTTTTTTCAAAGTTTTAATGTTAACATCAACTTGATATTTGCGATACATTGTAATGTTCTACTGTAGACTGTAGTAGGATAAATATTCTTTGTTCATCAATATAATTAATGTACATTGTATTTAGAAACCAATCTTAGCTAGAATATCCATGACTTGAACCTCATGAGATGAATTGATTCTAATGCTTGACAGAAAAAGAAGTCACAGAGAATGATAAGGATAAGGATGAAGCTGGTGATAATGATGATGATGAATGCATCTACCTTCCACCATCTCATCTTTACAAACCAAAACGTGTCCCTTTGAAGACCATTCCGGCTCCACAAACATCTACCCCACTCAATATTCCTAATGATGGAGAGGTTTATGTAGCACCGCTGGACGGAATCAGTATTGATGACATTGAGACTGAGGTAAGGGAGTTAGTAATGATTATTAACCTTCTACGTGAAGACAAAGATCATACAATAGATCATTCAAGTTTATGTAAAATATGGTTACAGTAAAATCTACTTAAGAGGCACAAGAAAGATAAAAAACTCTTATTGGACAATTTATTTATATTCAGTTTGAAGGAGGGAACAAGGCGGGTGCTGTGAAAATATTCCACAAAAACGACGAGAGAAAGCGTCCTATCATGCTCATCGCTAAAGAGCAATTAAGCATGGGATGTAAGTGTGAATGATAATCATATTATACCAATTATGTCATTTTCATGTTTTCATTATGAGTGGTGAAATTTCACATGTCCATGTAACTGTACAGTTTTACAAATTATTATGGTATGCGCACATACATTAATAATATATGCATTGTAGACTGTCAAAAGACGATGTTTAAATTTCAAGTTCTTTTGCTTATTTCATCATGGAATTTTTTAGCTAATATCTCTTCAATATTGTTTTATTATCGTCAGTAAACTAAATATGATTTTTTTCAATATTCTAATCTGTTGCAGACCTCTTACCAAAGCGAAGGTGGACTAATGGATCATTTGAAGGAGGAGAGGTGGTGGGCTACAATGTCCGTCTTGCTGGTGGGTGTGCAGTTGTAAGCTTAATAAGGGAGATCGAGGAAAAAATAAAGAACATGGGTGTTCCGATAAAGTCGAGGACGGGCTCCAACTACTGCTACCTTCCAGTGAGAGGGAATGCCAGCTCTAGCGACACTACGTAAGCACTGTTAAAATGTTACTGTCTCCATAAATATTTGACATTCTAGATAATGCATGTACATGTATATTTAAAAAAATTCTCGCATCATGCATTATTTGCGTAAAATTGTTTAGGTACTATGATGGAGACAAAGAGATCTCTTTTAAAGAGGCTACGAAAATGAATGCAGACACTCAGCTGATTGTCTCGGTGTGCCTCCAGCTAAACAGAGCAGTACCATTCATGGGATCGAATGAACGCTTCTTGAAGATCGTGGTAAACAGCGTCAAAAAGGACAAGGAAACTTGCTTCACACTCTCTTCGACTAACATTTGTAAGAGTAGAAATTTTTTTAATCTTTAGGTTTTGCTAATTTTGTATTTACACTGTACCATGCCTCGATGTGAGACTTGTTGTAAAGAATTTTCACGAAACTTCAATTTAAAAAGACATATCAGTTCTGTTCATGATAAGAGTTTTAAAGGATTCGCTTGTGAGAGTTGTAGCAAAAAGTTTACAACAAAGAGTTCAATGAGGAAGCACTCAATGTCTTGCAAATTAAATCACCCTATTCAGCTAGGTGGTGGAAAAACTCTAGAATTACCTAAAGTCTCAGTGGAGGTCCACAATCATTCCAACGAAGGTGAAAACTTACCATCAGTTCCATCAAATTCAGGAAATAGACCTGTAGATGAGTTGATAGAAAATAGATGGGAATCTATTAAAACATATTTTAAATGTCGTAAAGTAGTAGATATTTTTAATTTCCGTCTGATTAACCAGAAGAATGAACTGAGTCAGTCATTAACAAATCTTTGGGTGAACAAATTAAATAGCCAGGTCAAACTTCAATGCAGTATTGGTTTTATTTTACAGCATAAAATCTCACACGAATTAAGGTATTTCCACAGCTCTTCAAACAATGCGGCTTTATTTTCTTCACCTAAACATATTGGCTCTCTTTCTGACTTAATGAAGATAAGTGACTTGATTAGTCAAACCGACTTGCATAACCTTGCAGTGACAAATCGTCCTAATAGTTCATGGGGTGTACTGATGATCACAAATATTTCTTTCTTCTTAACTAAACTTGGATTTGGAAAATTTGGGTCGCCTACAAAGTTACCAAAACACATCATGAAAAACAAATCAATAGTAACACTGCTTTCCAATCACCACAAGAAGTTTGAAGACAATCTTTGCTTTTTTCGAGCCCTAGCTTTGAAATTGCATTGTAATTGTAAAAAACGCTGTCTCTGTCTGCGTACTTTAGATTCATTGACTCAAAAGCTGTTCAAAACTTACGCTAAAGTTATGAAAATGAATCCTGAAAATTCATTTGAAGGGGTAACACAAGACGACTTTCCGATTTTAGAGAACATTTTCCAAGTCAAAATCACTGTTTATGAATTAAAGAGAGATGGAAAAGCCACAATCATTTATCAGTCATTTAAATCTTTCCAAAAGGAACTGAATTTATGCGGTGTAAAAAACCATTTATGCTTGATTAAAGATCTCAATTTGTTTAGTAAATGTTTTCAATGTAAATATTGTTTGTCATGCTTCACTTTAAGAAACCGGCTGAATAAACATCTTCCAGGGTGTTCAAAATCTCAATCTAAGTTCATTTATCCAAGAGAAAACTTCTTTCCAAAAGCAAACATCTTTGAAATTATCGAAAGTCGAACAGGGATTAAAATTCCACATAAAATGAGATTTTATCCTTTTCGGGCCACCTTTGATATTGAATGTTACCTTGCCCCTTCAAATGAGTTCAGTTCAACACAAGTTTCATTCACGTCTGAACATGTTTTGATGAGTATTAGTATTTGTTCTAATATACCTGGGTATACAAAGCCTCATTGTATGGTATCTGATGGAAGTGTTGATTCGCTGGTTGAAAGCTTTATCATTAAACTTGAAGAGATGAGCAAAGCCGCCAAAGATATATGCTTAGAGAAGTTTGCAGACATATTTAATGGTCTTGAGCTATTCAAATCATTGCAAAATTCTCTTGAAGAGGCCTATAAGACAAAGAGATGGTCAAATAGAAATATGTACCAAAAGAACTCTATTGATAACTTAATATCACAACTTGAGGCCTACTTAACTGAACTTCCAGTTTTAGGTTTTAACAGTCAGAAATATGATATTAACTGCATGCGGACACCTTTAGTAAAATATTTGCTGAAACATGATAAAATCATCTATGCGATTAAGCGAAACAATTCCATGAAATGCATTAAAACTCCTAATTTGAAGTTTTTAGATATTATCAATTTTATTGCGCCTGGATTTTCATATGCAAACTTCATCAAGGCATACAATTGTAAAATGGAGAAGGGTCATTTTCCTTACGAGTATGTAACATCATTAGATAAACTAAAGGACAACTCTCTTCCAACATATGAAAAGTTTTATAGCAGTTTAACAAATTCCAACATCTCTTTAGAAGAATATGCTCAGTGTCAAAGTGTATGGAAGTCAAACAATATGAAATCATTACGAGATTATCTTGTTTACTATAACAACTTAGATGTAGTTCCATTTTTAGAAGCGATTGAAAAGCAACATGCAGTTTATAGATCGAAAGGAATTGATATGTTTAAAGATGGAGTTAGTGTGCCTTCTTTGGCTACAAAGTGGTTGTTTCTAGAATCAAATTCCCTTGAGTTTTCCATTCCTTTGATAGGACGAAAAAATTCTGATCTTCACCAAACAATTCGAGAAAATATTGTTGGCGGACCGAGTATTGTCTTTCACCGTTATCATGAAAAGGACAAAACTTTTTTGAGACAGTATGACCTTGGTAATTCTGCAAAAATGTGCAAACAAGTTTATGGTTTTGATGCCAATGCATTGTATTTGTATTGTGCAATGCAAAAGTTACCCACTGGAATTATAATTAGACGTGAAAGAGGAAATAATTTCCGCCCAAAATTTGGCGACTATTATGGACGACTCAGTCGTGAATGGTTGGAATTCATGAGTTTCATTTTTGGACATTATATTCAGCACAAGTTTAATAAAGGAGAACAAAAAATTGGTCAACACGGTCTCCCTGTTGATGGATTTTGTAAAAAGACTAACACTGTGTATCAATTTCATGGCTGTCTATTTCATGGTCACATTGGTAATCAAGGTTCATGTCCTAAAACAAAAGGCATGAAATTTAACCCAATCAACAACAGAGCACTGACAGATTTACATGAGGACACAAAAGCTAAAGAATCCTACATAAAATATCTGGGTTATAAACTCGAGGTCATATATGAGTGTGAGTGGGAAGAATTTAAAAAGTCCTCACCATCTTGCACCAACTTTATCAAATCTCATTTGACCCGTGAAATGGAAGAGAATAAACCCATGTCTGAGCAAGAAATAATTGATGCAGTTAAAAATGAAAAGTTTTACGGATTTATTGAATGTGACATTAATGTACCAGACAACATTAAACATTTGTTCACAGAAATGCCGCCTATCTTTAAACATTCTTTGATTGACAGAACTGATTTGTCCGACATAATGCGTGATTATTCAGAGCAACATGATCTTTTGAGGCAACCTCAAAAAAGTTTAATAGGTAGTTATTTTGGGAAGAAAATATTGATTCTTTCAACGTTATTACAATGGTATCTCTCACATGGACTAGTTGTCAGTCACATTTACCAAATCATTCAGTTCAAAGGACATAAATGTTTCGACAAATTCGGACATGCAGTCTGCAACATGCGACGTAAAGCTGACAAAGACCCTAGTATGAAAATATTAGCAGAAACTGCAAAACTATGTGGCAACGTTATTTACGGTGCAACGATAACCAATAAAGAAAGATTCACTGATGTGAAGTACACATCTGACGAGAAAAAACTTGCTAAGCTTGTTAATAGTAAAAAATTTTTGTCGCTTGATGAACTTGGTGAGAACTTATATGAAATACAAACAAGCAAAGAAAGAATAAAACTTGACACACCAATTGTAATTGGATTTGCAATATTACAGCTTGCAAAGTTAAGGATGTTAGAGTTTTATTATGATCTAATGTGTACCTACTTTGACCGACACGATTTTCAGTATATCCAGATGGATACCGATTCTGCATATTTTGCAATGAGTGGAAATTTTGAATCTCTTGTTATTTCTGCTAAAAAGTTTCAGTTCTTTTCTGAGTATGATAAATGGTTTGTCCCACCTTTTTGTGAAAGGCATAAATTAGATTTCATTCGATGTAAATTGTCAAACCACATATGGGTAATGGATGATTGTTGCAAAGTTGCTTTCGATTTCCATAAGCGTACACCAGGTTTATTTAAACAAGAATACAGAGGTGATGGAATAATTGCATTGAATTCAAAAACATATTTTTGCTTTGGTGAACAAGGGAACAAAACAAGTACAAAAGGAATGATGAAGCGAATGAATGTGTTGCAGAGAAAATATTTCCTAAGTGTTTTGAAACATAAAAAAACTGTTTTTGGAAAAAACCGAGGCATTATGCGAAAGCACAACAAAGTAATGACTTATTATCAAACTCGTGCTGGACTTAGCTTTTTTTATGGTAAACGAAAAGTCCACACCGATGGCGTAACTACATTTCCACTCTCTAAGTAATTTTTAACGAATATGTTGTTCTTTACACCTTCATGTGTAAAATACGAATTATGTGACTATGCCACCATTTTTTTAATGTTTGTCTTGTGATGTTTTTGAATTTTTTATTACACCTGCTCAACGTTGTTAAATAAATTATTATGTAAATACGTCCTTTTTTTTCTCAGTTTTGACTTATTTGCATCATGATTGGTTAATACAAATGTTCATTGAAAATAAAAATATATCTCTTGAAACGGAGTTTAATCATAGATGTTCTGCTACATAACTTCTCTACCAACAGAATTGTCTTTATTGTTAATTTGACCACCATCACACCATGTCTAAACGCTTTCAAAGAAACTTAAGGGATTTAAAAGCCCTATATAAAGCATCAGCAAAAAATAAGCAGAAATTACTTGAATCTGCTAACAGTGATTTAGTGAAGGCAATATGTGAGTGTGCTTGTAACATTATCAAAGGTAATGTGCCTCTCACTACAAAACAGCGTAGATAAGGTAGCACATTTAAGGATATGTGAATAATTTGGAGTTATTCTCCCATTATCATTTATTTCATATGAAAAACAAGCATTTAGCGGGAGTCGAACCCAGGTCTACCTGCACTACTGCCTAACAGTCTTCTAACTGAGCTATTGTAGACCATTGCAGACTGCAGGCACAAGAGCTTAGTATATGCATGAGTAAGCATAACACCTGATGGAGGTTGACAGCTGCTGTCAAAATCCATCACATGCTTGCTATGATTTCATAGTGCTTTTCATAAACTCAGGCCAACAGGGAAGGTGATATATTACAATTACAGTAAGTGTAAACATACTGTATGATGCTACTTGTTACCCATTGTATTGGGCGGATTGGTGAATCTATAACTTCAGCATACATTGTAATATACTGCGTTAGGAGATTTGGCCATTTTATTTTGTAAGTGATATTTACAGTGTTTAAAGTAAAACGATAAAGCACTACACAATGAATCTCAAACTGTAAAGTTTTTCCAGTACACATTTGCTCACTGTTTGCTGAGCAAGTGTAGTGGTAGTATGGTCTTTCCACTCTGCTAGGCAATTAGGGTATTTCCATTGCCCTGAAAGGAAGCACATGCACAGGATTGCTTAATTGACAGTTTGAAAATATGTCTTGTACAAAAAAGCAGCACACTGTATTCTGTATGAAAATCCCAGATTGACAAAATGAAAATTTTGAGAGTAATAGGCTCTTGGTTAGAGGTTGGCTGGCTCCCCCATTCCCCCCTCCCTTTATTGGTCTATGGTAATAGAAATAACTGCACATAGGCAAAAGTTATTCTGTGATTAAGTTGCATATGATATTATCCACATAATTATTGTGGGCTACAGCTAGGTGCCAAACTTGACCTGTAGACAAACCTCAAGGCCTACTCACTGTAACTTTGCCAGAGAGGTGGGTTGCTTACTATATGAACGAATCAAACAAGTCAACTAACAGTGTATTTGTAAATTATATTGCCTGCCTGGTTCTGCATGTACATTGTACATGGGCTGAAACATTGTGCCTACTGTACATCAATCATCTGCTTGTACAATTATTCTAATATCATTATGAGAGCAGTACTGTCATGCAGTCATAGTAGACAGGTGACCTCTAGCTGACAGGCATCAGCTTGCCTACCCAAGGCATAGTATGCATTGTGGTGAAAGGCCAAGCTAAGGAATGCATATTTTCAAGATTTGTGGTCAGCATTTCAGCTAATACTAATACTAATACTAATAATGGCAACTGGCTCATTTACCCAATGGGCTGTTATTGCACATTATGAGATGGCTGTTTTGTATTAAATACGGGTATTAAATAATGAACATTTTATGCTGCCAAAAGTTGGGAAGAGCCAAGTTGTGTGAACATACTGTATGATAGGTGATCTCCCTCAAATAAATACTACAGTAAGTTAGCATTGGTCTTAGTTGCTAGAGAAAAACTACAGGCTGATGTTATCCTAGTACATGACTTTGTGGCAAGTGACAAATAATGCAAAGAAATTGAAACTGTGATGCTACTGTGCAGCCCAGAGTTTTGGGTATACACTGTTTCAAACAGATCACGAGGAACTTCTACAATATAGATTATACGTAGAACATCCACATACCAGTGCCAAATAACTTTACTAGTCTACAGTATTCACAATTTGGGTCATTTTTATGTCAATATGTATAATTATTGCAATGCAGTTTGTTAGTCATATTTAATTAGATTCTCAAAGAAAAGATATACACAGTGCATGCATTAATTAACTTGAAGCACAGCTAACATCTTAATTATTATTCTAACATTGTGGTAATAGTGTTAACTTTCAACCATAGGGTAAACTCTGCACAAGTGCATGTTAGCAACATTATAACATCATGATAATTTGACAATGCAATCCAATAACAGCACAACCAGATAACAGAAGTGTTGAGGTAGTCTAAATTTCGATATATTTCTTTACATCAGCTTTGTACATATATACATTTGTAATTAGGTAATGTATCTGCAATCCTCCTTTTCCAGTATTTCAGAAGCACCAAGAATGCACAAGTTAGGCACAACCAGGATCAGTAGTTCGATATTACAGTAGGTTATGCTAGCCAACGGAGGTCTGTATGTAGCTGATGATGCTCCGTTTGACTTTTCACTGCAGGGTGAAATACCAACCAGCCACTAGTACCAGTCTGGAAATAGAAAACGTTACACTTAGTTTTGTAACAGGTTCGGTATATACATGTAGTGTAGATGGCTTGTATAGTATTGATTCTCAAACAGAGAGTATTCACATAACATACAGTGCCAACTGCAACATAGAGGTTATGAGATTTTCAACATATGGAAATAGCGTAATGAGTAATTAATACAAGAAGTGACCGGGTAACTATGGAAATGTTCTGGTACAATCTACTTCAAGCTTTACATTGTTTGACTTGTACAATAATATATTTATATGATAAACAGCAGACTTGCACCCATAAATAAAAGGCATACTAAAAGGGGTTACAATTACATGTACAATTGTTTATAATGTAAGATAATGTTAAAATTAAATGTGAGCCTTTGAAAATGCTGTATCTACAGTATAATAAGGAATCAAAATGTGCACAAATACATGTAACTTAAAACTGTTAAATTATTTGCTTTACCTTATAGTGATCTAAGTCCCACTATCAAAATGTCTTCCCTCATAGTGTCATACAGCCTGCAGTAGTGATGGTCAGTCTGTCCATACCAGCTGCATCATTGCCCATTGTAATAGTTATTAGGCCATAGTGTTAGTAGAAGGCAGAGCTCAGGTCAAAGGTTAATGTTTGTTAGTCAAATCATGTTATCAGAGAGGGGGGCAAGATAGATTTGATAGTGATAGGGCTATTCCAGTGTATGAATAATATGATGGCAAATAGGCTCATTATTGTATGGCCATTCTGTATAGCCATTTTGTTTAGGTCAGCAGCATAGTTGTAACAATTGCTCAAATTTTAGCAAATACATCACATTGAACTTTCCAATTACTAGTTTTTGGATATACTGTACATATCATAGACTTATCTATTCTAATTCTATGGTAAGGTGTACAACTGTTTACATGTACACAGACACATCTGTTATACTCTACAGCATAGGCAATTATACTAAGCTGTAAAGTAGAGAGCCTACCATTGCTACAGAAGTTAAGAGGGCTCATGAAATGCAATGTGAGCATTTGGTGGAGTATTAGTATCTTCACCACCTAAATTCCAGACACAGGCCTACTCGCACGAACATTTTCCAGCATACATCCGTCACAAAGTTGCGAAAACACCAGTATCCATCACACACACTGCATTTTGTAAAATTGTATTCATATGTAGGCCTATATGTACACAAGTGAGTAGTCATGTGGAAGCACTCGGCATTATCAATACAATACATTGTACATGTACAAGCAAGCTGATGATACACATTCCCATCAAATCACTCAGGCTTGGCAGTTATGATTGATGACCTTTGACATTAGCGCCAATTTCAACTAGCACCAGCAATGAGAATCAATGAGGCATGCAGTGCGTGATGCACTGCTCCACTATGTATTATAAAAGGGTGCTAAAGCAAATTGCCAACATATCTGGCGCACTTCTACTTGATTTCTGGCCATTAGGGAGGTTGTATCAAATAAAGGGTGGGCTCTTCTAACTTATCAACATTTTAACTACAGACTCAACAAATTTTGTAAGAATAGGTTAATTTGGTAAAGAACTACACACACTGCAATAGACCCTTACTTTTTCAACACTTTTGTACATTTTCTCCCGTCAAACAAATTTGAGAACCTATAGAAAAAATCCAAGAAAACCCTCTGTTCATCTCATTGAGCTCTACTAATAGGTGTCAAAAATATAATTCTAGCAGCATTCAAATTCTTTTAATCTTTGTGGCAAATTTTCCACTTTTTCGGACAAAATTTGGCCTAGTGCCAACATCGCGCATTAGACGAAAAATCAAAAAAAACCCTCGGTTCTCCTCGTTGAGAGCTATCTAACGGTATTTGAACCAACTTTCTATGACTGTTCAAACTCTTTTAATTTCCGTGGCAAAGTTTATATATGCTACCATTATGAGGCATTTTTCTTAAATTTGCTACCTTATCTACACTGTGCCCAGCTCAAAAAGTATCACAAACAACTAAAAAGGCTGACAGGAAAGTCATCTATCACCTCCAAAAAGAAGCTTATTCAACAAGGAGGATTTTTAGGATTTCTGCTAAAGCCCATTGCTCAGATGCTACTAGGTGGATTAAGGAACTAATACTGATAAGCATGAAAAAGTTTTACCTCATTGATCCCATTAAATATGAATGGTTAAAGAAGAATTGTAACACATCAGAAACAGCGAAATCCTCCTCTAATGTTTTTGCTCATCCGAATGTTAAAGCAGTGAAAGAGATTGATACGAAGATGAAAAAAATAATGGATGATGATAATTTATCAGATTTTGAAAAAGTTCAGCATTATAATACTCAGCTCTATGACTACATTAGAAACTTTCATACAGCACTGAAAACATCCTCAAGAGACGCTTTATTAGGAAAACCTTTACATTCCTCATCTCAATCAACAAATACAGAGATAAATGGAGACACATCAAAGCAGACCAGCATAACATCAAAATCTCTAGATAGACAACTAATGCTCATTCCTCAATCCTATCAACCAAAAGCAAAAAGACTGATAGACTTTATTAAAGGAAATAGGTCATTTGAGTTGAGTGATGAGGGTGAAATAAAATATAACAACAAAGTAATCGAAGGATCACAAATCAACAAACTGCTCAATGATGTGGTACGGAATAATAGAAAGATAACATCAGATCAAAGCGCATTAAAGCAATTTGTTGAAGCATTAACGAGTGAAGGATTTCCTGTTGTCAAAGAATTGAGGACTAAGTTACATAGTTATCCTACATCAAGCAAAATATTCAAAGAAAGCTCTTCTGCTTTCTCACATTCAAAGCCAAAAAGTGGCAAGTCAGCTATACGTCACACACCATATCCAAAAAGAAGTTTAAAGTTTTATAAGAAGTGGGAATCTTTATCGGAAAATGAAGAAGCGTAAAAATAAACACAGTGAACTGGAAAAACTTTATTATTCACCAGAGGAAATTGGAAGCTTAGGGGGAGCAAAATGGTTTAGAAATTCTCTTAAGCAAAATAAAAGACCTTATACCACCAAAGCAGTAATGAAATGGCTTCAGTCTCAAGAACCCTACACACTTCACAAACCTGCTATTAGAAAGTTCAAAAGACGGGTTACAATTGTGAGTGGTATTAATGATCAACTTCAGTGTGATTTAATTGACATGCAAAAATTTAGAAGAGAGAACAAAAATTATTCATTTATTCTGTCTGCAATTGATGTTTTCTCAAAGTTTGCCTGGATTAGACCACTTAAATCAAAAACTGGAAAAGAGGTTGCTCAGAATTTAAGGGAAATAATATCACAAAGAGATTTTCGAAGTATTCAGTTTGACAAAGGAAAGGAATTCTATAATGCTCATGTGAAAAATCTTCTACAAATGCATAAAATTCACTATTTTTCAACCGAAAATGATGACATAAAAGCAGCCTGTGTTGAACGCTTCAATAGAACACTCCAAACAAAATTATACAGATGGTTTACCAAAACAAATTCTTCGAAGTGGATAGATGTTGTAGAGAAGATAGTTCACACATACAACAACACAGTTCACTCATCTATTAAGATGGCTCCTGCAGATGTATGTAGAAAAAATGAGGAAGATGTATGGCTTTCACTCTACTCTAACCCCCCATTAACGTCTAGTCGTCCATTGCTAAAAATGAACGATGTTGTTCGAATTAGCAAATACAAACATGTTTTCAGTAAAGGATATGATGTAAATTGGTCACAAGAAACATTTCTAGTGGATGAGATTATACAATCAAATCCAGTCACGTACCGTCTCCGAGACCAGTTAAATGAAAAGATACATGGTTCATACTATGGAAATGAGTTGCAGAAAGTCCTTCCAAGCACTAAATTCCTTGTAGAAAAAAATCTTGATAAGCGTAAGAAAGGAAAGGCAACACAATTTCTAGTCAAGTTTAAGGGTTATCCAAATAAATTTAATGAGTGGATTAACAAGTCTAACTTCAGCTAACATAAATACTATATAACTAGAAATTGTTAACAATAAATCTCATTTACCTTGTTACATTCACAATGAGTGACTCTTGGTTTTATGTTGTTCTTCCATCAAATGCTTCAATGGATACATTCCCAAACAATAAACAGCACTCATTTAAAATAAAAATCCCTTCTCCTCTTCCATCAAATGAAGGAAACTGGGTTGTAGGGTTATCTGAAATTCAGTTTCCCTCAGCATGGAAAAATATCATTAATGGAACAGTTACTGTTAAATTTGAAGACAATCTTCAGCCAGTAACATTTAAATTGTTTGACGGAGTATATATTTCTATTGATGAGCTCATAAATCAGATAAATAAAGTTTTAAAAGATGCTGACATTCAAAAGGATATCCTTCTACACTATGATAACATCAGAAACAGGGTGATACTAAAAATACGCAACAGATCAAAAGGATTTGGTGTGACATTCAGCCAGAATATTCTAAACATTCTTGGATTAACCAAAAAAGAGGGTGAATTCTATAAAAGTGGCATACACATAGAACAGGCAGCAGATATATCTGAAGGGTTTTCTGCATTGTATGTGTACGCAGACATAGTACAGAACAGAATTGTTGGAAATGCCATGGTGCCTCTACTCCGTGTGGTACCAATTGAACGAGTGTCAAGAAAGCCTCTAATTAATTGGGTTAGATTTCAAAACATTCAATATATCCCTGTGAGCCAAACCCAGGGAGACACTGTAGAGATAAATATAAGACGTGATAATGGAGACATTGTTCCATTTGAAGGGGGAAAGGTAGTGCTGACACTTCACTTTAAGAAACAATGATGATTCCTTATAATATTGACTCTTCATTACCCCATTATAAAGACTACTATGCAAACCAGGCTGGGGGAGGAATTCCTGTGTTTAGAGGTAAAACTGTCCAACATGGTAGTGGACTGGGGGGAGTTTTTTCAAAATTACTTAAAGGAATTGCACCTGTTCTCAAGACCGTAGCAAAATCTGCTGGTAAACAATTAGCTCATGCAGGAGCAAACATTGCAAATGATGTTATAGATGGTAAATCATTTAAAGATTCAGCAAAAAAAAATTTGAGTGATGGAGGAAAGCGATTACTCAGTGGACTAACCTCATCATTCTTATCTCCCCAGAAAGTAGGCGGAACACCCAAGCGGAAATTAAAAGCTGCTCATAAGAAAGCTAAAGCTAAAACTAAACGCCGCCGACTCACAAATGACATTTTTAGTCAGACATTCAAAGGAAAAGCATGAATTTTTATAAACTAAGCAAGCATTCACAAGATAGCACATCACTTGAACTTGATTTGTTCAGTACACCTTTGACAAAAACTAGCATTTTAGAAGGTGAAGTGCATGAACTTGGACCGATAAGATCACCAGGAGGAAACGGACCAATTGAATTTGAAATAGATGGGAATACTGACCATTATATCGATTTAAGTAACACACTGGTTCATGTTCAATGTAAAGTTCAAAATCAAGATGGAAGTGCATTGTCAGATACTTCAACAGATGTTAAGGTAGCACCGAGTAATAATCTTCTGCATACATTGTTTCAGTCGCTAACCATTCAAATTAATGGAAAAGAGATTGAACACGAACCAAACTATGCCTATAAATCATTTTTAACCAATAAACTCAACTATGGCAAAGAAGCTAAATCTACTCATCTATCTAGTGGTCTTTGGATGGAAGATGACATGTGGGAAAATCATACTGCAGATCTCAATGCTTTGCAAAAAACAAAGATTTCTTCTCGTGCAGCTAAACTATCGGGAAGTAGAAGTCTTGACATGATTGGCAAATTTAATAGCCCCCTGTTTAATCAACCACGATATCTCATTCCTGGATTAATTATTAACTTGAAACTTCAGAGAAACAATCCAGACTTTGTTCTTCAAAGCTTAGATACTAGCGACGCAGGCTATGCTGTTAATATCTCAAATGTCTCATTACTTGTAAGAAAAGTTAGAGTCCATCCAAGTATTGCTTCTACACATATTTCTCTGTTAAACCAAGGAAAGAAAGTTCAGTATCCAGTGAATCAAACAGACACACAATTTTTTACCATTTCTCCAGGTCGACAAAATGAGCGCATACATATTTTACAGAATAAACAAGAAGCCAAGATTGTTATAATTGGACTTTTAAGTCACACGGCAAAAAACGGATCATATCCTCACTCCCCATTCAAGTTTAATAATTTCAATGTATCATCAATCAATCTGATGGTGAATGGTCGAAATGTTTTAAACAATCCTTTACAAATGGAGTTTAATAACAATATCTATGCCCGTGCATATCATAGCCTTATGTCAGTGTGTGACAAGACTTTCATGGACGAAGGTAATAATATTTCTCCAGAAGAATTTAAGGAAAGTTTATGTCTCTTTGCATTTGACAACACCCCTGACCAATGTCACGGAGATGGAATCCATTTAATACGTCACAGCACAACTACCCTTGATATCACGTTTCGAGAACCTGTTAAAGAAACCTTGAGCGTATTAGTTTATACTGAAACTGACGATTTAATTGAAATTGATAAAACACGAGTAGTTACTAGAGCATCAAAGGCATGAACACCAACCAGCTGTTGAGCATTTTGCAAGATGATCAATTTGCATCATCAATTAACTGTGCTGTTCTTCCATTAGACCAATTTATAGAGAAATCATTTACTTTTCCATCAATCACTATATTCAACTATGATAGATCTACAGAACCTGGAAGTCACTGGGTTGCAGTATTTATGACAGACAAAGGAAGTGTAGAGTATTTTGATCCATTTGGTGTAAAGCCGTTAAACGTAATGCTGATGAATAAAATATTATCAATTTCATCTGTTTCTCCTTCATTCAATGATTATTGTTTTCAAGGTAACTCAGTTGTGTGTGGACAGTATTGTTTAATATTTCTTTTACTTCGTGCAAGGAAGTTCACAACAATATACATAAAAGAAATGCTTTTAATGTGCAAATCTTCCCATGAGAGAGATCACATTGTTTGTAACTTTACAAACACAAAATTTTCAAAATTTGTTTTTCCACCTTTAAGAGTTCATTACATGTAATGAATTTATTATATTACTAACTTCCTTTGTTATCTCTGTCATATTGATACAATAATAAACTTAATGATGGAAAAAAATCATGATGAACTTTATTATTGATGATATTTATTCCATTTCTGTATTTTTTCTGTACCTCATTATAGTATTACTTAGTAAAGAAGAAATCAGCAACTATCGTATCATAGTATAAATCAACAGTTGACACCTGTTCGATCAGCTAACAAGTCTTAGTTGCAAATTCACCTAGAGCAGCTGACTTACAGAATGATGATACTTGCTCTACATGTAACTTACAATTCGCATATCATAGAGCAGTTGGTAGCTGCTCTAGCGTAAAGCATGTACCAACTAAAAGCATTGATAGCTCAACTACATGAAGACAAATACTGCAAACTGATTAACCCGAGTTCAAACACACAATAATGCACTTTAAACAGCTACCAACAGCTCTAAGTTAGAGCAGCTACCAACTGCTCTAACTGCTCTAACTTAGAGCAGGGTTAGAGCAGTCACTAAAACCTAGAGTCAATAGGAAAAATACACACAAAATGGGAACCAAATGCTCCTCCCATACTACTCAGGTGAGTAGCGCTGTAACAACTACTAGGCACTTAGGGTGCGGTGGAGCTTCGTCCGGGAGTTGGGGTCGTATACAAATGTCCTGTACCATCACATAGCCCCCCGATCCTTGGCACTATCTCTTCGAGTATGTCTAAGGATCTGCTCCGTGAGCCGTTGGTGGAGGGATATTTCGTCCTGTACGGCTTCCGTCTGCTGGACTATAGTAAGCCGGTCTCTAACATGTGAGTGAAGAAGTCTCTGCTGGAGTATGTGCAATTGGTGCCTGAGGCGTCCGAGACGATTGTTTAAAGTGGCACACAATCGTTCTCTCTCCTTCTGGAATTCTGCTGTAGGGGTGCGGGACTCAAGAGATTTCTTTGCGTTTTTAGTATCTGGAGGGCTGGTCGACAATGGGACGGCCTTGTTTGATCCGGTTCTAGCCTTAGGCGGCCGGGGCCGACGTTTGGGTATGTCGTAAGTATCAGTCCCTCTGTGGTCCAAGGCTGGAGGGTCCATACGAGTCTGTGGTCGCTTTGGACTGCCTAGTCGCTCCCAGGGCGACTTTCTTTTACTTGTTTTCTTTGGGGCAGGAGGAGGTGTCAGTCGCACCACTGCTGCTCTGGCTTCAGCTTCTGGAGGAGCTGGTATAGTGAAAGGTTTTGGTCCTACGTCTGCTGGGATACATGAGGGGTAAGCGACCCTCTTGTCGAGCTTCATCGCCTTGAGGAAAAGCTGGAACATGTGGGAATCCACTTCATACTGGATGGCTCCGTGGCCTGTCTGGCTTTGGTGCCGATAGACAGTCTCTGCATCACGGGCGCTGACTCCACAGGAACAGAAGAACTGGGTAAAGTGTTGGCGTGTGTGAGCCTTGATGGTATTCTCCGTCCCTTCTAGCTTACATAGTCGACAATAGGAGTTCCTGCCTTTACATCGGGCTGTCCGACGTATATCACTACTGGTCCGTGGAGAGATCCAGCAAAGTTGAGACTGCGGCATAGGCGTCTCTGGAGAGGTCTCTATAAGAGAAAGTGTAGATACAAGAGGTTGATCATTTAGATTATCAATGTTTGCGTAGGCCGAGTCGTCTTCGTCACCCGACTCAGTCACATGGTGTACAATGTCATTAGAGTACATATGCATGTCCGAGGTCGTCCCGGAGGGGAGGCAGTACATGTCCGAGTCGGTTAGGACGGTATCGTCCCGAAGTACCGAAGATACTTCAGTATGACCCGACCCGACTGGCACGACCTCATCCCTCGAGGAGTTCCCGAGATCAGCATATAAGTCGTCGTCGTCCAAAAGTAACAGTACCTCGTCCAAGTCTATTGGCTCACCTGGCAAGTCCATGAGTAGGCCGACTAGGGAGGGCACCGTCCTTGTTGACTGAGTGGTGGTGGTGAAGGTACTGGGGGATCCATCTGGATCCTGGCCTTTTATAGGTGTGGGGGCTGCCCTGGTTCTCCTTCTGGTGTGCGACGTTATGTCTGCAATAGCTGGCTTCTCACCATGTAGTAGGGCTACGTTGCGGCGGAAGTGCACTTGTCTGACCCCGGTTGTTAGATCTATTTTGATCTCAAGGTTGTCTGGGTCACCGGATCTGTCTGTTGAATTGGGGAGTAAACACGGGCCTGGCCGTGTCGGCCGACGACAGGTAGTCGTCTGGGCAGCCCATTTGTGATGAATTCTTTCTAGTATAACCTCTGGGGGTCGGCCTCGCTTCCACCGGGCCTTCCTCCTGTATGATAGGGGTCTGTGTTCCCTAGTGTAGGGCGTAAGCATCCGGACGTAGGAGGGTCTACCTTTTGAACCTCTGCCCCAGTCGGGCGGCGGGAATATCGGGTGCTGGAAATAGTCGACAGCACCTTCCTCGAGGCGGTTTGTGCCTTGTCTACGCTCCTGGATGCGCGGCTTTTTAGCCTGTCGGCCCTGGTCCTCTACTTGCCTCTTTTTCTTCGCTGTTCCTCCCTCGGCTTCTAGCCCCCCTATCGGGTGGCCAGGACGTCGGCATTGTACTTCGACGCCATGCGGAGTTGTACTGGGCGGTAATGATCCTTTTCCTCCCTCGGCCCTGGATCCTCTGTGGGGGTGTCCTTTACGTCGGCATTGATCATCAACGTCGGGCGCAGGTGTACTAAGTGATGAGCTTCCCGTTCCTCCCTCGGCCCTGGATCCTCTGTGGGGGTGTCCTTGACGTCGGCATTGATCATCAACGTCGGGCGCAGGTGTACTAGGTACTGAATTATCCGTTCCTCCCTCGGCCCTGGATCCTCTGGTGGGGTGTCCTTGACGTCGGCATGAGTCATCGACGTCGGGCGGAGGCGTACTAGGCTTCATCTCAGGCATCGTCCTCAATGTATAAGGGCTTCCCGTTCTATTGACACACGGCCATTGATCTCGGCTGGTGTATACCTTAGCGGTATGGCAGTTTACAGAGCACTTGTGTTTAGTCAGGTAGGGCATCCCTAGGACGCCATCTTCTGGTATGGAGCCGATGAGGAACAGTTCTTGGCTAAAGGTACGACCGACTACCATAGGTAGCCTTACCATTCCCTCGAACCTGAGAGTCGAGCCGTCGGCCATCTTGCCATATGGCTGACTTACTGGTAGGACCTCTAGGTCGGGTCTCTGCAGCTTCTTCAGGATGCGGGGTGATATTAGGTTGGTCGTGCAGCCCGTGTCCAAGAGTAGGGTTACATCTTGGCTACATAGTCGTCCTTGTATGTACAGGCTAGGTACATGCGGCTTTACATACGTCACTTGAGTCACTGTTTTAGAAGGGGGGTCGGCCTTGCCGACCGGATACTTGGAACGGTCTTCCGAGATGGAAAGGTGAGAGGTGCGAGGAACTTGTAGGGCCCGAGTGCCAGCCTCTACTGTCTCGGGCCGGAGCCTTTTCCCGACTCGGGTACTGGCGGCTCAGGATATGTGGGGGGAGCGTTCCCATTGGTCCGTTGAGGAGGGGGACCAGGCTTTTTGCTGGTCTGCCAGGAGGGTCTGTTCCGAGGTCCTGGCGCTCTGGGGGCGTCTAGTAGTCCTCGAAGTCGTCTGACTTCTTGGCTGAGTGTCTGGATGGCCTCTTTCAGGTCGTTGATCCAGGTCAGGTCGGAGTCCACTGTATTTATTTGGGGTGTCTCCGGCTCGGGTTCTGTGACTGCCCTGATTTGGTGTGCTTTACTTCCACGGGAAGGTCCCTTGACGAGCAAGAAGTCGTTTCCGGCTCGGACGGCCGAGTCCACATCTCTGGGGTTTATTGCCAAGAGGTGTCTCTGTAGGTGTCCGTCCTCAAGAGAGTTACTGAAGTTTTCCACAGCCAATACCCGGCGGTGCGCTTCGGGTAGTTCCTGGAAAGCCACATGTACAAGTTTCTTGACTAAGGTGGCATGTTCTTGTAATGACATGCCGGGATCTTTCCGCAGCTGTATGAGCTGGAGTCTAGCTTCTTTATCAGTTAACCCGTATCGGGCGCGTAGAGCTTCGAAGATCCCTTCTGAGGTGCCGGGTCGGCCACATTCTTGTGCCGGTCCCTTGAGGGCCTTTCTTAGGTGAAGGTACATGGCTGCCGGGCTCCAGTCGTTTGCCTCGGCTATGGTCAGGAACTGTTCTATAAAAAACTCGACGTCTCCTTGTCCGTCGAACTGTGGTGTCTTGAAAGAGGGTTGAGGCGGCTGAGGTCGAGCTACTTCTATGTACTGTCCGATTACCTCTACTAGCCTGTCTATATCGCTAGCCATTGCTGAGTATAGATGGAGCCTCTTTGGTGAAGGGGACGTGTCGTCCTCGGTTTGATGTCTGTAGGGTGTCGGGTAGTTAGTTTAACTACTGTGGCTTGTCAGGCCGGGTCGGCCTGATGGTCGTACTGAGTACCGTCGATCTATTCTGGATCCGAGGTCGGTCTTTGATTGAAGATCCGGCGTAGGTCGGGCTACATCCAGCGGAACCACGAGAATTATGGGTGCACTTTAGCGTTTGTCACCTTCTCGTATCCAAGGTTCCCGGGTCCGAGTCCTAAATCGCCGTAGAAGTATTGAAGAATGAGGTCGGTCGGTCACCCGAGGCCGAGGTCACCTTCCTTCTCTTCGTATCGTAAGAGTACGACCTTAGAATCCCACCGCTGCCACCAATGTAATGGTTTCTGTGATTTGGTGCGGTCGTCCTTGGACGACTATCGACCCAGAAATGAAGTGCCTATGAGTGGTAATAGGACTTCGCATTACATGAAAGATCGAGCGGTCTCAGTAGCCCAAATACTACCAAAGACGACCCATCTGATCTCAAGTCCGACCTTCAGACTATACAGTGAAAGAGAGTAGTTCAACCAAAGATAGTGGAAGGGAAGATCGGACACTCAATGATAAAACCCTGTCCCACCAAATACGCCCAATTTGGCGGTCCCGACGCTCCGCGATTCACTTCCCGCCTTAAATGTGTTGAATTTTTCGATGGCTGCTAGACTAGTTTTGCGAAGCGACGGGTTAACTGTTGCGCTCTTTCTAATGATATATCGTTTGTACAAGTAAACTGTCTATTCGATGCCGCTGTTAGCAATATTATCTGATTGGCCGGCAGAACACCAATAGCAAGGGCGGATTTGTGTACAAGGTAGCACAACTCTTTACTTTGTTCGGACCGCGTTTAGAGGCGGGGGACGGACAGTTTTTGGCCTGAGTGTCTGATCTTCCCTTCCACTATCTTTGGTTCAACCTAGTAGGCGGTTCGCAAAGCGAATGACCTAGTAAAAGGAAGAGAAAGTCCCTGTATCAAGTATAGATGTGTCTTTATTGAAAGCCAAGTGTAGACTGAGACAATGAACAGTAAAACAGTGCCCTTTATATAGTATAAGGACTTCCGGCCGACGTGACGTCGGGAAAAGACGACGTGTGGTCGTCCGGAAGTTGCGCAACAAGATGGCCGCCGGAAGCCCGACGGCCGACACAAAATAGGTCGGGTTCTACAAAAGTTGCTTATAATGGTCCAATTCATGTACAAAATGAATATCAATGGATTCTGAGAGGTCGGGCCTCTGTACATGGGTATAAAAGGCATAAAAAGGACTTAGTGACATTCATGTGACTATGTACAACAACATATAGTAAGATACATGAATAAGGAATGAGCATAAACACATGGAGACATGTATATAGACGGTAATTAAGTACTTTGAACATGCAATGCAGTTAAAGGTAAGTATACGAGCACTAATTGTGAGAATGTTAGTGTCAGGTGAGTAGCGCTGTAACAACTACTAGGCACTTAGGGTGCGGTGGAGCTTCGTCCGGGAGTTGGGGTCGTATACAAATGTCCTGTACCATCACAATAGTATACTTTAATGACCTGATGGACCAGATTCTAAACAGAACTCAGGCTGAGCTTCAAGTAGGTTAACTCAAGGAGGTCAACTCAAGGTCACTTAGTTTCAAATTTTGCTGAAATGAAGTACAATTGTATTGTTAAAGTCCAGCAAAAGAAGTTTTCTTCTTCCAAGTATGGGAACACTAAACCCAAAGAATAAGGCTACATTATGTCATATTGCATTGAAATGGTCTTAGGACGAACTGATTGCTTATACCATCATAACAAATTCACTGAGCGCTGCTCATGTTTCTTTTGTTGTACAGAAGAGAAATGACTTCATCTCACTGTGTTCAGACAAGTTGGTTGATCTAACAAAGGTGGAAAAAGATAGTCTCAAAACTACCAATGGTAAACTGTGGTCCACCAAAGGTATGTTATCACTTTTTAAACAGAATAAAGTATCATATTAGTTTTCCAGCAAACTTACTTTTATATCTGAAACTCGACTTTTAAATTTGAGAATTGAGGTGAGTCTCTGAACCAAACACATGTACAGGTGTTTGGTTTCTAGCTCTACCCTCCCTTCAACCACTGTCTAGGTGTTTTCTTACACTTTTATGATTTCTTACCTAAAATATGCACATTTATGGTGTACTGTGGTGAATCAGCCTCCGTGGTGATAGTCTCCCTTGGCTAACCACACTCATATTTACTCATACATGCACTGACATTATCCTATCTATATACTCTTATACATGCATGAACATTACTATTATTATAATCAACTACTTATGTATAGTGTGCTTTTATTATTGTTATTATTAACCAATCAGGTTATCGCAATTAGCATGGTTTAACATTACTATGTATGCAATTATCCTCTCTTGCCTGATTATGCATTCTAAGTCTTTTTACTGTACACTTTTTGGGGCCGATGTCTTGAAACATGCCCATATTTATATACTATCCATTTCAGACTATTGTAAGCACTTTTTGTGCAAGGCCGACCCTTTTAGTGGCCGACGTCGGGCGGTGCTACTCTATGTTGTTGCATCAGTTCCGGCCCGATACCTTATCGCACTAGCCCGATACCGTATTGTACCTTTTTCCGGAAGTTTATTTAGTATAAAAGCCAGCACATTTTCTGTATCTAGTCAGTTGCTGATTGCGTTTGAATAAAGCAACATCTCCTAACCCAAACCTAGAGGCTTACTCTTGCAGGCGGGTAGCTCCACCCACAAGTCTTCTTAGACCTAAGCGGCTCGAGCTCACTCCATACTCGTACAAGCATCTTTTTCTACACTCCTTGTGAGTCTACATCTATGGGCTTTAGTCGATCCCGGATTCTATATGAATCTAGCGTCGGGTCTAAGTCCCTAGATTATCAGAACTTCTTTCTACACTCCTTTGGAGTATAAACTCTACAGACCTACGTTGACCCTGGACTCTTAGATGAGTCTCAGCATCGGCCTACGTCAAGATACATAATTACAAGAGCACTAACTAACTGTTCACCCTTTATGTATTGTGTGCGGAAGGTCACTTGGTCGTCCTCTACCAACCTCCAAGCCCTTCCCATACCCGTGCCATATCGGCACTCGTATGTAACACAGCTCAAAACATTACAGTACTTACACTGTGTAAGTACACACATATTATATTACATGCACTTTACATGTACATGTATGTATAGTAATTGTAGTTTAATAGAATTTAAACAAGACTTTTTGAGGAAAATTTCAGAAAATTCATTTTAGGTCTTTCAAAAAAAGATATTGTGGCAAACGCTGCCATATTCCTCTCAGCTGGCTATGAGACTACGGCATCAACACTGCAGTACTTCTTCTACATCATGTCATTACATCCAGAGATTCAAGAGAGGGTGAATATGTATTTCTATTTCGCAGTAATAAAAATCTCGCAGCAAGTCTTAGTTTTGTTTGTGGCCAGGCAATAGTTTCACTTCCAGTAGCATTCCTAACATGACACGAATAAGCTATTGATCATAATTAGAAGTTGTCCTCTCCCAATTTATCTCGAGAGAGAGAGGACAACTTCCAACTATGATCAATAGCTTATTAGTGCCCGTGATCCCTAGGCACAATTCTGTTAACATACATTACATAGTGTATAATTATTGGTGATAGTAACCTTTTCGTAGATTTTAAATTCTTTACAGCTTCACGATTCCATCTCTGAAGTGGTAGATGAACACAGCGGTTGTACTTACGAGGAGCTTAAGAAACTGGAGTATTTGGACTGGTGTGTGAATGAGTGTTTGAGGATGTTCCCTCCAGGATCTAGGTACTTATCAACAGAAGAGACATCTCCTCTAATCTCACAGTCGATTTGTTTCCAACTAGGGCACAAATGAGAGTTTGCATTTTCATAACATGCAAATAATACAATATTGACGCTGGTATAGTTTTATCTAAATTTTGACATATAGGGTATTTCATTAAAAGTTCAAATATAAGGAGTTATCATACCAGCCCAATAGTCCTAACCACAAATAGGGCTATTGAGTCTGTGCCTAACTGATGCTATCTTTAACATTCTATTTGGAACAAGTGTCTGCATAGGTTGGAGAGAGAAGCAAGTTCAGACTGCACTATCAAGGGGATGAAGATATATAAGGGAACCGGTGTGGAAGTTTTAATCTACAGCATCCATCATGACCCAGATTATTGGCCCAATCCTGACACTTTTGATCCAAACAGGTGAAAATGATTAAATTGGACAAATTTCTTTTATAATAAGGACTTTCTACTTCTATCATACCAAAAGTAACAGTCAAATTATAGTTGTACCGCATAACCTCATATTAAATGTGGATTTTATGAACATTATTGTGATAGAAACATAATAAATTATTGGTTTTCCCAGGTTTGCTCCAGAGAACAAGACTGACATACAGCAGCAGGCATATTTACCATTTGGGGCTGGGAATAGAAAATGTATTGCAGAAAGACTTGCTTTGCTGGAAACCAAGGTCGCTATTGTCAAAGCGCTGATGGCCTTCAGATTTGAAAAATGTGCTGAAACACCAGAAATTGTAAGTCTTTATATTATCTTTGTTTAATATTGCTGTATATGCCAAATAAGGCCTGGTCTGAACAACAATTGACTAACAAGAGTAGTGCACATATGATGTTGATATGACTGTTTCTTTTAGTCTCTTCCTTTTACCTTCTACATGTATAGGCTATTAAACTGTAAACTTGTTCCCATATCATTGTTAGTAGTTACATGTAGTACCTGCTGCTGAGGAAAACAAGTCAGCCTGTACACAACCAGTAAACCATCGCATAGTTTAGAATGCATAAACTCAACACATTATAAAATAGTAAATAATGGTATGAATTTCGTCTTATACTGTTATTTGTCATTAAACTTTTAACCCACATTACCATTTTCAAATAATTATTTTAATTCTATTTGCAGGAAGATCTGGAGTTCAAATCTGGGGCAGGACTTCTGATAGCTAAACAAGCTCTGAAGGTATCAGCAGTACTGAGAAAGAGATCCGCCAACTTGGTATAACATTGTGTAGCCTATTATATTTCCTTTCAACCATGATGAGTATTATTGCAATTTCAATCAGATTAATAGTTCACTTGGAAGAAGTGGGCTGTAAACATCGATGAAGTAAAATTTAATATCTCTGTGATCAATAAGTAGCAAGCATTAAGATTTAACATCTCTGTTGTAAATCAAATCAGCACGAGTTTTCTAATGAGTTTTTTCAGATTTTATATAATATAACAAGGTTCTCTTTGTGTTACCACTCTATGTAGGTCAACAATTAAAAGCTGTAACACCTTCTATAATTTTATTTCTATTATATTTTTACATGGTTTCGCAAAGGATTCTATAGTAAAATAATACATTTACTGTATGATTCAACCCCCTCCCCCATTGTGATGCATACTCAGACAAAAAATATAATATTACACTATGTGGGCACAATCATAAGTTACATATTGATTCTCTCTTTCTCTGGGTTTTTAGCCTGCATGAATTGAGAATGTTTTCAAATTGCAGCAACTAAAACTAAATTTATGGGATGCCCATACAATGTTACCAACATATCTGTTTAGGCAGATCCATGTCATGTGCATGCATAAAAATACTATGTAGTGGTGCTTCTTTTCAAACCGACTGAGGTTGGGTTGTACTGTATATTCAACTGCTGCGTCCTATTTTACTGAGTTACAGACTACAGTGCCAATCATGTGACCCTTGTGTGGAGTTGTCACCAACACAAAAGTTGCACATGATATGAACTAGGACAAAGAGAGCACAACTCCAAAGCTACTCTTGTTTTCAAGTAATGTCTAAGCTGTGGAAGATCATGGAACTGAAGCTACGTTTTTATGACATTTTGTGTATAATAATACTTTTAATGGGGATAATCTGCAAAATCTTCACGGTAGAACTTGCTGGGTACCAACCAGTGAAAGGAAATGGTGACTCACTATCAGCAAATATCCTAAATAAACTATTATACCTACATTGTGCAAATATTGAGAGTATTTATCTTTTCATAATTATGCTGCAGAGGGCAACTTGTGAACTATACACACTGCTTGTATAAATTACTTAGAAATTGGAGTGTGAACACAAAATTTGAAAGTTGAAATTTGAAAATAGTTTGGCTATTTTAGGGGTATAAAACTTCAACAATTTAGTGTCAAGGTAGGCCTGTGTAGAACCAGGGACAAGCAGGATCCTGTCTGTCACACTGGTGCTTCACTCTCAATTCAGCTGTTGGCTAGGCAAAAAAGACAAGATTTCAGTTGCCTATTGCAGTATTAATACCATAATCAAACCTTTTCTAAGTTTCTACTCTACAGGTTTCAGAGCCCAGACTGCTACTTCACCATGGTTTTAGCATAGGTCACAGAGATGTTTGGGCCGTAGCCTTTGCTCCTCAACTGTAGAGAGGCAGCTGAGTAATGAAAAGTAAAACAAAAAATAGCTCTTTCAATAATTTAAATTTTATTGAAATAAAATGAATTAAAAGGGTCTTTCAAAGCAGAGCAAATATCAAGCATATTCATTGTAGCAAAATTATTTCTGTCAACAATTCAATATAAATTTTTGTTCAGTCCCTCCTATTATTTTATAAATATACAAACGTTAATATAATGCATGTATTATCACTATAATGCATCTTAGAAATGCAGAATTGTGATTATAGAGTATAATCATAATACATGTTATCTAACCCTTTCCTTAAATCCAACATCATACATTGTATATCATTAGAACTACACTGAATGAAACAAAATGAGAGAAGACAGCTTTTATATTTCCACCGATAGCATACAAGGTTATAATATTATGAGTACTGAGTTACTCTAATCCTTATAGTAAAATACAAAGTATAAATTCCAAACTGTAGAGTATGAAATATATTCTTACATTTGGTTTCTTACAGTCAAGTTTGTGCGTATGAGTGAGCATTGTCTATCCAAGAGGTAATCGTCCTCTCCCACCCTTCTTTACACACACTGTACCACCACATTTTCCAGGGCAGCACATTTCATCTCGATTCTTACAGGGTTTCCTCTCTTGCATGTCATACCTGCCCTCACTCCCTGACAAGACCTCTGCTTTCCTCCTAACACTCTGGGACATCTAAAGTGTGACAATCAACAACTCATAAAATAAACTAGCAATAAAACATGCTATGGAGTTAAAACTTGGCAAAACATTACTTGCACTACATTCTTCTAATATATTTTTAACTCCACTTGAATGGATGTGAAGAAGGGAGCACTTTATCAGCTTTATTTAGTTTGGAGCAAATGTTACTAGAGAAAATCTGTAAACTTGAATATATTCGATAGCCCAACATAATATCCATTTTCCCAAACTGGCCTTAATAATATTAGTATAAAAAATTACCTGTTTTTTGGGGTGGGAGGATTCCTAGTACCTCTCTTAATGCAGTGATTTCCACCACATGTGGAAGCTGGGCAACACCTTTCACTAGCAGCACAGTCATTGCCTCCAGGAGAACATTCATTAATGATAGATACTCTGCTACATATCTCTGGTAACGGGCTGGCAACTTTGATTGGACAACTGCTAAAATAATTTACTGCATAGTTTATGTGTAAATTTTCACACAAATGCATTGGAGAGATCATACTTTACTGCAATGTATAATTATATTGAGTAATTGTCCAGTAATTATTCAGCAAGTACCACTACTACCTTCCGATTTTCTTGGGTCCACGATAACTTCTTCTTGTCTGCTTTATGGGCTGTACACATTTCTTGGGACAACCTATACATGCATAGGCGAATCATAATACATAGGAAGCCATATGTGATCTATTTATAATTGTATAATAAGTGGTATGCTACGTAATGTCCACACGCAGCGAGGCCGGAACGTCTAATGATAACTACATGTACATACATAATTACTGAACAAATATAACCTGGGATGTTTGGTAAACCATGTGTGCAGTCATTATGTACATACTTGTAGTTATCATTAGGAGTTATGTCCTCGCTGCCGTGGAAAAAACCTATCAATCCTCTAGTATGAAATACCAAAGTTCTCAAAACTACAGATACTTCCGTTTGTGAAAATCCACGCTAGTCAGACCATGAAATGCTGGGAGACATTTGACTCTACACATTGAAGAAATTAACTCCCTCAGTACAGGGGAGCAACCCACACAGTGGAAAATATAGGCAAAATAAATTAAGCTAGTGTGTGGAATTTTAGCATAAAAAAATTTACAGATGCAATAATTATCATATGATTGTGCACTGTGATAGAAATATTGGATTGACATTTGGCAGCTTACCACAACACTTCTTCTTTCCTGGGCATTCATTGTCTTTAGAGCAGGTCAAACTGAAAGAGCATGCTCCATCATTGGCAAATGGGGAGACATCTTTAGGACACTTGCCTCTCTTACTACCAGTAAATCTTCTACCAAACACTACTGATATATCTACAAAAGATAACCAATTAAAATATGAGCAACTCCATCTTCTTACTGCTATTGATCTTGAACTTTGAAAAAAAAGTAGGCCCTTTGACCAAAAGCTTTATAAGGGTTGTCAAGGTCTGCTATAGGCTATTTTATAGCTTCTCAGTTTACCACTCTACCAGGATATATGTACAATCAGCCTATTTAATGTACATGATTGTATATACTAATACATTAGTAGCTACCTGTACTTACATGGGAGAGAGGCCAGAAGAAATACAATCAGTCCAAGCTTCATTTTCACCTGCCCCTCTAGAGAGTATAACTAGTAAATAAATGCTAAAACATACTCTCACTCCCATAACACATGGATTACAGAGGATTATCTCAAATTGTTAATCTATATGATCTCTAGGGATTATCCATATGACTAACATGTTTATAAGCATTCAGAGCGTGAAGAATATACCAGTCTCTTACTTACATGTAATTAAATTCAACTTGTATTAGGAAGTTATCCTCTCTGTTACAAAAATCCTTCCTACTGTTCTCTCTCACATAACTTTTTCTTGAGAGAGGAAAACTTCTAATTATCATCAATAGCTTATGATGATCCATCATATCATTCTAAAATTACTTCCTGGGTTATGAATTGGTAGCAACTTGCTATACTAAGTATGAATAGTTTCTTATAAAATATACGAAACTACTAGTTTATCAGGGTCAAACCAGTACTTCAATTGAAAATAATTTACAGGTCACAATAATAAATATAATTTTCTTATTTTCATACTCCAAACTTTGAAAGCACTGTCCACATAGGGGTGTACTAACTCAGGTTAAAAAACTTTATTAATCACTGAAAAAAATTAAAAAATCTGCTTAAGATATCGCAACAACAGGCTATGGTAATAACTTTTTTAAGTTGTATCAGGACTTAGCTGAAGTTCAGTAGGTAAAACATTGCAATTGTTGTGTGTTTGCTTCAAGCAATACAAGTTAAATGCATGGTTAGTAATTAGAACAAGGTAGAATACAATAAATTATAGTTTCCTGGCGACCTTGGTGATACACTTAGTACCACCACACTCATCTTTGCAACAAATCTGTCCTGCTCCACAATTCCTTCGAGTTTTGCACAGCTTTACCACTCCGACATTTTGGCATTTTCTGAAATTGTTCAATGTCCTTGGGCACCTCCTTCAAATATTTTACATTATAATCATTAGAGGACTACAGCTCAGAGATGGCTAGCGATAGCTACTATTTATTACTAGGCCTGTTCCCGCAGTTAATCTTCCTGGGTATGTAATACTGCAGAAAGTAGAATGCACCATTTACTCCGTTTTATTTATATTACAATACCGAGGAGGGATAGCTTCTTTTTAACGCAATGATCAGCAGTGAATTGCAACCGCTTGAATGGCCTAGTACTATGCCTAACACAGATGTGCAACAATAATGTATAGCTCCCCATTTACCAAATCTATAAACTATATGCTGCATGATAGCACAACTCCAAAAAATGAGGCAAGCTTCCCTCAGAGGTACACAGTTGCATGCTCACTTGTTAGATGTATAGCTTAGGGTCAATGTTACCTGCTATACATGGCTTATATGACTCATCAACCATATTTTATATACAATGTATCTCATTTTATACATATGCGACATAACAGCATTGTTTCAGGTGATAATAGTCTATTTATATTATGTTATGCATGTAACCCACCTCATTCTAATCTTCCTAGTTTCACAGGATCTCCCACCACATCTGCCTGGACAGCAGACCTTGGCCTTCCCACACTGCTTATTTTTATTACACAGATTGCCAACTTTCACCCCTTTACAGTTTTCTGGTAGTTTCTTCGGTGTCCTAGGACAAAACCTAAAACACAGATGTAACAATCTACAATATTGCCCATGTACATGTAGAGGCATCAACTCTAACACAAAGTTGTCTTCTCATTCCATCATGCTATCAAATTATAATAACTAGCCAATGAGTGACTAAGATATTTCATGCATATTTTGCTAGTTGTAGATAGAGGTTCTAGGAATGTAGTCACAACTAACCTTTTCCATCTCCTGGACATCCTACACCTCTTTGGACATCCTACAGCACAAAATACAATACGAACCATAGCATAAAGCCATGTCCAGTACGTAGTATGACATGATGCTAGACTCTAATGAAATAGGCCAAATCGGAAGGTGTGGTCACATAGTCCAAAGTTTCAAACTTTCCTGCAGAAATTCAAAGGCAACTTTCCATGCCAATGATTGGGTACAAATCAATATGCCTCTGAGTTTGGGAAGCAGTTGCACGCTGTCAGCGATTTGTACAAGTTTTGATTTTTTAGCTGAAGAGAATATAAGCTGTTAATCAAATGACCAAGCGATTCATTTTGTTATCATGTTTACCGTTGGTCAAACTATATTCTAATATGGCCACTCATCAAACTACTTCCAATGCTCTCCAGTCTAGGGTGCAGGCAGAGGGAGCATAACTCCTGATGCTAGCTACATACACTATTGTAAGGCCCACAGTTTACTGAACACATGCATAATACATATAACCTGGTATGTTTGGTAAACCGTGGGCAGTCATTATGTATATTATAGTTATCATTAGGAGTTACACCCTCTCTGCCCGTGGGTGCTTAGAGGGTGGTAGAAGCTTAAACTTTCACCATAGCATCTCATTCTTCCCTTGCAGTCAGAGTTGTTGGTGCATCTATTTTCTGCAGATCTGGAGCAACCAATTTTCTTGGCAAGAGACCTCTTTACTCTTGGGTTGGCACTTGACAAGGTATCTGCTACTACAAACATTCACTATTGCTGTACATCTCAATCTAACTGCAATGATTCTAAAAATAAACTATGTGAAAGCTGTGACTTTGAGCTATTCTTTATCCTGCTTGTGTAAAATAGAACAAAATTCTTCATTCTGAAAAAGCTGCTGGTTTTTTACCATCGTTTGAAAGCAATTTAGTTGAATTGATTTAATTTCATACAGGTTTAAAACATTTTTTACAGTGAAATTCTGCCGAACTATGCACAGAACTGCTAATATAAAAGCAATCTACTGTTTCATGCTATGCTACTGCTACTATTATATTAAAACAATCTGCCTTACCAACGATGACAGCCAGTATAGTCAGTAGTTGTACATATACGGCTCTCATCTTGTCTCTCTCTCACTCTGTCCTCCCTCTATGAGCTGATTACTCAACTGTAGTGTCAGCACTAGATGAGATGACCTTTAACACTGCTGCAATAATAATGATTTAAGCTATTGTGTTCGAAATCCATGGCAGTGCAGATGGGTCTTCAGCTACAGTTTACACTATCTCAGCTCTGGAATAGGGGAGGCAACCCACTTGCCTCCACCTGCACACCTGTATCACAGTCTATCAAAATAGTGTACAGTAACAGTACTACAGAATAGCAGTATCGGTGAGACCACACAATCGGGTGACAGACTAGCTAGAGTGGCACCACAGTGCTGTCAAGTCCTCTTATCTTCAGCTGCCAACAGCACACCAGCTTGAGTAATAACCCTAAGGTTATATACCAACAGTCTACTTGGAATAGTGATCAGAAAACTCATTGTTTTTCATGATTCTTTTTTAAGATGCTTTTAACAAGTGATAAACAAACGTATGACCAGATGTGAACCAAAGCAACTTGTGGATAAGTTAACTTGACACATGATGGTGCCACTGCCACTAGTTTTTGTCCATCTAGTGAGCTGTAACACCAATTAGCTGGAACAGGTACTATGGCCATGTATTACCACATGACCCAGCACTTTACATATCTGCATGTTGTATGAGAACTATTAAAGATTACTATGGCATGCCAAAAAATAATTATATCATTCAATAATTTAATATGACATGCTACCTGTATTATACATGTATATACCTTCCAGCTAGAAGGTATATATAATACAAGTAGCATGTCATATTAAATTATTGAATGATATATATTTTTTGGCATGCCATAGTAATCTTTACTGTCATACTAGCATATATTCCTAAGTAATATACTCTGTTCCATGATATTAATATGGGTCTTTGATACATCTCTAGGTGGTATATGAGAATTAATATATCATGTATGTACATTAAATACCATGTTCAACTATGTAGTTATAGTAGATCACCTGACTACATAAATGTGTTTGCGCATATAAGGATGTAATCAGCCACTTAGAGACATTTTACCAAACTTGTTCTGTAAATACTATTATGTAGCTAGATGTACAACAAGTAGAGATTTATTTCTTGTTCAATATAGACAATTTGTTACAATTCATATCCTACATTGATATTCTACATTGAATTTTCAGCTTGAACATTTTTATTCGAATTTTAGCACTGCTATTGCATTTGAGTAACCGCAATACACGCATACATACATTACATACATGTATACCTTCCTAGAGATCCACAGCTATAATACTTTTCCGTAATGTCAACCCTGCTTATAAATTACAGCAAATATGCATGCAGGATTGTAAGTCCATATGATTAGCCTTTGTTGTCTCATGTGTGCTTCAATAAACATAGGCACAGTGATCTGTATAGTATAGTAATCATCAGGGATTATGCCCCACGTCGTGCCTGAGTGATAACAGGAGCTATATGCTTGTAAATATTAGAGGTTTACATCTAATAGTTACAATTTCTAACAAATAGTATGAATAATGATGTGAACGAAAACAAGTTTATTTTTATGGTCCAATAAATGTAGTTCGTTGGTAGACAGTTTAAAACTTGTATGTAGGCCAGTGTATCATTTGTGAAAGTTCAATTAGATTATTAAAACATTACAATTTGTCTGATGTTAGGTAATATGATCAACGTTGAACAATTTGATTATCTGAAAAAAATAAAAACACATAATAAATACTGCATAAGCTATGTAATGAGGTATGTAAGATCGTGACGTCTTACGGATTCTTTTAGAACAAAACGGCTGCCAGGCACAGAATTATAATTTAAGACATCTTTTTCCTCCACATCTGCCAGCGTGGCAGCATTTCATTCGTCCAGGACAGTCAAGGTCAGTTTTACAAAGGTCTACCACCTTTATCCTACCACATGAACTTAGCCTTAATTTTCTTCTTCGTGGGCAACTGTAAACAATCATGTATTATCATGTATAACGTACCTGTACCTGAATACATAGTAGCCTTTGATTAAGGCTAGAACTGGATTTGTCTTATCTGCTAATACTGCTTCAGTGTTAGCACTGTCACAAAACTTCCTGTTTTAAAGATATTCAGCGTGCACCACTAGTGTGCAACAGCCCGTCCAATAGGCTATAGTGAGAACATGTATTGGCCAGTTGTAGCAGTTTAACACTTCTTTACATGGTACATTCAATTCACACTTTGCTTGCATAAGGTATGAAAGTTGCCAATCATATAAAGTAATTATGCCCTTACCTTTTTTTAGAGTTATGTTTTTTGATGGGGCGGCGCCTTGGTTTTACACATATTCTTGGACAGCCTGACAAATCAATACCGGTATTAATAAATGAACCATATAAAGTAGAGCTCTAGAGGTGTACTAATTACTAGGAGGATTTCGTCACCACAGACCTATACATTCACCCTTATCAGGAAACATTAAAATATATTTCATGTAATACATGAAATATATTTTAATGTTCCCTGATAGGGGAGAATGTATTGGTCTATGATGACGAAATACTGTTGAATATCTTATATTCTACAGTATTGCGCTCAATTAATTAAAGTTTCAAACTTTAACAAAGCAAACAAAAAGAAAATGTTTGTAAGTTTGATAGCACACAATCTCACTCACCACAACATATTTGAAATTTTTTACAATCTTTGTCGACTTTGCATTCATGTGGGCCGACTTTGAGGCAGGGCACTTTACGCATGCCAACGGCTCTCGGACAAACGTCCCTGCCTAGAGGACGATGTCTTCTGGCTCCAAGCTTTGTGACTCCATGCTTTGTAGATCTAGTCTTTTTACAATCAGCTAAAAAGAGGGAGACAGATATATGGATTACATATTGTGCAATCATCCCATACATGTATCGCTGTTATACGACCTCTGATACAAGGTGCATGTAATAAAACTTATAGGCTTTTGGATATTCGTTTTGTAGAAAATTAACAAATATACATGTAGTTTGATTTTTTTGTATCTACCATGTCACTATGAATCTGAATGTTTTCATCATCTACGAAACCAAAAACACTAACTGCCTAATACATTAACTACATTATTTGACATGTAACTGCTATATGCCTCATAATATAGGGTCTGTTACTGCCTGTACATACAAAAATAATAGATAAATATAACTATGAAATAAATCTTTTAACATTACTTTACTTGGCTGCACACAATTTTATAATAAGCAACACATAAAACTAATATAAGTATAGAACAATATACATTGCATTGTACATAATGATATGCTGATAGGTCAGCCCATTCATACAAATAACTTACCACTTATCAAACATAGAGCAACTAAAATGCTCAA
Organism: Bugulina stolonifera; assembly: GCA_935421135.1. Lineage (NCBI taxonomy): Eukaryota > Metazoa > Bryozoa > Gymnolaemata > Cheilostomatida > Bugulidae > Bugulina > Bugulina stolonifera. The sequence goes on along the minus strand of OW285193.1, from coordinate 13,155,113 downwards.
AGCGATGATGACTTTAAATCTAAGCAGCATTTTTCATTTCAACAAGTTCAGCATCCAATCTTTGTCCAAGAGTCGTTATTATTCCGAGAGTCGACACCATCCTCAGCTTTATACTCCTAGATTGTCACAGTTGTATGCACAGCTAATTGGCATCCCTTTCCATTAACACTCCTAATCCGTGGTACATACAGTTCTTGGTGGATTTGCTGCCGTTCAAGCACACATGATAACACCCCTAAATGTGTTTTTCTCGTAGATAATCCGTGTAATTTCCTGTGTTAACAAGTTTATCTTAGTCATCCCTATTTGTAGTTAATTTGGGGAGTATGGATTGTTTTTCAAATGCACACTGAACCCATCACTGGATGTTACATTGTTAGTTGTATTGTGGATTATGTTAGAGATTAGTGTTACAGCTCATTAGAAGATTGGGTGCAATATTATATTAGAGTAGAGAAATAATGGTGGGTAAACGGCTCATGCAGAACAGGAATAACATCTATATGGCTGGAAGTCCATATCCAGTAGAAATAAATGTTATAGACATACGGAGTGGTCACTGGGAGGAGAGGGACAGAGGGTGTTGCCATCCAACTGTTATCTTGCAGACTCCCCTACTATAGCAGATACTTTGAAATAGCTAGAACAGTGTGTAAACTTTGTTTAGTTTAGTGCTGAGCTAAAGTGCTTGGCCCATAAGTATCACCAACTATTCTACGGTAAGTCAGAGTTAATTTCCCATGGTCCATTGTAGCTAGACTGCTATGGCTTTATTAGCAAAATGCTGCTGCAATAAATGTCTGGAACTTACATTGTATCTATATGTTCCACTATATTCATCATACCACTCAACTTTATACTTCTTGGTATTATTAGATAAAAACTTGACATTCTATACTGCAACTTTGATTCAGTTTGGCCAATATCCACATAAAGTAACTCGTCCGTGTAGCATACCCTTTATAGTTCACCTACTGCCCACTAAGCATAAGAGCATAGTATTATCGGAAATTATGACTATACACTGCCTGAATTGAACAAGGCATTGCTCTACCTTTGCCACTCATATTACTCCTGTTTTAAAAAACAAATAGTTCCTCAATATGAATTGCTAGTACAAGTTGTCATAATGTTTGAATATTGTTATTGTGGCATGTTGACAAGTTTGATTGCTGGAGAAGTTTGATTGCTGGAGAAGTTTGATTGCTGGAGAAGTTTGATTGCTGGAGAAGTTTGATTGCTGGAGAAGTTTGATTGCTGGAGAAGTTTGATTGCTGGAGAAGTTGCAACCAAGAAAGCACAATTTATCATACATGTAGGATTACATCAAGACACATGTAGAAACTTTTCATTTCAGAGTTATCTTACCTTAGAGAAGACTTGCATGAATAAATTAAGATTTATTTTACACTTGCACACCCTATCCTATTGGGGATATCATTACTAAGAGCCTGTATCACTATCAGTAAGAGCTGTCTATTAATACATAATATACTTGTATTCATCAACTGAACATGGCTATATACATGGAATACTTTATTGCAGGTAGTGGATAATAGGATACCAGAGCATGGCATCACAGATGGAAATAATGTTGATAACATTAGATACAAAAGAAATACGAAAGGCATTAAAATACAATTTTATATACATTTTTTAAAATTCTACAGTTTCAGCCTACATGTATAATTATATGAAAATATTATACAGATTTTACAATTTTTTGAATAATTTTTCTTTTAGAAAATGGCCGGCAAAATTCAGGAAAAACTGTGTCATGATGTCCATGTGCCATTTATGAACTCGATGAAAAAGTAATATCCTAAGCAAGGCTAACCGTAGCCTTCAGTATGTACAGATGATCAAAAGACTAGGGGCCGTCCAGTCCTACCTTGACCTCATGACCTTGAACGTTTACTTCGAGAAGAGCGATCCCTGTCTCGTGATCTTTCTCGGGACCTCTCACGAGACCTTGACCGTCTTCGTTCTCTGGATCTAGATCGCCTCTTTCTATCACGAGATCTATAAGAATAGTGAAATGTTAGTGTAAGAAGCCCAACATATGCAACCAAAGTGTGAATGTTGGGTTCAGGGCACAAATATACACAGCGTAGACAGAATGTATTAGGCACATTCCGACATTGCACGTGCAAGCTAGATAAATAGCAATATACAGCAAAAACAATTAATTTTATTCAGTATTACACAGCAGCAGTTCGGCGTGCCTGGTAATAATATTTATTGTAAACAAGAGGATTCCCTTCTGATCAAGCATTAGTCACGTCTGAACGCTCAAGCGGTGTTCATTATTAAAAGCAGTCTCATATGAACAAGTGCGGTTTTCAAATATGCATATTATATCTATACATTTTTTAACAAATGTAGTGAGGGAGAGTGAAAGAATGCAATAAGGCTACATTGCAACATATATGCCCGTGCTTGTATGTTGTTAACTGACTACAGATTATGATGATAAGAGTACTTACCGACTACGCCTTCTATCCCCGTGACCACGACGTTCACCCTTCACCCTGTCCTTAGCTTTCTTTAGCTCCCTGGAAAAGTCGTCACCATCCTCACGTCTCCTGTCACGATCTCTTTGAGACCTGAAGATCAAGTTTCACCAAGTAATATACTAACCTGTCACACTGTATACCAACCTGTAACACACTGTATACTAACCTGTCACACACTGTACACTAACCTGTCACACACTGTGTACTCACACAATGTATACTACCCTGTCACACACTGTATACTAACCTGTTACACACTGTACACTAACCTGTTACACACTGTACACTAACCTGTTACACACTGTACACTAACCTGTTACACACTGTACACTAACCTGTTACACACTGTACACTAACCTGTTACACACTGTACACTAACCTGTTACACACTGTACACTAACCTGTTACACACTGTATACTAACCTGCTACACACTGTATACTAACCTGTTACACACTGTATACTAACCTGTTACACACTGTATACTAACCTGTCACACACTGTATACTAACCTGTTACACACTGTATACTAACCTGTCACACACTGTATACTACTCTGTCACACACTGTATACTAACCTGTCACACACTGTACACTAACCTGTCACACACTGTATACTACCCTGTCACACACTGTATACTAACCTGTCACAGACTGTATACTAACCTGTTACACACTGTACACTAACCTGTTACACACTGTATACTAACCTGTCACACACTGTATACTAACCTGTTACACACTATATACTAACCTGTCACACACTGTATACTAACCTGTTACACACTGTATACGCCTGTACTAACCTATCACTATGGCGACCTTCTCTGTATCGGTCCCGATCTCGAGTGCCATAGTCCCGATCTCTATATCTATCCCCACCATGACCTCTAGAGTCTCTGTCATCCCTACGATGATCTCTTCTGCTACGATCTGCCTCATTCCTCTGTTTTTCTCTCACCTCCCTTTCCTGACGTTCCTTTTCCCTCCTTGTGAACAAACACAACAGTGTACGAAGCAATAAGGCACTAAATTGTCCAGTGGACTATTTTACTGTGCAAACCATATTAACCAATTTCAACACATAATTACACCTTTATAAACATGTAGGAACCAAATAGATCAATCAACATAGCTGACCACGTTAAGTAACTTAGAACCTCTAGACTTTAGGTCAGAGTGGAGAGACTACTTTGCAGGCTACAAAGTTTTTTAATATATTACCACGTAGTAGCTTTCACTGACACAATTGTAAATTCACAGTTGTGGAATCAAATCAACGGCAATGAGTTAGGAATATAAATATCCTCACAGTTAACATGTTCCTAGATACAAATGTACACGTAGTAGTGTAGGGTGATAGTATGACCAACTCTGTTCTACAACTTACTTCTCCTGTTCCTCTCTCAAGGCCTCCTCCTGGTATTGCTCCTTGATAGACGGTCCATACTCCTTCATATTGTTCACAATTGTCTTCTGTATGGGAACCGGTATCCTGGGGAATAGAGCCCCGAACCAGTCAAGCTTAAGGAGGAAGTCCCTGACCACATCTCCCATGTACATGACCAGTCCCCCACCTGCCTTCACATCTATCTCCTAGTTCAGTGGTTGCAGAATAATATACATGTAATATAGACGAATTGTACAATATACACTTACATACTTACCCTAATGATGTAATGTGTATGCACACATGGAGTAGTCATTATTCACTGTTAGCAAGAATAATACTAGTAGATAACATAAACTGACCCACAAATCAAGTAACCGAATGGCAGCTCTACAATGTACTTAGTATCACATGTATAGCATAGGCCTACATGTACATGAAGTGTAATACTGGTCCTACTAAACCACACTGTGTTGCCATTTAAGAATGAATTCAGCAAATTATTCCAGTAGCTGTGACATAGTCAGACCAGACTAACATTTAGCCTGAGAGACCTACTACTCGTAGGTAAATTCAACATGGCACACTAATGCTTGACTCACCGCACTAAACGTACCTCCTCATCAGCCAGATAACCTTCAAACCATTCCCATAGATCAGCCGGCGGCAGTGTGTATCGGGCATACATAAACCCAAGACAGCGTATATATGGAGAGTCACAATGGTCCATCATTCCTATTAGCTGTTTCCTAGTTAGTTTAAGCGTGAAAAGTTTATACAGCAAGCAGAAGGCTGACGATACGATTCCACCTGGTTAAGGACAAGTAGTAGAGTAAATACACATTACACGATACTCTGCGAACTATACATAGCAATATCATTATGATGAACATAGGATCGATACTGCTGCGGCACATCAAGTTCTGTGAGTGTAATTCGATGAATAAAATATGTTGTTTGTCTCACATTCACACATCAATTCAGAGCGAACAGTATGGCTAAACAGACCAGTGATACTACAGCAAGACGTTAGCAAACAAAAGTGATATAAACTTTTACAGTGATGACCAAAGTAAATAGTGCAGCTATAATTATACCATGCCTTTATATTCCAATATGCAACTATAGAGACTAGAGCATAATATACAAGCCTGTTATCATGATAAAGCAAAAACCTAGGTTTGACTTACCACCAGCACGTACCTGCGCCAACACCTCTTACACCACCACACATGCCTGTTTGACCTCCGACCTTCCGACTACCTGCTTCCCATGGTTCGACATGCTGCACCTGCAAAAAATTACAGTATATAGGCCTACATTAAATCGATCCCAACAACAGCGCCAATGTGTGCATGCAGGCCTACTAGTATAGGGTCAACTCTACATGTATTAACATATGTTTGAATTTCCCAGGGTTGGTGACGCTAATGCAATGTCATTCGTTTGTATTGTATTGACGATTGATAACCAGACTTGTGTGGTAGATGAGGGTTCAAATATCTGTTCACGTGTAGCTTACCTGATAATATATCTCATCGACAACTTCATGGTATGTCTTCAGAGCAAACAGTTTGACTTTAAAATATGGAGAACCTTGTATATTTGAAAGGATGAGGGAGTTCAGATTCATTGACTTCTCGTTACCCCAGATAGGTAAGACATTGGCCTGCTTGCCGGAACCAGCAACAGTAGAATCATCATCATCGTCATAGTCAGCCACTACAGGTACATGAAATGGGAAGTGGAGCTAATTTAGTGAACACCCTTCCACAATTGCGCAAAAGCACATATGCCTACACCTGTCATAGTGTGTAGCTTATGGATGTTGTAACCTTAACAATTAGTGTTTACATCAGCAAGCTCGGAGAACAACATTGTGGGAAAATCTCTCACAAAGGGTACACATCCTTGGAGATAATTTCCAAAATAGATGGCAATTAACCAGAAGAAGTTAATTTAATAGTGCTATTGCATTTGGTTACAAAACAGAAAATACATACTTACTTGAAATACAATTAGCTGGTGCAGGTTAGCTAAGCTCGCTATGCAAAGATGAGACCACAGATGAACTATCTCAGTGGAAAAAGTGATGGCTGCTTGTCTTGACAGTCAACTGCAAGATAGGTCGTTTCCTAGCAGATTGCTGCAGAAAAATATGAAAAAAGATAAACATCAGATCTAAAACACAGTTGTAGACTTTCTAGCAGAAGCTGAGTCATCATCATTGGACTTGCTGCAGACAGAGTTTCTGCACGATTAGCCAGATGGCCATTACTACATTACTGCTCATATTGATATTCATAACCATTACTATCAAAATTGTCTTGTAGATTGGAAGTTGTCACTTGTTTATTACACCAGTTTTTCTTGTATTGGTTAAACTTCTAGACCCCAGGTTAAGGAAAAAGAGGAACTATCAGAGCTGCAGGTCTTTTTTTAGCCTGCTATGATCTTATCAGAGTGGACTGCGGAGCCAATTCTTATTTTATGTATTATATTTTGATTTTAGCCTAGTCAATATGGATATCAATAAATTATTACAGTGACTGAGTATAATTATCATCAGAGATGTGTGCAAGTTTTATTTTGGATACTCAAGTTTCCATGGCCAACTCTTAAGCTGCATTTACACTACACCAACTCCGACACCAACTCCGACTTTTCTGCCCAACTCCGGCAAAGTTGGTGTAGTGTAAACACAAAAGTCGGTGTCGGTGTTGGAGATCCCTATTGTCGGAGACGGAGTTGGAGCAACCCAACAGTGCTGGGTAACTCCGACAAGTCGGAGGGCATTGACCAATCAGAACTCAGTGTTTTAATTATAGCTAGCATCTGTTTTGCAAATCTAGGATTGGCTCTGGATTATTGATGATAAACCTAAAGCTTTATTATGGGAAAAACCTTCCCTAGCACTAGCTATTCAAAGTGATACTTACAAAACTTTAATTTGAAGTACATGTATAATTTCCAATAGCTAAGGTTATAACTACCAGCCATTTCACAAATCTAGGATTAGCTGTTGATCATACATGTGGATGATAAATCCAAAGCTTTTTGCTTATTTGCTATAACCCCAGTATAGGTACACTTGTACAAGCATGCTTGCTGATGTGGTTACTGGCAATTAATTGATTATGTGGTCAACAACTAGTTGGTATAGTGTAAACACATAGTTGGGAGCCGGAGTTGGTGTTGGTGTTGGAGGTTGGAGTTGGTGACGGAGTTGGTGTTGGAGTTGGTGTAGTGTAAACGCACCTTTAGTTGTGACTCTTCAAGTTACAAGTCAATTCTTGCTAGTGACAGATCAAAACTTTCAAGTTACAAGTTAAATATTTACATGTTCTCAGAAACTCAAGTTTTTATCAAGTTATCCAAGTTAACTACAAGCAAGTTTCAATTCAATTCTTTTCTTGTTCAACTCGAGTCTTTTTATAGAGTTATTGGGCTATTATTTAGCTTATGGTGAAATATTGTTAGGCAATATTGCTAGAAGTTCAAAATTCAAAGCAAAATGTCACTGTTTTAGTGTAAAATGTGTTATAGTTGTGGCTACAATTATGGTTATAACTGTGGTTATTTCTATTCATTGCAATTTTACAGCTGCCCAATGAAAGCTCGAGTTGTTGAATAATTTAATATTTCAACACAATGATGTGTGAGTCTTTGATCATAGCCATAATTAAATTACAATTCAAGTTTTGATGGCTATATATTCAAGTCAAGAGTCCTTCCAATACGCCATAAAATGTTGATTGAATTAACTCGAGTGAGAGTTTTTAAGTCGAGTCTGGCATCTCTGATTATCATACCGACTACACTAAGTATAGTATCGTATGATAATCATAATGATACTCTCTGTAATAATTTTACTATGCAGTATGATACTATTATCATTGATGATCAATTATCATTATGACTATCGTAAAAAATAATGAATAATCATTCAAATCATGGTATTTAAATTTAAGATTTTGATTCATTTTGATTCATTCTGATTCTATTTTAAATCAAATAAAATTTACCTCTCTTTGAGTATTGTCTTATGTAACCTAACTTCCTACTAGATCTAGGGCAACAAACTAAGTATGGAAAATTATACTCTAATATGTCAAACTGTTATCATTTTATTATGATTTCATGGAATACATACTAAGAAAAGATCAAAGATGAGAAAAGTTTTTGACCACGATCTTTGAATATCAATATGGTCATGAACGAATTTATAATTAGTCCAAAAAAGTGCGAGAGCGCTAGGCTTAGAACGGCTTTACTAACGTGTATAGAAATACCTGCAATAGTATAGCGAACGTATATTTTCTAACGATGCGGATAAGCAAGAGTTGTTCCCTCTATCGCCCATCAAAATAACCTTAGCCTTCAATTTATAAAAAAGACAGTCTGACAAGCGGTTGTGAAATAACACAGAAAGGGAGAGTTATAATAATTGTGTGGTAATGCCCTAAAAGTAAACTTTTCACGCCTACGCCTCGATCGTATTTTGACCGGAGGCAATGCATAAGCAGACTTTGGACAAAGGTTGTAAACAAAGAGTGGAGTGAAATCATCGAGTTAGAAGATGGGACTATTCTAAGAGTGAAATACACATACACCACACGTCCACACTCCACAATCAGAGCTGGATCCCTTTGGTTTATAATTATATATTTACAATTTATTCTCCGGTTAGTTATTATCTATATCATAAAGCGTATCTAATCCTGCACCTATCTATATCCAGTCTACAATAAATTATTGATCATAATCGATAATGAAAATCATAATGGATAATAATGAATAGTTATAAATAATCCCCAATGATTCATTCAATAAGAATAAAAAAATTAAAATAAATATTAATTATATTTATATTATTATTATGATTATCTTCCAGAACTGGGTATAAGTCATAGATTTGACTTGACTTGCCAAGTCAAGTCACAAGACCAAGTCGACTTGACTTGGGCATGTGAACATGTGATGTTGACTTGATTTGACTTGAACACATGAATGACTTGTGACTTTGACTTGGGTTCTGCCAAGTCAATGTGAAGAATAAAAAATTTGTGCGATGTATAGCCAACATGGAAAAAAGGTCTCAATCGTCTACATATTTATGTTTATCATTTTTGCTTCAAGTTCATCAGTGCTACTAGCAGCATTTAGAGTATATCAAGGTTAGCTACGTATGAGAATACACACCAAATGTAACATCTAGCCTGTGTGTGCATGAGACAACACTGTGCATAGTCACAAGTACACACAGTGTAAGTAGTGTAAGTGTGGTGTAAGTAGTGAATGCAATGTACAGTGCAATAATTAGTTAATTACTATAATATGTAGATTGGAATTACCGAACTGGCCAATGGACACACTGTACCATGTGCTGTTTATATGCTACATAACACTGTATCGCCATTACCAATATATATAATACTACATGACCAGTCTCAACCGTAGTGCCAATGTTACTACATGGATCGACTTGTTGCCATAATTGTATAAAATACATGCCCAGCTACACCTTGGTATGGTTTTTCATGCATTGGAATGTCTACTAAAAGAGAAAAAAGTGATGTTTTGGTAAAAATAAAATTTTCGAAGTTTTCTCCCAGTTCACTTGCATTTCTACTTGCAAGTAGACAAGTCGACTTCGACTTGACTTGTGACTTGCTTGACGGCTCACTTGACTTGACTTGAGGCAGCACTGACTTGACTTGTCTCCAAAATTTTAGAAATAACTTGACTTGTTGACTTGAAGTCCGACTTGGACTCAACTCTGTTATCTTCTTATATTTATATAGTAGATAATAAAATAAGATTTAGTTTAAATCGCATCGACTTATATCGATCAATATCTGCAACCTGCTAGAGTTTAGAGTGTACTTTGGTACATCTTTCTGGGGCCTGAATGCCATTATTTGGCATTTTCAGGTGTTGAAACTCATTCTAGACACTGTTGCCCATCTGTGTAGTGAGTTTAGATTATCTTGAAATCTCTGTTAAAATTTAATTTTGCATTTAAATTAGACTATACTAGTCCATTTTGATTTTGATGTTTTAGGAACTTCACAACACTAACTTTGGTAATCCAGCAATGTGTTCGTTATTGTATAAATATATTAGCAAGTATTCCCTTACCAGTCCTTTGGACAACAAACTGATAGCCTAGCTTTTTTTGGCTTTCAGTTTAGAGTATAACTTATTGTTGTAGATCTTGAGTTGCTAAATGCGAAATGTCAACTCCGTTTTTACTAATGCTTCTTGGAATGTTTGGAGGGTGTGGAGCCTACTATTACAATTATTATGTCTTCGCTATGCAGTGGCCTCCTTCTCTGTGCTCTAACAAGACAGCGACTGGTTCTGTTAAAGGCATTCAAGAGTGAGTAACACGCATTTGTTCATTCGTATTCGTACTGTCGGGTATCATGTACATGTGTGTAACAGTACAGTTTGTTATTTGCAACTAGTCATGTAATTCTATTAGTTCATGTCAGACTGTTGCAAATGATCAATACCCTATGTGGAGTGGACCTACATTATATATCCTTCTCCAAATGACCAATAGCCTAAGTGGAGTAGACCTACTTTTATATCCTACAAGTTATTGCCTACTAACCATACTTGCCAAGTAACCTGGGTAAAAAATCTGGACACATGCGCGGACCAGAGGGAGGACGGGTGACATGGCCGCAGGCCATGCCAGCCCACGTAGCGGGCTGCCAGAAAGGGTGCGGGAGGGGTAGAGGAGCACTCTCCTGCATTCAAAATATTTTTTGTGAGCCACTAAAATGACAGTAGTTAGGGCAATTTCACTTGTATTTCTATGCTGCTCTAGTGGTCAAAAGTATGTTCATATTACATGCATATTGGAATGGTTTTAAAATGGTGGGAAGAATTAGAATAGGAATGAAATTGCAAAGAGTACTTCAGGTTGGATTATCTAAAGAAGACCTATAAAACTTGCTACAACATAATAATTTATTAGAAACCAAATTTTTGTTTCATTTTATTAAATTATAAACATATAAATAGCTTTATTTATGAAAACACTGAATTATAATAATAATATTAATAATTCAGTATTTTCATAAGTTAAGTTTATAATTATTATATTAAAAATTATAATCATAATGTAAGCCTGTCTTTTGAACTTCAGAATCATTGAGAATAAACAAATCTTCTAAGCTTTTAAGTGACGTGACAGCTTTTAGACAACAGGTTTGATATGCTTCCGGGTCAGCGTGTGCCTGGCTATGTCATTGGTACCACCATCAGTAATACTAGAGGATGCAGAAGGCATAATTATAATATTGATATTAAAAACCTAATTTACTTTTAGAAATAAAATAAATAAATTTGACCCATTGATTTTAATTTTGAAAGTTGCCGAGTCTTTTGCTTGTCTGTACTGTGAGAATTGTTTGGCTTAGCAGCTAAATTAACACCCAATAGACTAATAATGGAAACATTATCTGTACAAGCAAATAATTAATGAGTGAATTTTCATTTGCGCGGTGGTTGTCATTGACATTAGAGGGTTTATATAAAATAGCTATCCACTGTTGGGGAGGCTTTAGTACACTGCCAATATAGCTCAGGAATTAGTCAGAGTCTGGACTATCACTAGTAGCTATTGGCATAGACACGACAGTCAGTAGACATCGAACTACTTTAAAAATAAACGGTGTGTAGCATTATATTTAGCAAAATTCCCCAGGATTTGCGACGTTCAACCTTTTTTCAGCCAATGTTTTGGAAAATCCAAAGGAAATAATAAATAAATTTTTTTGGAGCAGCAATTTCCTAATTCCCGGGGTATAAATCAGGACATTGGGACAGTGTAGGGACAATTTTCAAATCCCGGGGGTATCCCGAGAAATCCGGGACACTTGGCAAGTATGCTACTAACATCTGTCAGGTCATTGACTTTCATATAGTTCCTCCAAAAATGTATTCATGTGCCATACCACATACAAATGTACATGTTGGCGATAACCAAACCAGCATGACTTGTGATGAATAGATTATCTACAGTTCAACAGTTCAATAATAATAATTATTTGATGCTATTATTTGTGTTGTTGTGGTAATGAACAATTTAGACCAAAGTACACAATAGTTGAAATAGAGGGTGCCAAGTCTAATTAGGCTATTGTTATTAGGCATGATCACACCCAGCTATTATACATGTACATGTATGTATAATCTAGTTTATTAGATGCATAGCAATGGATGACAATATGTTTCTATTGACTTTATTGCGCTTTAAAATTTGAATTTCTGGCACTGTTTAGTTACCATACGTCACAAATAACTCTACAGAAAACTTGAGCTAAACAGGAAAAAATTGAATTGTAGCTTGACTTGTAGTTGGTCTAAATAACTTGATAAAAACTTGAGTTTCTGAGGACATGTGGAGATTTATATGTAACTCATAACTTGAAAGTTTTGATTTGCCACGAAGGATAATTGACTTTAAACCTGGCCAAACAACTTGAATTTCCAAAAATAAACTTGCCGACAGCTCATCACAGAAGTCACCAGTCGTAATGCAAATTCTTAGCTTACATTCTACAATCATTTCTAAGCTCAGAGCTCCAATATAGTACTCCTCAATTTTGGTTTAAAATGGAACTCGAGGTTACCTCTTCTGTACTTTTTGCTACTCCACATAGTACCATCTTACTACTACCATACATGTACAATTGTGTGCATGTCTTGTGTTGTAGGCCCAAATGTTTACTCGCTAAGAATATTACTTCTTGGACTATCCATGGCCTGTGGCCCTCGGTGAACGAGTCATACCCTGAGTATTGTAACAAGTCTTGGCCTCTCAATGAGACAGTGATATACCCTCTAGAGGATGAAATGAGAGCTCGTTGGCCCTCCTTTGCTGGTAGGTCCTTAAAGTGGTAAATATATTGTTGGTGATGTGTTGGGCTATGGCATGTTGATTGGTCAGAGCTTATTGACCTATTAAATAGTGCTCAGTGATTATATATCCAGTCAAGTATCAACTTGAGACATACTTTTGTAATACAGTTTACCTTTTGATAAGTTACATAAGTAGTGTGCTGTATATTGGCACTCCTAGGAATGTCTACACGTGGTTATGGTAGAGTTGACATTCTGCTATAATATGCTGATAATTGATTAGTTCTACATGGGGACTGATCATAATAAGAAGTTGTCCTCTCTCAATTCGGTTAAGCTATTTTGGTTATGAGCAGTATCATATACATAGGATCTATTCTTGTATAATATATCATACATTCGTGCTTGTGTGTGTTCAGTTATGACGTAATAATTATAATTTTGATTATTTACTAGGAGGTGATCTCAGCTTTTGGGACCATGAGTGGTCTAAACATGGAACATGTGCCACGCTTGATCAGAGGTTGTATGGACCCTACAACTTCTTTAAGTTTGTCCTTCAACTTGCACAGAGTCTCAAAGTACTTGAGAAGATGAGTAGTAGATTGTAAGTGTAGCTACAATGTATAATAATAGGTGTTTTGTAAATAAATTGTGGATTTATTATCAGTATAATAGGTACCTATTCATCAATATACACTTTGATCATCTTCCTGGTAGCTATAAGTTCCCCTTTACAAGATATGGGTACTGACTTTCAGGTTGTAAAGTTGAATAATGTACACACACATAATCATGTTGTTATGTTAAATGTTGTAACTCACCAGATATGCTCAATAATATCAGGGGTACAAACAGTGTGTACCTATTACCTGTACACAGTCCTTATTTCTTGTTTAACTTAATGAACATCACTAATTCAACAACCTCAACACTGCTTCAAACTACAGGCATGGGTGTGTGCCTCTACTATCACCTGTGAATGTCTGTCTGTGTGTGACTAATGTAAATTACCTGCTAATTATTTCATCAGAGTAGAAGTGGGTGTAAGTGTATGGCTAATGGGAGTTGTTTGCTCTCTGTGCTCATTGCTCACCCTTTGAATGTTGGTGATTGGTCACTGCATTGGTTGAATGTCTTGCAGGTACTGGTTGGTTCAAACATGTCATGTAAATTAATAACTGCAGTAGGTATAAATAAGTTCTTCTAGTTATACAAGTCTATATAAGTAATATGCTTATAACGTTCCTGTAAGAACTTGTTTGCATGCTGTGTTTTAGTTCAATTTATATTTTGGGCTGTTGCATGTATACCAATGGTCTCTAGCTAGCCAGAAGTCAAACAGATTGCTGTGTTGCTACTACTTTATTATGCTGAACCCACTGCTATGCTCCATATATATTACATTGTATATAGGGTGCACTGCCTGCTGTGCTGGTACTTATGTTATATGAGTACATGGGTGACCTTGGCAGTGGGAGTTGTATAACCTATTTGAACCGCTTCTTGCATATGTCACTATGAGGTTTAGTGCAATTGTTCTTGACTTACATGTACCTATTCCTAGAGGAGGTTACCATGTAGACTGTGAATAATGCATGCTTTCCATTAGCCTTGGTTCCAAATATTCTAAAGCAATATTGGTATAAGCTACTGGTTGACTGTAGACCTTGGGTAGCAAGCTCCCAAGTCTAAATTCTGTCGTCATATCCTTCAAATCCTTTTCAGAAATATGGAACCCAGACTAGTGTGTTATATTTGGCATTTAGATATACTACTCTTTCTGTTACTTTTTAGGATTATACCATCGGACAGCCATTGCTATAACTATACGACATTTACTACCGCCACAAAGCACCTGTTCAACGAGTCGTTAACTCTAGGTAAGAACCCATTTACTACCTTCACTCAGTACGACATCACGACATGTCATTAAGTTATGGCAAGTTTTAGATCCCCATTGATTTATATAACCTTAAACATATTACATGTATATCACGCCTTTGTGACAATCTAAGAATATTCCGTTGGTGCACACTCTTGAAAAGTATTTGAAAGCAATGACACCGTGGCTATTTTGTTGATCCGTAGACCAATTTTCACTTTTGGATCACGGCAATGATCTTGACAACTTCAGTAGCGTCTTGTTGAAATTCACAATGGTGAATGCTTTTCACATTCTAAATGAGTGTATAGTAATTTATAACAACACTTTTTCACGGTAATATTTTATTGATTGACTCCAATAAGTTAGTTGCTTGAAGTTCTAGACTTGACTAGGTAGGCCTACCAACTTCATTACTAGCTACTAATTGTTATGCCTACTTAACATTTGAGTCATTGTTTTAGGATGTGTATGGGATCCTGTGGCTAAGAAACAGCACATAGCCCAAATTGAGTTTTGCTTTGACAAGCAGTTTCAACTCAATTGCAAACCAGATCAACTTCGAGCAAATAAGCCTCGAAACTACGATGGACCAAGGTCGTGGACAATGCCAGAAGTCACACCGTGCTGGAGCTCTCAGGATATATGTTACTCTATTCTAGACTCTAATATCTAGAACTCTGCCTGCAGTAAGTTCCATTCATTATTATGGACGCATATACACTTTCTTCTGATGTCATTTTGAAGTTGCTATGCCCTTCCTCATTTCCTCAGAAAAGAAGTCGGACAACTCCAAAATCACCTTGATACCTTAATATGTACGCATTGCCTTTTAATTTATGTTGATCACATAATCAAATTTTTCGAAGTTATAATAATTATATCAATTTATTTGTCGTTTGTTTAGTGTATTTTATTTAAACCTGCAATATGTCAATACTTTATCATACAGGAGCTGCTACAATATTTGAATTGTCTAAGAGAATTTGTAGTATTTTATGACTTGGACCGTAATTAATTCAAGAAATAGAGAATTAAATTTGGTTGTATGAGTATTTAAAATTATCATAAGCAGCAATTGAAGAGTATTATTCATTGTTCCCATATTAATAATTTTCTGAAAGGTAACTGATTGTTATCACCTATATGATTGGGCCAGTGCTACTTTTAGAATAATTCACTGCTGTTGTATATTATTAATATTAATTATTTATTTAATTTTATTGTTTATTGATATAGAAAGTTTTTTTTGTTGCTAACAAAAATAAATGACATTACAAAATTCTAACATTGATGTTTATAAGGTTGTAAAAACTAAATAACCAGAATTTAAAAGTGTAAAGCGAAAGACTTGAACTACATGAGGTCAAACTATAAAACAAATATCTGCCAACAAAATGATAATATATAACAAAATAATAACAAATAAAACATACCTGTACATATGTATGCAATACACTAAGTATTACTGCTTAATCAACAAATGGAAGTATGACAGCCTACATGTATGTTGTACATACCAAAGTTACAGATTTGACTATATTGTTGAAGTCATCCTAATTTCTCTAGCTTTTGGGCAAGTAAATCACTGAACGACTCTCGATATTTTGGGCTAAGGTCACTCAATAGTTGATCTATTAGTTCGTAGGTCTTAGCTGGCTCTTTGTTTGATACATCAAAATCATCTCCCACTACCTAAAATTTAACCAACATTCATAAAAGTGATGTGCTTTCTCATCACACCATTTCTACTGGAGCAATATAGACTAACAGGTATAAATTGCAAGGCTGCTGCATTTTATTTCATCGTCTAAACGTCAGGAACTGCAGGGTGTCTTAGTGAATATGTGATGTTAGGCAGAATGATGTGGGTTGAATGACTAATAATGAAGGATAAAAAGTTGAGCGTGCAATCCAACCATAGCCAAGATTCATCATCATAACTTATCATAAATATGCCATAATCATAGGAAATGGCCCATTAATCAGAGCAGACTACGCAGCTGTACCCAGGGTAGCCATTAAAATACATGGCATAGTGCATGATCAGCTGATGTACATAGAAATATGTTACACGTGAAATGGTGATGGTGGATTCCAGACTGTTGCAGTAAATGAAATTTGATTCCAACAAAATATTGATCCATAATCATCAGCTTCAAAATCGTGCATGTCATGTTCTGTTGATGCCTTCAATGACAAACCGTCCTCAGCCTAGGCTGGGTACATGAGTCTCATACTTTACTGAAAGTCATACAACAGACTGAATACTGTAGACTTATTCTCCAATCTGATCCAAAATTTTCAACCCACATTGACACCAAGGCCACTTGTATCTAGTGCTCCCGAGCAAACGAAGCTATCGGCCTAAACAAGTCTGTGTCGGGTGGAGTGAGTCGGAACGGGACCCATACCTTCAGTACCAAATTTCCAATATGGCACTACAGGTAATAACAATAGAAGCCTCTAACACCTAGATTTATATTCACAGGCTTCATCTTGCCATGTTGGAGGCAGGAGCAACTTCCATCTAGGGCTACTTGTAGTAGGAATACAATCTACATAACATAATTTTATAGACTATGTGTGGAAATGCACCTGTAGACGTGATGAAAATTCTGGGGATCGTTTCTGAGAACTAAACCATAGAAGTGATGAATTGCATGCTGAAGACCTGCCATGGTGAAAGTGACACATAGATCTGGCACTAACGACAATATACCTTTTAGTTGACCCATAATATAAGGCTACATTGACAATTAGCCAAAAATATAAATTCATTCAGCTGGCGTCAAGCTATTCATACTTTAAAAATTACTTATTCATGCGTAATGACAGTATTTTTTGCAGCGACAACCCATCAGTGATTAGTAAATACTTTGTGCACACAAATGGAGAAGGTATTATATAACCAATGAAGGACCATCATACATAAGCAGTGTAGGCTGGCCTTCCTTAAAAAAACTTTGAAACTATTTGCTGAAATATGGAGTACTACTATAAAAGAGGGTTATCTATGTATAAGACTTACTTCAAATCCACGTACAGTAAGACGAACACACATCTTTGTATTCTCCTTTGTACAAAGATTTATATGTACAACACTGTATGTGCATTCCAGTACATTAGACACTTCTACATGGGCGACATGATTCTGTATGTCAGACATAACATGTGAACACTCGGTACGAAGATCTCTGTCCTCCATCTTGCTAAATATTTTTTCGCAAGCTCGTATTGCCTAAAACTACACATATAACAAAAGATGGAATAATATTTTTATAAAGAGTCCGCATATGGCTAGCCAAGGATACAGTTTTCGCAACTGTAGAAATTAGTTAATCTATTTCTGGCTGAAATCCCAGTTAGTCAAAACACTATATAGGCCTACATGTAAAAGTATCTAGATCTATATGTATGCCTAAAAAGCATGACGCCATTTTTATGATCACCAAGTCCATGATAACTGAGAAGTAGGCCTGTTGTGCATTACAAGTCATATATTAATATTCCAGCTATATTCATTAACATTCATATTACATGTATATTGTATTTATTGTAATGCCAGTGTTTGTCAATGTCTTGTGGTGTAACAGTGCCAGGAGAATATAGTGAAACATCCATTACAAGAGATGAGTAAGCTTGAGATGATCTCAGAATAATACCATCAGTGTTGCTGTGTGTACCTTTGAACCCTTTGAAGTTCTAGAACATGCCAAGTCACCAATAAAAGCAAATAAAATGTGTGCTTCTAATGTGGTTCCAGTTTGATGTAGATTTTCAGCTGAATGTTGTTATTGGTTATTGTCATGTATTACTATGTTGCAGGTATCTCTGAGACCTCGGGTTGTTCAAGGGAGAAAGCTGTTGTAGTATAAATGTTTTACTGTATATACATGTAAATGGGCCTGTTGGAGTGGGTTCACTTCAAAGTGAAACTCTTGTTATCAAGGTGACCTGAGAATGACTATTCACTAGTCTGATGAAAGAGAATATGTGGGTTCTTTACTTGCCAAAATCTTCACCATTAGCTTGAGTCTGTGAAGTTTGCACCTGGCAATTGGTGTCTATAGCTGCACACGGGTTTCTGAAACATTCTCGTCCTTCAATGCTATTGACAAGCGTGTTCTACATTGTATATCATTTGCAGAGTATCAATGAGGCGATTGTTTGATGAATCCCAGGCAGTTTCGCGGCAAAGGGAAATAAATTCGACTTTTTTTAGAATAAGAACTACTGATCAATCCTATTTTTTTACAACCTAACTCGAAACAGTAATTAATCCTCTCAATAAACCTCATGATCATCAAGGTGATTGCGATCAGTTGATTATGCACTATATTTGAATTTAAATTTGAATAGGTAGGATATACAAATTTTAAAATACACGTTAAATAAGAAATAATAATTACATGTATTTATAACTACATGTATAGTCATTTGATAAAGTTAGTACATTCATTGTACGCATTAGGGGACGGAACCTGCGGATGAAGTTACTATGCATGCCGCCTTAAAATATGAAATTTTGAGCTGGCTGAATTTCCATGAGTTTTTCAACTAAAATAATTTATATCAATCAGAAGTCAACAAAATGGGCTGGTCCATGCAAGCGGTCTTCATGTAGCTTGAGTTGCGTTAACTTTGCTGACTAATTGAAAATAGGTGTCATGACATACTAAAAAGGCGGTAAAAACCCTCCATAAGCCTCAGGAGTTAGGTGCAGAAACAGAGAAATTTGCCAAAAGTGAAGCAGGCAAGTTGTCTTCTCTACAATATATTGGTTGACTGCCCTTACCCCAAACCTCAACCACAAACAAGGATCTAAGGCTATCCAAATTTCTCAACTACAACTGCACCTGACTGCTTGAAAACTCTATCTTCTCCACCATTTTGCTAAAGAGCAATATACTGGTGTTACGCAGAGTGCACAGACTCCAAAAATTTATAGTGATAGTTTGATATTGTTTGGAACAATAGCAGTTTTCTAGCTATTGCTATAACATCATTTGCATATGCTTATTTATATTAGGCCTACTTGATATTATAGAGCTCAAATTGCAATTGAAAGTTTAAAAATTAGCTTTTTTACTATAGATTACATTATCGAGCTTACAAATGTTCTTTTAAAGATAAAACTTGTTTTGAACTTTTCTTTTAAAGTTTTAGTTTTGTAGTGGTCACAATTTCAATTTGGTATAAAGCCCTATAAATAGCAGTAATAATATAATAATAATTAATATCTGTATTTTACTAATGAAATTACATATGAATAAATATTAATATAAAAAATAACCTACATAATAAATTACTATTACTAACTATAAGTAATAAAATATTGTATTCATCGATGTACTTGTAGATCTACTTACTTGCACCTCTCAGTGCAGAGCTTGGCACTTTACTTGTACTAAGCTCAATTCTTTCTCAGAACACAAGCTCTGATAATAACCATACCATAAATTAAATTAAAATAGTTATAGTGTAGTCAATTAGCCAATTACACAGATGAGATGAGAATGGTCTGATGTGATACTCTACTGATAGCTGCAAAAATTAAAATTACAAAACAATCAATGTTAATGTACAATGAAAATTAATGACCAGTGAGTTACGCAGTAGACGTAGTCTCTAAAACAAGACAAGAATTGGAATTAATAAATTTTCTACCAAGAGCAACATATATTACAAAATAATTAATAAATGACAAATGGTTCTGATCTTTACGAAGATAATACGATATAATTATTAATAATAAATACAGTTAGTTGCTATAACCAACTTTTTAACATCGATTATAGGTGCATGATCTCTATTGTTCAATTGAAAACTCTGAAAACGTACAATTTGGCTGAGACATCAACTTAAAAAGCCTTCAAGTTTAATCGCTCTTGCATGTCAAGGTTGCAATAGCTTTAAGAAAACATCAATTAAAATGCCGTCGTACCCGTGGAGTCGCCGAATAGTGATAGAAAAGTAAAAATGAACAAAGGCTATGAAGTAAGCATTGCTAATTTTTTTATGCCGGATGAATGAAATATCAATATAATTATATATAAAAATAATTTTTTAATATTTGCATACTCGGCGGAGAGTAATAGTGTTCAAAGTTAAAACTTTCACGATGAGTGGCTCTTTGGATCAAGCACAAAAGCAGCAACTTATGCAACAAGTTAATATGCAAGTTGAAATATCAAAGTTGAAGCTCCTGCTGGAGGTGAATTAATTATTAAATTAATGAATACATTTCTTCCTAATTAAGTTTGAATTTAGAATCGCCATGGTCTTACATATTTGTCTGTCTGTCTGTCTTTCTGTCTGTCTTTAGAGTCTCGAGACCTCCAATTGGAGGAAAGTTGAGACCTTCAGTTCGTCAGTAATTATATTATTCCGCTACTAGTTCCCCTGTTCTTAGTTCCCTAGATGTTCTGATCAGAAAACTCTACAGATAGATGTTAGTTTTAGAGTACAAAGAGTTAAAGGAATTAGAACGAGTTGAAACATTTAAATTATTAGATGACATGGAGTTTAACAAATTGCAAAGATTGGAATGCAGATGTTCATTTGCTAGTATATTGTGAAACAATATACTAGGAAATATCCCCATCTTGTTGTTTTAATTTTATTTTGCATCGTGTCCTTTATAGGCTACTGCGTAGCAAAAGTTGTGTGCCTTAATAATCCAAGTCCTTAATTTAATTAATCGATGTCCTAGCGATGTCAGTTCCGAGTTCAGTCACCACACTACTTAATCTTAGTCAAGTCTACTATAGCTATCGACTATGACCATCTGTGCAACTATGTTTAGGGGTTAGGGTGGCACAGTTGGTGGTGTACATGTACAGGTTGTGAGTTTAAACCTCGGCTTGTGTCATTTCTGTGAAAAATTCTTCTGCCTACTTGTCACCCTAAAATACAGGAAGTCCCATGTAGTGTCTCCATCAAGCATGGAATATGTGACCACATTAGTGAAGTCTGCCAATACACATACAGTTTGGAGATACCTGGAAAATTTTCCGACTCAAATTTAAATAAACAAAATTGTATTGTTTCACTGTTTCATACTTTGATTTTGCTTGTTCTTGTATGCGCTGACTGGAATCAGGTGCAAACTATCTTCTGGAGGAATATGAAACAGCCTTGTTCTTCAACAGAACTTAAGCCTGAAAAATTTTCTTTGCTATATTATATCAGTGGTTGACCAACTGAACTACAAACATGGAACTACAGTAACGTGTTTTGTTTGCAGAGTTCATACTGCCGATTTTGTAGTACATTATCAGATACCGTTTTCAGGTAGAGTGCAATATGCTCGAGCACCTCCTGTGAGATGCTGCTGGGTCTATAGTTATCTAGCTTATGTAGGCCTAGAGGTGTGGAGATAGTTTCGAGTTAGACAGTGATACTTTGAATATAGGTGGGGGACATTTGTCTGTTAGATAGCCTCGGCTGTTCCTGAACGAGACTTTCAGATTATCGAGCAGATGATACCTGCATAATTGAATATTGAAGATGTCGTTTAGTCGGTTTTCATATTTAGTTAGATTCCCTGTGTGTGTTGCGAACAGTTGGGAGTCTTTTGGGAGGCTTTGTTGTTCTTTGTACCGTTTTTTTTAGACAATTTTCCATTTTGTCACTTTGTATATTATTAGGATTCGTGAACCCTATATTTTTTTTACAGAAATGGCTAATTTCAATGGAATTTTCACATGAATCAAGCACACTAACTTTTGCTTTTTTCCAGCCGGCTCAGAGTTATACTTTATCGGTTATCCCCATGGCTGACACTACATTTATCCTGTGTCATGCAATAATTGCTCTTTCCAAGTTGATTTATTTACTACTCTTTTACATCCATATAGTCTTTCCCGCATTAATCTAAAATTATTGGTAGGCTATGGTAGCGGTGTTACTCTATTGACTAATCTTATGTAACCTATATATGTTCTATAACCCTCGATGTTAATATGCATTTTAGAGTGTCCAGGATAAATGTTTTAAAATGTGCGTCTCTAAACCTGGGTCGACGTTAGCCAGCTCTGAACAGGTGAGGTTTTACATGTACTAATGTGCTGATACCGTCTATTGTACATCACATGACACTATGACAGTCTGTCGTACATTACATGATAACATTACTTTGCCAAATATCTCGGACTGATTCAAAATATGTGATCATATTATTGGTTGAATCATATCGCTCATGTCATGTGCAGATTGGCAGCTTTACTATCTTAGAGAGCAGTAGCCTTTTGCCATGGTTTTTGTGACTGCAGCCGTGTTTACTGTTAACTCTATGTACTGAGTTACTAATTGTGGCATCTGATATGACTTGCATGGCTTCTCATAATTTATATCTAACTTTGTCTTTTTTCTACAGAAATGTCTGGGGACATGTATGGACAGATATTTGGATGCTGTCCAAGTCGTAGAGAAGACATATCTATCTAGGTTACAACAGGAAGGGGGAGGAGCTAGTGGTTTCTAGGTACATTATATGGATTTCATATATGCTGAGCTCATGTGTTGTATGTGCTTCCATGACATTATTTTCAGTATTGCTAGTTCATAACTTGTGGAGGAGGGCAGTTTAACTTCACATTATTATGTTAGGACCTGCTGAACAATATCCAAATGTACCAACACGATTGCCGTGTTTCATTTTATCGCAATGTGTACACAACTACATGTATATACACGTATACATAGGCATGTATTTTGTATATATTTTGTGTTTGATTAACTGTTATAAATTTCTATGTACAATGTACATTTGTGATTTTCTCGTAGCCGCTGAAGTTTATTTGAGATGAATCTTTGGAGTTTGGAAAAATAAAACAGTTCATCCTGGGTGTGTCATACCATTATTTTCCTTTTACTATTTCGGCAACTATCACTATCCAACTCTTCCCTTTAAATCGGTCTTGTATTTGGATGTTTAGACAATTTCACAAGAGTTGTCCTTGACTAGAGTTCCAAGGTTGACAACTTTTAGGTCTCATTTTGCAACCATGTAGCTTATGCCAGCACAGATATAAAAGGATCAGAGCAAATTATTAGTACCGCAAGAATGATATTGATTGTTCAAAACATATTTCGTAGGCAAATTACGTTCTTCCGCGCATTTGTTGGATGCACTACCTATTGTTTACATAGCTACCCAGCACTTCACATAACAGAGTGTGATACGTTGGCTGGCGTATGTGTGTGTTGGCAGCTTATTTGCTGTGCTGTCTTATCCATGCCCTCCCTGCAGTAGTTGACGAATGACACATTCCTTACTTGAATTCTGTATTTTCTAACAGAGCCATTTATCTTCCAATCATACTTTTTGTGATGTACGACCATCTAGCATTGGCGTAGAGCCAATTTTAATAAATGACTATCTGTATGGTATGTTAAGAGTACTATATTCTGCCCAGCTTTAGCATCGATACTTACCTTGCCCATTATTGTTTTGGTCCCATGGGTAGCTGGTTTACCTTTTCATTGTGTTCCATTGGTATGCCATCTTCATTTCCTAATGATAGCCAATAATAACTGGCCATTATTGCAATGCATTGTTAACGATAGATAAAATTTGTCGTTTTATCAGCTACTAGTCAAACATGATTCTCTATCAGCTATCAGACCAGGTATGCACAACCGAGGGCTAGACTCGTAGTGTGTTCAAAGTTATAAAACCTATTTTTAGAATTAAAATTGTCAGTTATCTTTTCTGCTTTATCAACATGATTCACACCAACTAATTGTGTAAAAGATACATATGCACAGACAATACAATAATTATCAACTAGTTTAATGTGTATAATGTACTATTGTTACATCATGCTCAGTGAATTGCAGGGCCTTCATTTCAGATTTATTTGTAGGCAAGGTTGGGCCTAGCTAGTTTTTAAAGTCCCAACCCTGTATTTGAGAATCTGTTGGTGACCATTAATGGGTTGACAACTTCAATTAGGCTTTCTGGTGTCTTTCATAGTAGAACTTAGTAGATCTCCGTTGAGCAGCTCGTAGCTATGGCGAACGAAGATCATCTCTCTACAGGTACTCAAATTTTTTATCAACTGAAAACTTATGCCCATTGAAAGACTAGTAGCTGTATCTAGTCAATAGATTTTTTCTAACTATTTTTAAATTATTTCCATACATTACATTACATGCAGTATTTGATTGAGTTTGACAATATTTTCTCAAAATTGTAAAGCGAACATTTTGAACAAATAGAATATTTATTTTCTAGTGTCAAGAACTTTAATATCACCATTAAAAGTGGGACGTCACAAGCATACTGGTCGTGATGAACCGATTCAACAAGATGGTTTCATCTCTGCCATCCTTATTCTGGTGTTTCTTGTTGGTCTGAGTCTGACTATTGTCATCTCCCAGTTTCTCAGTAATGAACGTGTTGTTACAAAGCATCAAGTTCAGCCATTCGTCACTCAAATTGTTCTGATAACCTTGTTAGTGCCGGGTGTTGTCACTATAGCATATGCCTTCAAATATCGGGGCCATATCAAGACTGTTGTCCACAGTGATCAGTCTAAGATGACATTTCCTGAAACGGTGAACATGGCTGGTGTATATATATTCGCTTCATGTGCAATAGCCTTTGACCTGTTCTCGGTAATTTGTGAATGCAACTGTTTGGAGGGTAATATAGCCGACAGTGTGGTCGATATCATCTTCTATATTTGTAAAGCTATATTTACTTTGCTTCAGTGTTTGTTTGTTCGTAAATTTCAAAAATCTTCTTTTGATTCGAAACCATTTCTACAAGTTTCCTTGGTGAGCATAATAGCAGCAAATATGGCCATTTGGATCTACACCACGATTGGTGAGTAGGCTTAGTATATTATTATAGAATATGGGCTTGTTATAGAACACAGGCTAGCAGAGTTCCTTTTTACAAAAATGGTTCTTTGATAGATGCCAATATTTTGAAGTTATAAGAAGTGGTAAAACATTTAAAAAAGCCCAAATTTGCACATAATTGTACCTAACAATAACATTGGTCCTGTTGATGTATTTTGCAAATGTTATAACACACTTCACAGTGGTTTTTTATAAGTTGGGGTTGAGTTTTAGACTATTGATTGTGTGATATAGGATGTAGATAGTCAGCTCATAGTGTATCTGTATTCGTTACAGACGAGCATTCAGGTGATTTCTTTGGCAAGGCGTATGATGAACAGAAGGTGGACCCATGGATAGCCTCTAGTCAGCCAGTGTGTTATGACAAAAAACTGGAAGATTTACATGGCCGCCTGCAACTATATTTCTCTCCATTTACGCTTGAGTTTTCCCTGCTTGGTAAGATACATGGGTGTATTCAATTTTCTAAGTAAATGTTGCTTTGGCATATGCAAGGGAATTTCTCACATACAAACAAACAAGCAATCACTAGTATACCACAATTGCATACATTGTATAATGGATCATTACTTTTGCCCTTGGCCCTCTGATATGTATAATATTGTGTTTAGGTATCTATCATTATGTTGTAGTCTTTGAGAAAATCCTCCAAATTTGGGGTCAGATGAAACACCTGGATCACGTAGAGAATATACCCCTAGACTCTCTCCTAGACAACATTGAGCTGAGTCGTATTAAATATGAAATAGAAGGAAAGAACAATGTTCATAAACGAATGAGAACCAAGCTTACAACCTCACAGCGGAGAATATGGCTGTGGATTGAACAACTCTATAATGACCTGGCAGACCAGTTTAATGGGGAGTCCCGGAACATTCTGGATCAATGCTACAGGTTAGAAATATGATATAAGCTAGTAGTTAGATTGAGAATGCTGGTGCTGACAAACTTTCTACCTCTTCTCTGACTATAATGCTAAGCACTAGCTTGACTGCATCCGTAGCATTAGGTTGCTTTATGCATAGCATGTGCACCTTGGCATCACCAACCATATACGTTATCAGGGTTATCTCCTCTTAGCTTATTATGTATATTGAAAGAGGGCAACTCTCAAATTATCCCACAACAACTATAAAAATATTTAGAATTGCATGACTGTGTATTTGTCAGCAAGTAGTAGTTTTCTGCAATATCAGACAAGTTAGCTAGTAGTTTTGTATAGTGGCATTTAGTGCACTACCATATCATGCCCAGACCTCCAGGAATAAATATGTACTACAGTAGTGATAAACACGATGTGCAATCAAGCTGATATACTGATACTTGCTAAGATTAATATATTATATTTACTTGCTCACATTGTTAATTGTCTGACAAGGTGCGACATTGTTTAGTAACATAAGGTTTTATTATATTATACACTCCATTTAGTTTAGGTGTGCAATTATGTGTACTGGTTAGAGGGCTTGATGTCTTCTACATACATGTAGTTCTACTATAAACTACAATATATCTTACTTTATTACTGTGCATATACATGTATATAAATCTGCTGTAACAGGCCTATATAAGAGTTGTTCCCTCTTTGAATAATAGGAACAAACAAGGACAACTCCTAAATATGTTTGATATTTGAAGCATTGTACCATTGTATTCTATTTAGTAAGTGTTCTGGAAAAACCTGGTACTTGTGTTTATGTTTTAATAGTTACTAGAGGATACTAGTTGTTTGTTTATACATGTAGTATCATTGAAGTATTTCTAGCAAGAAAGTTACATCAATGTATAAAAAATGGCCAAACCCCCTAACATGTAGTATCATATTATCGTATCGTATCATCATATTTAATTGCGCACTCTACGTGTTTTGTAGTTACAGTAAATCACTACAGCTTACTCTGGAGAATCTGGATTCAACTATTAAAGACGAGAGTTCGGCGCTCCAGGATGCTGAAGAATTGGAGAAGTTAAATAGCTGTGTGACACGAATCCAGCCTTTCCAAGGTCAAAGAGCGAACAATGAAGCGTTACAGAACATCGCTGGTACTCATAGGACAGAAATAGAAGTTAAGCGGTTAGTATGATGTGATGGCGATAGACTATTATATAATGTATCATGTTATTATCACACTATTATCAAACACTAATCAGTCTTGGCCATCTTTTTCTAATAAATGTGAGTTGTAAACTATTTAGCTGGAAACACACTGGAACGCTTTTGGGCGAATTTCACGCTCGCGTATTGTCCAGATCCCAACCTTCTCAAAACACTCAACGTGTATCAAATGAAGTATTGAACTAATTTGCTCTCCAGTGATTGACTGGTAAACAAATTTAGTAGACACTGACACGCAAATTGTTACGCAGTGAGTAACAGCTGGAGTATTATTTGCTAGTTTCCAAATCACACAGTTCTATGCATGCCCAGTATGTTCATCAAGGCTATAGTGTCCGGTGCTTGCTACCATTGATAATGCTCTCGTGTGTTCCCAGCTTTACAGTGTGATTTTGATTGTTCTCTTGATGATTTTCAGTGTGGTTTCTTACATGACTTGTGTTTTATAGGATTTAGGGCTTTATTAATTTCTACTGTCTTTTGTTAGGCAAACACTACGAGCTAATCTGAAATCAACTGTAGCTGCTATCAATAATAATGAGGCAAACCTGAATCGTTATAAAGATGTAAGTACTATATGTATATTTATACATTGTATTTACCTATTGTATAATCTAAGGTACTGAATTTTGTTACTAATGAGGTCTTTAGAACCCTGTTTTTTAAATCAACACATTTATGGACGGGAGAAGACAACTCTGCGCTCTACACCATAAGTTGTAAGCGACCATGTAAATGGATAGATAAGATTATTCATATAATTATAACAGAAGAACAAAAAGTATTATCTGCAGTTAGTACACTACAATTATACATACAGGTGCCATAATGCTGATTCTATCAGTGCAAGTTGTGTTACTTTTAAAAGTACTTGTAAGCTATACAGTGAAGGAAGTTCATGTAAATTGTGTATGTATGTTATGCTTCTTACCCAGTGAGTTTACGTAAAATCTAGCCTGGGTTTAAGGTTGATAATTATGGTAGCGTGGTGTAGGCTACTTGAAATTCGTGGTTGACTGTGTGCTATAATCCAGTACCATACTTCTAGTCTATGTTGTTTTTATATTGGAACACATTCTTTGACCATGTTCTGCATTCAATCGTCAATATACTCACCCATTCTGTTGGAGGGTGTGGGACCCAGGCTCATCACTATTATACAGCATTTAAATGGTGCCCTATCGGTACCTCACAACTCTAAAATGTATCATGAGTTTAGTGTAACACATTGTCTGTTCGTATAATCGTAGGAGCTACATGAGGCACAGCTAAACCTTCCACAAATAAGACCTGGAGGACGTAACTGTGGTCTTGGTTGCAGCGGTGGTCTGTTACTCGGCATATTTATATTCTCTATTGGGATGGTTCTAGTCGCGTCCCATAATGAAGATGTTAGTGTTATGGAGATCACAGGCAACAATTGCCACACCAATGATAGTAGTAAAAGTTATGGTTTTGCCATAACGGAATTATTGCATTACTCTTTACTTATAAACATTGCATTGGTTTTTGTTAATATCATACATGTATTTCTTACATTACATGGATTTAGGGTACTGCTAGAATTCAAGTCAAACTATCAACGCTTTCGATTTACCGACATTTTCTATTGTATTTCCTGCATTGGCTCAGTGATACTACTATCCTTCTCCATTATATCATCCATTGCTGTTATCCATCCCAATGCTGAGGTCTACACTTGGACACTAGATCGAGGTTTGTCTAATCAAACACTTAGGGCCCTAAGGCTAGATACAACGTGTGCCAACTCTATCGTGACGTCAACGTCGTGGGCTAATCTGATATATATCAGCACTCATATGGTGGAAATATTTCTCTGCAGTGCGTTCATAATTCAGGCCGGTCAAATGCTGCCACACGGCGATGTCTGCAGGAACAAGCGTGTCAGTGAAGTCATACAGTTCCTAGGTATCATTCACTTCTTTCTTTGGGTAGTGAGTAGTTTTATATACTCTCCAAATCTATCACAGTTTTACTTTGTAGAAGAATTTTACTATGGCACGCCCACTTTTGCTGTCCTAGCTAGGCTGACATACCCATTTATTATTTTTTATCACTTCACCACAGCCATGCGATGCATATCATTGTTTTATCAGTATGAAGCTGCCCCCTGACAGCATGTCTGTGCTGAGAGACTTTGTTCATTGCTCATTTTAGAACTATACTATGGCCGATTTAAAATTTTGATTATTTCAATGTCGTGCAGTCTAACTGAGGTTTCTCAATTTTTTAATAAATTCTGGATTAACTACTTGGCCCTAAAAGCGTCTTGTTTTGATCTACTTCCCCACCCCATCTCCCAAATCTCAAGTGCCTTCGGCAATCATTATCTGCTACTATTTATCTTACCATATTATTAGTTAATAGCCTTGAAAACAATTTTTGTTCTATTCCTTCAATTTCCTTCATTATTCCATAAGCTATTTTTCTAGAATTACATCTTTGGTAAAAAATCAAAGGCTTCAACTCCATTATGACACCCATGTTCTTCTCCATTAAATGACTTAGTTATGTTGAAGGCTTCATGGTAGGTATATAGTACATTTTCATGCGTGTGTAACTAGGAAGTAATACTGGTTAACTGGATTGCGCAACATATTTGTTTACTATTGCAGCACGGTTT
The DNA here is from genome assembly GCA_935421135.1 of Bugulina stolonifera. Taxonomy (NCBI): domain Eukaryota; kingdom Metazoa; phylum Bryozoa; class Gymnolaemata; order Cheilostomatida; family Bugulidae; genus Bugulina; species Bugulina stolonifera. The sequence goes on along the minus strand of OW285193.1, from coordinate 13,124,811 downwards.
CAAAACTGGTAAAATCTACTATGGTGACTAGTACAAAGTTGTAATACCAGCAGTATTGCATGGAGTTAGAGTAATCCCTTTGCCTGTGTACCTAATATGGTCATAAATCAAATGTCTCCATATAAGTTCATCAATAAAAAACGTGGACATTAGAACTTGTAATCATGGCTACTTCAATTGATGCTATCAAACAAGCTCACCTGATCAATAAAATTATATACAATACCAAATAATATACACACAGTCTACACTGATTGTAAACAAAGCGTAGTATATGTATATGTAGGTAAGGGTAGGGGTAGGCCCTAGTGTTGATAGGGTAGAGTTTTGTTGAATACTAATAACTACTAGGCCTGCAGGCTAATATGAAAAAAGTCATCTAGGTACTTCCATGCAAATGTTAGTAGACCTTAGCTGAAAATTGTACAGTAGTTGAAAATGTTAAATGACAGTGGTTATAAGCATGGTGAATGGATACCTGAAGTGACACTGTTGCATCATGATTACTTATCATGTTGACAGTGAAATGATGATGAAAACTTATCTTGTCACTCCAACATACCAATAGATAAACTGCATCAGTCTGTAGCCTGAGTTACCTAAATAAAATCAATGTGCTGTTTATTGCATGACCATGACTAATGTGTACTGCTGTTTAACAGCAGTACACATTAGTCATGGTCATGCAATAAACAGCACATTGATTTTATTTAGGTAACTCAGGCTACAGACTGATGCAGTTTATCTATTGGTATGTTGGAGTGACAAGATAAGTTTTCAGAATAAGAATAAAGAATAATCTTAGGTTCACAGGCTAGCCTTCCTGATCGCCTTATAAGCTGATGAATTTATAACATTCACTACATTATCTATATAAATGCAGCTCAATCTCTCTTGGAACCATTTTCCAAGCAATTGGTTTATAGACTGCATATACATTCGTAGTAAAGACTTTGTTGTTAGCAACACAGTAGCTGCCATATTTGACAACCTGAGGAGACAACATGCTACCCCTACCAGTCGTAGGACTTGACCTTCCATATTGGTTTATTTTATCTACTTTAATTCTGATTCTTCTTTACTGGTAAGTGATAAATACAGGATGTTACTCCATTTAAAAGTCCTAGTGCATGCAATTTTTTTAAGTAACAGATTAGATAATTTACTGATGGTTTACATTGTATATACATGTATGTATAACAGTGTCCAGGTAAGGTGAAATGCTATTTTATGTGCAATGTATGTGCAATATGAGATATGGTGTAGTAGGCCTAGAATGTACTTACATATCACTCTCTTTGCTTTAGGTATGGGACTTCAACCTTCAGCGCTTTCAAAAAGATGGGGCTCCCTCATAGAACACCCCTCCTTCCGTTTGTTGGGAACAGCATGAATTTCTGCAGACAAGTATGGCTTATTAATAATTTTAATGTAATATGTTGGTAGAACATTTCAATATAACCTCCTGTTTATTTGCACATTGAACTTCTACATTATTTCATCTGAACTTGAGGCATGTTAGCAATGTTTCCATGCTAGGATACGTGTAGGCTATATGGATAGCACTAGATCTACACTGTAGTGTTAGGTATTAAACTTGACACATGAATCAAAGCGGCGTATAACATGTATTTAGTATGGTTTTGTGATACCTTACCCGTTCCATTCCCATAGTATACAAAGTGTGGTAGCAGAGATACATTTTTTGAAATATATATTTAGCAGTAGTAGTAGTAGTAGCAGTAGGAGTGTTGGTAGAGTAGTAGTAGCAGTAGGAGTAGTAGCAGTAGGAGTAGTAGCAGTAGGAGTAGTAGCAGTAGGAGTAGTAGCAGTAGGAGTAGTAGCAGTAGGAGTAGTAGCAGTAGGAGTAGTAGCAGTAGGAGTAGTAGCAGTAGGAGTAGTAGCAGTAGGAGTAGTAGCAGTAGGAGTAGTAGCAGTAGGAGTAGTAGCAGTAGGAGTAGTAGCAGTACGAGTAGTAACAGTACGAGTAGCAACAGTACGAGTAGCAGCAGTACGAGTAGTAGCAGTACGAGTAGTAGCAGTACGAGTAGTAGCAGTACGAGTAGTAGCAGTACGAGTAATAATAGTAGCAGTAGGAGTGGTAGCAACAGTAATGAACATCCCATTCAGAATCATTTCCTGGTTACTAGTATATGATTTTACCACTCATTTTTTCACATGTCAGGGTATCCTGCAGATTTTTATCCCTATGTGGGTGTCTCGGAATATAATATAATTACAAGTACATGTATATGTAAGATGGTGACATTTCTCTTTTGTAGACAGTACCAGAGTCGGATCTTGAATTACTGAAGGTATTTCCCGGCAGAATGGGAGGGTGAGTTGCATTACCTCATGTTAGGACCTAAGTGACGGCACATTACCAGATTTCAGTGAGTGGGAGGCCATCTTTTCCCAGTTGGAGTTGGGAGTTGGGGGTCAGCCACTTTCAATTCTGTTATGTTATTTCAAATGTTCATGTAGATACATTGCTTTGTAAAAATGGTGAAAATTTAAGTACTTCGTTTATCTGTATTGCACTATGGTTACTGATGTGGGATAAAAGGTCATTTTGAAATTTGCATGTCATTTGCTGTCAGGTTGACCTGAGTTCCGAATAAGTAAGGATGTTGGGGCTGGCCAAGAATGTTTATGGACATGCATTACCAACCTAATATCTACAGTTGATTATTAATGTACCCATCTATTATTTATAAATCAGACTAGATCCAATAAAATATCTATGGGTTGAAACTATTATTGTCCATCATTTTCAAGAGTGTAAATGTATATGTAGGTCACTGTATAGTTATGTACATGTAGGTCACTGTATATATAGGTCACTGTATATATATGTCACTGTATATGAAGGTCACTGTACATGTAGGTCACTGTATATGTACATGTAGGTCACTGTATATATAGGTCACTGTATATGTAGGTCACTGTGCCTTTAGATCTTATACTTTACTCCGCTACTGCTCACTGTAACAAGATGGTGTGGGTCTACGTATAATATGGGTGTTGGTGAACAATAAATATAGCTAACATGTGCATGTCGTGTATTATAGTGGAGAGCCAATATCTGATACTCTGTAAATACTTACAAAGCTGTTTTATAAATTCATAAAGGAAATCATTTTTTCAGGTCATTTCAAGGTCGAACCCCAATACTTGACTGCGCCGACGTTGATTTCATTAAAGAGATCACAATTAAAGAATTCCCTCTCTTCACCAGCAGACGGAATCTGTTTGCTTCTGAGGACATGAACATAATGAAGTACCAGATCTTTATCCTTGAAGATGACCACTGGAAACACGTCAGGGCACTCCTCTCTCCGACCTTTACTTCTGGTAAACTAAAACAGGTAACTGCGGAGATACACTTAGCATAGAGGTTGATGTACCTGACTGAGTGTAGTGTATAAACATCAAGTAAGGTAACATTGGTCAACTAGCTTCTTCTCAAGTAACATTGGTCAAGTACCATTAGACAAGTAACTTTAATCAAGTAGCATGACCAAGTAATGTGTGTCAAGTATATTACTGCTTGAGTCACTATGCCGGACCAGGCTTTTCACTAGTCAAGTTATGTTACTCATAACTCTATTGGTGTTGCATCTACAGCGGATCTGACTTGAGCATTCCTCTGCACTGTTCGATGTTTAGTAGAGGTTTTGTGTTTTAGCTTTCTGAAACATACTTGTTAATGATACTTTTACAGAAAACTGGCATTTGCAATTTTTTGTCAAGTTATTTTATACCTGGCGTAAAATGATATATTTTGACAAAAAATTATTTGCTGGTATGTAGGTATGTAGTTGTAGTTGTAGTTGTAGTTGGTAAATATGTACTGTGTGGTTAATATTCTTTTTCTAAGACAATACAAGATTCGTCTCCTCTTGTTGCAGATGTTTCCAGTGATTAACCACTGTGCTGACAAGTTCATTACACATCTGAAGACTACTGACTCCGCCCCCTTTATCATTAAAGAGTGAGTAACCCTAAGTGCGCTTGTACCAAGTTATATGTACTTGTTGCCTATTTACATGTATACACGTATATACATGTACAATATATATACATGATTATACAATGTATATACATGATTGTTGCTGAGAAATTACCTTTACATGCTACATGTATGTAGCAACAATGAAAATCAAAGTTCTGAAACTGTATTTTTCAATATCTGATATTGCAAGTGGCAGATTTTCAATTATAAGTACCTGTGATCATCGTCATGTATATTGCAGCGTATTTAACATCATGGCTATCATATTCCCTATGAATCTTTATCTGGTCGCTGCGTTGAAATTTTAATTTGTTATTTATTTATTTCTAAATAGATACTCTTCTGGATATACAATGGATGTGATTGCTAGCACTGCATTTGGACTAGATATTGATTCTCAAACTACCACTAATCATCCATTTGTTCAGAATGCCGGAACTTTCTTTGGTTTTCCCAAGAAAGTCAAATGGTACTCACAAATTAGACAAGCTCTCTTCATAACTTGCTTACGTGAGTGTATAGATCATTTACAAAAGTGTATATTTTGAGTTAATGCAATGTCCTGGGCACTGCATATACTTCTTTTTGAGGTATCGATCAATGTGCCAAATTGAATTTTGCTCAGCTTAGGTTTATTTTACAATTTCAATTACAAAGTGTAAATATTCATAACTGAAAAAATAAATGGTCTTCGGTGACAAAATGTTATATTTTCACTTCACCACCGGTAAAATTGTTAAACTCCTGGCACCATTTAATGTTAGTTTTTTGCTTCAAGTAAGTCTAAGCTCAGATGAGAAGATAAAAATGCACATATATTTTGAGACAGTATGGCAAGATGTGAAGGAGTTATCCACTCTTTGTTTTATTGGAACAGGAGAAAGAGAAAGGACAATTCCAAATTATCGCTTGATAGTACAATATTTCAATGTTTTATATCTTTGCAGTTACTTGCCCAACTACGTTAATGAGACTATTGCGGAAAATATTTGGGTTCAGTTTCCTTGACAAAGAGAGTGTGGACTATTTTTATGACATCATCAATAAAGTTCTGCAAGACCGGAATGGAAGTACATCTGTGAGTATTTATCCACTCAATGCTCTTCAAGATTGTATTGATACTAGCTAATTTACTAGTCAGTTATCAGATGAGTTCCTGATATCAATGCATACTTCAGAGGTATGAAAACAGACTCGAATTTGACTGCGTAGTTAATATAACTTGATCAAACTGTCTCTATTTACATGTAGCAAATGTTCTAATAAATAATTTTAGAACCAGAAGGATTTCATATCTATGTGTATCGAGAAGATGGTGAAAATAGAAGATGTAGACCCTGATTCTGTCAGAATTTCAACCAGAGGAGTGAAATGGTCAACTCAAGGTGAGAGTTTAAATTTACTGCTAGATTTGGAGAGTCTTCATCATTCTGCAATGTAGTTAGTAATGAACTACTATATTTCCATACGTTACTGAACCACTGTAGTACCCCACCATTACTGAACCACTTTACCCCACCATTACTGAACTACTTTACCGAAATTAGTGAACCACTATTTAACCAACTATTTGATTGATTTCAGGTCTAACAATAGATGAAGTGTCAGCTAATGCTACCGGCTTCATAAGTGCTGGGTATGAGACCACAGCCACAGCTATACAATTCTTTCTCTACTCTATGGCAGTACGCCCAGATGTGCAGCAGAAGGTATGTGATTCCACTTACTGTACATACTTCCTGTACATACTTACTGTACGTACTCACTGTACATACTTACTGTACATACTTACTGTACGCACTTACTGTACATACTAGCTGTACGTACTCACTGTACATACTTACTGTGCATACTTACTTTACGTACTTCCTGTACATACTTACTGTGCATACTTACTGTGCATACTTACTTTACATACTAACTGTATATACTTCCTGTACATACTTACTGTAAATACTCGCTGTACATACTTACTGTACGTACTTACTGTACATACTAACTGCATATACTTCCTGTACATACTTACTGTAAATACTTACTGTAAATACTTACTGTACTTACTTACTGTACATACTTACTGTACATACTAACTGTATATACTTACTGATTATTTTAGCTGTATGAAAGTATATGTGAGCTGAATGAAAATGGTGAACTGTCTTATGACCAAGTACAGAAACTGGAATATCTGGACTGGTGTGTCAACGAATCACTCCGTATGTTCCCACCTATCCTCAGGTAACGCATTTATCTATAAATTTTAAATGTCTATGTACGTCATGCAGTATGGTAATCTATCTATACTTGTGCGGAAATTACCTAAGTAGACAAAAATTTGATGAAAAGTAGTCCAGAAGATCATTGAGTCTTCATGACTTAGTGCGATTGTAAAATTGTATATTATTAGTTATCTGCTCTTGCGACAAATCTATATACGCTATTATACACTTGACGGATGTACTACATGCTGATATTGTAGAATGGACAGAGTAGCTGCTGAAGACGTGACTATAAGAGGAATAAAACTACCAAAAGGTCAAGTGGTGAATATTCTACCTTATGCTGTACACCACAATCCTATGTACTGGGAGAACCCTGACCAGTTCATCCCAGAAAGGTATATTATATTACATGGATATAATACATACTGTATGTCATCCTATGCTAACTCGTATCTAGTTTACCCTAGGTGAAACATTTGGGAGCTGGAGTTTGTATAAAATAATGTCCGCACTATTTTTATGTAGTAGAATGTAAAGAGGATTTCAACATAATATAATACATGTAATTTGAAGTTGTCCTTTCTCCATTGATCACAGGTTCAGATAAATGACAGAGGTCAACTTTGAATTATAATCAATAGCCTATAAATGCTCATGGGTTAGATGAGTTGATCTTTTATTATTTTCTACGCTAGTTTCACATCTGTGTTGAAAATATATTATTACAATGTGGTCTCCTTGCTTCCTTGGTACATTTAGTAGAACAACAGTGACCTATTCTATGATACAGTTTTAGATGTTCTGTAGCTGAGGTTCCTACTAGCTAACCCACTTCTAGCCTATATTCTCCATAATTTATTATTATATCTGTTGTTCTGTCAGCTACGTGGTACATAAATGTGGTAAGATACCTTTTCAGGGAAGGAACCGTCTGGACACTTATGGATTTAGACATGCTGCTAGATCATTGGCATATTTGGTCACATGGTCACGCATTATTATGTTGTATTTTATTTCTTTTCAGATTTTCTCCAGAAAACAAGACTCCAGAACAGCAGTATGCATTCTTGCCATTTGGAGCAGGTGGAAGAAGTTGTATAGCTAATAGATTAGCCTTACTAGAGGTCAAGGTCGCTGCTGTAAAGCTACTCACAGCTTTTACTTTCGAGAAATGCTCTGATACTCCTCAAATGGTATGTGCTGTTATGAAGGAGCTGTTGTGGGTTGTCCTCTCTCTTTGTATTTTAAATTCCCAACTACAAAGAGAGAAGACAACTTTAAACACAAGTTGTTTCAAACTACTGGTACATGTGTATAATAAATGCTAAAACAGTGTACAGAGTGTGTGGGATGCTTTACTAATAATTCGGATTTGCCTTCTTCCTTTCAATAGTCTATGAGTTTTCCCACATGGAAATAAAATATCTCCCACTCAATTAGTACACCACAATTGCTCAGAGGCTAGACTTGATTGAGTTGTAGTAAATTAATGCTATCCCATGTGATTGAAAGATGGAATCTGTTTATCCAGCAGTTTTAATTTTTTATTCCTCAGGATCAAATGAAGTTCAAGAAGTTCTCAGGGTTTCTACAGACTGAGAGGCCATTAAAGGTGTCTGCTGTGCCAAGAAAATAAGGAGATACAGTGTAAGCTAACAAATATATAACCTTACTTTGTATTATTTCATTATGTACATGTATATTGTATACTAGTGATATTATATTATATTATAATATAATACTACCAGTATGTGGAGTTATCTTCAAATATCGACTGCCTACAAATGCCACACTAGTCATTGTTGGTGTTGCTGGATTGATACTGTTATACCAAAGACACTGTGTCACTTATTGCAGTATTGTATTTCTGCAATTACATGTATAATTATTTTATTTTTCTTTTGCATATTGATAGTATTTTTACACTATCCATACTACTCTACTAATGACTTATATAAACATATTATGATGTAATTATATACACATATAATAGTTATACATGTACACTCAGCCATTACCTACACCAGCAGCATTGGCAACTGCTAGCCATACTATATAATTCGTATCTGCAAGTTTCTATTTCTCTGGACTTTCTATTTGCTGGCAGTAAATAGCTGCTTTTTTTGTAGGTCCAGTATTTTATCTGGCCACACTATAATATAAGGCACCTATATTGTTTTTTCCATAGGCCTATTGTTCTAAATATGACCATAAGATGAAAACATGCAGTTTGCTACAGTACTAGGACATCTAGAGTTGTAAAATCTAATCACCAATATTGTGCAACTATAGCAAAGTGGGTCTCGTTGCAACCTCAAAAACATATTCAGGTGTTACATATAACTGTTAAGTTTTATATCCTTTACCTTAAAGGTTAGGTTTATATTTTATACTGTTATGTTATGCTTACCAATACCAGATAGAATAGAGTTTAGCTGAAAACTTTGAAAGACCACAGGCTAGTATGAAACAACCATTGTTTCCTTATATACATTTTGTACATGTACAATGTATGTACTCTAGTGTAACTGCACTATCACTCTTAACTACCAGTTAAGTTTAAAATCTGGCAGCTCCATCCCAAACACCATGATGGATGTGTGGACACTTAGTGTGACACTATTGCATCAGGATTAATACCTGGTTGACAGAAAAATGACATAAACTTGTCACCAGGAGATAGATGAATAAATAATGCCTATAGCCTTAGATCTTCTAGATAAAACCCTTGTGTTGCACATTTCAAGATCTTGAGTCTGATATCATATATGCTGATAGAAGATATCTTAGACTCACTGGCTATACTTCCTTATTGCTAATAGCAATTAATGCATATAATATTGTCATTATTCTCCACATACATCTAGATGTAGTTGGTGATCGTAAACATTTGGTTGTTATCAACAGTCTTGGAGTAAAAACTGTAACTGTCAGCAGGCACTACCTGCATAACATACTAAAATCTGAGTAAACAACATGCTACCCCTACCAGGCATAGGACTTGGACTGCCATATTGGTTTATTTTCTCTACTTTAATTCTGGTTCTTCTTTATTGGTGAGTAGTAGTAAATACAGAATATTGCTTTGAACAATTTAAATAACGTAGCTTCACCGATGAAAAGTTGGGGTGCTTACAAGTGAATATTCTAAGTAATGGATTATACAGTATACTGATACATTATAATTTATATTAGATATACTATAATGCCGTACATGTACCGTGAATTGCAAAATTATGTGCAATGTAGGTATAGTATAAGATATGGTGTAGTAGACCTATATAAATTATATAGGTCTACTATATATCTCATTATTGAAAAATTTTGGTGTGGGATAATATTTTAATTATGAATACGAGTACAAGACGCATTTTTTATATAGATTTATTTCCTAATATTTCGTTACTTGTCCAAGTAGCATCACCAGAGGATAAATGATATGAGCATTTATCCTCTGATGATGTTACTTGGACAAGTAACGAAATATTAGGAAATAAATCTATATAAAAAATGCATCTTGTACTCGTATTCATATCTTATTGTATAGTATAATACACTTAGATATTAATCTCTTTGCTTTAGGTATGGAACTTCAACCTTCAGCACTTTCAAAAACATGGGGCTCCCTCACAGAACACCCCTCCTCCCGTTTCTTGGGAACAGCATGAGTTTCTTTAGACAGGTGAGTACTCTATTCTTATAACAAATTGTTGACTTATTTCCAACTAAGCCTGCGAATTCACTGCAAGACTTCTCCTTTAGGTACCAGGTCTGGAACAGACATTGGTGATCATGTCTTGCCACTTACTCCTCAGATCAGCCTTTCTCATGAACTTTATGTTTTCTTGCTTAATGTTAATGTTGCTTAATGCTTAAGTTATTCAAACTATCTACACTATACATTGTATGTATTTGATTCTTTGTCTGTCTATGCTACGCTTACCCTCGACTTTTCCTGTTAAAGTAAGATGTTCCAGACCTTTCTGTTGATATACATGACCCATAAATTGTTTTTAACAATGATCTTTTAACATTTGCTTGCATTAACACTGCTTCATTTGTTTTCTTCTCTTTTCAGGATATTCTCAATATTCTTCTGATGAACCACATTTCTGTCGCTTTAAATCATCTCTCCATTTCCTTATTTAGTGTCCAATTTTCACTGCCACACAAAAGTATTGACCACACATAGGCTTTTAGTACTCTAAACTTTGTTGATGTTCGGATAGCTCTGTTAGACATAATTGGACATAACTTAATGAAGCTGTCTTTAGCGATTGCAATTTGTCTCTTCATTTCAGTTATACATTTTATTACCATCCGATCCAATCATGTATCCAAGATATTTAAATTTTCTAACATCTTGGATTATCTCTGTATTGCTTTCTAGCCTGCAAGACTATTTTTACTCATAATTTTGAAGTTTTAGTAAAGATTTTCTGGTTTTACTGCATTCTTTTTTCAGAAATTGTTACGGCTCTGTACTATGTTTTAGAATACAATATGATTACATTTACTGTATATCATCACAATAAGCTGAAGAACGCATATACCTAATCATAATATTGTGACTTCTATTTTCTAGCCGGTCCCAGAGTCTGATCTTGAATTGCTGAACGTATTTCCAGGTAGAATTGTAGGGTGAGTTGCATTACGTCATGTTAAGTGACGGCACATTACCAGATTTCAGTGAGTAGGAGGCCATCTTTTCTTAGCCGGAGTTGGGAGGGGGAGGGGAGGGGGTTCAGCTATCTTCAATTCTGTCATTTTTATTTCTTTTCAACAATCAAGAGGCCTGTTGCCAAGGTTATTGTACCATATAGTAGCAATGTTGTGCCATTTCATGCACTTGTCTAATGTTTGTCCGAGTTATCTAAATGTATTGATAGGAATAATGGTATATTGCTGCATATAGACATGCATTATCATCCCTGGTTCTACACTGCTGGTCATCCATTACTTAGGAGCTATTGCGGCATCTATGAATTTATGATAAGAGCACCTATATTATAGTGTATATTCTCTATGGTAAGATAGTGGGCTTGCCTACACTATGGGTGTTGGTGAACAATAAAATATAACTAGCAGATTTGTGTATTTTGTACTAAGTTATTAATAGGGGTGCTGTATGTTTTTCTCTAAGCCGTTTTTAGGAATGTACGATGGAAATCGTTTTTTCAGGTCATTCCAAGGTCGGACCCCAATACTACATTGTGCAGATATGGATTTCATCAAAGAGATCACGATTAAAGAATTTTCTCGCTTCACCAACAGACGAGACCTATTTACTTCTGAGGACATGGACATAATGAAGTATAAACTTATTGTCGCTGAAGATGACCACTGGAAACACATCCGGGCACTCCTCTCTCCGACCTTTACTTCTGGCAAACTGAAACAGGTGAGTAACCGGGAATATTATGTATACATGTACTTGACATGGAGATCGCTGTACCTAACTAAGTGATTTGTATTGATATCAAGTAAAGTAACATTGATAAGTTACTGTTCGTCAAGTAGCATCTTGTCGAGTTAAGTCGGTCAAGTGCCATTGGTCAGGTAATATTGGTCAAGCAACGAGTGCCATGCATATTAGTGCTTGAGTGACTTTTTGGTCATCGTAACTACAAGTTGATAGCAACATTCGGTCACACCTCTTGTTCAGTGCACGTAAAGGAAGGAGGGACGATTGATTACTCTCGTACCCTTTCCGCATAACTAACATGTGCGCACTAAACCTGTACAATGTTTTATAACTGGAAGAGTGATAGTTCATTATGTACAAATATCCTTTTTCTATCACAGATGTTTCCAGTAATTAACCACTGTGCTGACAAGTTTGTTAATCATTTGAGGACTACTGATTCCGCCCCTTTTATCATTAAAGAGTGAGTATATGAATATATGTACATGTATAAGCATGCATTAAGGCTCAGCTCCCCAAGAGGCTGTTTGGTCATTTTCGGCAGACAGAAGCTCAGTCTACGCTGAAACGGTGCACCATTTTCCACTAAAGCAAATACCAACATGTTGATCCGTTCACCCCTTTCCCGGCCTCATGGAACCCTTGGCTAATATTTGATACAAAGACTTCAATTTTGATATTTATTAAAAATAAGCTGCCATTGTTGGTTGAATATTAGTGGCCACCGATGAACTGGCACAACGTCTTGTCCACCAAGCCAGGCCAACGATCAACTGAGTCAGCCTGCCGAATCAAAGAGCTACCTGTGTAGATGATTACTACTAGGATGGTGGATTAGAAGTAGTTTTACCGATAGTAGGCACTGGGAACATTTGTGTACATTGTACTGGTTCCTTTATGTGCAATAAATGTGGCAATATCACAAAAAATAAAATTTGAAAAGTGAATTGCATTTACAAGAATGTAGTCTTCTTTTGAGTATCATAGACTTGATTGAGTCGCAAACAAAGTACTAAATTCTTCTCTTGGGCACAATCACATTCTGTTATGTTATGCTTTGTTACGATGCATTGCATTGCGCAACGTTATGTCTATTGAATTTTTTTCTGCAGATACTCTTCTGGATATACAATGGATGTGATTGCTAGCACTGCGTTTGGACTAGATATTGATTCTCAAACTACCACTGACCATCCATTTATTAAGAATGCCGGAACTTTCTTTGGTATTCCCAAGAAAGCCAACTGGTACTCACGAATTAGACAAGCTCTGTTCATAACTTGCTTAAGTAAGTGTGTAAATTATTTACAAACAATGTCCTGGGCACCACACATATTTCATTTTTGAGGTATTAATTTACATTTCAAAGTGTGTTTTGTTAAAGAAAGTCAACTACGTAGTATAACTGAAATTTTAATTGAAGTAATCTTTATTAAAATAAAATGCAAATTTTTATTATCAATTTTACAATGAGTTGGCGATTTAGCAAAAATTCGTTAACTGTTACTTCCTCTAAATACAGTGTACGTCATCTTAGATTAGACGATGTTTGGTGCACTAAGGCAAGATAAGGAGTTACCTGCTCACTGAGGGGGAGAACAAAACCTGATCAGTCTAGTGATTTATTCTAATGTTGTATACATGTATATTATATTATGTAGTTACCTGCCCGACTGTAGTAATGAGACTCTTTCGAAAAATATTTGGATTCAGTTTGTATGAGAAGGAGAGTGTGGACTATTTCTATGACATCATCAATAAAGTTCTGCAAGACCGGAATGGAAGTACATCTGTGAGTATCTACCCACTCAATGATCTTTAAGATTGTATTGATACTAGTTAATTTACTAGTCAGTTATCAGATGAGATCATCATATCAATGCATACTTTAGTGGTATGAATACAGACTCGAAATTGAATGCGTAGTTAAACTGCCTTTATTTAGCAATGACAGATCCATGAAATATGTAAAGCCTAGAACTAGAACATTGAATTACTGTTCTAATAAATATTTCTAGAACCAGAAGGATTTCATATCCATGTGTATTGAGAAGATGGTGAAAATAAAAGATGTAGATCCTGATTCTGTCAGAATTTCAACCAAAGGAGCAAAATGGTCAACTCAAGGTGAGAGTTTGGTTTACAGAAAGATATGGAAGCTTGATACAGTTACACAATGTAACTCATATTCTGTTAATTCTCGATTGTCAGTTCATCGTTTATGCAAATTGACATACATGCTAACCTTCGCCATCACTCTACTTAGGATCTGTTGGAAGGAAGAGAGAGGACAACTTCGAATTGTGGTCAATGACCCTCAAGCACGCATGAGTTATTGGTGTAGCTCATAAGACAAGCTACACCTACGTTTAAACAAAATAAAATATATAGCAAAACAGCGGGGAGCCAATTTCAACAGTACGGTTTTAGGTTCGCCATAGCACATGCTGTAGGTTACATTGTACTGTATATTCCTCTTTTTAGATTTTCACCAGAAAAGAAAACTTCAGAACAGCAGTATGCATTCTTACCATTTGGAGCAGGTGGTAGAAGTTGTATTGGCAGTAGGCTGGCCTTATTAGAGGTCAAGGTTGCTGCTGTAAAATTGCTCACAGCTTTTACATTTGAGAAATGTTCAGATACTCCTCAAATGGTAGGTGTTATTATGAGAGAGCTATTGTGAGTTGTCCTCTCTTTGTAATCTAACTTCTATCAACAAAGAGAGAAGACAACTTTAAACATAAGTTGCTTGAATCTGCTGGCGTAAAATAGACACTCTCAGAGAACAAAACTGCTGAATATAAAGTGGCCAATCGATATTATAAATATTTTAATGCATCACATGTCACCAGTTCAGGGAAAGACAACTGTCAGTGAGCAGACGTTGAAGATCCATAAATGCCTAACCAGTGTGAATTTACGGTTTACTAATATAATGATACAGATTTGCAACCGCTCTCTCAGTAGCCTATGAATTTTCTTGTAAAAGGAATCTGCTGTTACTCAGTACTGCGGGTTGATCATAATAGTATTGCTCTTCTGCAGAGGGTAGACCACAGTACTGCGTGACAATAAATTTATTTTAGACCTGATTCAGCTATTGTTGGTAAATAATGTATTGCTACACCAAGTGATCAGATGATGGTAGTTGATTAAACAGTAATTTTTTATTTCTTAGGGCCAAATGAAATTCAAAAACTTTGCAGTGATGCCGCAGCCTGAAAAACCAATGAAAGTGTCTGCTGTACCTAGACGGTGAGGGAAGGCAGCGTAAGCTTTATAACCCTATATACCTTATAATATAATGTTTTATTTTATAATGTATACTAGCTTACATATTCCTAACATGTTTGTCGTACTAAATTTTTAGTCAACTATAATATCATATTATTATATTGATTGCCTACAACTACCACCCTAGTCATTATCTGTGTAAATATTAATAGTAACTTGGTCTTTACTATTATTTTCCAAATGATTAGGCACTTTTTCGGCTGTATTATCTAGTTTATTATTTACATGTAGATTATCATTTATCTGTATGCAGGTGGAGTATTTGTGCTACCCTTATTCTTAGCACAGATGCAACTCATATTACCTGTACATAATAGCTTATAAATGTTTATGTCACTGTTTGAATCACAAGGTGGAGGAAAAGTATTGCATATTGCTATATGCCTACATACTTGTTCAGAATTACAACAGCAGGATTAGAAAATGTAGCCGTACTGTATTGGTTTGACAAAAATGGTACGTTAAACATATATGTGAGAATAGCAAGAGGCTTGATGAGATAAACTAACATTATCGGTTAGGTGTGTATTTTAGGCTGTTACTTGGCTATCTGTTAGCTCTCGTCATTTTATATTTTATAGCAAATTACAGTGTACATCTGCATCTACATAATACATATAAATCTACATCTACATAATAGATATAAATCTACATCTACATAATAGATATAAATCTACATCTACATAATACATATAAATCTACATCTACATAATACATATAAATCTACATCTACATAATACATATAAATCTACATCTACATAATAGATATAAATCTACATCTACATAATAGATATAAATCTACATCTACATAATACATATAAATCTACATCTACATAATACATATAAATCTACATCTACATAATAGATATAAATCTACATCTACATAATACATATAAATCTACATCTACATAATACATATAAATCTACATCTACATAATACATATAAATCTACATCTACATAATACATATAAATCTACATCTACATAATAGATATAAATCTACATCTACATAATAGATATAAATCTACATCTACATAATACATATAAATCTACATCTACATAATACATATAAATCTACATCTACATAATAGATATAAATCTACATCTACATAATACATATAAATCTACATCTACATAATAGATATAAATCTACATCTACACCTATATATACATGCACATCTACAATTATAGTTTGATCAGGGTAGTAATACGAGGGATTTCTACATTGTAAATTATGCTTGAATTATAGACAGTTTGAAACAAGAAAGAACAGAATATTATATTTATAAAGCTGTTATTTATTCCACGGAATAAATAACTTTCTACTTCTTGAGATTGACTGCTAAACATACTAGGTGTTGTTAAACTAACAGTTCTATGACTGGTAGACATTTTACCTATTTTGCCTAACAGCATAACTCAAAATAAGGAAAACTTTGAAATAGTATTAATTTACCATTATTTCATGGTTTGCAGTGTGCAGTGCTGCGTGATACACTTTCTAAACATAATGGCATGTACATTCTACATTAGTTTGTGAATCAAGCGTGGCCGGTTCCAACAAAATGGGCTGTGAAAAGAATATAAGCTAATATGAGCTCACCAACATTTGAGAAAAAAGTTATGACAAGACCAACTATTCTGAAATTGCCACTATTGCCAGAAATACTATAACCACCATTTCGGTAGCTTTTTTATTGTTATACTGCTAGCTGCCCACCATTATCAACATTGATTTTCTAAAACTAGCTTGGTGGCTACAAGCTAGAGTTTCAGCTGCGTTGGTGTGATAGCTTTTAAAACTTCACGTACATAACCTTATGTTTCAGTTGGCTTCACTAAGTCTTGGAATTTTGAGGTAAGTTATGCTATAATGTTATATACAGATATCCATAACGATATCCATTTTGATCTAAGATTTTAGTCTATTTAGTGTGTAGCTGTGTTAACTAATTTTATCACACGCACATGCTTAATGTGATGCTGTCTTGCTGACTGCCATAGCTGACCCAAGCATTTTATAATGACATGTTCTATAATACGTTGTTGTGCTGCTATATTATTACACATTATTTGCTTGTTATTATTGTATTAAAATTCAAACTTTGGAAGTTAATAGAAGTATTATGTCTATTTTAAAATTTCTAGAACCCAAGATTTCAAGTACTCTGTCAAAAGTTAGAAAACAACAAAATGAACTGGTATGTTGCCTATATTTATGTATACAACGCAATACAATTATGGTTATTACCTTGCATATCCAGCTAGCATATTTATAATTATTCATTATAAACAGTAATGTTATATGACATAACGTTTTAATGTGTATTTGACTTAGCATATGTGAAATTGGTGTTAAATTAGCCTTCTTGGTTACATGAATTTTTTATCAGACTCCATATGCTAACTGTCAGCCGTAATCCATAGAGTTATCTCCACCACAAATTCATCGAGTGATCGCATTGTACTTTGATAAGATGTTGAAACATTTAATGAGGTGAATACTCACAAATTAAGCCAGCAATAAAGCAGACAAACTGGTGATGCTTCAGAGAATTAGTTTATGAATATTTATTTTGCAGCAGTCATAGTAGGAATGAAGTTATACAAGAGAAGATAAATCTTGAACTTAAATCACCAAGACTGGTACTATTACAAGACCAGCAACACATAATCTTATATTTAAAGACAACAAGCTTAACCCAAGATCTAAAGTGTATGTATGGAGTAGATGTAGAATTTAAACAGGGATCTGACGGTAACTTTGCTCTTGAGGTGACTGGCAACAATGCTGAGCGGGCAAGGCAATATATAGATATGCAAGTATCATTCTTTCATTCCACTAGTATTTTTGTATCTGTCACTGAGATGAAAATTTTAAAACACATGAAGCATGCTACGGTGATATCAGAGCTAAGAAAACACAACCTATGGGCCGGTTGGGGCGTCTGCGAATCCCCTTCCTCTTTCCAAGTCTGCACGAAAAGTCATGAATCCACCGCCACGGCTATAGACGTGATTTTTGAGCTAATTAGGTCAAACCTACCAGAGCACTCGACACGCCTATCATATGAAAAGTCCATCCTACGGTTTCTCAATGCTAGCCATGATATAAAAGACAATATATATGAACTATATCATGTAACTTTATCTTTTGACATGAGCTCCAGTTGCCTTCACCTTGAAGGAACGGAGTCGAGCTCTGTGGCTAGTGCAGTTAGAGAAATACAGATTTTGATTGATTCATTAGCAAGGGCCAAAATTTCTCTTACAAATGACCAGATCTTCATTCTACAGATGACGACTGACATGATTATCCAACATTTAAAGCAAGAACAAATAGTTGCGGGCTGGAATGTTGATGGAAGCACGTTGAGCATCTGCAGTCTTGATAAAGAACATCTTGATAGATCAATTCGCATCCTGCTGGACACTCTATCTGGAGCCGGTGAGTTGGCTGGCAATAACAACAATAGTGTGAAGTTTACAAAGGTCGTTCACTTGTATTTTAAACCCGAACAGTTTTACTTCATTTGGAAAGTCCATCTTGCAAATCTGGTATCTTGTTATCCACAACTGGGAATTATTGCTAATGAAGGTTCCTACTATATCGAAGTAAAGGGGATGGAAGAAGATCTGAACATGCATAAGGTGTTCAACAAGTTATGAAGTTTGGCTAAAGGCACCCTTGTAGCCCAATATCCAAAATCGGAAGAATTTTTAGAATGTTTTTGCAATCTAGGATACTATGAGGTGGCTGTATTGACTAATCTAAGAGCAGGTTGGAATTGCGAAAGTGGTATTCTACACGTCTGCAGTGACAACGAATTAAGTGTAGTACAAGCACAAAGCACCATCAGTGCATTGATAATTGAGAGCCAATTTCCAGAAACTCCAAAGAAACTAACAAAAGAACAACTAACCAAAATGAAGAAAACTCATCAGACTCAATGGCAGTCGGGTGTAGGCAAGCTTCAGTCGCACTTCCCATCTTTAGTGATCAATGTTGATGAGAAATCTAAGGTAGTCAAGCTTGCGATCTATTCTGCATATCCAATAGCAACTTTTTTGAACTATATCAGAGCTTTCTTAAATCCAGCCAGTGCGGTAGAAGGTCACCAACAAATGGAGCTTCAGTCTGATCATATTGCCTGTTTAGTCCGCAGGAATTTGCATTACCTGGAAAACCTATGTGAAGCGGTATGCGGAGAAGTAGTAATTCTGAGCATCCCTAGAAGTGGTGCTGACACTCTCGAGTCCGAGGAATTGTACAAGAGTAACTTGTCAGTTTTCTGTAGCTCAAGCAAAGCACTTAATGCATGTGTGCGTAAACTCCAAACCATCATATCCGGCATTAAATCAAAACGGGTATACAAAACTCAACCCAAACTGATTGCATGGTTTACATCCTCTGATGCTGAAAAAGAATTGAATAGGATTTCAGAGGACACTCAAACTGCTTTCTGCTGCAACTTCACACCTCCTCATCCTCTTCAGGTAAGTAGACCAGTCATAGTCATTGAAAATGGTTAAAACTATGTGCAATGTTCTCTTTTTATTTATGGTTGAGAAAATTAGGTTGAGGGCGTCACTATACATGTACATAATGGATAAAGCACTTTTAATAAAGAACCCAGGCTACGTCAAAATAATTACACCTATACCTCATATATCAATTTTATGGTAAGCCCTTTAGAAGTGTAATAGTTTTATACTATAACACTACAATCATGTAGGTTATTTTGATACTATTTGTTAGAAGCAACCTCCAGAGGCAGTGACTGTAACCTTCTTTGGTTTTAATACTGAAACAGTAGGTAAAGCTGTCTCCAGTATTCATGCGTCTTTACAAGCCGTTTCCAGCCCAACCGTTCCCCCACACAAGATGGAGGAATGGGATCTAAGCTCGGCCAATGGTTTTGTCTTGAGATACATGCCAGTTGACACGGTAAGACTTGTTTTTCTTTAAGGGAACTTTGGTTTATCAAAAGATATTTGTTTCTCAATGTTCTACTTGGATATTATCATGTACTAGTTTTATACCATCTGGACTATTTTACTACTAATACAGTCATCTTATATGTATGTGAATGCAAGTGTGTGCTCTGTAATTTTACAGATAAAACAGCTGAGACGAAGAGCTCTAGCCAGAAACGTCAACATTAATATTGATCAATCAATTCCCAAACTTACTATCAATGGCTTATTTCACGATGTCAACACATTAGCTCTTGAGATCAACTCTATCCTTTCTGATTTGGCTAACGCTAAAGGTAATGTGTAAAATATAAACTACAGTGAAACTTGCTTAAATCAAACTGTCATAATCGGTTTGAATTAGGCATGAGTTTGAATTGTAAGATCACCTCACTAAATTAAAGTCATTATGTAGCACTCAGCAGGGACCAAGGAAATAGTTTGAACTAACAAAGTTTTTGAATTATCCGAGGCTGAATTAAGCAAGTTCCACTGTACAATAAATTATTCATGAATATGAAGTATGGTATATGTGTACTATTATTATTTTGAAGTATTTGAATGTTATTTAATCAAGCTGTCGGTTTACATACTGCTGCCCATGGAGCCGCATGGCCCGATGTTACATTTTGACACATTTCTAGCGATTCGGCTCAACAAATTTTTCAAAAATAAAATGTTGTAACAACGTGTTGTTGCTATTACACAGTTTTATTTTAATAATTATGCTGTAAATTGTTTCATCCTGTGTGATATAAAGTTTTGGTGGAAATTGCACAGTATCAAAATTATGCAGATGAATGCATCATCGTGTTTATTCTTTCAGGGATTCCAGTGAATTGGGACTTGGCAGCAATGGATAAAGGAGAGATTCAGGTCAAACTAGATAAAGATGGGAAAGACCGACTCGAGTGTCAGGAGGTACTGGAGCTGCTCGGAGAGCACATTAAGTGTCCTGAAAGTTGTAAAGAGCCCAAGGTACTATATAGTCAATTAATTTATATATGATTTCATCTAAATACAATCTACAAACTATTCATTTCCACAACATAATTTTATGTGGAAATAATGATTTACATCAAACATAATAATTTAAATAAACATGCACACCATATACTTGTTACAGGAACCTGTTCGGCTGTTTCAATTTGGTCTATCCTTGTTGGCTGGGACTAATCATGCTTAATTTACACTGAATATAAGTTAGTTTTACCCAACTGTACATGTTGTATACTTTGCTTCTGACAAAGTATAATAATGTCAAAGAGTGTTTTGTATTTAATAGGAGATGTTTAGAATACAGAACAAAGAGCTCCTGTCTGAGTTTCAAGCTCACAGATTGGAGATTATGGAAAAGTTGAACTCCGAAAGAAAATTTGTTGCTCTTGAAAAAGAGCTAGTTCATTCAACTACAAGTCAGTTTACTTCAAACATCTGCCTGCATGGGTTTGGGAGGAAAGACGCTGAAGGAGCGAAAGGTAATTAGCATGACAGTAATATTCTACATTTATAATTATCGAAATGAGAGCATCCTCCCTCCCTTTGTTACTTTTAACAGAATAAATATTTGTCTAAAATTTAGTTGTGCTGATGTACTATGAATCTAATTTCTAAGCTCTAATGCAATCTTTTAATTTTAAGTTTAAAATTTCTCCATTCATGTAGACGAATATTTATTACTCAGATAATGCGTGTGGCCGTGGCATACGCTTCTCCACGTTGCAAAGTCACTTCCATACTTCCGCTACAGATGACGTGATACTTGCAGACGTTCTTACAGGGAACACTATTCAGGAGGACAACTCTATAACGGGTGAGAATCTAGAGCCTGGTGTCAACTCGACTGTTGATGACCCAACAGCTCCCACTAAATACACAACTTATCATGAGGCTGCTGCGTATCCAAAGTATGTTTTAAAATATGACTGTTGATTGTTGTGTTTGTAATGTTAGTATTAAAGTCCGTTCTTTTTTTTATTGTTATGGTTTCTCTCTAGAATAATGTGATGTTTGTGCAGACGGTTGAATTTGGATCTTACTGTGTGCTGAACCTGACATCACAAAATTTCAGGAAATGGAATTTGAGAACTCATTTTTGCTGTTAGCAGTTCTTGTAACATTTGTGATTAGAAAGGTTATAGAGGGATACCAAATGATAAAGTCATAATCTCTACTAATGGTCAGGTTTGCCACACGGTATGAACTCAAACTCTTATTTGCCAAAAGGTCTGGTTTACCAAAAAAATATGACTGACTAAATAAACCCAAATGCTCTTGTGCAGCATTTCTTTGCTGCTGTGAATTTGAACGGGTCAAGTTTCAATTTTCTCCATCTTTTTTCTGAATTGGCCTTTTGAGCCTATTTTTGTTGACTTTATTATTTTGTTCTTCTGTTACTTTAAAAATTTTATTGTTTTCTTGAATTATGAATAAAAATAGAGAAAGACATAATTTTCTAAAGTACATTTACAGACTCTTTATTTATATAATGTCTATGCTACAGACCACCAATATTATAAAATTTCAGACATTTGAAAAATATGTACAAGTATAGCAGGAGGTGTGACAATAATTATTACTTAGATTTATTTAGATGTAAATTGGATAAGATCATATTTTATTGCTCAAAACAGTCTGGAAGTTTCAATTTTTTTACCACAAGAAGACAACTCCATCCTTCTACAGCAAAATGTAATGTGTGTAAGAATACAGTAAGCTATTGAGTAGAGAGCTGCAAGCTACTACAATATAGCTATCACATTGATCACCAGCTAGCATATAGCAATATGACATTAGACATTAGACTCTGTGCTATAGACCCTAGTTATGGACTACTGACAATCTTTGAGTTAAGGTGAGCAGTGTGTACATTAATAAATAATTATTGCGTGCAGCTTTACAGAAATAAATATATAGTTTTGTGTGTGGATAAAGCACATTCAACGTCACTAGGCAACCAAATGATGCCAAACGTTCTGATATACTTTAGCGTGGGGGTTGTCTATCCAGTAGCCTCAGCACTACTAATAATCTCCACCTAATGAGCTGGGTGTCAGCCAATGGAGGTATACACGTACATTTCATTATAACAGTCCAATCAGCAATACAAGTCAAGTTATTCTGTTCCTGGTTCCACTGTCTGGTTACCTCGAGTTGTATTTAGTTCAGCTGCAACAAGAGCAAATAATAGATAAGTAATTCCAAATTATTCAGCCTGAAAAAGGTTTGGCCCTGCATATTTATACAGTGCAATTTTGTAAGTATCTTTTTTGTACTATATTTAACCGTGCACGCTTTAATTTGGTTAACAATAGCATAAAACAGTAGTACATGACCCACGCCTATTGTGTGACATTGTTTTCTAAATGTGGGAACTACATGTATTTAAGACATGGCTGTTTATCAGATTCTGGGTTCTGATTTTAACGCCCACTACACATTAATTTGGAATCACTGGGTGTTCGTGTCTAACACTCTGCCTTCTGCTTGACTTTGTAGAGATTTACTGCTACACTTCGCTGATATAAAAGAGCTGCAGATAGAAAACTTACCAGCACTATTTGGATCTTCAAAGTATATATAGTCCTGCCCTCCGCTATCTGTCCCGTTGCTTCGTGGTATCACTCGCTGTCTCAGTGACTGTAGCAGCCTTAGCACAGACAAGTCAATGTCACTCAGAGGTAAAATGCTACAGTCAAAATATAAACAAACACGATATGTATTGTATGTTATAAACTAAAAGATTCTAGGTTGGTTATGAGCTTGAATTGATAATAGCGCTCTTATATGAGTACAGTGTTATTGAATAGTAGTGGCGAGACGTATCAGCTTCTATGTAAGGACGAAGGGTGCCAGTCTAGAGGCTATACCATGTCCTGGTCTCTACAATCTACCTGAGTTGAACTGTAAAATATTTCTTTTAGGATAGTGGAGACTTATCAGAGAATATTGTATAGGAACTTACCCAATGACCTTGTCTTTGGTCTGTATAAGTGTACTATGGTTGAGACTGTTAATATATGGAATAAACATGACGTAAATACAGAGCAGAGTAAGCGCTATCATTGCTAGTAATGAGTACTTGTACAGTTTCATGTGTTCCATGACAATCTAGCATTATACCTTGGCTACCTGAGCTATGTACTTGTAGAATACTACGAGGTGCAGATGTGTGTCTACTTGTTCACGTAGGCATTAGATAGATGGGTACATGGGTCATTCCCTCTCTCTATATTTAATCTTTTTATATTGTTTAATTACATCATTTATTTAGCATTTTATGAAAACATTTTTACTTAAGATTCGGTGAATATTTGTTGTAGAGATTAATGTTTGTCATGAAGCTGTCCAATGAGATTACTGCAGTCGTGTGCATTCCCATTACAGAACAAAAGGAGGATATTATTTAATTCAAGGTAGGTTTATTTCATAGCCTGATTTTTTTTAAGCATTCAAGCTGAGTCGTAGTCTGGGTGACAAAGTGTCCCATAACATTAATAAGGATGAAGTAAAGATGAGCCCACATTGCTGAAAGCTGTTCTCCTTCCTAATGATAGACCTGGAGGGGATTCCCCCTTGACCTCTTCATTCAGCAATGTACACAATATACTCATGTGAACAACAGCCTGATTAGATCTACGTTTCAATGGGTAAGCAACTCCCAGTAATTCCATGCTACACATACGGGTATACTACTCTTGTGTCTGGCTAGGTAGCAAGGGCCATGGAAAGTAGTACCAGCTTAAGTGCAGTGCCAGCCAGGCAGGGAGGACTAACTTGTACAAGCCTAGTCTAAGTGCTGAGCGCTAGGGAAAAAATGGCCCCACACTTAATCTAAGTCCGAAGTTGAGTCTGGGCAGACTTATACATGGAATGAGCCCGAGTCAGAAGAATTTATGGGGCCAAAGGTTTGTGATATTGGCGTAATACAAAAGTGCACAACATCGAAACAGTATGAGAATTTATACAGCATCAGCAAGACGCAAGGACATAGGACTTAGCCCACATAGATCTACGATCTGCAAGTAGCAGGAAGTAATTTAGATATTCTATGACACCTTTATTTTAGTTTGATCACTAAACAATATGCAATGGATTCCAGCTTTTTGAAAAATTCAAGATTTATCCAAAAAAAAACTTTCTAGTTAATGATATCATGGTCTGATGGAGTCGACTGATACGCTTCTTATAATTATATTTGAGTGTTGACTCTCGTGTCTGCAGTTTACACAACTCGGACTAGTCCACCACCATTTCCTGTTACCTTCCCATAAGCACCTTTCAAAGTATTATGGAATTTCTGCTGGCTCAGGGCAAACTTGTGAACCTAAAACAGAACAAAATCTTACGCTATGAACCTAATACATGGTCGTAGTTTGGTGCCAACAGCTGACAAAAAGAATCATCATTGATTAAACTGATCCAGGGTGTTCAGATTCTCAATAATAAACAGCAATACTGAATTTTTATTCCACATTCCGTATCCCTGACTCTGCACATGTCGACTAACTTTTAGTATTCTTCTTATATGTAGCAGCATTATTCCAACTAAATAGTAATATATACAGAACTTACCAAGACTTCTGTGGGGGCTGGTGGACATGAATCATAAAAACAACTTGGTGTATGGAAGGTCCCTGATGTAGTAAACTTTTTTAAAAGACTCATGTCCGCATGTAACATCATCGTCTTACCGGATTCTTTGTGCTTTGACCATTGGCTGGACCTAGAAACCAAACACTATTTAGCTATGAACACTACATTTATACGCTTATATGAGAGCACCCTAGATGTCTACATACGTAATGTATATATTTATTTGTGTACTGAGTAGATGTACATAGCATGTTGTTTATTCACATACTTAACAGCATCAACATCTCTTTGCTCTACTTCAAACCCTGGTCTCCTCAGGTTGTCAAAGAAGGCATTATCTAACGCAAACTCCGAGAAAGTCCAAGGTCCATCGTAACCTGAAATTTGGCTACGACTTTTGCCCAATGAATGACAACCTAAAGGGAAATACGCAGTTTTATTTAGTTAGTTTAAAACATTATAGACCACCACTTTACATGTATATTAACCAATCTAGTCTATTTTCTGAGCTGAATGGAGACAAACACAGGTGGATAGAGAATCGAATGTTAAATTCCTTCGCTCACCCATCAAGGCTACAGCCTGTTTTGTTGTCACACCAAAATTATCTTTCAGGAATCCGATGCTATCTGTCGTATGACCAGGAGGAAATGTTCTTACAGGAAATCCATTTGAATCACTGCAATCTGCTCTACCAGTATAGAACGGCAGCTTCAGGCGGCCATTTGCATTTCTTGCAGTAATCTCTAGAGCCTGTGTACCAACAAACACATTGATGTCTGCTTGGGATAAATTTGGGGCTCGCTTTTTTCTGAAATCTTCTGCAAATCTGACAACAGGCCCCAAATCTGAAATCATTAGAAGTTTTTATAATTGGTCCACATGCATATAGCTACTCATTTGATATTTGGTTCACATGTACTTGTACGTGTAGATGTAGGCCTAAATGTAGCTACTTTGTTGATACTTAGAAAAACCACAGCCAATCAAAAGTATATGTTCGTCCATGGCTGACAAGATGAGCAAAAGATAGTTGTAGGAGATAAAATAATACGAGGGTTGCCTTGTATGTAGTTGGTTCAGTTAACGTCTACTGCTCACTAGAGAAGCTTGCTGAGGTGGTGTAGTGGTAATGTTTTCTGTACATTGTGCTGTTGGCAAATTGAAAATCTTTGCTTGAAATGACATCGATTATTTATAATTCTAAGCGGAGTGTGGAAATACATGTATAATGTGTGTGTTTCTAGCAATGTTGCAGAGTATTGTGAATTGATAGCATACTTCTGTTGTTTGTAACATTGATATCCACACACCCGTCGCATCCTCCAATGCAGTCATGGAAAGACATCTGTACAAATCCAGGAAGTAGGTCTTGCTAAAATCACAGGAGAAACTAGTTAATTACAGTAATTTAAAAAATCATATAGGCCTTCTCATCAAAACTACATGTACATGTACATATACATGATGTCCTCTACCGGTTAACGATATCAAAATAGTAATTACATAAAAACAAAAAGAAAAAATTTATATGCAGACAAGATTTTTTTTTCAGACAGGAACCCGTTAGAATTAAATGTCAATTACTCAAATCTACTTGAAAAATATCTTCATGCAGCACATTTTTCTGTTTGCAAATTACTCTGAAATCTACTGCCCAGTGGAACTTTCTGTAATAAATCTTTTCTCAAATAAACCTTTTATATGATTGATAAGGAAATCTTTTACCTGTGGCTACCGGTAAACAGTAGACAGCAAGCGTTACCTATACTCCTAGCATTATCCAACTCTATAATTAGTTTATATCTGGAAGTGCCTGTTCTTACTAGGGATAATATATTGTCTTGATAGTGATACTCCTGTACATTGCAGTAGGTATTACAAGAATATGGAAGATATAAATCAAGGTTTGATTGTTATACATTATATTTTTTTGTTTGTTAATCATCTACTCACACTCTCTCCTAAATCTCGCTTGAAATGTTTCTGCAGCCTCCTATACCCACGTCTAGTCAGCCTGGCCTGGGTAGAGGTTATCATATACATCATTACAGATAGAGCAGCAAGAAATAAGGTTCTCTTCCAAATCGAAGTCATTTTAAATCTAATCTAAAATACTACTTGTATATTAAATAGAAAATAGTTTTTGTTGTCATACAGCCACTGGTATTAATGATTAGAATATTGTTGAAGGCTAAATTACTAGCATTTAAAGCATAACACTGTGTTCAATGTTGGTTTGACTGTGTACGTGTACATGTATCTACCTGATCATGCATGCATAATTGCATAATGCCATTCCCTCTCAATTGATACACCATTATAATTTTCTTTCAATATTATTTAGTTGATCACAAATTCAGTGAACATTATTTTGTTGACTCTTTAGATGTTTAGATGATGACATATCAACGAAGCTATAGGCATAGGCTGTGAACAAAATGATGATTTAGTCTGTTATCGGTAAGTTCATAGCCTAATTACTTCTGAAGCATAAAATAATATAAAAGTTGACAGTTACATGTAGGTAGGGTGATAGTATTTGGGCAAGATATGTACATATACTGTTATAACAGATGAATGAACAAATATCTGTACATTAGATTCCAACACATGGATTATGCTTCCAGTCATCACCCAAGTTTTCCATCACCTGACACCCACATGGGGGGGGTAACTCCCAGTAACTTTTGCTAAATATGGACACTGATGAGGATTCAAAGTTATCTTCTCTCTGCTCTCTTTAATTTTAAAACCCAAAACATGCTGAATATCCAGACTGTAGACCACTCTAGACCACTGAGCATTAGAAGGGTTTTGATTTGAGGGTGTTGTTATAATGCACTAGTCTAATTTGGAGTTGGGAAATTTCTCAATCAATAATTTGGTATAAATTATCCACATTGTATTGGAAAAAATAGTGTTGACAATAATATAAAACTGGAAGGGTTATATTAGTCAATCGTTGGGAAGCATAATTATCACCTCACCAGTTTAGTGCAATAAGTTGATATGCTCACTTCCTCCAGTGCGACTGACAATACCTTAGCATGATTATTACAACTTGCATAATTTTCTCTATGTCTACTCTAATTTTAATTACTTGACTATTGAATGACTTGCATAAATAAATTCCTACTTGATACTCTTGACTTGGCTTTTTGACCTATTTTGAGCTTTCTCTGTTTTTCACTCCGAAAACATTATTCCACAAACGAAAAGACTAAGTTGTTGCGTGCGAATTTTATTTAACTTGCAACAATAACGATATTTCATAAAAACATGTAACAGAATTACATAATTCAACAATTTTAATACAATTACAAAGCCCATGACATAGTATATTGTGTAATGAAAAACAATGTACAGTAGTTTATTTAATATGAGTAGAATGTACATGAATATCCCTTTGTATGCACTTTATAATATAAAAATAATTATGCTGGACTTCAACAGCTATAAAAGGTAAAGTGCAACTTTCTGAAAGGGTTCAAGTGTAAGCAGAAACTGTACACTTCTTTCACAGCTTTAATAATATCATATAATCATATAATAATATCATATAATCAGTTATCCATATAATAATATCATATAATCAGTTATCCATATAATGATATCATATAATCATATAATAATATCATATAATCAGTTATACATATAATAATATCATATAATCATATAATAATATCATATAATCAGTTATCCATATAATAATATCATATAATCATATAATAATATCATATAATCAGTTATCCATATAATAATATCATATAATCAGTTATCCATATAATAATATCATATAATCAGTTATCCATATAATAATATCATATAATCACTTATCCATATAATGATATCATATAATCAGTTATCCATATAATAATATCATATAATCATATAATGATATCATATAATCAGTTATCCATATAATAATATCATATAATCATATAATAATATCATATAATCAGTTATCCATATAATGATTGATAATTTTGAAATAAATTGTACATCTACATACATTTGGAATTTGAATAACATTTGAATTAATTCAAATTGACAGCAGTTCTCTCCTCCTGTTCATATAAGTGCATCTAAGATTATGTTTATATTTTTTTATATAAAAGTTAACTGCTAGTAGGAGTAATAGGAACTGCTATCTACAATGTACATGTCCTTCAGGTCGTTACACGACTCTGTTTAGTCTACGATAACCGTTCGAAACCATCTTCACAAATGCACGTTTTAAAGTCCTATGGAATGTACGCTGGCTATTAGCAAATTGGTGAACCTAAAACAAACAATTTTTATCAATTTATGTACATTTTATGTTGAAACAAAACATGTTTCTTCTCTTAAATTATACATGTGTGCAACATAATCTCCACTGATTTAATGTTTAATACATCAGACTCAAATAGAACACGTGTAGTTGCCATAGCATCTGTGTTGCTGCAACTAAGTATGTTCTCATATAGTTACACGCAACCTATCTATCTGGAATTGCAATAGAAAATCATGATTATGTCCAAATCATGTTAACTTACATTTAATTCTCTGGCTAGTCTGTGGTACTAATTCAACTGTTAATGATGAAAAATAAAACTCACTAAGTTAGCAGTGGACGCTGCCGGACAAGTGTTGTACGAACAGCTCGGTTCATCGAAGATCCCTGATGTAGTATACCTCTTGAATAGAACCATGTCAGCATGTAACATCATTGTTTTACCACCATTAGAATGCTTTGACCATTGGCTAGACCTACATGTATAAAGTTATAGGCATAAGTGTTCAATAGGTTTTGCTTTTTACTGTGGTAGGCTACAGAATCTTATGTAGATAGTGTAGGTCTGTAGGAGTATAATTGCATCCAATCGAAAGACAAATAAATAAACCAAGAAAGAAAAGTAAGCTAAACAAACGTACTTATAGCATACTACCTGTACACATACATGTAC
Organism: Bugulina stolonifera; assembly: GCA_935421135.1. NCBI lineage: Eukaryota > Metazoa > Bryozoa > Gymnolaemata > Cheilostomatida > Bugulidae > Bugulina > Bugulina stolonifera. The sequence continues at coordinate 13,094,332 of OW285193.1, read as the reverse complement.
ATTGTCTACATAATATACAGTGTATATAATAGATACTTCACGTTTTTGACTTGATGGGGATATTGTTTATTCACTTACTTGACGACATCAACATTTCTTCGTTCTACTGTGAAGCCTGGATTCCTGAGGTTTTCATAGAATGCGCTGTCTAAAGCAAACTCCGTAAAGGTCCAAGGTCCATCGAACCCTGAAATGTGGCTTCTCGTTCTTCCCAATGAATGACAACCTTAGAAATGAAAATAATATGTTCCCTTTAGTAATTTAATTGGCATAGGAAGTTCTGAAATTTAACTTTCAATATTGTTATCTTTTAGAATAAATCTCCACCGCATGAAGTCAACTTTGTAATCAATGCTTATGGTTTTTGTATATGTAGGTTAACTCACTTGTTAGTCTTTTTCTAACATGAGGACCATGTTTTAGACAATTACTAAGTAAGCACAATGAGCTACCACAAGAAAAGTAAAAGTATGCTAGTTGTCATTTACTTGTGCTACTAGTTCAATAAATAATTGTTGAAACACAATTTTCTTACCCATCAAGGCCACTGCCTCTGTAGTTGAGACTCGGAAATTACGCTTCAGAAATCCAATGCTGTCTGTAGTGTGACCTGGAGCGATCTTTCTAACAGGGAATCCATGCGAAGAGCGGCAATCTTGTCGCCCTATATAGAATGGCATATTCATGCGGCCATTTGCATTCCTTGCAGTGATCTCTAAAGCCTGTGTCCCAACAAATGCATTGATGTCGGCTTGTGACAAATTTGGGGCCCGTCTTCTCCTGAAGTCATTTGCAAATCTGACGGCAGGTTCCAAATCTGAAATTATTGAAAAAACATCATAATTTAGCAAGACTTTGAAACATCCAATCAACAGACGTCTTTAAAACCTGCAGCCTACATTGAAATCTGTCAATTCTACAGTGTATGGTGACAGTTGTGGTACTAGCATAACAGTGTACATTGTAGGTCGAGCACTATTTATATATACATGTACAATGTACATGTATATAATATAATATAATTTCTGTATGTACAATGTATGTAGGTTCTAGAAAAAACACAATCATTCCTGTCAGCTAGACTTAAAATAATAATAAAAATTATTCAACATACTCTTGTTATCTTGGACATTCGTATCGACACAGCCATCACACCCTCCTATGCAATCATGGAAGGACATCATGATGAATGAAGGTAGTAGATTTTGCTAAAATAACAAGGAAGAATGCAGGTGCCTATAAGGTGTTTGTCGAATATCATGCACATGATTGTAGGCCTATATCTTAGTTAAAAATCATCAGTCAATCTCAATAAATAAAACATCAATTCTATGGGTCCAGGATTCAAAATAATATCAAATGGTACACATTTACTGATATCACACAATCAGAAGCCACTTAATCTTCTCTATTTATGTCATTTACATGTTACATGTTACATGCTACATGTTACATGTTACATGCTACATGCTACATGTTATGTGTTACATGCTACATGTATATGTTACAAGTTATGTAACATGTTACATGACTTGTACAATTTATCATATTGTTTCAAAGTAATTGTGGGTATAACTCAGTAGAATCAACACAATAAATGATATAATGAATATATAACCATAGCCTCCTATAGCAATGGCTCCAGCAGCAAGCTTCTCATGACACACAAAGAATTTTCACATAAAGGAAGTCTATTACACTCACTCTCCCTCCTAAATCCCGTCTAAAATGGTTCTTCAGCCTTCTGTAGCCACGTTTAGTCAGCCTGGCTTGGGTAGAGGTAATCATATACATCATCACAGATAGAGCAGCAAGAAATAAAGTTCTCTTCCAAATCGAAGTCATTTTTATCTAAAACAGGGAGTATCATATAAAAATGGTCCTGCAGATGAATGTAATAATACGATTTTAATTCATAGTAAATACAGAAATACCACTATATTGCGATACCCTTCAAAAATAAATTTGCGATTACCACAGTAATTAATGCCACAAATTTTTCTATTTTTTTAGCATTTATTTATGCATCAAGGAAAATTCCAAGTGTTTGAAAACACCCACTGGATGCATGATGTTTGGCAAATTGAATTTTGATGTTTAGATGTCTTAATACCTCACAAACAGACTCACTTGAAATTTTTCAAAATATTTCAACAGAGCAGTTGTACCAAAGGATCTCTTCCATATATACCAGTATATAAGCTATTCGCAATAACCTAGTCGACATACAATGTACATGTATGTATTTCTTATCAATTTTATAAATATTGTTTAATCACCTACCAACATGTTGGTTCTTGGGATACTTCTAATACAGGAGTACTGTTTGAATGCACTGCTTGACAAACGTATGGTTGAGTTATGGCTTTCTCTTGCTTATATATTCTCTGTGTTTCCTTCTGGTGAGCAATGATGATGTAAAGTATTGTATTACAATTAGTCTATATTAATGTCGCAATTCTTCTTAGAAGTATAATATAAGTTGACAACCTATGACAGACCAATTCGGAATGTTATAAAGATAATAAGCCGTTTAAGCAAAAAAGCATTCATAATCCAGATAATCCGCTTAATATATTCAAAATTGGTGGAGAACAACCATAATCTGGTGCATTGTACTGATCCAGTGGCTACTGAAATGATTGTTTGATCAATCATTGTTTTAAATGATGATTTATAACAGTATGTTATAGCACATGTATTTTATAGGCTAATATTAGCCTCAGAAATAATTCTTAACCTTCTCTGAAATCTAGTGCACTAGAAGCAAAAGTGATATCTCCGATTATATTGGTGTTCTGTGACGCCATTTTTACACATGCTGCTAACACAATTTAGAATTATGAACTATTTTTCTCGATAGAGTTGAGTACTATCCATTCTGTAGCAAGCGTTTTTCTAGCTGAAAACATCACTGTATTTCTACTTTACCAAACATGTTCCATGGGTTACAAATTTAGGAGTTGCCTCAGCGTGTCAAACTGACTCGCTGTTAAAGATGTAAAATAGTGTGCAAGGCGCAAAGCTGCTGTAAAAAGCAAACAATATCTTAAGAAAACACAGTTCACTGTTAGTGTCAACACCCAGCAAAAAAGACAGATTTTAAATCTCTGCCGTTGCGCTTCATGTATGTACATGTAGTACAAAATTTATTTGCTTGAATGTTTTTCTCGCTTACCCTTACGTCCCCTTAGCAGGTGCCAAAAACATGAATCTCAGTCTATTAAAGTAGTTTATGGTACTGCACCTAACTGGTCCTTGCAGATAACTTGCGCCATTGCTACAAAGTGAGAGCATTAAAAGTTCATGCCTTATATTATCACTGGTACTTGCAGGAAGCTTTACTGGCCATGTTTGACATCAAATGATATACAATATACATAACAAAAAATGCAAAATTTTTATTTAGCCTTCAATTGATTCCAAAACCCAAATTTCAAGTTTGAAAAGTAGGGATTTGGGATATGAAACCCCTGCTGTAGAAACAATTTGTCATATCCACATGTAGAATAGCTTGTACTGCTCACTGCTTAGCAGAACCAAGAATGCAAGCAGGTAAGAAGTACGTATTGTGATAAGCTGTGGATAAATAGTCGTACCTCTCAATGATGTATCAGGCCAGAGGCATTAATTGCAAGCCAATGGCATTTGGGTCCTCAGACTCTGGGCTCTAGGTAGTCAAACATAGCATATACAAGCTCGGATTTGAAGCAGGTTCTGTGCATGCACAATAATTGCATGGTGGCTGGTTGTATAAAGTTGGATACTGAAACTGAAGTCACTTTTGGTAATCTAGCAGAGGTCAGGTTGGCCCTAAGGCCCCCATTGATTGGGTTTTCAGTGTGTGCGGTGTTTCGGCCTGTAAACTACCCACAGAAAAACATATCCTGAGAAACTATTGCACTAAGTTACACATCATAATGTATAGGGTTATGATGGCCCACTTTACCAGGCGATTGAATAAAATGGATGGGTGTGTTCTACTCTGAGACCTGCTGGTGGTTGTAATCTCTCTGAGAACTGTTCTAGCTGGCTACATGTCACCACATATTAATATAATTATTATATATAATCCAATGAATATCGATTTGATGCGATTTCTCAGGCGAATCTGCTATTTTAAGCTTTACCATGTAATTGGTGTTAGGCAAACGTAGACAAATTTGGGAAGTAGGAAATAAAATTATTAGTGACTAATTAATTAGACTTGTGGTCACGTTTAAGGTATGATATGCTTTGGGAACACACCTACTGATACAAACAATCTGCACTGGTAATCAGGGCAAAAATGCCATAATTTCTCTACTAGGCTTTGTACTCTGGGGAGCAATATAACGTCCCCTTAGATCACTTCCTTGGTAGATGTAGAACTAAAGCTAGATGTGCATTATTATACTTTAATAAGTTCTTTATCATAATCGTATTTGATTGACCTGGCACACTCCATCAACCTGCTAATCCCCTATCATAGACACACAGTTGTCATAATTGCATACCATCTTGTATTGTCATCAGATAAGAAGTTATAAAAAAAGATTTTTATGATGAAACCAGGAACTTATTAATTTGTAAAAAAGGGGATAAATCTTATTTACCAGACTGGCCAGTTATATCTTAGCTAATATAGCAATATATTAGATCTCCACAGTAAAAGTGTGCAATATGTATGGATTAAGTGGCCTACAAGTTTCCAGACCTAAACTGTACCATATTACCTCTGGTACAAAGTCTGCCCATGTAACTACAAATACAGATTAAATATTGCATGCCAGCATAAGGAGCTATTAAATACATGTAGAATGGGGTAGGTACAATATGATACTGTAATAATCAGGTATAGCGTACAGGAGTTCAGCTGTTGCTGTATTTCCTGATCCTGCTATGATTACCTGATGGAACCAAAAGTAATTATGGAGTTACTGAATCTGTGAAACAGGCTTATTATATTTTTTATACTTTTATTATTTAGTATATAGTATTTAGTATATACTTATTTGGTGACACATTTAGCTGTAGCTATAAAATGTCATTTCTATGTGTTGAAGCTAAGCTTTCGGCCAATACTTGAAAATTGATCCAATATCGCCTGGCAAGGTCAATATGCATGTACATGTACAATATAATATTCAGTACTTGGGTTCCACAAGTGCAATATACAACAAAGAAATCCAGTACCAAAATATCCAACACAAATGTCTAATGTTACTAAAACTTTCAACATCCAATATTTAATGCCAATAATATCCTATGCTGAAATTCTAAAATTAACCCTGGATTACAAAAAAATTAATAACTAAAATTTATTCTCCTCACACCCTGTAATCTATTTTTTGCACGACATTGTATTTAGAAGAAGCAACTAATTTGTGGAAGTCATTATGTAAATCCGCCATCCACAAAGACAGTTGTAGTTTTCTGGTTACACTAATTTAGTCTGAGATCTACATGTACATGCATAATAACATGATGTATTTTTAAGCAAGGAATTTAAAAAATACATGATATATAAAAAAGTGGCCAAACCCCCTAACAGCATAATAACATGTTTATTCGCTATTGTTAGATTAATTTTGATGGAACCGTCTGGCGTCTGCTGCCAGTGACTTGGTTTACTAAAAACATTGAATATAGAGCACACATGCTTCGAAATAATTAAACATGTTTTTTACTGGCTGGTTTTGCATGAAATATCTCACATATTTAAGAGTATTACTGAATTACTATTGGTATATAGCCCCACAACTCAATCTTAGTTCCTGAATATAACCATGATCTCACCTATGTCTCAACCTAACGGTAAATTCCTTAAAATATTGTGCAAAATGAATGAAAAGCAGGAAAAAGTTGAGTCTTCTATGTATGAAGTGAGCAAATCTATTGTGCAGGAAATTAAAACAGCTTACATCAGCAACACAGGGCTGAACTCTAAACAGGTTGAACGTGCGATATTGTAATGTATTTGCACAGAAATGTGATAGAGAAATGCGTAAGTACAGTATTCATAGAAAAGTGACAAATTCAAATTAATTTCAGTTAATAAGCCAATGAAAAGGCTTCTGCCTACATCATGAAAAGATGTGAAAATGAAATTAATTCTAGTAGTGAGTTCCGTTCATGCAAGAATTCAATGAAAAACATGGACCAAGAACTGCTGTGAGCGTAAAACTGAACAGTAATGAGATAGACTTTCTTTTATTTGTTAACGCTGAAGTAGAAAGAATATTCTCTCCTTTATTTATTATCTCAACTGCAAACATGAATGTCAGTGTTCACGAGTTCATTGAAATTTACACATACATGTAAGTGATAATAGTGATATATTACCTACAATGAACATTAACTGGAGGGACTAATCCAAATTTATCCGGCATAATAAGATTGAGAAACAACTTCTGCTAATAATATTTGTGTAATGTTATAACAGTTTGTATGCTTGGTAGCATTATGCTCATTCTCTGTCAATTCGGTTACGTACTATGTGACATGTCACATACTATGTGACATGTCACGTATTATGAGTTGTGTCACGTATTATGGGATGTGCCACAACAAGCTTTGCTGCACTCTTTATACCATTACACCTTTATGCTGTAAACAATGTTTGGTGGTTAATTCTATAATTCCAGTGTCAAAACCACATGTACAATACGATGAGGAATGCTGTGTATGCTATACATTATATGCGCAGTCACTTCCCAAAAATGTCTTCTAATATATTTCAATATTGCCACACCTCCTATTGTAACAGGCTTTGACAAATATTGTTCTATTTTTTTCTTGGTTTCTAAAGGTCTATACATAATTCAGTAATTGAGTACATCATGATACTGTTCAGGGAGGCATTCACACACCTTATACCATGAAGATAACCTACATTAGTAATATGTGAATTTAAAGGTAAAAATTGAACAATATTATATGAAGAATTAAGCAGGTCAGTGTAAAATATGAACAAAACAAAACTTAATGTAGAATAACAGTAACAGAAACGACAAAGCTAGAATTTGAACAAAAAAAGAACAAAATCATTTACTGCATAATAAAAAAAACACCTAGAATTTGGAGTTGTCCCATTATGGTGTCCTGCAGTATTAATAATCTTGTTGTTATAGGCTAACGGTATAATACAGGGTATTATAATGAATAGAAAGCATAATGTATAAAATTAATAATGACACAACTTGTGCTGCCGTCTTTGTCAGTACACTTATTACATAGGAAGCCTGTTGATAGCTACATTATATGAACCTAATACTCATGCATCTACATGTAGTTCTATGCATTTCTTCTGTTACTTGCAGCTATCAGGTGCTTACACAACTCTAGTTAGTCTACCATGGTGGCCAGCTGCAGTCATCCTGATAAACGCCCCCCTCAGAGCACTATAGAACTGCCGTCTGCTGTTTGAGAATGTGGTAACCTGCAAACCAGAAGAAGCAAGCTTGGGTAAGTACATGTTGAATACATCATTTGTTGAGATTACGAATAGTGTAGTACCTTTTATATATTATGAGAATCACTTTTTTTCTGATTTATATAATTATTAAGGTTGCTAACAATGCAATGTGGCACCCTGTTATGGAAATGCAAGTACATGTATGTATATCCGTGAAATCCTAAATCAGTTTGGTGTCATTGCTCCCATAAACTAGTTCTTAGATCAATAGCACTTCTTTCACAAGATCTTATGGTTATAATACAATATACATGTACATTGTACACTACATACTAATCAGTGTACGGTGTACTAGTATATACTATATATATCAAGTATTCACTACTAGCAGTCACAGACAACTTTGTGTTAGCCTGGGTACCAGCTCCTCTGGCCGCACCTACCTAGTTAGTGGCTCCATTCACTTACTTTTGCATCGGAATTCTGCTGCCGAATAAGCTTGATGTAGACAATACACAATACACGCAACACATTGTTTGAAAAAATGATCTTTGAAGCTTATAGTTATTAGTGGGACTGCAGCAATTTTACTTACAATGCTGGCTGTGGGAGATGAAGGGCAGGAGCTGTAGGAGCAGCTGGGGTTGTCAAAAAAATTTGACGTTGCGAATCGTTTGAAGAGTATCATGTCAGCGTGTAACATCATCGTTTTACCGGAACGAGTCTGTTTGGACCATTGGCTCGACCTAAAACATCATTCTATGCTACCCATGACTGTGATAACAGATCTAAGTTTCTACAAGTCTCTATTTGGTTAGACTCAACTTTTTTGCAGCGATAAAATATCTGCTCCAAAACTCAACATATTACTCTAATCTAATTTGATAGATTCATCTCCTCTACAGCCTGTCTGTTATGTGAAAATCTACTGGTTGAATGCATTTGCTATTAGAGAGGAACTACCATGTAATAATACATCCGTAAAGGAGCTATTGATGCATCATTTAACCTTTAGATATGGGTATGTGCACATTTCTATTAATAGCATAGATTATTACTTATGGCTAACCTGAGAGAACCAGTATGTCTGCGTTCTACCCTCCACCCTGATGACCTCATGTTCTGAAAGTATCCTGTATCTAGAGCAAACTCTGTGAATGTCCAGGGACCATCAAACCCGGTAACATCAGCATGGGTCCTTCCTAACGTGTGGCAGCCTAAAGTATAAATGCTATCAATAGGAGAGACCTAAAGATGAACAAAATAGTATGTCCAGGAGATTTAATGCTATCTCTACTGTGGTTGATTGAATGAATCCAATATTTTCTCTTTTTTTGATTTTGTTGGTTTATTATTAGTAAAAATACTTTCTTTTTGATAAACAATAATCGAGTACGTCTGGAAGCCATTTTTGTTTTGATAGTTCTGAGCAACGCAGACAATGTAGACAAACAAAATGGACAGATAACTTTTTCTGGTTGAATTTAATTGTCTGATATTTGTTTGGTAAAATGTTGCAAGCGAGAATAACTCCACATACAAAAAACCGCAACTTCTGTGTAGCACCTCTCAAGGCCTTTTGTTTTTTAAATTTTTAATGTATGTAGGAATTTCATGTAGCATTGTCTTTAGTCTCCCACACCGACCAAAACTATCATCAAGCCAATTTCATAGATAGGCTACATTTATTCATAGATAGGCTACAGTTATTCATAGATAGGCTACAGTTATTCATAGATAGGCTACAGTTACTCATAGATAGGCTACAGTTATTCATAGATAGGCTACAGTTGCTCATAGATAGGCTACATTTACTCATAGATAGGCTACAGTTATTCATAGATAGGCTACAGTTATTTATAGATAGGCTACATTTACTCATATATGGGTTACAGTTGCTCATAGATAGGCTACATTTACTCATAGATAGGCTACAGTTATTCATAGATAGGCTACAGTTACTCATAGATAGGCTACAGTTATTCATAGATAGGCTACAGTTACTCATAGATAGGCTACATTTATTCATAGATAGGCTACATTTACTCATAGATAGGCTACAGTTATTCATAGATAGGCTACAGTTATTCATAGATAGGCTACAGTTATTTATAGATAGGCTACAGTTGCTTTGCTTAAACTAGAGAATACTTAAAACTAGGTGGCTGCTATTCATAAATCAAAAGTGTTTTGAAGTTGCAAGGATTGATTATAAACTAGCGAACAGGAACTTTTTGCATAATCCGATTAATAGAATTTAATAATTGGTAGACCAATGTATGACGAATTGAGTAAGAACCCAACACTTGACAAATAAGTAAACTTATGTTTATCTTATGGAGGAGATACTACAATATTAATTAGCAGGTTTCCATGCAAGACGCTTGTTCATTATAAAATTGGGGGGGGGGGTCTATATGCTACAACTACGAACTCTTTTGATCTGGAGCATAGATAGTGAGCAAATTAGTCATGGGTTTAGGTTTGAAATTGCATAATATTAGAACTTCAAGACAAGTATTGGCTTAGCCCACCTCCCTCTTCCATCTTAATTTTTTACAGACAGATAAGAAATTCAAAGAACACAGTCTGGCAATGATCTAAATTAGGACCACATCATCTGTGTTCTTTGAAATGCCACAGGTCTAATTATACAATTTAATACTATACATGGAATTGAACATTGGTGTGGCTTTATTTCTGGAAGAATCATTTTCTCGTGTTTTGCTAAAATTAGTGGAATTGTTTTGAAGTGCTGCAGTACTTTACTGAGCTGAATAGTGTGTTTGATCAGAAATATGTGAGGCACCAAATTGATGATAAAATTTTTTTAATCTGTTTCTCTCCTTGTGGAATATAAATTTCTGAAATTCCATTTATAAGATTAAGAGGCCATAACCCTCACAGAACACAGAAGGCATTTTAAGGACTGGGGAAGCAATACGTGCTTCCATAAATTACATTGTGATAAACCTTGACCAAGAGAGGACAATTACAGAAATTATGAATACCCTTGGGAAATTCACAGATGCTTGCGTATCGGCTTGTGTAGCAACCGCATAGTTTGCATACTAGTAATCCTAGCACATTTACTTTGGTATGACTGTAATACATATACCTAACAGTGCCACTGCTTCAGAAGTTGAGACTCCAAAAGTTCGCTGTAGAAATCCAATGCTGTCGATATTTTGACCGGTTGGAAACTTTCTTTGTGGAAACCCATTAGAACTGTCACAGTCCTGTCTTCCAATATAAAATGGGAGTCTCAGGAAACTTCTAGCCCTTCTTGCAGTAGCCTCCAGAGCTTGGGTGGCGATGAAGATATTCACATCTGCCTGTGAGAGTTGTGGGGCGCGACGTCTCCTGAATTCTCTAGCAAAGCTAACGACTGGTCCCAAATCTAAAATATAAACCATTGTCAAAGCTATCCCAATTTTTTAGTCAAGTTTTCTTTTATTCCGCAAGAGACTCCCAGATTCTCATTTCAGAAATTGTTTTGGTACCCAGTCTACCCAGCGAGAGAAATTGATTGTGAGAATAGTGTTGCTGGAGCTCAACAAGCAGCCATAGTGGGTCTATAACAACAAATCACAATCATTTTACAGACTTCTCTTTCAACTGTTGTGATTCACTGCTATGGACCCAATATGGTGATTCACGTTTTCACAGAAACGCAATTCTCATAATCAAGGTCTTTGAACTAGCACATCTTTTTATGACTTCTTTTAACACCAAGATGCTGAATGAGTTGCAAATGTTGAGTTCGTTGATTGTCTGAAATGTAAAGTTAACTTTACATTTCAGACAATCAACGAACAAGTGGAATTTAATTTATTAATAATAGAAACATTTTCAGTGGCAAAAATTTATTCTATACTGAAGATAAAACGAGTTTCTTACTTTTATTATCCGCGACCTGCGTATCGACACACCCATCACATCCTCCCACGCAGTCATGGAACGCCATCTGCACCATTCTAGGTAATAATCTTTGCTACAATAGTAGTAAAGCATAGAGACCCTGTAGAAGTTGTAGCTATTACGATATATATGTACATTAATATGTATATTACATAATAATACATTCCTGGGTGGTGATTGGTGAGTGCAGGTTCAGAAGACTGGGTGGTGTTAAGATCTAAAATATTGCCAATAGCAACCTACCATAATTATTATTGGCCCTTGGCCATTGGTCATTGGTCATATTAAGAATAACTTTCAATCAAGAATTAATTAGCACCCCAGTTTCCAGGGCTATCTTACATAATGCTCAAAGTGTAGACAATTTTGTAGTTGCACTTATTTTTAGTAACATCTACAATGATTCAACACTTATTATTTTATCACAGATAAATCTATAATAACCAATTTAATCTGTAATTATCAATGTATTGCAGATAACCTGTAATAATTAAACCACTATCAAATGCATTCTCAAAAGATTTATATAGTATATCAACACCTGATACAGGTTACCACCATCTACGATGTTTAACATATTATAACTTACACACAAACAATGTACATGCAGTTTAATTACTTACATTTCTTCTTATCTCGGATCTAAACGACCTCCGAAGTCTTCTATATCTACTCCTGCTAAGTTGTGCTTCAGAACAGCTAATCAAAACTGCCATGAGTACGGCAGACAATATTAAACCACTTCTCCACGCCATCTTGCATTGATGATACTAAAAATATGCGATAATATATTTACACACTGATCACAAAATATATTAATTTACTCAACAATTTATAAAAAATTTTTATTGCAAACGTTTAAACGTCTACCTGAATCCAGTTAGAATAAAGTGTTCCTATTACGATAGCAATTGGTTAGATGTACACTGAATTAAAAACTATTTTCAAATAAGAGTAAATTACAGCTCTATGTGTTTATATATACTTTTAAAATTATGCCAAAATTCCACTTTGATATGTAATGTAGCGAAGTCTGTTCCTATATCATATCATGCAGTAAAGTGTCTTTAGAGCTCAATTAGCCGATGCTTAGTTAGAATCTCTCAAGTGGAATAGAATTTGATAGTTTTGGCACCAACTGTTGGCAACACCCTGCCAGTGCTCTCCTTGAGTGATTCAAATCTGTCAACTTGGTTGCTTATATTTCTCAAAGTAACATAATTAATTGTTATTCTCGCCTATCAATATAAATATAGACATACATATATCAGGTTTTTCAAGATATTTATATATAACATTAGCTGTTATTTTGATTTATGTACTTTAGAAGACATTTATTGACATAGTGTATCACCACCTTTCACACACCTTTTTTCCGTAATAGGCGATAAATCAAAATTTTAAAACTATAAAACTAAAAGTTAGTACCTTATTTTCATCTTTTCGACTAACCTGAAAAAACAATTTTTGTTAAAACCAAATATTTATTTCAAGTAAAACCCAAAATATTGTGAATTTTCTTTCGTTGAATTGTTTGAAGAGTAAGTGTGTAGAAAAGGTTCTACGGTGACTCACTTTTCCTGGGATGAATCTTAATTCTCAATGATGGAGAACCTTATTTTCATATTGCCCAGATAGATGGTGATAGGTGGGGTGTCTCAATACCTCTCCATTAGGGTGTTGGCAGGATCGTTAAAGGAACACCTGCCATGATCTGGGAAACCATTTCTAGTGGCAAAATGGGACATTGCCATTACTAATCGGATTAACAGGCATTTTGAACATCTAAAATTTTAATCATAAAGTACGGATTTTCAGGTGTTTGTAGTTATGGACCAAGTTTATGTACACTTTGACAAAATCATTTAATGAGCAGAAAGGTCACCGTAGGTGCTGCTTGCCCTGCTAACTTTCTCTCTCAGTACCGTCATTCCTCTGGACAAATGTATGAGTGTCGATTGCTGAGTTGCAGTTTTTACTTTTTTTCATCTCTTAGAAAACTTATCCATGAAAGAAACACCATGACTGACTCTACATCTTTAGAATTGGCGATTTTGTAGATAGTCTGGCAAGGTTCTCCAGATTGCAGTCAAGCATGGGCCTGTCAAAGGTTTTGGTTATAAGAAAAATAATTTGACTCTCTGAAGGTGCCAATAAATGCAGTATTTATGTCCAAATACACCATATTGCTATTCTCGCCCAACTTTGATGTGATGAACATTGTAATGGAGTGTAACAATCAGAAGGTGTGGTCATGTTATTATTTGGCTGAAACACCATGTGCACAGGTAATATTAATAGCTACAACATCAATTAATGGCAATATATGAGTTTCTACCTGATTTTTGGCAACGTTTTCAGAGACTTGTCTTATTGCTCCTTGAAGAAAATGGCACTTTCAGTATTTAATGCTAATCAAAAACACATTTCTCGGGTATTTCACAAGCAGGTAAATTAGTACCAATATAATGTAGCCTAGGCCTTTCAAGCTGACTCATTCTAAAATATAGCCTGGGTCCCACTTACTTCAAAGGCCCAATCCCTGAAATTATTCAGTTATTAATCGTAAAATTCTATTGTACCAACTATATGTTGTGCGCATAGGCCACCCTACTCTTTCAGTTACATGTATATAATAATGATGATGGGAAGATGTTTTATGTCGAGCTGCGTAATGTGTGAACGCAACTGCTTAATATACATTTAGTCATTTAGGCTACATTTTATATCATATAATATAGGCCTTTTCCTATGTGCTGTTGCTTGTAAATGTAAACAGCATAATAGATCTACATTTTGCCTTGCATATAAACACTATAAATAGCGGGTCCTGATGGACAAGACGGTTCCCCTGCCAAACCACGTACACAAGATTGGTACTTCCCGAACTCAAAAGGATATTTTCATCCCAAGATATTAATGATGACATTAGAATGTAAAGTGTATGAATAATAGCCCTGCAGTTGTTATGTGGAAGCGCATATCCTTTAACTAATGACCTGATTAATTGCGGTTATAATACCTTCGAAAAGTTGAGTTAGATATATATTCTTTGAACTATAATCAGTTGAAAGTGTGTCAATCTCATATAATCAAAGCACACTGTCTAATGAACTGTCGATATTGGGAGGAAGTTCTATGGAATAGCCTAGAACCCAGGTTAATCATACTTTTCCACTTTTGAATACAGAAAAAACCATAGAACTCAGGTTAAAATTTGTACTTCCCTTGTACCAAAGTGAAATAGTAAGAAACAAGGTTTTTAGGAATATAATATTACACTAAGAAGGAAACCCTGTAGTTAAAAAATGACTTTGAATCGAAGAATGATAATTACGTAGGCGTACTGTTCATGTATATGTGAAGACTTTTTCCACCTATTTTCATGCGATGGCACCTTCGGGTGGAGTGAGTACTATATAGTGAGATTTTTCCCACTGGTACATCACATGGTTATCTGATCCTTCAATTTTTTCAGACTTTATAAGCTTTTTAATGACTGTTAGGTTGTGGCCCTAAACGTGAACGATTTCTCCTGACACAATGCTATGTCTATATTAATAGCAAATGTTAGCGTCTGCATACAGTGTAAGGTTGGGATATAAGCTTATTCACATTTACCAAGAGCTGGTTTTTGATTCAATTCTAAAAATACATGCGTTTGAAAAATAGATTTTTTTCGAATATGTCTATCCAGCTTAGTGGGTCATCTAAACCAAATCATGTTCTTCAGACCGAGACTGCATGTACATTACTTATACAATATAACTATATCCGATGTACATGTACAATATAACTATATACAATGTACCTGTACAATATAACTATATACAATGTACCTGTACAATATAACTATATACAATGTACCTGTACAATATAACTATATACAATGTACCTGTACAATATAACTATATACAATGTACCTGTACAATATAACTATATACAATGTACCTGTACAATATAACTATATACAATGTACCTGTACAATATAACTACAGTATGTGCACGTACAGTATAACTCTGTACGTATACAGTATAACTATGTACATGTACAGTATAACTATGTACATGTACAGTATAACTGTGTACATGTGCAGTATAACTGTGTACATGTACAGTATAACTATGTACATGTGCAGTATAACTATGTGCATGTGCAGTATAACTATGTACATGTACAGTATAACTGTGTACATGTGCAGTATAACTATGTACATGTGCAGTATAACTATGTGCATGTACAGTATAACTACGTACATGTACAGTATAACTATGTACATGTACAGTATAACTATGTACATGTACAGTATAACTATGTACATGTACAGTATAACTATGTAAATGTACAGTATAACTATGTACATGTACAGTATAACTATGTACATGTACAGTATAACTATGTACATGTGCAGTATAACTATGTGCATGTACAGTATAACTATGTACATGTGCAGTAGAAGAGACATCTCTCCGGTGTCACAAGATGCGGGAAATGATTGTAGATTACTGTCTATATCACACACCTTGAATAGGTTAATGGTCAATTCACTGTATCACCTCTTTTCCTAGAACATTTAGTGAACGTAATGAGAGTTACATATTTATAACAAAGCTGAAACACTCTACCTTTGGTGCCACTGCAGCTGCTAAATCTATTGATAGGCTAATCAAAGAATTTCTTTAAATGTTTAAAATAAGTAGCCAAAGTAATAACTAACAAGAGGTTGGAATTTTGACTAAACACTGTTGGGTATGAAATTGAAGTTCTACAGGTAAAACACAATAATAAATCAAAACATGATTCACAAGAAGCCTACACTGTGACCTCCGGCTGGAAGCCTATATTGTGAAAGGAAATATAAATTACTAAAGTATTTATTAGACAAATTAATAGTGCAGTATTTCCTGTTTTATTCTTTGTTATCCTGAAGCTACAAGTTGGTATGTTTTGCAATAATTTGTTGGAACCATAATCTAAGAGCCGTCTCTTGAATGATAAAATGCTGGTGATCACTTCTAAAAGGTTAAAATGCGTAAAGTATTAATAAGCTTCTCAGCAGGCTAAATGATAAACAAAGCCCATATTCTGTCCAGTACCACTATTAATAGCAATCAGTGTGAGAACCTTATAGAGACTCCAACTACAACCTGTATTATGACGTTGTGTAGTCTGCAATTTGTATCAGTTGTGAGTTATCATAACTTGTCATGTGCTACATGTAATCAAGTCCTAATGTACTATATACTATTCTGTGAGAACGAGTAAAATCAGGAGTCAATATTTTATAAGATAAGAGTTGTCTCCCTAGGTTCATTCTATCGAAATTTGTCTTCTCTCTTCAGCCAGCCAGATCAGCCTGTCAGGTCTGTCTTCTTTGCCTCCAACACACCCTCCCTAAAATAACCACCAGAATTCCACACCTCATCCCCAAATTGTAGAATCTTCTGATATTACTTCATTTAACTAGGGAACCCAGCACATCTCAGTAACTGATTTATCCTATTCTGCTGCTTTCATACCATGGGCACTAATAAGCTATTGATCATCATTAGAAGTTGTCCTCTCCCAATTTATCTTCCTCGTCTTTTTTCTCGGAGAAAAAGAAAATAATTTGGAGAGGACAACTTCTACCAGTTGTGCATGCTATATATACACAGGCTACATTCATTGAAGGAGGTGTGAGTGATATACAATGTATATGTATATATGAATATTGGAGTATGATACAGTTTACCGTGTTGTAGCATGATATAGTTGATAGATCTGGTTTTCCATGCTGCCGGGCTGTTGCTGCCATTGTATTAGTGACCTCACATAGATGTCCCCTGTACCTTGAAATACTTAATATAAACGCAAAATAATGTACATGTACATACAGTATAATGTTGCAATCAATGCAGGTGGAGCCAATATGGATATTCTTTGTGGTGCACCATCACTTACACAGGCGTCTTCTGGATTCTTTTGTCCTGGAACAATTTTCTGGTACCATTTCTCCACTTTGAGGTGACACTTCGGATTAGCTCTATCTGCTTCATAATTCAATTAAAATGCCTTCCTGCTGTATATGAGTTGTATGTACTTGCTGCCTGTGCACTCATGTATACACACACATTTAGATATGGCCTATGTATATATGTATATAATACTTTTAATAATATGAGTTAGGTGTAGGATAAGGTAAAATTAATAAAGGCATTTTAATAAAGTAGTGGTCTCAATTTAATTGGTTATATTTCTTAAATATAACTTTGTATGCTAGCCTATAAAATGACCAACCAATCTCATATATATATAATATCATAATTACTATTATTATTCAGCTTAGAAGTACATGTAACGGTCATCCAATAATATGGCTACGTTTATGTACATGTATGCTGACTACCAGGTTTGTATTGCTATAATTACTCAAACTAGAGTTATATGTGGCTGCTATTAGATGGTATGGTTACAAGCTGGCTTGTACTGCTATCCTTACTCAAACTTGGAGTTGTGTGTACCTTCATATAATAATATGGTTATATAATTGGTTGTCAGTATGTACATGTGATTATCTGACATGCTAATTGTCTGACCTGACATTAGTGCCCATGTTTCATACACATAATATTGTTACATGTATTTGGTTTCAGATAAATTCAGCAAATCTTGTCTATTCAATAAAAACTTGCTTTTATTCATAAATGAGCACAATGATACATGATGGATTGCAATGCCGTTAGTCTATGGCAGCAGCACTGATGACTGTATAAATAATCTCTTTCAACTATCTTGAAAGAGTCTTAAAAGTATATAAAATCTAACAGAACTTGAAGTAACTCAGATCTAAAAGAATATTGTTTATAAATACAATATCAAAGCGACTTTGTGTTCTTTTTATTTGTTTTTATATGAAATAGGATGTTAAACATAAAAGTTGATGTTTTGGCTCAAAGTTATCTTTAGCACTATATATAAGTACATCATCTGATCTAAAGTATCTGTTCTCAAATATTCCATTGAATTGCAGTAGGTGGCAGGTAAGTTATATCAGCTTACACAGCCTGTGCTTTAACTAGTGTACAACTATGGCTGCTATCCTGCTACATTTTGGAAGCTTAATAAACTGTTAGAGTTCATTCTGAAATTTGAATTTACTTATTGACTAAAATTTCCTTGAATTAATAAAAATAAGGAAATAATTATGCATTTATATTTCTATAGCCCTACTATCCTTTCTTTATCAATAAGATTTCATTTACTAAATAATCTAGTTTTTCATGCAACAGTTTGTATCCTAAATACATCTACATGTATGTCTGCTGCCAAATCTATTTATAAGAGTCTGTAAGGTTCTATTTGTAATTTACAGCAGACAGAACAATGGTAAGACTAGCATTGCTATCTGCTGTGTTACTCTCAATGTTCTACTGGACTAAGTGTGGGATGGTAGAGAATGGGACACTCAACATGCTCCAGTATCACCAACTCAGAGCACACTTTACCGAACTTCTCATCAATCACGTAAGTGTTACCAGAGATGTATAGCTAATCCTTGCAGAACTTCTTTAGACCAGCTGAACCTACAAAATAAATTACAATATAGCCTTTGACCTTGGCTGAAGTAAACCTCCTAGCTTACTAACCTACTTTGAGATATTTAAAAGAAAAGGGTATTTTGCATTAGAGTTAAAGTTGAGCTGGTGTGTTAGTGAAATTTTGCAATTTTGAAGTTGTCTTCTCTTAAAATTAATAATTGCATTGTATAATACTGTGCAAGTTGCAGCATCAGGCTTACCAAGTCTCTCTGATTCTACAGGAGACTCCTCAATTTCAACTCAAAGTTTGACACCCCACCCTAAGTGGATACTCCCCCCACCCTAAGTGGACACTCCCCACTCTAAGTGGACACTCCCCCCACCCTAAGTGAACACTCCCCCCTAAGTGGACACTCCCCCCACCCAAATGTTGACTCTCCCACGAGCCATGAATAGTTCTATGGAAGCATTCCCTCTAGTCAAAGCAGTCAAATTGTCGCTCCCATCAAATTCCAACGGATCCAAATGTGATCAATACACACTGTAGCCTTCATTTAGCAGGCCCTTGGGATGAATTATAATATTAATTATACATTGTATATACATAACTGCCAAATGCCAATACCAATTTCTAGAGCACTCTACTGGCAGCTTGAGAACTTTGGTTCAGTGTATTTCACACCTTCTAAATACTCTTTGCTGTAAATATATAGTATTGCCAAGGTGTGCTCCTAGGTATATCTCTGAGCTGCACTGATGAGGTGTAAAACACCGAAACAGTACACTGTATGCAGGTTGAGTAACTGCCATTATATTTTATATGTGTACATGTACGTGTACGTGTACGTGTACGTGTACGTGCACATGTACGTGTACGTGTACGTGTACGTGTACGTGTACGTGTACGTGTACGTGTACGTGTACGTGTACGTGTATGTGTACATGTACGTGTATATACTTTCACTGTGTTATTCAACCTTATGTAGCTCAACCGTCTGCCTAGGATGATGCTGCTGGCGTTCCATGACTGTTTGGGTGGCTGTGATGGATGCGTAGACCTAAACAATGCTCCCAGTGCAAGTACGTTAATAGTTTCAGTTCCATGATAAGATAATCAGATGAAACTGGGCTCTTGCCAAGCTGCCCAATATATTGTGATATTTCATTTCCGTGTCGTTTAAATTAAATGCAGAGCGATAGAACCAAAAATGTGGGAACCTACCTCATACTTTCCCAAGCAAATCTTAAAATGTAGGAATAGAGTACACGACACTTATTACCATCGGCTCAAGCTGTGATGTCTCATTGTATGTTAGACTTGAGGAGGATGGTTCAACTAGCAGAGGAGTTCAGGGCTGAGCATGCTCCACAGCTTTCCCAGGCGGACGTCAATGTGTTCCTTGCTACTAACGCCTTAGATTATGCCATCCGACTAGCTGGCGGAAAAGTAAATACTTCATACCACATTGGCAGACGGGACTGTGATCCTTCCCTGGGGTTTTCAGCGCAGAGGTTCGCTCATGGACGGGATCTAGACAGCCTGCAGTTTCTGCAACGAAGTTTTCATCTCACACCCAAAGAATCTGTTGCGTTGCTAGGTAATGATCTTACTGTATAGTACATGCAGTGTTTATGTTTTGTATAAAGAGAAACTATATGAATCAAACCATTTTTTGTGTCACTGAGAAAATTAAACGTCTTATAGTGAAGCTATGACACACAATGTTCATGAGCAAATAACTCCACATGATAACATTACAAGCATGAATTTTTAATTATTTCTGTATAAACATTAGTGGTCATAATATTCGTTCTGTTCACTTTGGTAGGTGTTCACTCATTGGGTAGAACACGTGCTAATGGGTCAGGATTTGATGGACTTTGGGACAACACTCCGTTTGCATTAGACAGCAAGTACTATATAAACATAATGGAGACAGGTTGGGAAGTGGAACAAAGGAATATATCGATACTGAGGTAAGATTTAAGAACATGTAAAAATATGTTCTAAGATTTAGAGGGATGCATTGCGAAATAATTATCAAAAGCATGAATGAAAGCCTAGTTTCTATGGCTACCTAACACTCTGAGTATCTATCCTCTCAGTGTTAAAAGTAGAACAGTTGAGGGGGGGGGGGGTACGCTGCACCTGCCATTCTGAAGTGCTTCTTTAGTTTCTGAGTCTAGAAATGAGTACACCCATGCACCTACCATTACTGTCACCTTTGTACATGTATAATCTGTTAATATTCCACTGGAGGAAAAACAAATAGAGACATTTTGAGAGGCACATTACTGTAACTACCTGTCTACTAAGGACATGCACAAATGTTCTCCATTTTATCTGCCTTGTAAATATATGATAAGACATCATTGTGTACTGATTTACACAGATCTAGCCAGTGGACTAAGAATGGGACATGCAGGACCATGATGCTACACGCAGATATGATCATGTTTAAAAATTTTACAACTTCTGGACCATATGATTTGCCCAGCTGTGATTTTGATGAGTGTCCTCTCTCAGATACAGCAGCATTTGTGAGTTTCAGTCAACTGCATATACATGTACATATACATGTACATGTACAGTGTATGTGTACATTATATAATATTATACTTGATACTTCATACTATGTTAATAATTTAAGCTGAATCTAGCTGCAGACACAATTGAAGTCATAAAATAGAAAACACTCTTTTTGAGACAGAAATTAAACAGTGAAACACAGAAAGTTGTGAATGAAGCGCAATGACTACATGTATCATTATATTAGTGCTACAGATACTATAGAAACAAACACACTAACTTCCGCTGTACTTTTAACTCTACTCTGACTTGAGTATTTTTGCACTAATTACCTTTACTCTTAATCTACGTTTTTAAAATTGCTATTAATTTACTTTTACTCAACTTTTGACTTGCTTCATCTGATGACCAGTGGTCCAAGATGGGGGTTGCGGGGGAGGGGGGGAGACACAGTCCCCCACCATAAATTTCAAGGAGTCCCTCAGACTGATAGAGCCCCTACAGATTACTATCATAATAAATCAAATGCGGCGCCATTATTTTCCTTGTTTCATAGCAACGAAATTTTCTCTTAAAATCTTAAGATTTAGGACCATATTTTAACCTGGAGTTCTAGTTTCCAATTTCCGAGAGGGCGCTCAGGCGCCCCTCCCAGACCCTATCCGCCTGAATACCCTCAAGTGATTATGTGTGCTACCCTAGAGACCCCCACCTCTTTTCTTAGACTTTGACCACAGCTGATGACTTGATTCTAAGTGAATTTTTACTAATTTGGGAATATGTACTCTGACTTGGCTCTTACTTGAGTATATGTCTGCTTGGCGCATAACGTTACAATTAGCAATTCTCAGGTGTCATTCTCAGTGTTATTAAAACAACACGGTATTATTAAAAACCAGTAGAAATTCTGTTGCTGTTGCCTTTAGGTTGAGGAGTTTGCCAATGATCAGGAGAGTTTCCATGAGACATTGCAGAGAGCTTTCACCAAGATGGTGGAACTCAACACCTGTGATCTGATTCGAGTTATCTGAGAATGCAGCTACAGTTTGCTACAATTGTAGTCTCTGTGCTCACAGTATGCTAGTAGGAAACACAGTCATTATCATTTTGAACATTTGAAACACTATAAACACAACAGGAAATACAGCTGTTAGTTTTCTCAATATTTACAACATATACAGGAAAATTACTTATGTGATCTTGATATAATGCCATTGTTTGCTAAAATTAAACTAAACTAGAAGCATTGCTATTACCTTTGTAAAATAAATGTTTGCATCTATCACAACTCAATACAATGCACTATATTGTTTAGGAATAGGAATAGTTTATTTGACTCGATACTGGGGTGTGCCCTCCTCTACTATCCATAAGAACACCACTTCCTTCCTACTCTCTCTGATACCAGATTGCATAGATGCTTAGGATTAGGATCTATCCAATGGCAAGGCAATGTATAGTACATAAGTCCTCTCCTTTACTGTGAAGGGATGAGTCATACTGGGAGAAACTTAATATTTTGCAGATGTTGAGAAATGAATCTCAAGTAACAAAATAGATTACCTCTTGATCTTTTATTAATAGAGACTCTAGTCCTCAAGTGGAACTGAGATTCTCATAAACTTACTTGAGTAAACGATAGATAGTGTAGACTGTAGATATGGTATAATATGTCAATGGTAATAACTAAGACTATTCAACATATTGGATGAAATTACACAATATTTTATAGAGTTGCCCTCTCCTGGTGCACAAAAAAGACAGAGTAGACAACTCTAAAATTATATTCAATATTATTGATGATGACAATTTTATATGAATGTTCCATTCATTCCTTCTAAGGAGCTGCCTACTCATTTGTGCAAGATGCTTTTTTCAATAATATAACTAAAAACTAGTTCCAGAATATTTTAGTATACTCGAATTTATACCATATTGTTACATTGTATACCAACATCTGTCATCTGTGATTGGTTCTTTTGTTGCTAAGAAGTAGATAATCAAAAGGGACATGGCTAGGCTATATAGAAAGCTAGATCTAGCTTTGTATTTTATAATCAGCAAGCAGCTATCCTGCCAGGGCTAGAATACTACATGTACAATATCTTACCTTGGCAGGGACTGCAGGAATTTAATGGCTGCCAATGGTAGTGAATATCACTGGAAACTGATAGAAACTAATGACTATGGAATCTCTGTGAGTGTGACATTTTTTTCTATATTGTGCTGTTTATGTCATCCATATCCCATATCATTTTGTACATACATTGTATTATTACTGAAAATTACTGCATATCTACAATATATACGAGTATTACCATTTGACTATTCTATAGCACTACTACATTGTAGATGTGCCATTACTGCACACACAATGTACCAGCACAGATATTAATTGATTGCTAATACATACACGTGCATTAAAATCATATACAATGTCTGTATTATTCTAGAAGTACCTTTGGCACTAATAGATGGAATTCAGCAGAGGGAGCTGGTGGTAATGCTTGGTTTAGTGAGGGCGTAACATGTTTAGACTCAGTACCTGTGAAGAGGAGTTTACTTTGGGGATTGTTTGATGGATAAGACTGTGGACAAGGCTGATGGAGTTCTATATGGTTGGAGCACACACTGGTGAGAGTTATTATTAGTGACTAGTACTATGCAGCTAGTAGCTTCTATCTGACCAATTAGTTTATAGCAGGATCTCCTCCACAATCTCTTGCGTAGAACGAATCTATTATCATATTATATAACCCATATTATTATCTACATGTACATTCAGGGCTCTCAAGTTGTTCAGTCAAAAAATCCGAGCAAGTGTACAATGTACTGCAGTGTAGCAATATTATTCTACTAGCAATTGGTTAGATATATGAATAAAGCTGTTGGTCACCTACATGCACATATCTATTGCTCTACAGAGTTAGCCTTTAGTGGTAAAGCAAAGAAAATAGAACAAAATCAAACTAGATAATTGCTCCATGTATGCTACCTGGGTCAGGTAGTAGCAGTTAAGTAATTTCTCACAGCCTAATAATCCCAGTACATACATGTAATTCAGTCCAGCTTTTTTCTGAGAATCCCTAAACAACTCACAAGCTATGAGAGCCCTGATGGACATGTGCATTCCAGAGGTCTGTTGAAATCTTACTTTTCTGGAAAAACTAAAATGGGTGGATCTTCATTTCTGTCTGTATTTACTAATGTGAAGCTCAAATGAAATAATTGGAGAATATCTGATATTTAGGGAACTTCATTGTACAAGTGTAATTATGTGTTTAGTTTAAGTTCCTAGAGAGCAATCACTTGTAATGTGATGTTAAATACATAGTCTATCGCCATGGTTACCATGTAAACACTATGTTGCAGAGTTCAACCCAGAGAAAGGTCACCAGACAGCGATGGTGTGGTACATAGATAGGATACAGGCCAGTCAACTATATGTACAACCAGACATACAACATGGTGAAAAGACCCAGAGGAGAGCAAATAAACAAACACTATCTATAATATTGTTCATTCATTTCTTATATTTTTTAAAATAAAATTAATACAATGTATATCAAAGACTATCATAGATTATATTTTGTAAATAAAAAAATGTATTAAAAAATATAACAATGTATTTAAATAAAAGATTTATTAAAAAAATATTTCACCCTATCTATATCCAGTACCAGAGTGAT
Source organism: Bugulina stolonifera (assembly GCA_935421135.1). NCBI lineage: Eukaryota > Metazoa > Bryozoa > Gymnolaemata > Cheilostomatida > Bugulidae > Bugulina > Bugulina stolonifera. The sequence goes on along the minus strand of OW285193.1, from coordinate 13,069,275 downwards.
AAGCATGGGCTCACATTACATTGAAGCTAACCCTGTGTTCAATACACCATCATGAAGCTAAGAGTTTGTAGACTTGGGAACCATTGGCAGCAGTTATCCAAGTTGGGGAGTACTCTCCCTCCCTTCAGTGGTGAACATGACATAACACAGCCTCTTAGGGCTATGGAATCGTCTCAATAAACTGTAGTTCCTTCATAAACCATGCCAGAGTAATGACACATTGTTGTGAAATGATTATTTGGCGCAATAACTTTGAGCAGTGAAATATTTTTACCTACATGTACAAGTGGGCAGAGCCTGTGATTGGTAATCAATCACAGTTTAGTGGAGCCTGTAGTTGTCCTGCACAGATACAATTGGCAGTAATTTCCACATGGAGTAGAATGATTTTGCACCCAACTATTTAAAACATACAATTGGGTAATTATAGATCATATACAGACAGAAAGTAGGCTCACTGTACAAGGTGAATGATAAGCACATCTATTCAATGCCGTTTCATGTCAGAGTAGGAGTTATCTCCTCATTACAATATATCTACATAAAGTGTAATTACCCGGTAGTTATGAGCATATTATATCCAATAGTTACATGTTTAGTTATTACATTTTATAGAACTCTTATAATTATCCTAATAGAATCTAAACATTAGTATTTCTAGTATATGTTTAATGGTACCTTCATTTCATAGATACAACTATTCCCCAGTAAATATATTATACATGTAAATGTATTAAATTACAGTGTCTAATTATATACATATAGATATAGTTTAGCAAACGAACCACATTTAGGCTTTTATTCTAGTAAACAAACAGATAATCACTCATAGAATATCTGAAACAAGTTCCATGGTGGTAATATGTTTGAAGTAGGCTACTACAACAACTTTAGTGCAGAATATCTGAGTGGTTCTACTGTTGTTATATGAATGTATCACTAGAGTCTACATATTATACATTTTGTACATACACGTAGTTGTAATCCGAACAGTCGAAGAACCCTTAACAGAAGGTATAGAGACTAGTCTACTCTCTTCCTTTCCACTCTATTGAAATGTTAATTTATATATAACTAGGCATCTACATGTAGGCTACACAATATTGTTTTTAGTATCTTTCACAATATTATAAATCATACATATTGTATTTAACTGAGATATATACTATTTGGGAGGAAGAATCAATGGGAACCAGCAAACTAAGAACAAACTTTTACAGAAGTGTCAATTGAATTGTAGCAGTGAAGAAGTAGTATATCAGACATTCTATAGTATGTTATCCAGTAATACATTACATTCCAAATGATGTGGATGAGACAGTCCAATGAGCATCAGACTCACAAGTTCAATTCTACTTTCTAGTAGTCAAGTAAAATTTCCAACACAATGAAGTGAATGCCTGACTAGAGTGAGTTGACTAGATGCAAGCAAGTTTGATAAAACAATACAGTTACATTCCTGTGTACAGCTTAGGTATACTTGGTACCCAGGCTAAAGTAACCAAGACAACTGAACTAATAGAGTAACAAAATAATGTCTGTGAGAGTCTGAGATACAAGATGGAGGAGAATTGGCATTATTGGGGATAGTAGAGGGAACGAAGAGAAAAGGTGAACTAATGGGGCTTAGTAATAATATAGAAATCCTACATGTCATTGAATGGCCATACACATCTACGAGTATATTGTTTATTATCACACGACATCATATACTATTGTGTCTTTAAACTATATACATTTAATTTTGGTGTAATACACGAGATTAGGAAAGAAGCACTTGCTGAGTACCATTTCGTATTGGAGACAATTTTAAGGAGATTAGATGCAACAAAGACAAGAGAAAGGGAGAGGGGTGGAAGACCCAATATACTAAATAGTGTGATAGAAACTACATACAATGGTAAAGCATCCCTTTACTAAGCAGTATAGTCTGTGAGTGACTAGAGCGATCTAAGAAGGCTGTATGTAAGGACTATAGAATATGAGACAGGACACTGCAGGTAGAATATAGACTACACCAGAGTGTGACAGCCTCTAGAGTGTGGAGTATGTACCATAATGATAGTTCTAAAGGAGGATGATAACAGAGTGAGTAAACCAATCAATGACAGTCAAGATCAATCTCAAAATATTAACTGAGTGTTTAGCAACCAATTTATGGTTTGGGTCAATGAAAGCAGCAAATTCTGTCACTATACTAATCGAAGTATTGAGTTTTATCTACTAAGAGAGCCAATAAGTTATTTACAGAGTTAAAAATTATAATTACTGTAGATACTTGTAATATATTTACTGGGGAATAAATAGTTTTAGTCTAAGAAATGAAGGTACCATTAAACATATACTAGAAATACTTATGTTTAGATTCTATTAGGATAATTATAAGAGTTCTATAAAATGTAACAACTAAACATGTAACTATTGGATATAATATGCTCAAAACTACATGGGTAATTATACCTTGTGTCGATATATTGTAATGAGGAGATAACTCTTACTCTGACATGAAACAACATTGAATAGAAGTCCTTATCATTCAACTCATATAGTGAGCCTATTTATCTATAATCTGTATATCACCCATATCACCCAAGTATATGTTTCTTATAGTCGAGTAGCAAGTCGTCTAACTCCATATGGGGTTACTTATAGTTATATCCGTAAAGGACAACCACATACTACAACACTAAAACTGTGAGACTACTGCCTACAGGCACCGCCCACTTTCATGTAGGTAAATTATATTCCTAGCTGCAGTCAAAGGTTATCGTGATCGTAAATCATTTCACAAAATGCATGTCAATCATCTGGTATGGTTAATGAAGGAACTACTTGTTACAGAGACAATTCCATAGCCCTAAGAAGTTGAAGTTACATCATGTTCACCTACCTGTGGGAAGAGAGTACTCCCCTACTTGGATAACTGCTACCAGTAGTTGCTAAGTCTACAAACTCTTAGCTTCATGATGGTGTATTGAACACAGGGTTAGCTTCAATGTGCTGTCAGTCCCCACTATTCCACCATGGTACTGGATATAACTACATGTAGGGTTGTGTTAACAGATGCAGCAGCCAATGAAAAAGGAACAGTCTTCCCATAATCCTTTCAGCAGAAACAAAGCGTCAGATAAGTGTTAATTCAAAGATAGCAAGTATTTTGTTGTTCTTTCAGTAACTAGGAGGTTGACTTTAGGTTTGAGTATATCTAAGTTTGGCTTAGACCTCTCTGGATCCATCTTGTCGGCTACGATAGCCTGTGATCTAAAGAATAACATTACAATACTTACATGGTAGATCAGAAGCTAGACTTAGTACTGAACATTAGTGAGCAAAATGTCTTAAAAGATTCGTTGACTCAAGCTGTTAATTGCGCGTTAGGAAAATTCTCAAGTACCAGACTTGACTAGTTGAATTGATAACTTGATAATTCTTGCTTGTTTGTACCCAATCAGAACTAAGTTATGTAATATTCTCATATTACATCTAGAATAAATACTATCATATAAAACATGGCTATGTTGAACCACTAAGATTTGCAATGAGTAAAGTACTCATAAACATATTGGAGTATAGATACACGTGTACATAGAATGTTTACCTGTTAGATAGATACTGTATATACTGTTCCAGATAGTAGATAGTAGATATCTCAAGGTGAGGCTGCTATTACTGTAACAGTTTGCTCTCAGTTTGCAGGCAAATCGGAGCATACCTGTAACATAGAGGCCCAGTAGTCGGTAACGAAATTCGAACCCATGACCTCTAACTAACTGAGCCAATACCAATACTCATATTACACTACATACAGTATATATTACACTACATACAGTATATATTACACTACATACAGTGTATATTACACTACATACAGTATATATTACACTACATACTGTATATATTACACTACATACAGTATATATTACATGACATACAGTACATATTACACTACATACAGTATATATTACACGACATACAGTACATATTACACTACATACAGTATATATTACACTACATACAGTACATATTACACTACATACAGTATATATTACATGTATAATATAGTTATAGTATGTTATAGTGACTGCTTACCTTCACACTGTCCTGGTACATCAGCATGTCTATGTGAGGGTTTAGAGTAGTAAATAGATAGTCTGTTATTTTAGACTTAGCTCCAGATAATGTGGTGAGTACGTCCATTGGAATCCTAACCAGACCTGCAATGAATACATGTACTGTATATTATGTATAAACACATTCTGGGCGACTGTATAAATTGTGTGCTGTGCTTCATTATGCACTCATACTGTACATTTGCAAGTGAGTAATTAAACATTTCTAAAAAACATAGAACAACATTCCAGCAGCAGATGAAAACCAAGTTGGTGATATTTTTAGTTTTATAATTTTAAATATAATTAACAACTAATGTTAAATAATTTCTAATATAAATCACTTACTAAAGGATTGATACTGATATGTTACAGACTAACAGACCAGGTGTATGTATACTCGCCACTTACCGTATATACATATAGTAAGTTCTCCATTCAACTCCATTATTTCCTTTGACATGTAGAATGCACTGATATGTGACAATAAGCTAGTGTTATGATTGGTTGCTATTATCACATATCTTCCAATGCAGCCATCACAGCCATCAAGTCCTGTAAATATTCAGACATGCTGTTGGTAAACAATTCAATATTTACATCTCATCTCAACATTATGAAATCAGTGGATGTGTATTTATACCTCTTCTAATGGCCTTGAATTAACAACTCACTCATGGCCCCTACCTGCACTCAACTGTAGATTTCTTACATTTAGCTAATGGTAACAATAATACCAAACTAAGGGGAGGACAACTACACTGTAGGTCTATGTGACTCAGTGGCACATTGTGTGGGAGTGGGTAGCCTTGGTCATTATCATCAAGTAGTACAGAACAAATCCCCATGAAACAAATAATGAACTTCAAAGTTAACATCTGATCATGTTGATATTATATCACAAAATATCACACATAGTCATCTAATACAGTCATATTTTGTATAGAGTAATACCACAATTTTTCTTTAGTATGGTTCTCTAATACCAAATACCATCATTGAGATGCTGCAACACTACGCACAATTCTCCCATAGCCCCTACTTGCACTCAACAGGAGATTTCTTGAATGCAGGGTAGACATGAATTGTTTATGGGAAAGTTCATATAACTTTATATTATTGAAAACACATAGTCGCTATTTAAAACATTAGTTCCTGATACCATACAAAAGAGAGGACAACTACTGTATATGAATCAGTGACACATTATGAGGGAGTGGACAGACTTGGACATTATCATCAAGTAGTAGCCTACAGTATGAAACCCTTATAAATTGTGACATAATGGAATAATATATTGAGTACAAACCTGTCCACTTCTTGTTCTTGTCAGCCAATGATGATGAAACTAGTAAAATAATCCCCATCTCCTGGCTAGTAATGTTAATGAAAAGGAGACTGTCTTCCCATAATCCTTTCATACAATTTCCATATTTCTGTTTATAGTTAGCAAATATGTTGTTGTTCTTTCCAGGATAATTCAGTGGCTAGCAGGTTGACTGTAGACTTGAGCAAATCTAAGTTTGGCTAGACTTTTCTGGATCCATCTTATCATCTATGCTAGCCTGGGATCTAAAGAAGAACATTACAATACTTACATAATAGAACAGAAGTAAAATGAGAAAAATATCTTGAAAGAATCGTTGACTCAATCAGTTTACTCTGAGTTAGGAAGATTCTCAAGTCACAGACTTGACTAGTTGAATTGATAACTTGATAATTCATGCTTGTTCGTATCCAATCAGAAGTAAGTCATGTGATACACTACAACAGAGCTAAGTACTATCATATAGTGCATGGTTATGCTGAAGCTTACTGCAACTATAAGGAAGTGCAGGCACACATAACTTTATATACAATAAAATCTAAGATTTGCAATGAGTCAAGTATTCATATTCACATTGGAGTATAGATACACGAGTACATGGGATATTTACCTGTTAGATAGTTACTGTATATACTGCTTCAGATAATAGATAGCAGGTGCCTTAAAGGTGAGGCTACTATTGCTGTACCAGTTTGCTCTCAGTTTGCAGGCAGGTCAGAGCATACCTGTAACATAATGGCCCAGTAGTTAGTAACGAGAACCAAACCCAGAACTTGTAACCTCTATTAAATGTATAATATAGTTATAGTATGTTATAGTGACTGCTTACTTTCACACTGTCCTGGTACTTCAGCATGTCTATGTGTGGGTTTAGAGTTGTAAATAGATAATGTGGTGAAGTGAGTTGTGTTACAGATATAACTGTCAATGAAAAGGAGACTGTCTTCCCATAATCTTTTCAGCAGAAACAGGGTCAGTGTCGTAAAAATTCCATATTTCCATTTACAGTTAGTATTTTGTCGTTTTTTCTAGGATACTCCAATAACTAGCAGGTTGACCGTAGACTTAAGTAGTTTGATGTGTAGCTTAAACGTCTCTGGATCCATCTTGTCGGCTACGATAGGCTGTGATCTAAAGAAGAACATTACAATCTTTACATGGTAGATAAATCAAGTACAAATCATGCATTAACAGTCACTAAATACGTGATAAGAAACGTGTATATGTTGAGGTTGAGGTTTAAGATAAGAGCGGACAACTTACAAAATGAAGAGAAGACAACTCTTTTTTGTGAAGATTCGCAAAGCATTTGCTACATTATAACATATACGATGTTTCTTATCAAGTATTTAGTGAATGTTGAAACATAGAATATTTGAGTACATAGAATGTTTACCTGTTAGATACTGTATATACTGTTCCAGATAGTAGATAGTAGATGTCTCAAAGGTGAGGCTACTATTGCTGTACCAGTTTGCTCTCAGTTCACAGGCAGGTCGGAGCATACCTGTAATATAAAGCCCAGTAGTTAGTAACGAGATTCGAACCCATGACCTCTAACTAACTGAGCCAATACCAATACTCATATTACACTACATACAGTATATATTACACTACATACAGTATACTTGTATATTACACTACATACAGTATATATTACACTACACACAGTATATATTACACTACATAGTTACAGTATATATTACACTACACACAGTATATATTACACTACACACAGTATATATTACACTACACACAGTATATATTACACTACATACAGTATATATTACACTACATACAGTATATATTATACTACATACAGTATATATTACACTACATACAGTATATATTACATGTATAATATAGTTATAGTATGTTATAGTGACTGTTTACCTTCACACTGTCCTGGTACAACAGCATGTCTATGTGTGGGTTTAGAGTTGTAAATAGATAGTCGGTAATCTTAGACTTAGCTCCAGATCATGTGGTGAGTACAGTAGATTCCTCTGCATTGGAAACCTAACCAGACCTGTAATGAATACATATACTGTATATTATGTATAAATACACTCTGTGTGACTGTATAAATTCGTGAAGTACAGCACACAATTTATTAAATTGTGTGCTGTACTTCACTATGCACTTATATTGGACATTTGCAAACGAGAAACTAAACATTTCTGTAAACATATAACAACATTTCGGCAGCAGATGAAAATCAAGTTCGTTGATATTGTCAGTTTTATGATTTCCAATATAATTAAAAACTAATGCAAATTAATTCCTAGTACAAATCATTGACTAACTAAAAGATTGATACTGATATGCTACAGACTAACAGACCAGGTGTATGTACTCACCAATTATTGTATATACATCTAGTAAGTTCTCCATTCAACTCCATTATTTCCTTTGACATGCAGAATTCACTGATATGTGACAATGAGCTAGTGTTATGATTGGTTGCTATTATCACATATCTTTCAATGCAGCCATCACAGCCATCAAGTCCTGTAAATATTCAAACATGCTGTTGGTAAACAAATCAATATTTACATCTCATCTCAACATTATGAAATCAGTGGAACTGTATTATTATACCTCTTCTAATGGCCCTGAATTAACAAATCTTCCATGGACTTCACTGTAGATTTGTTGCATTTGGCTTATGGTAACAATTACTTGTTAGTGGTAGAGTTCACATAACTTTACATTATTAAAAACACAATAGTCGCTGATACCAAACAAAGGAGAGGACAACTACTGTATATGAATCAGTGACACATTGTGAGGGAGTGGACAGACTTGGACATTATCATCAAGTAGTAGCCGTATAAATCGTGTCATAATGGAATAATATATTGAGTACAGACCTGTCCCCACCTTGCTCTTGCTCTCAGCCAATGATGATAATAGTAGAGTAATCCACATTTCCATCTTTAACTGTCACCGGGTAACAAACCAATAAACTTGCTGTACCTTTTCTTCTTTGAACTATAATATATATTCATTTATAATATTAGACCTACATCTACCACACAGTGAACTTCAAAACTAAAAGCCCAAACTTTTAAAGCAAATCCTAACAAATTGCATGGATTAGACTGCAATGATGTTTATACTGTAAGTATACTGTTCTACTAACATTCTCTCTTTGATGGGTGATGTAACCAGTAAACTTCTTCCAATATTAATATATAAGAATACTATATCCAATCCATAAACTCCAGCTTCAAATTGCTTGAGGAATCCTCATATCATTACTCTAATTAAGTTTGTAGAGGATGTTGAAAGCTGATACGATAATCTAAAACACACAGTTTCAGGAATACATTATTAGATAGGCTGTATCATGTTGAAATAGTACACTGTGACCGTGTAGGCCTATAGAATACATGAAGCTTGAGTAAATCAGAAACTATGGATTTTATTGATTACTCTGCTGAGTTAATGACTATTATAAGCCCACCATCCAATTATAAAATTAAACAGCAGAGCAAACTCAATTCTATACAATGACTTTAGATATGGCTTCAAAGAAGAGCGAAATGTGGTAGTTGAAATTTGTCACACAGTTGAAAAAATCAATTAAATAATCCATTACCTTGGCTGTGAGCCACTGAGCACACTGTCACTGTAGAGTCAGAAGGAGTTCCTTTGTTTATTTCGATATTTCATTTGGCTCCGGATGTTCTGTGGAACTGAAAATCGACATCGATCTTGAATGATCATCATGATCATGTGAGTCCGTGTTAGATTTAAAGGTGTGACTGTTACCCGTTAAATAATGGGCGCATTTTCACTAAATGGCCTTATTGGTATCAAAGTTAAATTGGTGCAATCATATATGTATAATTACAATTAATATAATTATAATAATACAAATTTATTAGAAAAAAGTATTTTTTCTCAGATGGTAGTCAATATTCTTGGAGTTGTATTTCAGAACGTGGGCTTATAGTCCTTTATGTAATATACTTCAGCCGTCTTCGTATACCTAAAATTAATTAATGGTTATTGCAGCGATCCCACCACAATTCCACTATTGCATTACTGGATTTCTAGAACAGTTACTATACAGCTACGTGAAAAGACAACCCCCAGAGATTGTTTTGTTGTGAACAGATAACTCCTAGGGATTGTCGTCTCAAACGTTTGAAACAGAATTTTCATAAACTAATCTTTTATCATCTTTATAAACATTTGTAACAACTGACTGAACAGGAAACTTTGAAATTACGTTTTTATTGTTTGCACAAACACAAAATTTTACTGTATCTCATCACATGCTATTAAGAAATTGACACTGAATTGATCAAGTTTATTATATAATTATATATCACAAAAAAAGAACAAAATCAAATGGAAATGAAATGCATACATAATATGTAAAATAATGTAGAGGAAGCTGGAAGCCACTGTAATTACTGTGAATGGTACATCTATTAAAAAAAATGAATTCTTATTACACCAAAAATATGTTCTGGAAAGATTAAGAAATTCCTTTATAAAGATAAACAGAGTCACATGTCGGCAAGAGTTAATAGTTAGATACTGGCTCCAAAATTTTGCTATAAAGCTAACTAATTGTTTCTCTACAGTACCCTTTAAGCTAACGCTACATTTATCCCAAATATATTACATTTATCATAAGTTAATTAGCTACATAAGTTAGAGCAAACTAGAGGAAAACACAGGTAGGCCTAAATAATATAGATTAATAAAAACATGCTTCACAAGAGTTCATAGTCATGTCAGGAATTTTTCAGAAAATCAGATGAGATTTCTAGTACTACCAGCTACCACCATCCTAAAACTTCCATCTCGTAGATATTCAGGTAGGTTTCTACACCGTCCAGTGTGACTCTAACATATCTACCAACCATTCTCTTTTCACACTTCATTACAACCACAGCAAAAACAGGTCTACCAGGAATGTATTTACAGCGGGTGCCCCAGATATTTCTCCTAACATGACTCTCACTTTTAGCAATTGTCACCAGTACATTCATCAACCTATTAGCTAAAACACATACACACGTACATGTATGTACCAAGTCCAAAACGACCATGTATTGTACTCTAGAGGTGAGATAGGATGAACTGACACCTGGTGGATAAATAATAGTGATTGGAACTAACTATTAAAATATTATTGAGAATATGGCATGTTTAATACTGACTGTGGATAATCAAGGTTATACAGGCAGCCTAAAGTAACCCTAGGGAAAAACTTACAAACTATTTCGTTTGCATTTCGGTTCCACAGTTTCACCGTTGAAATACAGTAGTTGTCCCCCAAGTCAACCTGGATCCATGGAGACACCTCATATTGTGTATGAGCAACGTACTGGTAGTCATCTCCTTGCGGTGGATGGTATATCCCATCTATCGCTTTATCCGGTCCACATCGGGTGCCATGAAGTTCTTGTACAGATGACATCTTCATGACGACTTGCTCTGAAAAACACAAAAAATTGTAAATTAATTTTTGTAGGATTAATGTTATTAACGTCCCATTAATGATATGTAGCTCTACCAGAAATAAGTTAAATCTTTTTCTTTTCTTTTAATATGCTCATAGAATTATGGTTATACATTCAACAGTTAATTTAGCTGTTACCTTTGACCTCTGATATGATATTTCCTTTGCAGCTATCTACGTGTGACCCCTTATCACAGCTTTCAATTCCAGGAGAAGCTGAAGAACATTCATCTAAAAAATAGATAAATGGTTTTATCAGTATTGTATTTTGGAAAATCATAAATTTCAGTTTTTAGGCTTACATGTTTTTTCTGGAGACTACTGCAGCTGTAGTACTGAAGATGAGATCAGATCAATCTTTTAAATTGATCTGAGAAATCTTCAGTATCACAGCTGCTTACACAATTGCAAGGCTGAAGTATATGCATAGTCTACTCTACACTCCACCAGCATGTTATATTTTTAGTAGGAACTTTGACGAAACATAAAATGGTATCTACAGGTCATTGTGATTCAAAGACTTACAATTAATCTAATGTAAAGTTCATCCTTTCAGTGAACAATTTCAATACCAATATTTACCATTTAATATTCTATCTTACCAACGTATATGTCAAAATCTGATGATAATTCCATTTCTTGGTTCAGAGTTTCATCGGTGCTAGAAATGAGGCAGATTCTTCTAGATGAGCTAAAGGCATATTTGAAGCATTTATCTCTGTATTTAGTCAGACATAAACCTCCACATGCAATAATACTTGGACTGGAAAACTCCTTGTTTGCAGGAGGAAAGTGTAAACCATTCTGCTTCTGGAAATTTCCCACCTGATGATCTCCACACACCAACTGAAAAAGAAATGTTGCCAAATTCTTTTCTTAAAATACAAAAGGTTGCAAATAAGAAGTAAGATGTAATAATATCAGCTGTTATCAAAGCTATATAAAATTGGAATTATTTGTAGGCTAACTTTTTATGCAACTCTTTTAAAACCACAAGTTAGAAACATATCGTTCATTGTATTAAAATTCTGTTACCTGGCATTTCAATGCTGAATTAACTTTTGCTTGATTCTATTCTAGACATGAAATTAGTTGACAACTGGTACACAATTTGAACACATTTTACATGTACAGCACATGCAACGCACATTACCTCTGTCACTGTAACGATAATCAGCAGCCTGAATGTGAGAAGAGCCATCTCGAGACTCTCACACCACTCCAACACTTCCACTCCTTCTCTGTTCAGACACACGAATTCGTTTACTGCAAGAGAAAATTATAGTTTAATAGTGAAATCAATAATAATTTTACATGAGTGTTTTGTGTTATTTTTAATTATAGTTTACAACCTTTTAACTGCGTGTTTAAAGAAAGTCTTGAATAAAGCCTAGTTTACATTGAGTACATGTTCAATGCTGTTTAACTTTGATTTGGTTCTTTGATTGTTAGAAAAATCGAAATGTAATGACTGGCAAAACTAACTTGAGCTTCTACCTGGAGTGGTCGATTTTTGTATAAGCCATCAATTTGGTTGATCAAAAGGGGTTTTGCATGTGTAATAATAATCAGGTTTTTCATTACAAATTTGTTTTTAATGTGCAACTACTATTTCATTGTCCACTTCAGACATACATGTTTTCCTTTGATGACCTTTGTTTCTATTTGTAACTAAATGCTAGACATAATGCACTACATTACACATTAAACCAATGACTTATGTCTCTACAATGAATGTGCTGTACGAATAGATACCTCACTCTGCTAGAAAATCTCCTGCAACTCTGCAGAAAAAGATTTTCTAAAATAGAAAGGGTACAAAATATGATAAGAGAAATCTGTATTACTAAATATATTACTGAAACTGAAATGAACCCCATTATGCAGGAATAATGATCCGTTACTAGTAGGTTACATATATATAACTCTGCCTAGTAATTTCCACCTTGGTGGGGGATGTGGTAGTATATGTGGTCCCAATGTGTACTTTCAATGATGTTAGAGCAGCAAGTCTAAGATTGTAGCCAACAGAAGTAAAAGAGATAAATTCATGGTGCTTAGGTGTTCAGTTGGAAGCATTCCAAAACAGTGCATTTGTGATTGGGACAATTAGGTCAGGTCAAAAATTATATCATAGAGAAAACAACTTCTCTCTGCTAGCTGTTATACTTTACATTGGTAGCACTTTATTGCATGTATTATTACCTTAAATGATAGAGTTGTCTTCCCATGGCTATGTGATGGATGCTTCGACCCTGAAGTTCCACCACACAACAGTAGTAGCTTTCTCAAATATTGTTTCCGCATCAATTCTACAACAAGTACAACTGCATTTATATATCAATTAGTAGAGTATATTTCTAAAATGGAAATAGGTCAGTGTGCTAAAATAGCAAGGTGTGTGTATCAATAAAAGATTGCAAACAGAGTAGTCTTTGGGCAGTTCCTGTGCAAAACAATATATAAATAAAAAAGCTAATACAATAATATTATTATTGTTGCTTAGACCTCTGGTCATAACTTGATTATTGTACTGTAAGTTTGCAATCGTAGTCAGTTAGCAAGTCATAAAATAATATCACCTATTTTAAAGTATTCAATTTTTGAGGATTTGACCATTCTAGTCAGTTAGGTAACACTTTTAGCTTCAAGATGATATGCAAATTGACTATATTTACTTTATTTACTTCAGTGTAATCAGACTGTAAAGTTTATATATTGCCAAAAATGCTCAGCTATTCAACAATAGGTGAATAAGTGACGTCACTTGTTCAGGTTATCACTAGTGCGATCAAGCGGCACGTTGACTACTAGTTTTATGAGCCGCGCAAACACTGATTGTTCTAATGCAAATTACTATGAATCATCCGTCTATATTTAGTATTCATGCAACATGTACATAGCTTAATTCTTCAACTACTAATGTGTAAAGGGGATTCTACTTTTGTCCCGATGATTTGCTGAAATTTGTCAATGAACATGGGCTTGCTTACAATTGGTTTTAATAGGTCAACTAGTCATGTGCACTAGTACAATAAACTAAACTATAATTGTAAAGAGCATTATTCCCACAGTAACAATGGTAACAATTGACCTATTTATAACTAACACTCTCTCATTGGTTGTCTTTGTTTCTTTGTTCAACTATGTGGATGCTCTTTCATACTGAACAGACAAGTGACATCAATGAATAGTTGGAAATTCCTGGCAAAATTTCCTGAGCTTTTACAAAATCACTATATTTCAACGGTTTTTGGGGTTCAAATACAGTCATTTGTACATGTTCAACCAAGTCAAGTTGCATATCATTTTGAAGTCCAAAATATGAACTTACTAACTAAAATACCTATATTTTGAATCTTGTACTACTTTAAGGAAACAAATTATAGAGCAATATTACACACAATTCGGAGTTGCTCCACCTTCCTAAGACAACAGATCTTTGCTCTACGACAATGTAGAATTATCCTCTCCTGATCTCCAATTTCAAAGCATCCAAAGAAGAGAGAGAGAGGACAACTTGATTGTTTTAAGTTCAAAGTTTTCAAGCTTACCTTTGCAAGCTCTAATAGTTGCAATTAAAATAAATTAGAACAAAATACATGCAAGGTATAAATAGGATGACTACAAACTTCATGATTGTTACATTATAGCAACTTACTGGTTTTACTTCCCGTTATTAATCCCAGATAAGAAATCAACGGTCTGAAAAAAGTAGCACTTTCTAATTTGAAATAGAGAAGGGGTCTACAGGCCTTCCTGTTCCTAGCATGGCAATGGCAAGGTAACTATGTGGCACAGGAGCATTATTCAAGTTGGATACTTTTCATAACATCACCAATGACCATTACAGAATTAAACACTGACCTCTCATAAAACAGTCCAGGGTTCTTAGCTACTAGACAACAGCTGCTCCCTATGCTGGCTACATATTATACTTATTTTAACACTTATTTAACCTTATTTATTTAATTTTGTTTTTGTAAAACTGTTGAAAATTGATTCACTACTACATGAATTTTAAAGTTCTACATACCACAGGTCTATTGCATACATTACATACTCATGAACTACTGAAAGTGTCTGTGTAGAACTTACTGTGATTTTATTGCTAACAATGCTACATGTATAATACAGTCATGTAAGTCATATTAAATGGTGTTACAAAATGACGTACAGTTACATGAAATAAAACTTTCTTGGTGATATTATGCATCGAGAGTATTGTTGCATTCCTTGTGCATTCTTGAAACATATTTTCAAAATCTTTGCAACTTTATAGATTGTTCACTTTTACGTTTGATTAGACAGTGTTAGACCTGACTGCTGAGCAATAGGCACACTATGTTCATCTAATGCAGTGTAACTACTGTATATGCACACAGCACAATATTGCAGAATGATATAGAGTTTTCTTCTCAAGCCAGTTGTTATATTTTGAGAGAAGAAATACGTACATGTAACTAATAAAGTCATAGGCAATAATATGATCAAACTAGAACGTTGGAAAAGAGACAAATTGCCAGGTATCAATTTGCTTTACAGCACGCAAAGTTATTGTTTATTCCTAACTCAAGTTACTGCAAAACCTCCCAGAATCCTATTGTATACACATGATCATGCATAGAGTGTAGTGGGAAAGACTTGTAACATAATTATCTACATACATATATTTAGTTTAGGGTCTCTCGTGCATAAAATTATGCTTTTTAACTGTATTCTACTTTCACTGAAATGTTCACTGGTATTTATACCAGAGCAATTAGACAGATTCTCATAGAATATTAGTAATAATATATCAACATCTGTTTGCATACATCTTTTGTATTATAAATTTATGATTATGATATGTCAACAGTGTAGTGAAGGACTGAACTTACCTGTTACTGCGGCTGTGTGTAACTCATACTCACTCAGTTTCTGGCTTCTGGTCACACCAGGAGCCGGAGACTTAGAGATGTGTACGCAGGTCCCCTCCATATGCTGGTTAAAGTGTTTACATCCACTGTAGTGAGCGTCTTGTTATTAGATGCACCCAGCACTCCAATTTATCTCCTTGTAGTAACAATTGTGGTATCATTGTTGACTCTAGAGTAAGTATCTCAAGAATGTAAGCTGAATAATCTCAGGAGGTTAGTAATACTAGTAACAATTGAGCAATTGAATTAATAATATTTAACAATCAAGCTAATACAATCATATAAATTTATAGCTTTTTATAATAAGCCTTGTAAAGCTAACCTAATAATAACAATGTGAACATTTTATTTGCAAAGAGTCTATCACTGACTGCTCAGTGATAAAGTCTTCACAAAAAGAAAGGCAACAACATATCAAAAAGATAATGTGCTAACCCTGCATTGTTATGTTATGTTATGTCCAGTAGTTAGACTACATTTATACAAAGTTGTCCTCTCTCTTTTCATGAGAGGACAACTTCATATCAAATGAGATCTAGCAGTACCTCTGATCATAGCATTACCAAATCAATCCACAGGTCTGCTTAGAACACAGAGTCAGTATATTTTTCAAATCCAGCATTTTGCATCAAAGATATATCCATTAATGATAATATTACCATACTCACTGGTCCCATTGTAACATGGTGCTAAGGTCAGTTATGTACTCTTAACTCTAGTTTCATTCTAATTTAATCTACAATGTACTACTCCTACAATAGGTTGTATCCTTGGGCAATTATTACTTAGTAGCCAAATTGACTGCAATGGGAAGTTGTTTTCTCTGCTTTATGAAAACTGACTACTTTATTTCCAATGCAACAAGTGTAGGAATTCATACTAGCTGCTATCTTACCACAATATGCATCTCCCTTATGTATTCCATCCTAAATGATATTTTATCTGCTTACCCTAATGCATTTAGTGTCAAACTATAATACTATTGAAACTCAGTTCAACATAATTTATAATTATCCAAAGTATTATAATATCTTCTGTGTAGTAAGTACTACATGTATATCATTCACAAGCTATTTATCATTATTCGAAGTTGTCCTCTCCCAGTAGTTTATTAAATTGGGGGAGGACAACTTCAAATTAAGATCACATTTTTAATTACACAAATTAGTAATCAAATCATGTTGAATGAATATTGTTACACACGTCATACGTGTACAAGACATTTGTAAACGGCTGTACTGGGTTGAATGTGTACAAACAGCTACATTACATTACAACTGTGTGTAATTCCTACTTAAGTTATTTCTATTGAATTGAACATAGGCTATAATTACAACACCCCTAAAAAATAATGCACATGATGATATAAAACATGTATATTATTGCTTTTAAAAAATCTCCCAACCAACCTCATTCTACAGTCTATAGGAACTGCATTAGTGCTTGCATACTAGCCTGCTGATCACAGAGAGTGATCTTATCTAAGTTATAAGATGGGATAAATCCATAACTTGTCAAATTTCCAATACCATATGCAAATCACTCCTGGTGTCAGAGGTTCTCTCAATATAATATATTTTTCTTCTGACTAGATACAATAATGATTATAACAATATACAAACTATAATACAAGTACATGTGTATAAAACTACACAATTTAGCAAGACTACGTGACATAACAATATCATTACTAGCACCTCCACCAATAAATTCTGTATAAAATAACGTAGTGTATAATAATACTATTACATTTTGTTTGCCTAGGACTAGTTTTTAATTATACTGCAGCATCATTGTTCATAGGCGATTGCCTAAGCACCTGCTCTAGCATGTCGTTCATAAGAAGTTGAATTTGGCTAGTTGGAGAGCACTGCGTAGCACCAGCTTCTACCGCTATGGAGGTGTCACAGCTAATACTGTCAAGGTTGGATTGAGCACATCTGTGTTTACTGAGGTTGGAAAGAGTAGAGAAACCCTCATCACAGTTGTCACACTGATAGGGCATATCTTTAGCATTGTGGTGAACTTGCATGTGCTTGTTAAGTGTTTCATTGCGGGTGAATTGTTTATCGCATAACTTACATTTATATGGTTTATGTTCGGAATGTTTAGATCTCATATGACGTAGCAGAGCACTATTTCGTGAAAAGTAATCACCACACTCACCGCATTTTACCATTTTCTTTTTCCCACCATTTGTGGTTTTACTTTTTATTGAGACTGGGTCAGATTTTTCAATTTTCGATTCATGAGATTTCATATGTTTGTGTAAATCAGACTGCTTACTGAACACATCTGAGCATTGGGTACATCGGTACTCATGCTTCTCAAGAAAGTGCTGTACAAGATCTTGTTGACTACTGAAAATATCTGCACAGCTGTCACATTTCCATGACCTTAAGCCACCATTGACCAAATCTGCATCGTCTTGTTCATGTTGTGATCCCTTCATCTGCTCCGTGTCACTTTTTTCCAAAGTATCCATTTCTTGGACATCCATTGGTGTTTCTTCAATTTTGATGATGACCTCTTCTGAACAATGAGTTTTGATATGAGCAGACAACTTGTCGCTTCGCTTAAATGCTTTCCCACATTTGTCACATTGATATGGTGAAGCCGAGGAATGCTGTGTTTTTACATGACGGTGGAAACTAGAATTCCGGATAAATCTTTCGCCACAATCACCACACTTGTATATTTTAACATCAACGTGTTCAGATTCAATGTGCGAACAAAGGCGCTCCCGTTCCCCGAAAGCATAAGAACAATGCAGACAGTGAAATATTCTCTTGACATCATGTGTCTCAAACATGTGAACTGCTAAATCCTCTTTGGTCCTACTCCTAAAGTCGCATTCGCTACAGAGATAATCCTTGTCAATATGATGCTTTTTCATATGCTTTTGGAAAGTGGAAGAGTAGATGGTCTTAAAGTCACATTGATTACACATCAGGGATAGTTCAGGAGAGTGTAGGCGCATATGTTCCTCCAGCGTATCCTTTCTAGAGAACGCTTTTAAACAGTCAGGACACTGAAACCGTTTTGCACCATCAGTATGCAATAGCATGTGTCTTTTTAAATTAGTGTGGCATGCAAATGTTTTCCCACAAATACCACATGGACCAGTCGATTTGGAACTGGTCGCCTCATCCAGTACAAGGACCTCAGCGCTGTCTTGCTCGTCACTGTGCTTTTCGCCAATATGGGTAAGTACTAATTCTCTAGAGGATGATGTGTATACACAGGTAGAGCATTTGAACTTGTATTTCTTCTTCTTGATGTTGTGAACGAGCTTACTGTGCTGAGCAAGTAGTTGTTCGGAGAAGCACTTGTAGTCACAGAAGTCACATGATAGTTCTTCCTCACTTTTTTGATGAGATTTCATGTGATCACGGAGAGTGTCGGCTCTTGCAAAACTTTTCTCACATGTCTCACACTTAAAAGGTTTTACCCCAGAGTGTGAGAGCATATGACGTTGTAAGCCTGACCTACTTGCCAAGTACGCTCCACATACATCACACCCATAACTATCCTCGGGGTGAACCTTCTCTATATGAGCAGCTAGATTAGCTGTGCTGGAAAATGCAAACAAACAATTATTGCATATGTACCCTTTTGTGGTGCTGTGTGTTCCTACTATATGACTTAGCATGTCACCCTTAGAGGTACTGGAGAACTCGCACTCACTGCAACGGTAGACCGTCCCCCTCTCATGTACTTTCTGGTGAGCACTCAAGCTTTTTCCACTGCGGGTCTTGTAGCTGCATAGTTTACATTCAAATGGTTTCTCGCCAGAATGAATTAACAAATGCGACTGTAAACCTTCATTGCGTGAGAACCTCGATTCACAGTGCGGACACTTGAACGGTTTTTCACCTCGATGAAGTTTCTTATGACGCTGCAAACTTCCCTTATTGGTAAAAATGAACAAGCATTCACTACACTGGAGTTCATTGCCCTTTGACTTCACGGTCGGTTTCTCTGGTGTACCTGTAGATGGTGGTTCAGCTGACGTACTGCCAGATGATGCAGAATCATCATTTTCTAAATACAAAAGAAATCCAATTAGAACCCTGAGAGTAAGATGTACTATCGAAATTATTGATGAAGGAAACTAATTCACATCAATAGAAAGACTCTTCTACAGTACCACAGCAATAGCCTTTAGTCTATTGATATTAAAATTATGAAAATTCACATCCCCATGACAATCAAATGAAAGGACAATAATTTCTTTAAAATTCAATTATTAAATTTTTAAACAAAATTGCATCACTATCATATGATATTAATTTGCCAACTTTCTTGCACACATCTTAAGTATAACTTGTCATAGATCAACACTGGGCCTACATAACAACATCATTTTGAACAAAATGGGTTAAAGACCTGAGAAAACCTGATGAAATACTCAGTGAATATCTACAGATTTACAGCATAGAAGTAGTAGTAGTAGTTATCTACAGATTGTTACTGGTTTGTGTGACTTACCAGCACCTTCATCCAAAGTTGATTCTAACATCACCAATCCTGTCTCCATTCAGCATTACCACTTCTATCTTACATGCCTAACATGGTCAGGACTGTGAAATAGAAAAGCTATCTCAAATTAAAATAGCAATTTGATTTTACCGGTAAGTAACCAACAATTATTTGTCACCGCTGTATGACCTGAGAAAGAACAACTACGGATGAATACAGTGAGGTATGTTACAAAGTATATAAGGAACAGTCATATCTACAGGACGGTAGTCTACTTTTATCAATGGTAATTATATCACGAGAGAAAAGATAGCAATTTACCAGTTCCCTTACATCACATTATATATATTTTGTATAGGCTTACATGATATAAGCAATTTATAAGGTTCTCAGCACCCTTGGCCTTTGGGAATTTGCTACTGCTCAAAAATGTCAGTTAAAAACAGGACATTCCGAAAACATCAAAACCGCAATCCCCAAACTCGAATTCCTAACCCCAATCTCTAATCCCAAAACTCCAAAAGAAAGTCTTTGAAACGCCCTGTTTCTAATTGACATTCAGAAATGTCCTTTTACGAGCCTTTGGTGCATTCATTTCTGTAATTACAGCTCCAAAGATTTCTTTGTGAGAAAGAAAAATATTACAGAATGTCAAGATATGTGCTTGACCATTATTATGTACAACCTATAAGCATATTTGGTGAGTGCCACACATGGAATAGGAGTAGTTTGGTGGGCAAACAGCAGTTTACAAGTTATCAAGTAGGCAGAAAAACTCTTGAGCAAGTTGATCTGTGCCTGAAAATCAGGTCGCGAAGACACTAGCGTGTGAAAATTCTAAAAGCACACAGTTTGACGTAATTTTGAAAATAAAATATATTCCTAGCTATTGCTGCAACTGCTTATATAATAATATATATATATATAACCATAATATAATAATAATCCGATGTGATTATAATAATGCTAAAATTTAAAATTTACCTCAGAATTTACCTCAGATGAGGTAGGACTCCACCATCAATTTCATGTAAATCTATAAGGGAGCCTCTAGTTTTAACTATTTTTTGGACTAGGGGTTCTGCAATATTTACAGTATATCACTGTTTAGGATTGGAAGTTGGTTTCTCATCTTATCTCACGAATTGTTCGTGGCAGGAAACTAGAGTGGTAAATGCATTTTTTGGATAGATTTCAGTGTAAGAACAGGCTAAATAATAAAATAATAAGAATATTATGTTAATTTTACTTTGGAACTTACAGAAATGAAATAAAAACAGTTTTGGATTCCTTATAGGCTTATTCAATCTAATCTATCCTTTTTAAATTCCTGAAACCATCTAAGTTTATATATGATGCTTTTTTTAACATTTAAATTTATGTTGATGTTTAACTCACATAATAATTATCATAGAGATAGATAAATAAATATAATGTTTAGTACTAAGTTTTTTCAAAATTCAGTCTAAACTTAATTACCTTGTCATGTGTAGATCTAGATATATTTAAAAATTTATTAATAATAAATATAAAATATCAGAATTTAATATATATCACATTAAGGTTTAGTGGCTTTCAAAATTTTGTTTGAACTACCTAAAGAATTTCTAAATAATATTCTGATATATAATAGGAATGCATAATAGGAATAGAATAATAAGAGTATATAATTTATATTATATTATTTACATGTAGGCCTACATAAGTATAATATTAAATATAAATAATAATACTTTGCTTCTGGTTCACTGGCCACATTTGCAAGTTCAAGGCTAGTAGCTAATAGCCAATGGGTATGCTGAAAATGAGCCTTTGGCCAATTAACATCAAGGTCGCTCTTTTATTAGAAAGATTATAATCTTAATCTTTACAGTGAGGTCTTTATACACTTCAGTATTATTCTAACATTAAATCATGATGACAATTGTAAACATCTCAATTTTAAAAATTGTTAAGACCCGTGGTTTTGTGGTCCTCTGTCCTACCCATAGAGTTACCTCTATGGTCCTACCTCTATGGCTCTGTCTAATTAATTGAGGCGTGATAATCACAATGATTATTTTATTTATTTATGAGTGAAGTGTTATAATTTTTATTTTATCATTTTAGCGAATGGCTATAACTATGGATTGTATCAAAAAATAATTCACTTTGTTTTTTTTTATTTATTGGTGTGTATTATTCATAATTATCCATATATACAATATCGAATATGTTTTATGAATAAAATATATAATAATAATTAACAATAATTATTCTTATTGTATTGTTGTTACAATAGTGAATATAAATATTGTTTTATGGCAATGCATGTATTGTATTGTTTCATGGCAATCAATGTATTGTTGTTACAATAGTGAATATTAATATAAATATTGTTTCAAGGCAATGCTGATGGTAGGCTACATCTACCAATCATCAGACAATAATATTGTTGTCTGATGAGTGATGGATGTACCATTAGCAGTGCCATGAAATAATATTGTAACAACAACAACATATTTTATTCATGAAACATTTTATAACCTGCTCAATTTTTAAACTTAGAGCACTATTTTAAAGCTCATATAAATTTTACATTTTATAATTGTCCATATATATATACTAATACTGTCATTTTTATTGGCCATGGATAGATGATAAGAAAGATGATGTTAACTCATTAACTGTTGCTGTTTAGTTACTGTACTATTTCTTTTATTTTATGATTAGTTAATTAATCTAATAATTAATAAATATCAAATGCAATATTAATTATTTTTTAATTTTAAAGAAATAAAAAATGTACTACGTTTAAACATTCATTGTTGATTTCATACAATTAAAATATGAATTTCAAGGTTAATATTTTCCATATGATCTATCTATAATACCTATATATATTTATATATAACCCAGCCTATAACACATATTAATCTCCATGTCCTATTTATCATTTATCGTAATCATAGCATTATGGTTAATCATAATGATTTTTTATAAAAGTAAGCCTGTAGTATAAAATAGTAGTAATATAATTATAATATTCATTTGATGAACTTATGACTAACTAATAATAGTCTGACTATCATTAGTTAGTCATAAGTTCATAGTCTAGTTACCTCATCACGTATGAGTATGAGTTTGTTGATAAGTTTTAGAACCTGAAGTTAGGGTTGACACTGGTACCACATGGATTTGCATTTGTTGAATGGAGAATGAAGAAATAAAAAATGTACTACGTTTAAACATTCATTGTTGATTTCATACAATTAAAATATGAAT
Organism: Bugulina stolonifera; assembly: GCA_935421135.1. Classification (NCBI taxonomy): domain Eukaryota; kingdom Metazoa; phylum Bryozoa; class Gymnolaemata; order Cheilostomatida; family Bugulidae; genus Bugulina; species Bugulina stolonifera. The sequence continues at coordinate 13,045,689 of OW285193.1, read as the reverse complement.
TTCAAGGTTAATATTTTCCATATGATCTATCTATAATACCTATATATATTTATATATAACCCAGCCTATAACACATATTAATCTCCATGTCCTATTTATCATTTATCGTAATCATAGCATTATGGTTAATCATAATGATTTTTTATAAAAGTAAGCCTGTAGTATAAAATAGTAGTAATATAATTATAATATTCATTTGATGAACTTATGACTAACTAATAATAGTCTGACTATCATTAGTTAGTCATAAGTTCATAGTCTAGTTACCTCATCACGTATGAGTATGAGTTTGTTGATAAGTTTTAGAACCTGAAGTTAGGGTTGACACTGGTACCACATGGATTTGCATTTGTTGAATGGAGAATTGCAGCTACGTTGTTCAAAGCACACTAATCGATGCAATAGAATTGTGTTAATATTAATACTTATATGACAGCGCGTTAAGAGTAATAGCTAATCAATGAGTACTTTTTTCTGTATTTACTTTGTGCTTTTGTACGTCATTTTATATGGAAATGCTTTTAGGAGGAGAGTAGCTTCAGTTGACCGAACTTCACCTGCCCTACTATGCGGCTTTACATTCGATCATTGCATAAAATTCTTTCATTTACTCGCCGTCATCTTCAACCATATAGATGTGTGGGAACCGCTTCCCAGCTAATGACCAGCAATGAGAATGGAGGCAAAGAGCTCAGGTCAGCCGTAATAGATGACGATGTGTACAGAGACCTGAAAGGCAGTAAAGTAAATTACGAAAACCGAAAAGCATGGGTTGGCTTTAACCCATTTAGAGAAAGTGTTCCATCGGATTGGATAGGCTTCTTGTCTCAACAGATAGACTGGGACACCTATTTAGAGGATCGAATTGCTGCAAAATACATTGCAAACTTGAGGCGTGCGCAGGCGTAAGTTGATGTTTCGTTCATTTTCTAACTTGAAGTAATAGAAATTCAAAATGAATGTCTGAATTCTGAGTGTAGCTTAAAAGACGATGTAAATATCTTTTCCAATACAGCTGTATAATTATAACAATTTCCTACCATTTGTTATTAGTTATCATCCTGAAAGGATACCAGTGTTAGGAGGAGAACTAGTTGCGGCTCGATTTGCTGTGTTTCTGGAGGGAAAAGTTAAACTACATGGAGATGACCATTGGTACTGTAGAGCTAACAATAAGATCAAAAAGTTACCAGAGCAAAAAACTTTAGGACTAGCTGTGGAGGCCATAGATCTCAGTGGTACATCTCTTATATATGAGGGTGTCGAAAACCTATGTGAGTCATATGCATATACATGTACTTATAAGGCATACACTTATTTGAAGCCACTGTTAAATTTTTGAAACTTATCATGATTATCACAATGTTGAATTGTGTAACCGATTATTGTGACCATATACTTTGTTTATTTTTACCATTCTTTGCTGATTTCAGTTACAGCAAAATCTCTACTACACCTGAATCTGTCTAACTGTGATGAGCTAGATGAGTGGGGAATCTCTCGGTTAGCCATGATTCCATCTCTTGTTAGCCTGGATCTTAGCAATAATAACTACGTTACTGAGAGGTCCCTTATACCCCTCCAATTCCTCCCGTAAGTTCTACTCATGCTATGTTGTTGTTGTAAAACTATGTATAACTATTTATGTGTATGCACCCCCTAGGCAATTATAGGTATAGTCATTATTATAATAAGCTGGTTCTTGCATGAAGGATATACACGTACCACAATACGATGTCTGATCATAATACCAACTAAGGTTACAATTTGGAGTTGTCATTCTTCTTTTATAGGGAAGACAACTCTGCATATTTATCCATACTGTACCATCACACACAAAGTTATAATTTATTCTGGTGTATATAATATGTACCTGCAGTTCCCTTCTTAATTTTTTTGCTTCAAGTTTATAATGTAATTTACAGTCTCACAGACAGTATAGTATCATCACCTACTACCACAGCTACTACTGGCTACTACTTGGTCATTGGCAGCATGAAAATGTCTATTTACTTTTGTACATTTTTATAAGGGAACAATTGTATATAGTGTTACTTTGTAATGTAACAATATACATTTGCATCAAGGTACATGTGGATATATATAGTCCTATGTATAGATGTGTATATGTTATACAGGGAATTACGGAAATTGAATCTGAGTGGTGTAAAGTATTTTACTAACCAGCCGCTGTCACTTATATTCCTGGAGGAACTCTTACCTAACTGTGTTATAGTTGTTGATGAGAAAGTTGACTCTTCTTAGCTTACCTACAAGATAGCAATATACCTACTAGATTCTCTACATGCAAGAATATTTAGCTACTGAATCGACTACTTCCAGGGACAATTCCTAATGTGAGTAATCCTGGGTAGTTTGAATTTCTTTGTGAACTTTAATAAACTGAAAGTTTGAAAGACAGTAATAGCACCTGTAGCACAAGTAACATATACATGTACTTGTATGACACAGACATTCTTATATATTGATAGACCCTATCTCTACATCAGAGACTCTTTTTGTTACCGGAACAAAAGTGTTTTTAGTTTTTTATACTCCAGCGGTACTCAATTAGCTATATCATGGAGTTATGTTCTCTTTACCTACAGTATGTACCATGTATGTATGTATAACTATGTTATGCTATGTATTTCTTCCATTTGAATTTCTACTATCTAATAATTATCTACACATGTACTACATGTAGCATACATGTAAATAATTTTTATTATGGAGTTAGTAGTCAGAGAATAGACTCTGGATGGAGTGGATTACTACCCTCCCCCTCTCCCCCCCCCCCCCCCCTTAGCTTTTACAGTCTAAAATCTGTAGTCAATTTTATTCACACAGTATCTGAGCTCCTATATAAATTATATTATTACTTCGCCCACACATGTCACATGGCCAACTTGTTTGGGAAATTAGGAGTTGTTCACCTATTGTGTGTAAAATGTTATTTACATGATACATAATTCCTGTTTGCATCCACTTTCTGTAATACAATATCTAGATTTTTGGTGCTGGAAACTATATGGATGGCAATTTTGCATTTAATTAAAGGCCACGTTATTTTGTTTACTGTTTATGCTGTGTATTGAATAAAACAGTGACTTGGCAGAGAGATATTATTGTAATGTGAGATGAGCAACTCAACAAATCAACATCAGGTCAACATCCAAACTTATACCTATAATGAAGGTGAACGCAGTCAAGTATGATGCTTCAGGTTGCATTCCATGCTAGATAATCTAGTAATGATATATAACCCCCTTCCCTCATGTTTATTTATGAACAAGTCTTAACCCCATTGACCTGTGAACACTGTGAATAAGCAAACCCAAGAATCTCTTACGCAAGGCATTATTATTTATTAATAAAATTAAATCAGTTGCGAAATTATTATAAAAATAATTATAAAAATTATGAATAATGCTGTGGTGATTCTCTTAGTATTCTCTTTAGAAAAGACCAAGCACCTGTTCAATGCTACTACCATACTTGTGTTATTTGTGTTACTGTCATGTATTTTATATTAACGTATACAATAGATTGCTGTAATAATTCATATATCTAATGGATTACAATGATGGATTTTTATAAATGCGATTGGCTAATAGACTGTCACTTGTCAAGATTGTAATCCTATATGGTATCAGACAAATATTTACAATATGCTGTACTCGATATTATTTTAGAAATACTGTGTGTGCAACAAAGAGAATTGCCTGAAAATTCTTTAAAAAATCCTTTCAAATTTGCAGCTGCAAACTTATTAATTTAAATTACTCAAGAAAATTGCCAATTTATTGCTTCCAGTTCCCATTGAAAAGTGTTAGCATTTGCATAAATTTACATATAATTAACTTTAAATTCTGTATTGCTGTATATTTTTCTGCAGATAAGATTCAATGAATAATATAATTAATATTATTACATAGTTTTTACTAAAATTCTAACTGGATATCAGGGTGTCACTAGTGTTATGAGACATTGAATCTATTAGAATAAGCTTGCAAATTTATAATAAGATTATTATTACAATATTTTAGGCTAATACTATTACTTAATTATATTATTAATAATATTATATTAAAATAAATAAGTTATCGTAATATTACTTTGACATAATCTTAAATTAATCAGGTGGTTGTAATCTAGTGAGTTATTAATGAGGGTACTACAGGTGGGGTGTAATTATTGCATAAACAGGTGTTGGTTAAACATGTGTTGTGAACAAATAGCTCACTTCCAGTAAATATAGGTACTTACAAACCCAAAATGGGTAACTTTTAAACCAAACTATATTCATAAACCCTAGATATTGGAAATAGGCCCTACATGTATAGGTATGGCAATTATAGAAAACCAATGTGGTTATTTCTTTAAAAAATGGTATTGGATATTTTTATGTAAAATTCATCATTATAGGGCTACTTTCTAATCACATATCTCTGTAGTTACAGAAATCAGCCTTGTCTTTTACTTATTGCTACAAAATAGGGAGAAGTCCGTTCCTGCGCACAAATCAAAAGTCAATATGGCATGTAAACACTGCCAAATTACAATGTATATCAAGTTGACATTAAGTCGGTTATAAAAACAAAATTAGTTGGAGATTAATTTGATTCTGGTCGTAGAGATTTGTACTCATTCCCAGCTCAAAAGAAACTGGAGACAGGATTTGTTACGATAGTTTTGGGAAAACAAATATGATTGGGTGCTGAGAGCTCCCAGTTTTCCTGTGAGAAACAATAGATGTGGGGAAATGGGTGACATGGGTGTGGTATATGACATACAGGAGTCAACTGTCTGTCTGACGTAGTGGGAAGGTGATTGAGGAAAATTACTCTGTTTGGTACAAGGCAAATGCTAAAGTGAGAGCTTCTAGACAACCCTATTTAAGAGAATAGCGGAGTATTGACTGTATCACAATAATTGGAATTTAGTGAAAAGAGCTACGTGTAAATTTGAAATCATGAATTCAATGCCAAGTAATAATCGTCAGTGAAGGACAGTGTAGCCCCAAGTATGCAGACATAGCATGACCAAAACTCATTGCAAAAACAGAGAAAAGCTGTCTGACTACCTTCATACCATTGCACAAAAACGTATGCCGATATAACGATGTGTAAATGACAAAATAAAACTGGGCTGTCCGAACGCCTGGTATACAAGCTCTATTGTCTCGAATAGGTGTTGTCAACTGTTTAATGACCCTCATCTATCAAGATTACAATGAATATTTTAATCGAGTAATATTTAGGTAGATGAATGGGTGTTTGAGAGTTCAACTTTGATGAAACAGTTCCACCATATCATCATATGCAGATGTATATGTATGTTTCTCTATTCACAAACTCAACTTAGCCATGACATGTGCTTCTGAGGTTAATAAAATTCTTTGGTCTATGGCAAAAACAAGTATGACAACTATATATATTTTCTCATTTTTTATGATAATGCATGTAAAGCATAGCCTGTGGCTTTCATTATTATAGTCATGCTTACCTAAACAGGTCTAAAATGACATGTCTATTTGTTAGAAGCAAGAAATAAAGTTTTATGTTTCCTAATATTATACGAAGGCAAAACTTCAAATTCATGTTATTTAAGAAAGATCTAATTTAAATATGTAGTAGGTATTCTGGAATTAGGTTACAAAAACTTGTGTATTATTGCTTGGCAAATACTATGGGCGTACCAATTCACACACTAGTTTAATGGCCTATTATTTCAAAGATTGCGAAAATATGTAACATACTCAAATATGTTAAAAAGGCTGTAGCAACATGTTTGGTGACTTCGCGACCTTTTGAATCAACCTAGTTGGCTAATAAAAATCCCAAGATGGGTGCTCAGCCTAGGCCTAAAGGGCCATCGACCTGGAATTTTGCATGGTTGGAGGAAACCATCCCTAGCTCATCAGCACACTCGGGTTTCTCACACTAACATGAAGTTTCTGTTTTTTGCTCAGGCCAGTGTTTTCTCGACTCTCTGTCTGAAAGTTAAGTCGCAAAGACACCCAGTAGGCTTAGAAGTAATAATATAGAATCACAAGTTGTTTGTCTCATATCCACTACTACACACATATACATGTAATATGTAACTGGCATCCTTAGCCAACACATCCCAGTAAAGTGGAAGTGAGTATTTGGGCAACACTGAACAGATTGCTACATCAAGGAATACATCAGTGATCCCAGGAAGTGGAACTGTCTAAGAGGACCATTCAGACAAGAGCTGGAAGCAGCATGAGTCAGATTACTTTACAAACTGGTTTCCATCTTATGACATCATTCAATAGCGAACAAAAAATCTTGGCCAGTGATTGGATAATTAACGCTATTCTACTTACCTTATTCTTTACCTGTATTTAGTTCTGTTTTGTAATTGGACACGGATTCCTGCAGAATCTCAGAAGAAAGGCTAAGGTCCTCGGGCCAACTGGAGGTTATCCCCAAGTTATACTGTCATCTTAGTTTCTACAAGTAAAAGCCGATTCAAATCAACTTTCATGTTTGGAGTTTTCTTCACTTGAGCATTCACAGTTCTTTATTTTAGTTTGTGTCCTGTGCCTTGTGTGCATGGCTCATAGCTATCATACCTAAGCCAATGATCCAGCTCAACATAGTATTTGCAAAGAAAATGATAATTAAATAGACATTAACAGACAACCTAAAAACTTTTATGTAGAGTAGTCATAATTATTTTTGTAAAATATTTTGTTGTCATATAAAAATTTACATAATAATAGAGTGGAAAGGGAGACATTGCTAGTTATTGTGACAAATTGTTATGGTAATGTGAGAGTAAGCATGTAAGCATTTAGTTCCACAATTATAAAAATAAATTGATTGATTTGGATGTGAAGATGGCTGAAAGAATAGCAAACAGGTGCCAGTATCCTGTACAGTTGCGTGTTTGGTGACGAGTCATTTCCTACTTCTACCTTCCTCTCCATCATTTGAATCTTGTTTCCGAGTCAACTAAGTTCACTATGATTTATTTACTTCAATTGATAACATTGTTTACAAACCTTGTCAAAAACGTGACCAAGAATATGCATGTAATCCACATTTATTTATTCATTTGTTACACCAACAATCTCAACAGTGAATTTTCATACAGAGTTGATGTGAATACTTGACACCAACAGTAGACATTGACTTGGCCAAATTTTATTTAGTTAAAAGCAAAAATAAGATTACTCTACAGTTTGGGTCTAATTTTGTAGACTTTGAAATGAATTTAATTTAATTTTAATCATATAATGTATATTCACAGAATTATTAATTCACTGAAACTGGAATTGAACACCAAAAGTGTTCACTATCAGAATTTGTTTTCTGTATTCTAAACAGCAGCTTGTTTGTAACCACACAGTTGTGGGAACAGCGCTGTAGAAAATACCAAAGATGGTGTTTTTTTAACACAGGATGAGTCTGGTATAATCTTGGGCCTATAACATGACTCTATAACTAACACATGTTATGATCAGTAAGGCAGACTAGGTAATGGTGAGATTGATCATAGATGAACATGTGACTTGATTAATGGACAGACATGTAACCCAATAGTAATGCCGGGACTCTTTCTGTTCAATCTCATACAAGGAGATCCCATGATTAATTGCATCGTGTCATGAATGAATATTCATTCATGAAAAGTAGCCAATTCTGACCACAGTTCAAACAAGATGTTTGATCTGTGTAGAATTACCCAAAGTTCAAAAAAATGCATTCTTGAGTCAATCTCCACCCATTAGTTGGTAGTAACACTGAATCACAGACAAACATTGCATCATAAAACAGATAGGACTTGGTATATTGTTCCGTTTTGTGTATGTATGCACTTTGGTTTCAATTTCTACACTCTAAATAATTGTAACTTTTTGTTGGCAATATTTGACTCAAATATAACAGTGATATGTGGGTAACCAGCAGTAGAGAAAAACGGCGCATTCCGTTGTAGAGTATAGCAATCACAACTTCATTAGGATTTGTCTTTTCATAGACCTAGAAAATGTATAATATTTGTAACCTCACAGACCACCCTGGAATTGTGCTTGGTCGAAGGAAACCATCCCTAGCTCATCGGCACATCTACGTTTATAAGATTATAAAGATTTTGCTTGTGCCCCAGGCCGGTGTGTTTGCAGCCTAATGACAGAAGCTTGCCTGTGCCTGAAATTTAAGTTCCAAAGACACTAAATATTTTAGTTAGCTATAAGTCCAACAAAATAGACATTTCAGATTCTGCAATATCTGGTGTTTAATTAATGCTATAATTAAGAAGTCACATTTTTGTCTAATGTAGACATATAGATTTTGATACCACTTAAGAAATGCATCTTATAATAATATATACTTTGATATAATATCAAACAGTGACTCATAACTGGGGATTTTCTTTAATCAAACTAAAATTCTTGCATATTTCTATCATTGCACAGAGGGTGAGCTATTTTAGTTTAATCCTCTGTATATTATAATATCGAGTCCACCATCTGACTTAAGTGAGAGTGTCAGTGTGAGAGATGTGGCTAGGATCAAGTGGACGGATATCATACTTGGACCTCAGCTACTTGAAAGGTGAGCTGTTGTAACCACATTTGCTAAATATTACTTATTTTATATGCATCAGTTTAAACTGATTATAATATCAAGCATTGCCCCATTTTGTAACTAGGGTTTAAAATAGAAACCCTCTTAGAACTTTATTGCAGGTAATACTGCCATTAAAGAGAAACTACTCCCCACCAATCTTGTATACATGTAGTTCAGCAGGTTTCATTATATGCCTGTTAGTTAGCATACCTGTAGTTGGGATATAGTCCATCTAAGCACATTAGTATAGAGACAAGGTGTCTTCGCGACCTCTTGGACAGGCCCAGGCCGCAAATAAAAATCACAAGATGGCCGTCCAACCTAGGTCAGGAGGGCTATTGGCCTGGGATTTTGCTTGACAGGACGAAGCCATCCTTAGCTCATCGGCACACCTGACTTCTTAGCGCAAAAATGAGAATTTTGCTTTTGACCCAGGCCGGTGTTTTTGCGACTCTGTGATGGATGTGCGCCGGAAAATATTTTCGAAAATTGGCTTGAGTCTGAAATTTAGTTCGCAAAGACACCTACTACAAACCGATCATGATTATACCTATATTTTACAATATCAGTAGAACTTGCTTAATTCAGCCTCGGATAATCCAAACACTGGGTTCAAACTACTAGCCTTGGTCTCTGCTGAGCACTATGCAATGACTTCAACTAAGTGAAGGGATCTTATAATTCAAACTCGGGCCTAATTCAAATCAATTATGGCAGTCCCTTGGAGTTGGAATTAAGCAAGTTTCGCTGTACATGTATTGGGTCTATACATGTTCAATGTATTATGCAGTGGTTAAAAATGACAGTATAATAATTATGGTGTTATGTTATTCACATGCATAAGATTTGTTATTATAAAATGGAGCTGCATTCTTTAAAATTGAAAACACCAAATTTCGTATCCCTGCCCATTACACATTTTATAGACAAAAAGCATTAGTGGCTAGGGACTTTAATATGTAATACAAGAAATAGGCCTATGACTTCCATAGCTAGTGACAACTCATCAGCTATGAAACAGTACCCCATTGAAAACTCACCGAGTAGAGTTGTCTCCACTATATCACATAATTACCCTAAATTTTCTATTGTAATTGTTTTACTAATGGCAGTAAATAATGTCAACATTGCATTGTATAGAAATGATTGAGATGTCAGTGAGGGGGATAGAAGACATAACACACTTGACTTGTGTACTAAGAAGCCTAGAGGAGCAGAATCCTATTCAGCTCTAATATTACATAGACTCTGAGGCTGCTTCTCTTAGTTTATTCGTAATTATCAGTTCTAACCCCATAATACTTGCTATCTACTGGCAGACTGCATTGTAATGTGCATCAGATACACATATCTGTATTAGTACAGTATATTACTGCACCCAACTCATAGGTAGTACTGCTCCATAGCTTTAGATTGAAAAAGTCATTTGTAGGTCACTAAGAATATAATTGGCATGAATTTTGTTCTAATACATTTTCATTTAAAATATTAATATTAGCAAAATAGTTCTCATTAAGTCAATGTGAAACCATTTGACATCTGCAGTTATGTTTCAATGAATTGAATTGAAGTCATTGAAACATTGTTCATGCTTACGTCAAGTTGAATAGAAATGTTTGTTTTTCTTAATACTTGCTAAATACAAAACTTAATTGTTTCAACATTTTATCAGATCATTCGGCTAAATAACACACATTTTTCTCATGAATTAGAGATATTGAGCTAAAGTATACAATTTATTTTTCAAAATACTATTGCCCCAACGGTGGTTGTTCACATATACTCCCACATGGTATAAAATTATGAATTAAATAATTTCCGGACTATTCTATATTTAGTCAAACTTGAGCTGTCAATAACAGAAACATTCGACTAGGGATATCCAGTTTCACACGCTTTTTACTATTTGGTTTATTTCTCTTCACAGGTGAAACAATATGGTGGATATCATATTCAGCTCAATGTTATTTTATTCAATAATTATACTTTACAAAGTATATTTTCCTTTTTTACAATGCCAGTCAAAGACATGTAGGATTATAAAAATATTATTTCATTCTGATAATTCATTTACATATTACATGCATTGAATGAATGGAATGTCAAGTAGCCTTGCTTGCACAACACCAATAATATTGGGGTTTATCAGAGTTGAAAAAAGGCCCTTCAAGCTATTCGACTCACAAATATTATTTATGCAATCAGTTTTATAGTTATATAGAGCCTGCTGGTAGTGATGTAGACTGCAGACCAGTAGTTTAGCAGCATCAATCGATAGCTAGAAGATGACTCCAAAGTGAAGCGATTGTGATGTGCCACCCGGCCCCTACCAAGATAGAACTGGTGACCTTAGTCAAGAACTATCCTTTATTTCTACATTCAATCATGCGGTAGCCTGGGCTCCAAGTTTCCAAAAGTGTCAACTGCAACCCTTAATTGAGATATCTTCGGGCACTGACAACTATCTTGGAGAGTTTGGATTCCAGCTAACTGCCTCAAGTCTATTGTGTCAGAGCAGAGGGGGAATAATAATATTATTAAAACATCTTAATCTACAGTTTACTGGGATTAAATAATGAAAATCAAGTAGCCAATTTAGCCTGTAGTTGCTGCAATAGATATAAGACCATTTTTGACTATGTAAGTAAGTTCAATATCACTTTCTCATTGCTTGTTTTCAATGTCAAGTGATGTTCAAATTACGTTTATATTACATTCTGACATGCATTTGTAAAATATTCATTTCTGCTTAGTAAAAGGAAAACTGGTATTAAAAATAAATTTCATTTAACATAGTAGTTTAGTTCATGATTGTTTACATCAACATTGACTTGTCTCTTTCAATCGCTATTCATCTTTCGGATTATTATATTTTATTTGTGCAAAGCGTTTGTTGATACAACATTTAAGACCTAGTATTACATAAAATAGGAAATTATATAGTTGAGACTGCCTCCATCGTGTCGGCAATAGCCTGTGTCAGTCTGCCTAGGTATTTATTGCTAGTAATAATTCCTGCTCCATATTACAAGTTCAATAAAGATAGACCAAGCTGATGGGTACACAGAGACGTCTGAGTAGAGAATACCCAATAACAATATTTATATATCATAGCCTGTCTCTAGCAGTGGCTCCTATCGGCTAACGTTGTAATGTGAAAACTGACCTTTGTTAAACACTACTGACTACACTCTGCCTCTCATTTAAACTTTATATTGATACTTTACACCTGTGGAGTGATAATTAATTGTAAACATTGTAAATCCTCTTCAAGCGCCACCATATTTTTTTCAACTGCATAATTTAAACAATCAAACCACTTAGGAATACTTAGCTGTTAGTTGTTTGTTATGCTCAAAGCAATACGATTGTTTACTGAAATTTGAGATGACCTGTTGCATAAAAGTTTGATGCAAACAAAATGCTCAACTAAACGTATGGTGAGTAACAATTTTGTTTAAAATTATGTGAAACAGTAGGTTTCTACATGTCATACATTATACAATTGTACAATGTATGACGTAGTGTTCAAGTTTCAATATGCTGATAGTATCAGAAATTTTGACTCTACTTTGCAAACTTGTTTATGCTCATAAATGGAAAAATGTTCATGTAGGTTTATATACTTCCAAGAAATATATATTTAACCCTACAAGTTTTCATTGTTTAGGGCCACATCTGTTTGTTTTGGTATGATATTTTGCCACATAACCCAGCCTTCCGTGAACTTTAATGTCAATGAAATTTTCCTACTAGTAGATAGTAGATAGAGAAATGATGGCAGGAATTAGATAGTCGATTTGAATTTGTTAATTAGGGGAAGATAAGATTTTTGAACTGTGTAATGAGATTACTCACTAACGTGAGTACGAAGACAATTGTACAATATTGAATTTTAACTTTAAATGTCCTCAATCCAATAGCCACAGTCATTTCAAAGTGCCAACGATGATCCTATAGAAAGATTATCTCCAAGTCTAGAGAATTGAAGGCCTGCATAACATAAATTACCTATGATGGTTTTGTGATAAGACAGTAGCTAATTTGAGTAGTAGTCCCTAAGTCTGTTCTACATTTGATATCCTCCCATAATAGTGCCAAGGATTGTATCTGATAGTTTCCCGGCCAATATAGACAAGCTGTCAGGCACTTTAGTGCGTCTACGCTTAGTCGCTACTGTTTAACTGGATATTGTTCAACTTTTTTTCAACTATGTGCTAAACTACTTGCCAGCAGTTGAAAGAAACCCCTTGGTTACACCCATACCAGCAAAGTTCCACTAGTGGAATATAGATAAGGTGTTGTGGATGGGGTATCCAACTCTCGTTTGAAAATGAGGCTGCTTCCTACAGCATAGACTTCCCCGGATTATGACCAGTTGAAAGGCTATTTATGTTGTAGTAATAACATTGTGCTGTTCAAACATCAAAATTGATATTCAATCACAACTTCCTACTTGTTTATAGCATAAGCAGTGTAATCAATCTCAAAGGAAAGTGTGACAGAACCAAGTGTTTTTGTTGATATGATTATTTATAAACTCTTTTGATCCCTCCAGTTTGTTTTGAGTGTTTTTGTAGGGTTCAAAGAGTCTACAGGCCTAGACCTACATTTACTTTTTTTTCACTTGTCTTGTGCTAGCCATGTCTAGCCAGCATGCATCTCATTATGGTCTATGGAACTATGCGATTAACGAAGTTGAAAGTAGAAAATGATAGTCTACTTGTTCAACAATACCTATTAATTCACCAATATATGTGTAAAAAAACTGAATTATGAATGATTAACGGGTTTTCTTGACATAAGCTCTATAACTTTATATCTAAATTCAAACTTGTTGTGAATATTTATTTTTGTGTGTACATAAATTACATATATTTTAGACAGCATAATCCTTTCTTCCTACCAATATTAGAATAATGATAGTCAGCTATAGACAATTTGTACATTTACTCATTATTCTAGTGTACCAGGGCATTTAAATGCATCATCATTTTCAGTAACACCCATTGCATATGGTAGTAATCCATCCCTGTCCATTGTGAGAGGCTTACTGATTGGTCAATGCAATTGATATATAAATATGAGCAGTATTGGAGAGCTTTTCATTTGACAAGAACACATTGATACTAATTGAGGTACAAGGGCAGTGCTTCTAAACTATATCAAAGTGTGCACAGAGTACTACTGGACAATAGTTAGCATCACCAACAGTGGACATAGGTCAACATCAGAAATATTATAACTATCGATCAATAATGAAGCCAAATTTATCGGATTCGTGGGTAATATTAATATGTGGAATACTCTACCAGGTAGAAATGGTTCAATCTCGAACAACGTTCAAATCGAGTGGGAAGCGAACAAGAACGACAGCCACTAAAGGAGAAAGCACAACCACCTCTGTATCACTGTTGGATATCCCTCAAAATGACATCTACAATAACGAGCTGGAAGAAAATATAAACAGACACTCAACACGGGTAAGTAATCACAGTCTAAACTATACTGCTAGAGGAACTCAGGCTGTAACCAAGGGCTAAGATTTAGGCACACAATTCACTGTTGCTAGAACCATCATAAAGTATTGCCTGCTTCTTTCCTGCTGCCAGACTACAGATGTGGCTGAAAAGTCAGCATAGTGGTTGACTTGTTAATCCGTAGCCTGGGAGTCACACCTTGCCCTCCACATATTCAGGGCCCAACTCGGGTTGTTCATTCAAGCGTTGACTTGAAAGTGTTGACTTGAAAATATTAACTTGAAAGTGGTGACTTGAAAGTGTTGTTAAGTAGAATATCTACATGTAGATCAGCACCCAAAAACAAAGATTTTATTATAAATACAGAACATGTGTAGTACTAGAACTTTTAACTCTTATCTTCCATGCAGTCTGCAAGATGGAAAAGTAGATCATAACCTGGATGGTGTATCCAGGTTGCACCAAACACAGTGTATTCACATTTAGAAACCTTTCATGTGACATTCCAGCTCTTTGAGAAATAAATTCAATGTGTATTAATCTTTTATGATGTATATTAAAATTCTAAGTAAATGGTGTTTGCAATCCAATATAATAGAAACTTTATCACCCATATAATAGCTATAAATATATTACATAACAACTTAAAATGTGACATCCTTTTGATTGGGTGATTAATTGGTCATTAATAGCTTTTATTATAACTTCATTGTCCACTTTCAAAGTTGTTTGTTGTAAATATTTTCTTATCAGCTTACAAAGTCAAAGAGTGTTTAAATTACACTATATAATATTATAATACTGAGCGTAGTAGCCTGAAATACAGGTGTCAGGTGGATTTACATAATGCCTATCAATGACTATGGATTTATAAGTGTTGAGCCCAGGCTATTTTCAGGATTGATACTGAAAGACAATCTGTCATAAGCACCAGTTGGTGTGAATAAAAATGGTTTCATTCCTTGTTTGACAAGCAAACCTAATCTAGCAGGTGCTTCACAGGTGGGAAATAATCTGATCCTTTCAGTGTGTAAAATCCACTAATCATTATTTATAATAACATAATAATAATATTGTCACTGAAAATAAATTAATTCTGACAAATAGTTGCACTTTTTTACAATAATAGTCCCACTTTACATAATAATTAGCAGGTTGTAATTCTCTAAGGCTTAATTATTATTAATGTGGATGCTTGTTATAGTTAACAGTTAATTTGACTAGCTTCATTATCTCTCTCAAAGACGATTTTTTTCTTCTTTATTTTAATGTACTTTGGTTAATTCCTTGACTAAAAACCACATTATAAAGAACCTGCTATACATTGTACATCTAAACTCTCTTAGCATTCCAGCTGTAAAATATGAGCATATGTCCACTGTAAATGAATATTTAGGTCTGCGATATAATAATCTTTTTATAAAAAAACATAAAATAAGATAAAGGACTATAATTTACAATGTATCTATGTTTGCTTTTTTTGTTACCATAGCATTTACTATGATCAGAAACTTGCTAGCTAGTCTATTTAGTGTAAGTGAAGCTGTAACTCACTACTTCTAATAGGTCTACACTCTACAAAAACTGTCATATTTTGGTGTTGGTATTGAGTAGAGGCGCACACCCCTGCAGTTCTATATTTAAATCTGCCAGATAATCTGTGGTTAATCCTTTAATCCCTATATGCAGGTGCACTTTGACTGTAGGATCACAGGGCTATTGATGAAAACTTAGGCAGCTACATAAATAATAGACCTATAACTAATGATAAGAGAGCTTGCAGTTGTAAGGATAAATATTCCAATCACACAAATGATAATGAACATAAATAAAAAATATTAATATTTATATTACTTTTTCTGTAAAGGCTGATAACATAACCAATGATTCTGCTTATTTACATTTACATTCTAAATTGATTGTGAATCATCAAAATAAAGTTAATTTATAAGAAAATGGCCTCAGTTTAGATTTACCAACCAATCAAATAAAACATGCCATAAATATTTACTCTTCACGCTCTTGCATACACAGGTTACCACCTCACACCTGCAGTTAGTAGTTAATGTTTCTGACCTCAGTAATTGATGGCACTCTGCCAGTTTTCATGGAAATATATATAATTATTATAATCTATCAAGCAATCATGGTAAAAATAAGAAATACATACAGACTTACAAGAAGATTAAATTGTTGATTCCTTCTGACCTTTCTAGAGTTAAAAATAGGGAAAGCTGAGTTTTCAAGAAGCTGTAACTGGTTTACAAGACAGCTGCTTGTTGCAGTACAACCACAGCTCCTCAAACCCCAGTTGAAACAAGCATTAGTAATAGTTATTAATACTTCCTGTTGCAAAAGATTTGATCTGAACATTTTTGCAGTTGTAAGATGTTGTTGAGTGCTGTCAGAGATAAATATATGCCTACTTCCACACAGGTGCTGGTATCCCAACCAACTCTACTAGAGTGTAATCTCTAGTACAAAAACAATAACAAAAAATATGTCTAATGTAATAAATAATTGTTATGTAATATAGAACTTGTTCAATTGTCAAGAGTTGGAAAAAGATAGTACTTGTTATTCTTGGAATCTTGGTAGTGTCACAGCATAGATTAGCATGAAGATTAAGTGGCTGTTGGATTATAATATTATACTATTATTAGGATTAATATAACTAGTGTTACATAACTGGTATGGAAGTTGATTAGAGGCCACCCTACTTGAATTCATAATCATAATTCATAAATAATGTAAAATAATGTAGGTCCTACAGTTAACAGTCATATAGTGTACAATATATTTTAGAAGTAGTGTACATGCATTGCAGCCTGTATCTTATTGAGAGAGCGCCCTTACCTGAAACCCTAACCACAAACAAGGAACTAAGTCTATCCAAATTTCTTCCCTACTACAAAACTTTCAATGTCATAATGAAGTACCTGAGCTCCTCTCACCAGCATCCACCCCTTATACTTGAGTACTATACATATACTATACTTATACATAGCAAATAGCAATGTAGTGTAAGATATGAACATAGAACCTGTGCAGAGCCAAACTTAGACTGGCAGAATCTGTGTTCTAAAAAATAGCTTCTGGCCCTATAGTTGTTCTAAGTCATTGAAGCTCAGTCTAGACACAACCAGACAAAGTGGGGAAGCAAATCCAAGCAATGTGCTAATATACCCAATTAGTCAATAGATGAACTCCCCCTCAAGTCAAACTGGCACACACCTAATGCTAATACCTAATTTGTTTAGTCATGGCTATAGTATAATTATAGAGATTTCTCTTATCAATAAGCATGGTAGACAGAACCCCAGTCAGCGCCATATTGGCCGACATGATAATTACATGATAGGTTTTAACATTTTCAATAATTTCCTTAGAGTCTGCTTTGATGCACATCTAATACAACTACATGTAAACATACATCAGCTATGAATATAGAGTAAATTACGTCAGAATACATGTAGGCTACATGGAAAAATAGAACAACTAGGCGATTAGGGGCCATAGAGGGTAGAGGCCCCAGTCAAGGGTGGGATATTTTCACATAATATGTGCAACTGAGTTACTGAATGCTCAGAAATAAATACCTTGTGACAAAAAATGTCACATAGCAACATGTGGAAAAAATATTAATAGCTTAACTACAAGGGAATACTTCATGAAGTTTGAAATTGAATATAATTTATAATTAGCAAATAATATGCAAAGCATCTGGCACTAGACATGGATGTAACTTTATTGTTGATCACCTAAATATTAATAACTCTGTAAATACATAACTGATACATTTTATCTAAAAATAAAACAAAATCAACAATAAAAAGCCTAAAATCTATAAAAAAGCATTATTTAATATCATTGGGAATTTACATTTATCAGCACTATCTATATGTTAATAAATAAAAGGACAGTATTGCTTCTTCAAAAAATTGCACCCCAGTGATGCATGAACGCACAACTCCAGAGCGTGGAAAACTTTCATTTTATAATTAATTCTATCACATACTTTCAATTATAACATACTGATTCCATGTCATGATCTTATCTTTCTAGTCCAAAGTACTTTTAAATACTACAATAAATAAAACAATAATTACTTTCCGAATGCATAAATAATGTTTCGACATTGTAATACAAATGTAAATGGTTGTTTTTGAGTGATATGTTCCGAATTGGGGACTTTTTGTCTCCAATTTAATTGTATGGACTGCATAACAAAATGCTTAGTTCTATGGCACCATTAAATCATTGTAAGGTCTGAAAATTCTTTCAATATTTTCATCAATAGTAGAAAATTCCAATTCTATTAAACAACAATGAAAAAATGCATTAATTGACCAAAGGTTGCCAGCGGGATGTTTAGTGTGTAATAAACTGACTGAACTTATCAAAATCGTCTCTATGTTGATTAATTAGTAAAAGTTTAGCTCAAGTGGTGTGCGTGATTAATGCTCTACACGGTCTCTTTCCATTCAACAGTAGAAAGGCTGTGAGATCAGCATAAAATATTTTATAATTGAACATTGATTTTATCTCAACTCTAGTTGCTATAGTTTGGAGTCTCCATACATAATAATTATATTAAAAATTTATAGTTGACAGGTTATAGTGTAGGTCTCCAATATAACAAAAAGGGTACAGTTACATGTAGATGTTTACTATTGATTGAAGTCAGCTCCTGCTCAAAAGTAATTATTTTGACGAAGAAATATTTAAAATTTTATCCAAGTTGAGCGCTGACTGACATGTTGCATGCGCTGACACCACAAACCATGGTGAAAGTAGGATTATTCTAAAATAATCCTTCCGCAAATTGAGATCAGCTTGGCAGCATTGTATGTTCCTCATCAGATAATAATTTGTTTTTGTAAAAATAATGTCGCATGCTTAGGTCAACAATTGTCACATCAGCTTGACTGCAGTGTGTATCTCTCTATAAAGGCTCGGATCTATGGGCAATGCATAGTACCAGTTCACCAGTGACCCTGATTAATATCCAGCCAATAACCAAAGCTGACTTCTAATGGATTATATAATTGAAGTCATTGTGTCTAAATATTGACCAATCACAACATGTTGGTCTCTGTTTCACTTTTACAGGATTTGTTAAACCAAAAGAGAATTTCCTATTAAGACAAATTTTACCACAAATACATTATAATATTATCTGATTGTTTGTTTGTAGAAAAGTCCATACACTCTATCTGAGATCTCCAGGATTAGCTGGGATACTTTACTCAGTAACAACAAAGAGAAGTCAAGTAAAAGAAATCCCACTTCTGGAGAAATTAAAATAATAGTAAGCTAAAAAAATTATTTAAATCACTAATCAAAGGTTGTAAGAGCTAAGCAAAATGAAAAATAGACAACAAAACAAAGAGATTAACCTAAGAACCACAGATTTCAATGCTTACCAACTATTTCAGTTAGTTGGCTCAAGTATAACTCTTTCAACTTAATCCTGCAACTACCTAAATCTCCAGCTTCCATATTGTTGCATAACTAATTTAATTAATACAATAGATGTGAATTTTCTAAATTCCAGAAATGGAATAATCTAAATAATTACCATTTAATAAACAATAGAAAGGTAAACAAAATAAAACATTGCCAAATTAATTAAACCTGAGAGAATAGTAATATACCTACAAACAGTGTACATGGTATATAATTTGGGGTTTACATTAGAGTAAAAATCAAGTAATATACTATTTCTACAAAAATACTGTTGACTTTACACTCTCAAGAAGTATTAGAAAATAGGTTGTAGCTGTGAAATGTTTGTAGAAAGTAGCTTGAAATACCTAAATTAAAAAAAACCTTAGGCTCCACAAAGACTGGTATTTCTCCCCCTGGAATATTAAATGGAATATTAAATGAAATTTTACATGGATATCACACCAAATATGTGGTATAAACCTTCACATAGTAATTATAATGCAATGTGTGAAATTCCTTGTTTTAATCTTTCAACGTTTGGTTTACTTCCCTTTAATATTTGCATCTTCCCAGTGACTTACTGGTCGCCTCTTACTGACATGTAGACAATACTTCTATCAGTACCATCATGACACTGAATAGAGTAGAAACATAGTAAATAAATGAGTATTTTCGTCACCAGATTTACATAAAATATTCAAAATTTTCCATAAATAGAAATGCATTCCCACG
Source organism: Bugulina stolonifera (assembly GCA_935421135.1). Lineage (NCBI taxonomy): Eukaryota > Metazoa > Bryozoa > Gymnolaemata > Cheilostomatida > Bugulidae > Bugulina > Bugulina stolonifera. Next base: position 13,025,420 of record OW285193.1, on the reverse strand, counting down.
AGTTGAAACGAAGATTCAGCAACATGTGAATAGTATAATATGCACCTAAAGCGAGTGCTGAAAATATAAAATGTTTCTATTGAATACGTGCAGCTGATAGATGACATCAATTATGGTGCGTTGACTATCTCAACAGAACTGGCTAAGCGTATGAATCTGCTGAAATTTATTTAAGCTAATCAATGATGTAACTTTAGCAATAAGTAATTGACTGAAGACGGTGCCTTTCTTTATTAATCATTAGTTTCACAATAAAACATGCATCTCGCTTTGCTAAAACTCTCCCAACCCTAACAACAACAAGTTTATGAAAACCACATGCTATGTTTACATCAATTAAGCTCCTAATGACTTGGCACTGTTGCCAAGAAGTGTGTATCCAGTACAAGTATTTGTTTCCTTATTTCCTTACTTTACCATACAGATCTTCACTTTATTTCTTAGTTCATTTGTCAGCCAGGCTGCCGATGTCACTCTATGCTGCCAATGTACATTGCATGATCTCATATGCAATGTAGAGTATAATTAGACCTACTAGTATTACTAATGCCTCTTCTTAAATGCTCTTACTGTTGACATGTTTTAACTCATAACTTATAAGTTACTGAGAAACATCAACAATCAGCCCTCGTTCTATAAGCTAAGAATATGTGCGGATACAGTAGGCCTATTGACTTTATCAAGCATTATTTATAGCATGGGATCCTATCATGTGTTTGTAGCGAGGGCCACCTGGACCGAGAGGGCCACCAGGAGCGACCATGACTAAAGACTATATGGCAAAAGAGTTTAAGAAAATGGTAAAACAAGCAGCGAATAAAAAAGCAAGAAAAATAATTTCTGAACAGGTAATTTAGTGAATATAACAACGATTAACATTAGCCCATAATGTTGACATCAAATTGTTTATGGAATGTTTATTTAAGCTGCACTGTTTTTTAACTGTTTACATGTTAATGTTTTAGTGCCCCACATGTAATGTCAACAAGGATGTGGACACTGACGTACTGTCATTCTTCTACCCTGGTGTTCAAGATAAAGTAAGGACTGTCAACAGAGCTCCTTTAGCCTTTACTTCCAAACTGTTAGATAAAGTCACAATATTCCCAAATAAACTGGTGACGCTTAAAGAATTTCAGCTGGTAAGTAAAATTTAGAAAAATAACATCAATAGGATACTTAGTGGTTCCAGTAATAAAACATAGACAGTCTATTTTGGAAGAATGTGAAAAAAAATCGAGATAAAACAAATCTTCAGATCACATGATTCATAATCTACATAATACTCTGCATGATTATAAGTGCATGTATTTCAACACCGAATTCATGTTAATTATGGATGCAAATTCTGTGTAGCAGGGTAACAAGTCTATTAATATTAATTAGGCATGTGGTGACAATTACCATGATTTATATACTATGATAATCACCAGTGTTGCTCATCGGCTATAAACATTAGATCAAATAAGGGTATTAAATTTTTGTTACAATTGTTATTAGAAAAACTATCCTTAGAGTAAATTAGGTGCCCAGCATGAGAAGGGTATACAAACGGTTCACATAAAGGGAAACCTCGCAGCGTGCCCTTAGCATTTCATACATATATTTTAAGGAATGCAGGCTAGTAGTAGTTGCAGTGGGTTTGATCTAATTTGTCACAATTGGTCTAGGTGTCGCCGGCAAAAAAACTAATAGCCAATGAGCTATATTGTAAGTTGAAAGGCTGCAGCCTGGCGACATCAATTCTCAGCATCTCTCAGACACAAATAGCATTGGATGAGTGCAGAGGGAGTCAGAAGCAACATAAATTAATTTACTATATTCACTAAGGTGTCGTCTACACTTGGCAACTTTCATTATAGCATTATGTAAACATCACAACATAATAATGTCCAGCTTAACTTCACTACTTGGAAGATGCCATGTTTATTCATAGCATAACATAATTAAGCAGAATTTGTAATTGAATAAAATTCGTTTGCACCTAGTAGAGTTCATGACCTGACCAACAAATCTTGACCTTGAGATTATAGAAAAGCTACGTGTAGAATAGTAGGCTGATATTGCAAAATTTTATATTTGGCTGCCACACAAAATAATATTTGCCCATGCAGCGTTATTTGTGGATCCTGCACTATGCAACAGATCCGGCTGCAATAACAATATCGAAACAGGAAAAGAAGAAAATTCGGAACCAAATTAATTGATTGTGACTTTTTTCAGGCAGGCAGCAAGTATGGATTAGCGAGAGGAGTAGAAGCAGATATAGGTATGGATGGGAAATTCACAGCTGATAAACCTGGAATCTACCAGTTTTCTGTTACTCTAAATTTCCACTCACGTCACAAAGTAGCAACAGAAATGAAAACGAACTACGTCCAAGTATTGCTCTGTCCCAATGGACAGTGCGCCCAAATAGACAGGTAAATAGATATAGAGTCTACCAGAATTATATTTTCATAATTATTAGATGTAAATGATGCACCTGATCCAATTTGCCAAAAGAATAATTAGTATAGTGAAAATGTCAGAACTGTAAGAGGGATGTAATCAAATGTGAGATGTCAAATGAACGCATATTACGGTATAATATTAGATCATAATAATTGTAATATAATATTATTATATCATTATGTTATAATATTATTATATATAGCACTATTGATTGGTTGTAGCAAGAGAAGTATAATAATCCCGCAATATATCCACTCTATGGATTCCAGACAACGATTCTTCACAATACAATTGACAGCTATGTTAGAGCTACAAGTAAGCTATCTTTGGAGCATTCTACACATAATATTTATTTAGTGTTTTACATGCTCATTTTATAATGATACATATCCTCAAGTAATATAGCTGGCACTGAAATACAGAAAAGATATCATACATTGACTGAGAGGTATGGGGAAAATGAAAGAGTATACTTTTGATTGATTAAAAATGAACTGGTAAGTCTGGCTCATTTATTGATGTATTCAATCTAGCGTGTTGTCATAAATTATTTATTTTTTCTTGTAGAAATCTGACTACATAAGCATCAATGTACGGAATTCATGCCGAAGGATGATCGATGTGCAGGCAGGCTCTTTAGTCACAGGGATAATGATTAGTGTATAGTATTACAATATTAGATACACATACATGTATATATATACATTGTTGCATGTATATACATGTATATTTGTACGTGTAAGTATTACGCATTCCTATATATTTCTATCATGTATTTTAGTATTAAAATATTTACTGTTACTGTAATGCAGACATACCATGTCTCATCATGTTACCAAGTTAGACAGCCCTACAATGCCCGGTGGTAGGTAATACAGTAATACGCAGGTACAAGCATGTATCATACACTCATATCCTGTCTGCTTACGTATTTATTATAATATGCAAATGTTACTATATTACCATGGTAAAATAGCCTTTTTCTAAGACTATTTAACAGCAGCGGGGGAGGTATATAGCCCCCACCTGACTAAATTATGCTAGTCTGTAACCGTGAGTACAGAATGACTATAAGGCAGTTTTGTGACATAGAATCTCATTTGTCTGATTGTATTACCCAATTTAGGACAATCTAATTACCCATAGTTTGAAGAGGAATGTTATTATTTTGTATTATTATTATTATTTTTATAGGTTTGCTACCACGACGTAGCTGGCTTTCCATACATGTTAAAATGTTGTATTATATAAGTTGTTCATTACTTTTCACAATGCTTTTCGATACCAAATTAGACAAAACTATATTTTTAAATAGCCATAAACCAAACTAGATGTAAATATTATTTTTTAAGGTAACTATTATTTTATCAACAAATTCAAACAATACATTTTTAGTTTGAAAGGCAAAACGCTGTTGAATATTGACGCAAAATGTTGCCTATTTAGAATTTCAGTTTACAGATATAATCATATGTTACAGAATGGCATAATATTCCAATACCATTTACCAAACAAAATAATACAAGCAGCAAAATAATGATTATTTCAACCTGCACTTAATATTATAGTTACATTAAAAATCCTCACAACTTTCATAGTTTACAGAAAGAAGTAAAACTCTAATCAGGTTAATATGGTGTTGACCACAGAACAGTATCATGTCACGCCTGTATTCAATGTAACAGATTTAGGAGTTATTCACTCTTACTCATAATTGACTTTGTGAGTTACCCTCCCCTGCTAGTGGGTCATACAGCAGAAGTGTTAGCCAGCAGCGGTTCACTAGATACAACACTTTGTTTCTCCCGGAAGTAATCTTCGTACCATTGAATGTGACCTTGCTTCTCTTCTACGGTAAGGTGCGGGTTCTTACTCAGTCCGAGTATTACCTGCTCCATGAACGTTCTGATTGGTCCACTGCTTGGGAACGGCTTCAGGTGCTTCTCTAGGAAGACGTGTTCATAGAATGGCACACTCTGCTCGTCTTGCATACCTAAAAGTTGTGCGGTTGTTTAACGCTGCATTAACTATATTTGCACTAGCTATTATTTTATTGTGTGTAACACATAATAGGACAAATTTGTGAGCTGTGTTCTCCTGCTGGTGTAATATCTCCCAGACATTATACTTGTGGGGCATCCATACAGTTATTGCTAGGAGGATTCACGAATTTCTATCGATTATTTTGCCCAGTCATTCAAAAATCACATAAACCCGAGCACTTTTGCAGTGCAAGCAAACTATTTGCTTCATTGTTGTCCGTTTTATTTAAGTTATTAATCTCAACAACAGTCTTTAGCATGGTTTCCAAGTGCCACAGGAGAATGAGACAATCATGAGACTAATCATGAAGACTCTGTCACATGACTACACAACGCACAAACACACGTTTTGCAATGAGCCACACAACGATCTGATGACAAGCCGACCAACACTAGATGTTTATGTGTGAGAGAGACTTTTCATGGGCCTATTACACTTAGCAATCAAAATTATTCCACGCTTATGTTCTACAATCCTTAAAGCGCAGTTAAAGTTGGAATTTCCCAGATAAAAAGTACTTATGTCAAGGACGAAATATCACTGTCCAACCCAGTGCATGTAAAAGGTCAACATGCTGGACACCAGAGTTTACACTAAAGATGGGCAATCGCCATGCACTCGCTTGTCACATCAGAATTTCACCAACATATTTTTCAACATTTGGACTTATTTGAGGTACAACATTGCTCACAGGTTATGACTACTCTTTGAATATAATAAGGAAATGGTGCTATATAACTACAATTGGGCTCATTTGTTATACCACAGGTATTGCACACGCATGCTATCAGTTGAATATGTGCAATATAAAAAAAACTTAGCAATAAAATATGCGACTGTTATTAATGGAGGAGTTATCTTACCTTGCTCATTATCAATGGGATATTGCCAAAGTTTTCCTTCGTCTGTCCACTGAATCATTTCTTCAAATCGATTGGATGGTATAAACTTTGCATCTTTCAACTGTTTATCAAATTGGTTGGTCCAACTTTTCAGCATCGGAATTGGTTCTGAAATAAAAACATGAATCTACATGTACTTACCAATCAAGAATCCATAAATGCACGTAGAATTAAAAACTAGAGAATACCTGCTGGTCAGGATAGGTTTAGCTCTTTTATACGCAACAACCTTGACCTTCAGTCACAAGTACATTATACAACTTACCACCCACGTTAGATTTCGTCCACTTTTCTGGGTTGAAGATATTTAAAGGTTCCACATCTTCCAGCAAATGATCACCCCGCATCTTTCCCTCTACAATTATCAAACACAATGCATATGTAGGACATGAATTAGACATCATGTGAGGGAATATTATTCTCATGTCGGTGAACTTTCGCCTGTACAGAAGTACCAGAGGGTCAAGAGTTAAGAATTGCCGGCCCAGATATCACTAAATAGTGATTTTGTTTGTTTGAAGTCAACAGGCTTCACTCTCATAAAAAATTTTCTAAACTCTAAGAATCCGAAGTCACCCTAGGTCACTATATTAAACTGCCTCTCCACCACAGCACCTTATATCCATGTTATAGAAAAGTACCTGAATATATATTAATTTGATCCATAATTCGTCTAGGTGGCCTAGTTGATTTTTTTGGTTTCTCTGATACGCCACTTCTGCGAGGAGCTTCGTGATCAACATCCTGTCTATGTTCTCGTTGCCTTGTTTTATGTCCGCCATCATGCTTTCTCTTACCATCTCGTTCCCGGTTTCTTTTAGAAGCAGTGCTGTCGCCGTATTCATATCCCTTCATTTTAAAATTTTCCAGGTTGTCCTAAAATATGTATTGGATGTAAGCAACAACATAAGTATGTATTCAATATACATTTACTTTCATCACTGAGATCTGTAAGTTTAAGGTCAGTTTTAATTAAAGCTCAATGCTCGGTTACTGACATCAAATGTACACATGCTATATCCTTCGGAATTTTGGAGGCATATTTTGATAGAAATTGAAAAATGATAGAAATACTAGCAGGTAAACTGGGCTACTAGATTATTTTACTAAATATTGTTGTATTATATTAACACTAGACTGAAGCAACCTCTATGATGAGATTGATTATATACATGTATGTGCTAAAATAAACAATTATTTTCAGTTTTGAAAAATTTGAGTTCAAACAGCCTTAGAGATATTTTGTAGAAAAAGCCGCACACCAACCTTGTTTAAAAGGAGGCTGTCTATGTATGAAAGTGGCTTAGTTGATGCTGCCTGTGGTTCATGGGTAGCTGCATCTAGCTTAGCCTTCTCAGCCTTGACAGATAGACTTTGTTTTACCTTCTTGGCTAATTGGACAATATCTACCTAAAAATGATACATATGTTACAGGGTGTGTAATTAATCATATTTGCTTTAACAGTAGTTAACGTCTCAGCATTAAACATAAAGGAGGATAAAAAGACAGGAAATTGATTCTTGCTAATATTTTAGTTAGACAGACAATAAATATTAAAAATTGACAAAATATAATCATATAACTTCCGCCCTGTGAAAATTATATGTTTAACTAATACTACAGAAAATTTCTGTCAATTACCTTTGGGATGCTACTTGGAACTGTTTTAAGAGAATCATCTGATGTAGCTGCTTTATCTATATTTTTGACTCCTCTTGGGATAGCACGTTCAGCCTTCCCTGCCTTAACTTTATGAGATCCTAGGGTCTCCAGGATATCAACTTTAAGATGTTGAGAAGCACCAATAGGGGGCCGTCTAAGCTTTGCTTTCGCGTCTGCTGCATATTTATCAAGGATTTGATCAATTCGTTTCTTCACGGATGCAGAATGTACAGTCTAATTGAAAATAACAAAATCAAAATGTTATATCACTATACAACTCGTACTTCCTACATCACTTCCTAAAACCTAGATCTAAAATCAATCAACAGTACCAACACAATGTTTCATTTCCAAAAAGAAATCTGCTCAACGGATGTTTGTTACACTAACAAAAAATAAAATTTGTCAGCAGGCTTATGAATAATAACTCAAACATAAAGAAATGAACTTACTTTTTTGTCTTTGACAAATGCTGCTGATCCCCTAAAAATGTAAAATCACATGAATTAGAGATGACAATGTTATCTGCAGCAAATAATTTTAAAGGGGCTGAGGGAAGGAATATAAAACTCAATCAAAACCATCCTATCACTACAACCTCAGTTAATATTGATTACTGATAACACTGTATGAGTACAAATTCATGAAAAAACCATAACTACATCTAGCTGTGAACTTATTTCGGCCAGTGTTTTTTAACTCAACAAACCATAAGGAAGTTATGGTGTGATTTAAACCATTACAGCTGTTTTCTATAGCATTACTAACACTTTTATTACAGATATTGCACCCAACAGGCAGTATGAGCAGTATGGATGAAATAAGTGTAAATACTGGAACAAGGCTAAATCACTGGTTACAGCAATCAAACTTACAATCAATCTTACACTGCGCAGTATTAACAAGAATAAACTCACTTTGATGGAGTGGACGGGGAAGGACTAGCATCAAGTTTGGATATCTGGGCTGCAAGGTCATTAAATACATCATCTTCTATGCTGCCTTTCATGGAGGCTGCCACTTCAGCAGCTGCTTCCAGAAGCTTCTCTTTACCTTCACTACAAGTGTAATAATGTAGTATATTATGGTAATATTATGTGGTAGCGGGCAGTAAAATATGGTAGTACAACAGGTAGTGGTAGTGGTGTTGAGTGTCTACTGAAAGCACATAATCAGTTGGCAATCAATAGCTCCCAAGCAGTAGCATCCTCTTTTATTACTAGGCTATGTCCAACTAACTACTACCTAAACATATCTAAAGCATTCTTAGTTGGGAACCCCAGTCCTAAGCTTGTAAAATTATAATTTTATTATAGTAATAGTTTACCTCGACTTTGACAGTTTACTCTGATCCAGGGATTCATCATCAGTGACTTTCTTAGAAAGGGCAAATGACTGGTGCAGCCCACGCTGCAATTGTAAGACTGGCCCGCGTTTCACGAGATGTACAATGCGGTGGCATGCATACCTATAAGAAAGGTTTATAAAATTGTGGTATAGGCCTACGATTTGGTAGTTACTCACTTGTTACTCACTCGTCGGTGATAGAACATTCTATTATCACATATTGTGCAAGTTGAATGTATCATTACTAACAGTGTGCTACAGCGACAAGGTCAATACTACAGCATATTGCTGATTTACTTTTACTCGGGATTGCCAATTCATATATCTCGGATTGTTCGAGGGAGGAAACTATTATGGTACACATTAGTTGTGGCATAAATTGATGTCAGTTCGCCTTTGGCTGCAGATATAGTTGTCATATTTGTATGCAAGCGGCTTTCAACAATTTCATCGTAACTAGAGGATAGTGTATTGTGGCTCTCTTAATCTTGGAAAATTCTGTGAAGTAATGTTGCTCGATGGTTTCATCTCCTACACTCGAGGGGTACTAGTCCAAGAAGATTTTTGGCTGCAGTAACACTTTCACGTCCCTTTAAATTGCTGATGAAGCGGGCTGCTTTACACTGAATCCTTTCTATGTAGTCAATGGTCTGCTTACTTGTTGGATCCCACACGGTGTCTGCATACTCCAGGATCAGTCTACACAAACTAGTGTATGCAAGTAATCGACTTTTGGTCGGTGCACAGTGTAGAGTATGTGTAATGGCTCCCAGAATTCTGCTTGCTTTGACCATTTTTTGAGTGATGTGTTGATCAAACTTCAGATCCTGTTGTAGGATTATCCCAAGATACCGAGTTTTATTAGTCCAAGGAATGACAGTAGTACCTAGTCTGTATGCTGGTAGTTGCTCACTGGCATTAAAAGCCATCGCATGGCATTTGGATGCATTAAAAGGCATTTTCCATCTCTGGGACCATTCTTGTACAGCGTCAATGTTTTTTCTGAAACTCAATGGATTCCTGATCACTGTTCACTTCTTGGTATAGGAGTGTATCATCTGCGTAGAGACTGACATCACAAGTTACTGTATCTCTATCTGGCAGATAGACTGATTGCGATTTTTGTAGCGATTTTTACAACCGAACCTATAATCTTTTTCTACTAGACAACATAACCTAGGCATAATTATATATTTTAATTAATAAATACCTGTTTAACTACAATGCCCACCAATTGCCCAATGATTGTTTTACCATGAAGCTTGAGTCGAGTAATCTAAATCTATTTTAATTTTTAGTGATTTCAAACATTTTACTTTTAACTTAGTCATTAGCTTAGTGCTTCAGACAGAAAAAAAATGTCATAGGCAATTATTAGAGAGCTTGTAAACTTATATTTTGAATTATAGAATAATTCCAAATTCAATTAAAATTAAAATTTTATGTAAAGAAAATTTAAAAAAACATTAATTAATAATATTATATTGGTTTTAGGTTGATATGATTTATAAATTAGGCTAAAGGCAGCAAAATATATCACTATACTTACATAGAAATCATTGCAACTTTTGGGGTGACTATATAAATGGGGCTTCAGCTGTGGTTAATTAATCAGTACAAAGGTGAAACGTATAACCGAACATAGAACATGACAATTCTATGGAACCGAACCATTCATTTTGACTTTTTTTTCCATACTGGAATTGGTTATAATTAGCCTTTGGGCGTTAGTCAATAAAGTGATATCTGAAGTATGTCTAACAATGTATGCATAGTCAACATCCAAGTCGCTACCATAGAGGTACCTACCTCTATGGTCGCTACCACCCTATTCTCTAAACGCTATTAGTCAATCGGTACAATACACGCATCTGATTGGTCATTACATAAGCAATTTTTTCAGAGAAGTTAGGCTACGGTTTTAGATCACGTGATCAACCACATGATCAAAAACAAAATCTTTTGTTTACATGGGATCCAGACTCAAGTTCATAGTCTGAACTTTACTTTGTTGTAGCTCAGTAAAACCACAAAGAAAAGCCATAATTCGAGTTGGTTGCAGGAAAATGTTTAGTTTGAAATTCAATCGACTACGCTCACTTACAGTACATTGTATGCTTATGATTTTATGCTTGCTCCTGCTGACCGAAGTAAGAGGCCAGTCGCTCACCGAGGAAGGAAACGTCCTGCAATCATCACTAAATAGAAAACATACGCTAACGGATGCCCTGCAGAAGCTTTATAACAATAACCATAGTTATGTTAATGTCATGGTTTCGGAAGCTGAGAATTTTACCCATAGGGATACATATCAAAAGTCCTCTAGAGAATTGAATCATTTATTCGCTACTCTTGGCCATAAACAAAAAGTTCCAGGTAGAGATGTTACCACCATATGTGATTCATTTGCCAAGAGGTTTGCTGATGCCGCTGCCAACTACACTAGATGTTTTATTGTAAACTCAAGACCTTTGCAACTTTGTGTGAATTGTGTCGAGGAGTATCTACTGCTTAACCGAGCATATGCTGCTCTCGAGAATGTAGGTAACACGAAAACCGAACACAGTAGTTTTTTCTGTGTAGGCATACCTCTCATGTACATGTATATTCCAACACTGATTGCGGATAATATAGTTGTCAATAGATACAAAGAATATAGTGATAACCGAGCTTCATGACCTCTAAAGTGGTGAAAGTGTTAGTCTCGCTCTTCCTTACACATTTGCATATGTTGAATATTTATACACTACGTGTATGTAGTCCTTCTTTAAAAATTGATTACTGTTCAGACTTGAAGTCCACTATATGCGACTAGCATCATCTATTGTGTTCTCAATAAAGTTTTGCATGTGACCATTGCTACATAGGCCTTTTTATCTTACAGGTGACAGATCATCCAATGCATCAGGGCAGAGATCAGACTAGTAACTGTAGGGATTGGATACTGAATGCTGACAGAGTTATGGCTATACAACAATCTAAGACCTTCTATAAGCACCTCTGGGAATCGTCACATTGTGAGAGTAAGTGAGTCAGAGTTTAGCCTAAGCAGTAGTGGTAGCCGACAGACTTACTATTTACATTTTTAGGAATAGAGTAAGTTAAGGAACAGTACAAATAAGTTTGTAATTTTAGAATCGGCTCATCTTTTACATTGTTGATGTACTTGTCGCATTACCAGTCGAACTCATCCATGTATTTATTCAATAGATTGTTTTGCCGAGACCAGCTGGAAGCATTCCTTGGATTGGAAGTTATCGGATCATTTCCTCCATTTCAGAGATCTTGCTAATGAAACGGTCGATTGTTTTGCTAATTATACAGTAAGTTGGGTCAGCAATTTATTTTTCTCTTTTGATTGCATACCATTTTTTGGCTCTAGACTGAAGTTATCATGTTGAATTACAAGGTTTCAAAGGAAAAACACAATCAAACTATTAAAATCCATGTATGTTTCGATGATCATGTGTATCAAACTGTAGATTTGTCTGATTATTCAACTAAGTGTAATTTTAATCTGGACAGTTTCAAAACTGCAGCAGATGTGGGGTTCAATGTCTCCATTTGTTATCTCAATCGATAAGAAGATGACATATTATGATCGATGATACAGACACAGTAGAAATTAGTAAATGATATGCTTTATTGGGGAACTGAAATACATTAGAGAGATGTTGCTGAAAACTGTCAATTAGCTTGGTATCCTAATTTAGAAGCTATAGCAAATAATAGGTATTAATAAGTATACATATTTTTTTGTAGAGTTCTAACAGAACAAACCTCTGAATCTTGAAACATCACGTGCTTTCCATGATCTGCATTATAGTTTTGTATTGTTGTTAATAAGTAATAATGACATTTCTAGTCAGATCTTCTACTGAAACTAGCTGACTTACCTTATAACGTCAGCCAAGTAGAGACCAACCAGTCCAATGCTTGTACTGTCTGCAAGAATTCATACAACAATCTGAACGACTACTATGCTACACTGAATACCAAATATGGAGTAGAACTATGTATGGATATAGTTGATACTGTAAGTATAGTCCATCAGCCAACCATCAAAAAGTGGCTTAGTTTTTGAAGTTCGCTCCTGACCTCTCCAATCTACACAAATTTTTGGCTCCAAAGTAAACAGAACCTGAATTTTATGATTCTGGAAACTAACCCTCTGAAATATGTTGACGGAGACCTCAAGTTTTAGGTCAAAGTTCACCCCCTCAGCAAAAATTGCCAATATTTGCCATTTTTTGTGGTTTGCAAACCTTCTGACACAAAATCCATAATGCATGAGCTCTTCATATTTCAACATAATGTTACTACAAGTAGTCTAGTGGTCTGTGTCAAAATCCATAAGTGTCAGTTCAAAGGACTTATAATTACAGGGAAAATTCCTTCGTTACAGAGGGGATAATTCCCTATAATAGAAAACCTTCTGGCACCAAATCCATAACACATAGGCTCTTCATATTCAACTATGATGCTACCACAAGCAGTCTAGTGCTCCATGTCAAATTTCATGAGTGTCAGTCCAAAAGCTCTATGATTAAAAGATAAATCATTTCGTTACGGAGGGGGATAATTCCTAATAACAGCAAGTCATTGAAATTTCCACAAACTGCAGAGATTTTTGGTGTTATCGTAAACAAGGCCTCAATCTCATGATTCCAGAATAGTTTGACAATGACTTTCTCCCTATTTAAGGATGGTGTTACTACATTTAGTGCAATACCCTGTGCATAATAACATGACAACCTGTGCAGACTTTCTACGGAGAGCAACATCTCTTTTGTCACAGAGGAAATAACACGTAAAATAATCATTCATGAAAATTTTAGAATGTTATAAACATTTACTGTTACACAGGTGACCTTTCAAGTATACTCTAGTGCTGTTCTACTGTATCTACTTGAAAACTTATAAGCCATCAGTGTATCTTGTAGTGTAGTTTCAGCATCAGCCCAGCGATTGTAAGATAATATTGATGTACTTTATTACAATTAAAGATACAGGTTAGGTAGTATATTATATTCAGTGACAAAACATACAATATATGCAAAAACCCATGACATAATGACTTCTTGCAGGGACAATAAGAACTAGAGCTAATAGACTCAAGTAGGAAGCAAAATGTGCTGTAATATGAAACTAAAAAATTAATTATAATTTGATTCCGTGAGATACAGGTAACCATACAGGTAACCATACAAGTAACCATACAGGTAACCATACAAGTAACCATACAGGTAACCATACAGGTAACCATTCAGGTAACCATAGGATATAGGTAACCATTCAGGTAACCATACAGGTAACCATACAAGTAACCATACAAGTAACCATACAGGTAACCATTCAGGTAACCATAGGATATAGGTAACCATTCAGGTAACCATACAGGTAACCATACAGGTAACCATACAAGTAACCATACAGGTAACCATACAGGTAACCATACAGGTAACCATACAAGTAACCATACAGGTAACCATACAGGTAACCATACAGGTAACCGTAACACAAGCACAAAACATGATATGCATATAAATTTAAAATTAGAATTTAGGCTAAACTTACAATTAATATACAGGCATACAAGTACCTATATGTCATCTGATACTGTGTACTTGCATGTTATTGGTCTTCTTACAGGAGCAACAGACAGTATGTAACATGTTAGGATAAAGAGTTTCACCACTAAATAACTTTGTAGGTGAGATCTACATCATTCTCTCATCCATAGTTAACAGGGCTCAGTTTATGGACTCTTGTCATCATCACCATCGGTGGTACTGTATGCTGCTGAGGTTGATCGTGATTCAGTTGAGGTAGTAACGCAACACCATTGTTTCTAGCCAGTCCGTCCTAGCAAAAGACAAAAATACACAAACTCATCTAATTTTTTTAAAAAGATGTTTCCAAGGATATGAATTGCTAAACAACAAATTATATCTGTTTTTACCCTTCATAATGTAAGCGCGTGTACGCGTGCTTGTAATTTAAACTTCTGCATGTTTGAACATAAGGGAGAAAAGTGAAGTGTTCTGCTTCAAGGAATTTTTACATGTACAATGTACATGTACATATAAAACTCACCGACTTATACTCCTCGGCGTGACCAGCCCCTAGCAGCTCTCACTGCCAGGTGCCAGTGCTGGCCAACTCCCCGTGAGAAAGGCCCAGATAACATGGCCTTTTCATTGTGCAGGGGTAGAGGAGTTGCCTTGAAGCCATGACCCCAAGGACTTTAATATGTGGCACAGGAGCAATTGTGGCTGGATGCTCTTCCTAACACCACCGTGACCGGGGTTTCAACCTGGAACTTTCAGCATGAAAGCTCAGCATCCTAACCCCTAAGCCACGGCTGCTCCCTTACAATGTACATGCATATGTCATCCATCAAAGATATTTTATAATATCCAATCAACATACATCTAGCCCCTTACATCGGCAGTGTAAACATACTTACTAAGGCGAGGTCTGTCAGCAGACTTGCTGTGCATATCTTGTAACGCTGGTATGGATACAGACGCCTTATCACTCACCAATCACATCCTCACGGTCACTTTTCGGCAATGCAACTTGCACCTAAAACAGCAAAGGCTTTACAACTGTAGGTAATGAAATATAAATGTACTGGTCCAGAAACAAAGAATTATTCTAGGGTGTAGGTGGAAAAATATTAGTAGAAGAATAATAGGAGTGGAAGGGCTGTGTGCATGTGAAATAACAGAAGGGCAAACATAACTGCAGTCTTCACAGTGAAATTAATGCCACAGTTTTAATGCTGGTATCCTCCTGAAAATATCTTGTACATGTAAATATGGAACATAACGACAACCTCGATTGAACTACTTGAACATTACACTTAATTATATACATTGAAATCAAAATGAAATTGAATTTTATATTGCATTGCTAGGGAAAATGTACACGTAGGCTACTATAATAGCAGTCTTGCTACAGTATAACGTATAATAACAGAGCAACACAATACAAGACTACAAATAGTATAATTTTGTATACACTGGAACTGTCTATAATCATAATTAATAATTATACATGTGTATTTAAAACTACATTTATTTTATAAATTTCTTGTGGATCAAGATCATGCAAAAACATTTTGCTGATTACGATCATTCTTATCACATTTAATTACATTATTATAAAAATAATATATTGAGTAATTATAAATAACTATAATAGATTTGTGACGCGTTATGAGCATAATTCACATGGTAATGGAATAAGCAATAAGACTTTCATAAAATAATGATTATTATTAATTATAATTATGGATAAATCCATGTTTACATTAAAAAATAATTGCTATAAATTTTAATATATAAATAAGTAAACTGAAATTCTTATTCATGTCACAAAATCAAGAAAATTAAGTTCAAATTTTTCAACCAACTAGCTACTAGGCTATATCTATTGAATATAAACTTTCTACTAGTCAGTCACATACCTTTTCCAGAGAAACCGATGCCATATTTAGTCTTTGGTTTCTAGTGATTCTCATGATAGACCTATATTATGTGCTGTAAACCCTAGAGTGAGTTAACTCTCAGTTCAAACTCCTTGTCTTATGTCTAGCTGTTTCCATTCTATTCTTCAATGAATGTCTATGTCAATATTTATTTAGAGAACAGTTTGTCAGAGCTGCAGAACTTCTTGTACTGTCATTCTTTGGATGCTCCATTTAACTTTCAAGATAACCAATATGGAGAACTGAATGAATTGATCATTAAACATCTGCTACAAAAGTTACCAAATCTAGTATCCACTATCTTTGTTGCTACTACACTTTCTTAGATGACAGGAAATGCATGCAACTGACCAATGAAAGTTGGCGTAGGGGGATTCTAATAATTTCCAACAGCGAGTAAGGAACAGACAACTCTAAATTTAAAAGTTTTGAAAAAATTAAATTTTCACTCTTTTGTCAAGTGATTTCGAGGGGTTAGTAAGTGGATTTGAACTTCCCATATATTAATTTATCTGTATACAAAAAATTGCGTAGATTGGAGAGGTCAGGAGCGAAAAGTCACAATTTTGCTACTCAGCTGATGGACTAGTAGCATGCATAGAGCTAAGTCGCTTGTAATCGCCCAACTTTTTGTTGAGTATTTTTATGTTTCAAATTAGGCCTACATATATTTATAACTCTCACATATGTAGCTAGTCTCTATTGTCTTTCTGTTGACATACATGTAAAGTTATCATTCAGAATCAGAAAAGGTAGGTAAAACTCTTTATTCGGAAATATTTTTCCACTTGTCTCCCCTGTTATATACACATTATGGTCATGACTACTTGGTAAGCATGCGGATATGCCATGTTGAAATAATAGAGACTATATTGTAGATGAACTATACAAGGATTGTGTGGGCAAACACCTTCAACTGTACAAGAAATACTCGACAGGATGCTATTACTATAACAGTGACATGTCTGTTCCTGCTACTACCTGCTGTCTTCTACATCGCTTCTCACATTCACTATCAGAGATTAGAAAATAAAATAGTCAAACGTAAGTAATAATAATACGACATGTGTACTACACGCTTATTTATAATAATGGCGATGATGTATTTTACTATGTCAAACATATGCTTAGCATATAAATAGAACACATTGTATTACTGACCTCTCAATCATAGAGCATCAATTATTTAATATGTTCATAATCGTACATAGGCCACAATGTAAGATATAAAATCATCTGCATTCTGACCCATACCAACATTATTTAGCCTGTTTACTACACTATACAGTGTGTAGCTACTTTCTTGTTGATTTGATCAACACTATTTTTATGACGTTTCTTTAGTGGTATCATTTACAATGTATTATTCTATTATAACCATTAGAACGTCAGCCAATCACATGTAAGTAAATGATGACCTGTGTGATACCAACATAGTGTGTATAATATATAATATGTAAGCAGTGATAGAATGTTTATCACGTTTTCCTGTCTGTCTGTTTTAGAGAACCGAATGATGAGATCACGGCACGCATCAGTTCTAGAACCCGGTAACTATAGTAGCTCCGCCTCTGCCCCGTCTGCTGATACGTCCAATGTACATGACACATTGAATGTAAACACGTAGTATGGCAAGCGACATTTGTTTGGTATGATTGACCTGTAACTCAATATTATGTATGCTAAGAGTGGGAGAAATGTAACCTTTATTGCATATTAGTGATGTTAGATACTGGAAAGATAATCAGAATTTTGTATAGCCTATTTATATTCTGAGAAATATTTCATCATGTGTTTGTACCTTCTTTTTCATTCCATGGGATAGGTACTGTTAATTTATGTGTGTATTTTTATATTATTTAATTCCATAGACGGTGCTAATCTGATGCTGCTCTTTTACTTAGCCCTAGTCACTCCCTCTCACATAATATGTAATTTGTGTAATGTGTCTCCCCATTCAAAATACATCAAGCAGTATTCAATTGCATTTGTTCTGTTGAATTTAAGACAAAATTGGCAAGGGTAGTGGATAGTTATTTTATTTGAGGAAAATAGTGTTTGGATATAAAATATAAATTGTGCAATGTCATTTGCTCCAACCTGCAGACCACTTATAATATCCGAGAGAATTTCCAAGGGTAAATTCAACTTTTTTAATCTGTACACTATCAATAACATGCACAAACATTTTACTATGAGCAAATGCATTCATCAGGCGATTCAGGACGGAACAATTTGTAAATAATACGAAAAATATATAATTTAAAAAAAGTTTTGCTCTTAACTATTTTAATAAAAATAGTAGATATGTCTGAACGATCTATAGCATCTTAGTCATCTATGAGATCTCTGGTATGAAAATATACATCATGTACATTGCATAAGCCTATGCAACACATTTCACATGCACACAATAAAAATAATAACTGAACAAATAGATGCCCTTCTGGGGAATTTTCCAAATTTGAAACAGTTGTAGAATATTAAATCTCCACAACATCATGATGTATGAAAGCGTCCATGAATTAGGATAGCCTGGGCATCAAACCAAGTAGTTTAAACCAAGTACATTGATTGGTTTAGATTAGTCTAGTGTTAGTAGGAGTGATGCACATGTAGAGTCATTGTTTCATAACTACAATTGAATCTCAGGTCTAAATTCTTACTCTAAAGGAGATATTTACGACACCACAAGATGCCATAATGCAAAATAATGTTTGTTATTTCTCTATAAATAAGGCACCAATTCGGACAACATTTGGCTATAATTCTGTTCGACACACAGTGAAGGTAGTGTTACAGACTTATCTCCTTCTTTTAGAGTTATCAATTGGATACTTGTATTTCCTCCAGCAGTCGAATGTGAAGATTTTACTCCTGCTTTCTCCAATGTCAAATGAGGAAACATTTGTTCAGCGATAGTGTCGACCATATATGGATCCGAACCATGGAGCATTGTTTTGTTCAATGAAATTGTGTTCTTCGGCCTAAAACAATTGCAATTAAAAACGGTAATAGTGTACTTTTTTGCTAGCAAATTCTGACACATAGTATGCAAAGATGGATTTCATTTTGACATTGATGGCAGTTTAGTGTCTTCATTTCTTTTCTTCGGAGTATACAAAATGGATAATAATATTATAATCTTTTAAGAACCTGTTTGTACTTACAAGCGGAGATAGGTGACATGAATATATATTTAAGGGAGGCGACTGAAACAGAAAGTAAGAGAGCTAACCTGGCACGTCGGAATGAGTTAGTAGTTGGTGGCATAGGTGCTTTGTACCCGGAGAGCAAACTTTCTGCCTTTTTATTAAGAGCAGCTTTCTCCTCTGCAGACTCAAATAATTTACTGAGTAGAGTCTCTGGGTTTCCTGTAACTATAATCTTACGTTCTGATGGTCTGTGAATGGTGTTTTTATTGTTTGTAGTGTTTGGAGTTATCTGCTTATCCTTATGCATAGATATTGTGTCTGTTAGCTTAGTATCATCTGGCGGAGTCACAGGCCTGAGCATGTCTACAAATATACAAGCAATTGTACAATGACATGCAACAAAAAGTATCAATTACATTAAGATGTAAAAAGGGGAGGAAGCTCATCTCTATAAACACTACTATGGGTACTCACCAACTTATCCTGGATTACAGTTACAATAATGTATATTATATTTTTATTAAATTTCAACATGTTAATAATATTATGTTTTGACCTAAGCTATGTCAAAATTAATATAAATTAGTATGATGTTGGAATTTGAATGGTATATTCAAGATGAAAAATGTATCATCATATCACACAATGCTGATTAACTATCAACACTTTGATTTGTTCGGGAGTTGTCACCTCTCTAGTGTAAAGTAGACAATTACAATCATAGTCTTACACGTACTACTGAACATTAGCGTGTCAGAGTGAGTGGTCATATTACTCATATACATGATACCCTAAGCTCACTTTTCCTAAATCAACAATTTTTGCTACTGCATTGTACTTGTACCCCTAAGTTCAGTTTCGCTGTTGTGTATATATAACAATTTTGTTGGCAAATGATATACTATACAGTGTATATGTAATGGCTTTGCAGCTTCACTTAGGCCTAACAATATACAACATATGGCCTATCATCATTGATGCAAATGGCAGTCCATTATCCCATATCAAATTTCAAATAGAAAAAGTCATCGCACAGTAATATACATTTATATACATGTATAATTATATGTAAGTAACATAATTTGTATTTGCTAGAGTAAGCAATTTGTACATGCAGTGTATATGTCCTGTATAAATGCAGGTTAATTACAGCCTTTACTAGGCGGGCACTAAGAAGCATATATTTAATTGTATGACTTGGAAGCAATTTTTCTCTCAGTGCAGGTAAGTTATAAATGATATTATAACCTGCTCAAAACAATCGTAAATAAATTAATGAGAATGCAGCATCATTACTCCCTAGGGATTTGAAATTTTCTATAACAGGAATCATATATATACATGTATATACTAATAGGCCAGTGACCCAGAGAATGCTGGTTTCAGTATAGTGGGGTTGAGAGTCAATGCAAGCATTTCAATCCAAAGATAGGACCATGCACATGTATAGCAATAGTTATAGCTTATGTGCAATATGTACAATATAAAATAATATAGTTACTAGCTACCTCATGTACAATGTATATGTACATGTATGTATAATATTGTGACCTGCAAATAGCAGAACAACTTTTGCTGACATTTAAGCATGTTTAGGGTAAAAGTAAGTTTGCTTTATATAAAACCATCTTGCTTTCTCTATACTCAATTTTTAGTTGATCCGCTATTCACGTAACCAAATAATGGTCTTCTAGACCTCTGATTCTAGTTGAAGTGTAAACTCTATTTAATGAGGTCAAGGTCAATATTTGATCCACCAGATTCTTTCATTTGTATTGTTTAACTCAGAGTAACTTAGTTTAGTTCTGTAACATAGCCTGCTTACCTAGCTCATCCTTCATAGCCAATGGTGGTAGTACTTTATGACAGACAGCAGGTGATACTCCTACAGGTTGGTTGGGCTGTTGCCAGAAGGATTGTGGGAAGGCTCGGAGTCTCATTGGTAACGGGTCTGCAAGGAAGTGGAAGAGAATTAATTATTACCAACTATTACAAGTATTAAGCTTACTATTCCATGGTGTTAAGCTACTGGAAGAGAAGGCAGTGATTGCGCAATTTTAAGCTATTTAATAATGCTGACTCAGTTTAATCGATAAAATAAATAATAGAATTTTATGAACAGGGAAACTGGTGCACCATGTAAAAGTTTTATACACCCAGTGTTTATACTTCCAAGTATTATAGTACATAAAACATAAGCATATTAAATATTATTAGCTGCCTAATATAACTTAATACTTGCTATTACAGTCTGGCAGCAAGAATACCTCCAAATATAATCAGCACTAGCTAGTTTGGCAAAATTAAATTGAATATTTAAATAAATCAACATATAATTTATAACTCCGAATCTCTAGTCTAACATCCATTTATTTATATCTGATGTTATTTTATGCTAGGGCTTTCAATTTGTTAATTGGGCAGTCAAATAATAATAACATGAAAATAATATAAAATTAAATGGTCATAGTTACCTCCTAACACTCCATAATATATTTCTATGTTGTAAATTATTGGAAATCAACAGCAAAGAATGATAATTATAGAATTTCTACAAATAAAACTATAACTGAACTGTATATGTGATGTACCACGTGAAAAGGGTTTTGAAACCCACATTTTATTATCCTTGAGAAGGCACACAAAATAATCCATATGATTGTATAGCAATATGGCGATAAATTGAGGTATAGAGAGCATTGTCTTACGCAATGCAGTGCTGCTGTTACCAAGGAATGTGGAATGGAATATTTTAAATATTACAGTGTACATACAAATAATGTGCTAGTACAACAATGCATATTGATTACACACCCTGTTATATAAATTGATTTCTCAACGTAGTCAAAACAATGGAGTAAAAGCTAATTATATAGGCTGACCCTATTGTGTGCCATTGTAAAGGCTTACTTGCAGTTTCTTATGTTTACTAGCACCATGTAAAGGGACCAGAGTACCTTGTCCCTGAATATTATGTAACCTACACTTCTATGACGTACAGGAATATTATATATGTGGGCACACATCACGTACACATAATGTAACTATACAGGTAAAATATATCTGCAGCAAGTAGACTACCTTCACGATATTTTGCCTACCGTACATGATTTTGCGCTATACAAAAACCGAATTTTGTAGAAACAGATGTGCTGTACTTGAGAATAGTACTGTATCATGTATATTTATGCTATCATTATAGCAAGGAAACTATGCTGAATAGTCACTTTTAACCAATTTTACCATCAAATGAAGTGAAACATTTATGCACCTAAATTTGTGGAGTTTAGACAGGGTGGAAATCGGTGTTAAGGGCACTTATTGACCAGTATGTGTAGCCTACCTCTCTTTATACTTCTGTGTTTAGGGGGCGTGGCATCCCTCTTCGATAGAGCATCACCTTGCTGATTAGCTGATGATCCAGGGCCACATTTGCCTCCAGTAACTGGAAATAGCTTCTTTTTCTTCTTTATACGTGGTCGTGTTATTTCTTGAGCATGATGTGTAAATCCAGGAGGTCTTATATATACAGGACCACTGCTGCCACTACAGCTGCTGCTTGCACCTATATAGATGTCAAAGGAATCATGATTCAATAAATCTTCTAGGAATACATAACAGAAGTG
Organism: Bugulina stolonifera; assembly: GCA_935421135.1. Lineage (NCBI taxonomy): Eukaryota > Metazoa > Bryozoa > Gymnolaemata > Cheilostomatida > Bugulidae > Bugulina > Bugulina stolonifera. The sequence goes on along the minus strand of OW285193.1, from coordinate 13,002,735 downwards.
AAAATTGCTCATTGAATATGGAGGAAATATATAAAAACTATACACAAGTGTAATATTTATTATACATGATCAAATTCCAGTGAAACTCTGTGTAAAAATATATACCTTCTTATAAGCCAATATACAAGAGAGAACCATGGATTCATGGAACACATTTAAAGTGAATGCATTTTTTCTAGAACATGATTTCAAGCACAGTCTGTAAACTAGTAAATTTAAAAATAACTTGTTTGCCTGCACACAGATCACTTTGATTGATAGCTGATACAATACTTGCAACTGTCTTAAGATCAAATTGTCATGGGTAAACCCCAATTTTAATGAATCACAAATTGAAGGCATCAAATTTCTTTTGTTGATATGTTTGGCTTCTTATTTCAATAAGGAAAACAGTTTCAGTTGACACTAAGTGGTAGCCCACACAAATACTGTGTGGTCCATTTTATATTACCTGGTTTATGCCCTGCCTATATAGATTAAACACATATGCCTACTCATCAGCAAAGTAATAATAGTGCATATACTGTATATGGGTGTATTAAAAGATGAATCAATTTATCCAAGGTAAAGTACTTTTACTTCAACTCAGAAACTTGTTATTATTCCACAAATAATATAACATAGGTGATATACATGTATTGTTGCAAAAAAACTTGCCAATCTAGTCTCTAGAGATCTACCTAACTAACTGCCTAGAATAATAAAAATCATTTCCATTAGAGTAATTTGTCAATTATTAAATTTCCAAGATCAAATAAAAACAACTTCTTGCAGTTTTGTTGACAGAGAAATCTAGGACCTAGGTTAATGTAGAATGTGGAGTTTTATCAGTAGTTGATGACAGGAGTTGATTTATTGGATGGTATATCTTAACTCATACTAATCAGTGTAACTATGTAGAGCAAACTTCCTCAAGTAAGCAAATATTTAGTTCTCTGTGAAAGCACAGCAGCTGGGATTACGAATATCAAGTCCAAACTAATAACTGAGTAACAGACACAGAGATAAGTTCACTCAAGTTTGTGATTTGTGCATAGAATTTGAAGATCATTATTTAATTTTCAAAATTTTGATAACTACATGTACATACACGTGATTGTCAGCTGTGAGTTTATTAAAATGTCAAACTCTAAAATGGTGCTGCGAAAAATTTTTTCTTTCAAACCAATTGTTTGTCAGCGTTTTTAATTTCAATTGAAATATTACTAGCAATTTAACATAAATACCTGGTGAGCAAGGATTGTCACTGCAGTCTATCGAACTATTTGCGTCAAAGTCCGAAGTAGCTGTCGAGCTACTCAGTGATGACCTATTAGTGACCTCTATGTCCCGAAACTGATCTTCTTGTTCATCGTCTGAGGAATTTGAAAGGTTGCCAGATGCAGACCTTTTGGCAGAGTTTGACCTAACTGCTGACGTCATTTTACATATCAGGAAGACATCTTGAATAATATCAATATTTTAGTTTGCTTCTTTTCTGCAATTAGATATAATATAAAACTCTACAATACTGTATGTACATTGTATTGCATGAGTTTAGTCACCTGTATATAAAAAGTAGAAACACAACGATAACGTTGAACATGGGCACTTCAAGCCAGACATGAGATGAGTGAAATGCATATACATGTATTTGGTTTTAAAACTGGCGAATCCTAAGGACGAATGATAGCATACATTACTTGCACAAAAAGTTTTGAATAAAAATTGACAATACTCTTACAATGGAACATCACAACTCATACAGAATAAAGTGCATGAGTGGATACGCAATAAGAATGTATTTGAATTCAGATTTACCTAGTATGTTGCCCTGTTAACTCCGATCACATCACCAACTTTGCATCTAAGCCTGTGCTCCGGCTCCTAGAGTGATTGTTATGCAGCAATCAGAGATAGCAAGATGGCACCTCAGCAAGTCTTTGGCTAGTGTTAATCAGTAGATGGTAATCCAGAATTCAGATTATAGACATTCCACGAGTGAAGGACTCAGTAACCTGGTCCTACTGCAGTTATTCCAATTCAAAAGCTGAAAATTCTGCCAAAGGATCTTTAGTTACAACTGCCTTACACTCAGTCAGTTATAGAAAAGAACTTCAGCCCAATAACTAAAGATTTCAATGCCCTTTTTGTTTGATTTAGTAATTGACTACACTATAATATTCATTAGTTCAAATCATTGTTTACTCGGTAACTATGTAACAACAAGTAAAGTAAATGTGATTGGCCAGTACTGTTAGCTAGCAATCAATAGCATAAATTGCATGCATATCAGAGCCATTGGTCAATGGCTTTAATATAGATTCATGTCAGATTCAAAAATAAATATAGAGAACACAGGCTACATGTAACTTATCATGGCATTTCCAAAGCTAGTAGTGTAGAAACACTGACTTTTGAGACACTCAGTCCCACAGCTGAGCCACTGTAATACTATAAATACTACAAACATAAAGTTTTGCCCCTACATTTAAATATTCAGTAATCAGTGGTATAAGCACTTTATACTAAGGCACAATGGCTGCAAGAATTGTGCAAGAATCCATTCTTCAACAACATATTAGTAGGATTCTATGGTCACTAGTTTTGGATTTAAATTAAGAGAATGACTTGGTAACTGCCCATTTAGATAATCTGTACATCACCTGTGGATTATTTTCTTACATTTCAATCTATAGACATTAAAAAGTTGTCAGATGAAATTTGTATATTTATCTCCTAAAAATTATAAATATAGCCTATAATTGGATGTGATTGGCACTTACAAAATAAATTGATATCTGATGATAGTTGAAACATACATGCTCAAGTAAAAACATTGTTTTAGATGAAAGAACAACTTTGATAGCTTAGACAACCCATAGCAAAGTGGACCCACAACGTAAATAGGATCTCTACAAGCTAGAGATTCCTGATGTCAAATTTTAGATTTTTAATTAGAGGTCACTTTGATGAATGCATTGATGAGTCAGTCGTTCGCACCTTGTAATCAGGATCAGGCTTGCTGTAGATGTCATTGAACATTTCCTCCAATGGGAGCTCAATATCCTCTTTGGCTATTTTAATAGCTTCTTTCACTTCATTCTTCACATCCTTGTCAAGTTTCTAGATATTCAAAGGGACACCATTGTTATGAACAAGTTGGACATCATGATACATGTCTTGACACGGCACTCATAAACATGAGCATTACAGTTACACACATTTTAAAATTACATCAATTTAAAAAAAACCAACACAGTTTAAATGATAACTTTGCTAAGTGATAGTTTAGAGCTTGGTAAAAAAATAGTTAAACTTTAGCTTTGTAAAAATATAGCCACAATAAAGTTGTCACACACTGTGAAGAAAAATTTAGAGAGTAGGCAACTCCATACCATAATCATATACTATACTCTACAAATACTAAATACACACATTTGCATGGATAGATTTGTCTATAAGCTGAAGCTGCCTTTGAAATGCTACAGAAGGATCTAGAAGATGCTCATGCCTACGTTGTGTACTACTAACAGTCATGCAAGTTTGGAATATTATATGTCTACACACCTGAAGATCCTCTGTAGTCACCAAGTTTAACTCGAGGATTTTATTCTTGAACTGATTTATGGGATCTCTGAGCTTCCTCACTTCTGCAACTTCATCTCTTGTTCGGTAGCTAAAAGAAACAGTGGGGGGTAACTACCAACAAGACTAGTGATGAACTAGTAAATGTATCTCAACATATACATGGGACAACAAGGCTGGCGAAAAGTACCAACAACATACTATAATAATAACAGCAGCAGCATAGCCTCTTTGCTGCCAAGGGCACCTACATACTAATAACTGCCTTTATAACTACACCTTACTTACTGTACCTGTTTACCAATTTTGCTTCCAGTTTTGTTAATCCCAGGTAAGAAATCTAGGACATGGAGAGGAGGGAATTTTTAATTAGCGAAAGGCCTTCACCATGCTGCTTACAGCTTACATCAATGACATTTGCAGGAATCAAGCCCAGATCTCCCACATGAAAGTACAGAGCTCTAGTCCCTAGGCCACATCTGCTCCTCATAAATATAACTTACATAATAATAACCGATGAAGGATTGTACTAGTAGAACTAACCTAGTCCCAGGATCTGACATACTATGTCCGTGGTATCTGTATGTTTCTACCTCCATCACAAGAGGACCTTTCCCTGAGCGACACCAGTCGGCACTGAACTCCATTGCTTGACGAACCGCTATCACATCCATACCATCTACCTAAAAGTGAAAGTGAAATATATTTATAAGTTTATCAACACAAACTTTGACTACAGTTATTACCTAGTCAGTTCAAAACCAGACACAAATGAGAACAAAATCTATTGAACATATTAGCTAAAGTCTAGACAAGTAACCTTATCAGGCAACTATTCAAGTCGTGATTCATTTAAAATTTTATCACAGTGACATAGATGCACAAAACCTCTAAACCCTCACAGAAGTAATGGGCACCAGCAGAACAACACTAATAAGTATTTATAACATGCTCATAGAACAGCTTATAAAATCATTACCCATAATCCAGGTATGAAGTCTCCCCTGCTGTAGAACTCAGTAGAAGCTGCCGCCCTGTTTGCTGCTGTACCCATTCCATACTTGTTGTTCTCACAGATAAATATAACTGGTAGATCCCACAGCTTAGCCATGTTGTACGATTCAAACACTTGACCCTGATTGGCTGCCCCATCACCATATAGACTGAGACATATGTTATCAGTGCCTTGGTACTTCATGGCTAATGCTATTCCAGCCCCCAACGGAACCTAAAAGCAAACAAAAGGTTAATAACTACTTTAGTCACTGGAAATAATAACCTACAAGCACAACTTATTCTGTTGAAATGGTCATTCCAGACACTGCCGCGGAAACTGAGAAATATTAATATATATATGAATTCAAACCATTGAAATATGGCGGATGTCTGCTTATTCTAGTGCTAACTAATCATACAGCAAACTTCTGCCATGTCGGGTGGGTGAATGTTCACTTACCTGTGCTCCTACAATACCATTTCCACCATAGAATCCCTCTCCGTACATGTGCATTGACCCTCCCTTGCCTTTAGCACAACCGCTCCTCTTGCCTGAAAAGGAGGCAGCATCAATCGTGCAGTTGGCAGAGCACAATTAGTGAGGGCATCTTGTACAACTTACATATGAGACGTATGATATACTGTATATAATAGTACATCTATATGCATCGGCCTAAACTATTATATAGCAGTGTATTTAATATGTAACATTCAACACACATACAATGTGCGTATACATCATACACTATATTGTTATAATACTGCACATTTGTTACATACTGCACATGTATGGGACATGAAGGTTATATACAAACACTATCATCACTGATATACTGTACATAGCTGTTATTACAATCCATGTGTACATATCATCCACTATTATAGACTGTGTTCTATTACTAGAAGCATACCTGTGAGCTCTGCCAAGATGGATGCCATCGGGACCCCTCGAGTGTAAGTCCAACCGTGAGCTCGGTATGCTGTGATGACTGCATCAGTTCTTCTGAGTATAGCCTCCATTCCGACACAGCATGCTTCCTATAAATAATTTTTCGCACCCATTATTGTATCACAATGTTACGTATCAATCATGTAACCACAGCATGAGTGTCATAAGTCTACTAGAATCACTCTCACAATAGAGAGAACGCATCACCACTCCAAACCTACTAACTGTAAGCACTGAAGAGTATACTAGACCAGTATTTGATACCGGTAGCACCAAAACAACAGCTGAAATCTGGCAATCGCAAATCTGCAAGATGAGCTAGACTGTAAGGATGGTATATTAATGTGAATCAATTGTTATACGAAAATAAAATGGACAAAACAGTCAGCTAATATGACCAAATCAATAAATAGAATGACCATTAGATGCCCATACCTGGCCAGAGTAGAGGTGGCAGAAACCTCTGATCTCTTTACTCTTGTACATATTGCTAGCCTCAGTCTCCATCTTCCTCACAGCCACCATTTGTCTGTAGTACTTAAGGGCCTCATCTCGGGTTAGAATAGCCTTGTTCTCTGGTCCTTTCTCGATGTCATGCAACCTAAAAGGCTAGAGAATCCATAGCCAATAATACAGGAACTTGGGCAAATTTTAATTCCGACATATCATGACAGATTAACACAAACATCTATCCAAAAGTATGTGACGTGAAAATACCCATTTAAAAGATGCATATCTCTAATACATAATATTTTAATTTAAAGTGTTTTTATAACAGATTGAAATCTAATAGCAGAGCGAAAAAAGCATTACAAAGTGTATAATCAACTTGAAGGAGTCATGCCAGGTAGGAAAACAGTGAGACCCCATGTATTACACAATCAATTAGAATGGCTATTCAGTTACTAGTTGAATGTTACACAAATGAGACTGCATACCTCAAACTCAATTTCCACTTGGCTCACTGTACTGTATGGTGAGGTCTTTGAAATAGAACATATCTACAAATAATCACATTAACAATAAAACAATGGGCCTACGCAAGTAAAAGTAAATCTATACAACAGAAGTGAAAAGTAAGCAAGTTAATTTATTGATTTTATAATCAAGGAACTGGAGCCACATAACATCGACAACTACTTCGTAAACGATATTGATATTGCACAATGAATTACAAATTTCCAATTTAATATTCATATTATATCACTTTATGTATGCAAGTAACATGTAGCCTAACTGAGTAGTGTGTATCGGTATGGGTGTCTCTCACTGATTCACTAGAATATCATATTTATACTAGCATCTTCTCTCTCTCCAGCCTAATGATTTATGTGAATGAACTAAAGTCAGTGTTTAGTTTGTAACGAAAATTGTATAATAAATGGCTAAGAATCAGAATGGTAGTTTAAATTTTGCGTAACCTTGTAACCAGACTGCTGCAATCACAGACCTGATTATCAGTTTATCAAACAAATACAGTGTACAGTTACGGCACTCCATCGCGCTTATCATATCACCTATTACTATTATAGCTATGAGTAATGAGTATGCCAGGTGTAGCTGGGCATGTATGTTGTTATACAATTATGGCAACTAGTCTATATGTGTAGTAGCATTGGCACTAAAGTTGAGACTGGTCATGTCGTATTAGCCTATATGTTAGTAACGTCGATACAGTGCTATATAACATATAAACAGCACATGGTACAGTGCAGAGCGCCCACTGACCAGTCCCATCTACAGTAATTAACTAATTATTGCACTGTACATTGTATCCACTACTTACACCACACTTGCACTACACTTACACTGTGTGTACTTGTGACTATGAAATGTGTAGCCCCACGTACACACAACCTAAATACAACCTAGATGCTACATGCGGTGTATATCCTGTGGTAGATTCTAGAAGTGTTTTTACAAGCTGGTATTGTAATTGTAAGGCTAGGGAAGCTGTTGCTTTTTTACCTATATAATAGGAGTTAGCTACATGTAGCTCTAGCTGCATGTAGCTATTTTAGATACTTATATATAAGGGATTTTTATATACAGTAGAAAAAGAAGGAGTAGAGTAAGTAGAGAGAAAGTGGAAGAGAAGTTGAAGTGTTAATAAAAGTTAGATCTGCAAGTGTCTAGACAGATCCCTGAAAAGGTTATGGAATGACAGTTGAATGAACAGTTGAGAATCCATAACAGTGGTGGCAGCGGTGGGATTTCGGTCTAAACACTCTAACTGCTCAACACTTACAACGGACAGTCATGCTTAGATGGATAGGGTAGACTATCTTGTAAGAGTCCAGCGTGAGCGTGGTGTTTATGCCATAGCCTATCAAGCTGTGTATAGCTCATCAAGATTTACGCCTAGGAGTAGTGAGCCAGGAAGCTGGAGGATACTTTCTCTCTAACACTTACAACTCGTATGGAAAGTCATGCTTAGATGGATAGGGTAGACTATCTTGTAAGAGTCCAGCGTGAGCGTGGTGTTTATGCCATAGCCTATCAAGCTGTGTATAGCTCATCAGGATCTACACCTAGGAGTATTGAGCCAGGAAGCTGGAGGATACTTTCTCTCTAATGACAATTGGATAGAAATTATTGTGCTATGTATTTATTTTAGTTTGTGTAATTATTTTAATTTCATGAGTACTGTTTGTTGGTGCCTGTTATATCTCGTCGTTCAGATGGTGCATCCAGAATCTACGGTAGAATGGTATAATGCAACCTATAGGAGCCTCTAACCTTCTATTTGTGGAATCGATGCTACTAACATTGAAGTGAGCACAGGTGTGGTGTGCAGATGGTGTATCCAGTGCCTACTGTAGAATGGTGTAATGCAACCTATAGGAGCCTCTAACCTTCTATTTGTGGGGCGTATACTACTAACATCAAAGTGATCACAGGTGTGATGTTCAAACATATGGAGGAGACACGAGAATCACTTGTATCCACTAATGGTGCTAAAGATAAAACAGGACAACGGTATAAAAACAGAGATTTCTAACTACGGAGTACTTGTCTGTTGCCTACTATATATTGATGTTCAGCTGGCATATCCAAGGTCTACTGTAGCTTAACATGGTTTAATGCAACCTATAGGAGCCTCTAAACCTCTACTTGGTTGGACTGATACTGCTTGCATTGAAGAGAGCACTGGTGTGATATTCAGATGGTGTATCTAGTGTCTACTGTAGAATGGTATAATGCAACCTATAGGAGCCTCTAACCTTCTATTTGTGGGACGTGTACTACTAACATCGGAGTGAGCACAAGTGTGATGTCCATAATATTGAGGAGGCAAAGGAATATCTTTGTATCTGCTACCGCTGATGCTAAAGACCAGACAAGACAATTGTATAGAAACTAAGTTTTAAAACTAATGGACAATTATACTAAAACTTTCTTCTACTTTTTATGGTCAGGTTATCCATTATGTTTATAGATGTAGGTGTAGGTAATACCCACACCTCATCTAGAAGGGGAGAATGTGGTAGATTCTAGAAGTGTTTTTACAAGCTGGTATTGTAATTGTAAGGCTAGGGAAGCTGTTGCTTTTTTACCTATATAATAGGAGTTAGCTACATGTAGCTCTAGCTGCATGTAGCTATTTTAGATACTTATATATAAGGGATTTTTATATACAGTAGAAAAAGAAGGAGTAGAGTAAGTAGAGAGAAAGTGGAAGAGAAGTTGAAGTGTTAATAAAAGTTAGATCTGCAAGTGTCTAGACAGATCCCTGAAAAGGTTATGGAATGACAGTTGAATGAACAGTTGAGAATCCATAACAATCCTCATAGCTAACTTTGATATACTCTAAATGCTGCTAGTAACACTGATAGAGTAAAAATGATAAATAATATATAGACAATTGAGACTTTTTTCCATGGTGGCCAATGGCTATACACTACAAAATTTTCATCCTCCACAATGACTTGGCAAAAACCAAGTCAAAGTCACAAGTCATTCATGTGTCCAAGTTAAGACAAGTTAAGTCACATTGGTGTGCAAGTCAAAGTCAAGTCAACCTGTTGGCAAGTCCAAGTCAAGTTGACTTGTGACTTACTTGGAAAGTCAAGTTAAATCTATGACTTGGACCCAACTCAGCCTGTATGTATGACCCAACACTAATTAATAGTATCATTTTATATTAAATAATTAAATATCAATATTAATTACTTAATATAATTATAATTATTATAATTATAATAATAAATAAATATTAATATAAATAATAATTGGGCGAAACTGAAACCTACCTGGCGTTTCAAACCTTGACAAATTTGCCTTAGCATTATGGGTAGAATCACCGATACACACAACAGAGATTTTGATTGTGTGGTGATCTAGTGCACCAAAATATATTAGTTCAGGGTAAAGCAGTACTACTCCACTCACTACCGGCCACTAATTTTTATTAAAAAATTAATTTGAGAACAGTTGCACAGGATTGCGGGAGACTTACTGTCACACGCAGGTATTTCTCTCATAAGCCACACGTTAGGCTTTACCTGCGCGGCCGTAGATTGGCACAAAAACACATTTGTTGGGCTATTTCCGGTAACAGCGCCCAATTTGAAATCACCCTTGTTCTTGTTGTGCTTCAGGCATTCTGCAATAGAATATTAATATAAATTTGGTGAAATACTAAATTATTTAGTACTAGTAGACTGCACTATTTACGTTACTTGTGATCAAGAATCAACTATCATCCAGATTCATTTGCTCAGAATCACTGATTGACTGCAGCCTTTGCGCTAAAGGGTAAGAAAGAAATGACATGTGATGTTGATGTTATCTTAATCTTAACAATCTTAAACCTATCTAATCTTATGTATTGTATAAAAATAAATATTGTAATTATATTAATATAAAATAAAAATGAAATAATTAATAGATTATTAATATATTGGTTAATACTGTATTAATATTTAATATTATATTAAATACTAAATAATTAAAATATGAAAACATTAGATGATTATCTTATTATGATATTTATACATACAATGTACATAACTTGTGCAAATGTTATGTATACCTTACCTTTGAATACCTTTAAAGAATCAAAGGGCAAGTGCGTTTCACAAACATAAGAGAACACACCCAAATAGAATCCTTAACTTAAAGGCGGAAAAAGGCCAGACTAAAACTATTCCATCGTTGTATTACTGAGGGGATCGAACCACCCTTCGATTACTATTACCTCAATAAGTATAATACGAGACAATGCCAAAACACCTACACACCATACATAAGAACGAATCAATTTTATTACTCCTTCTGGCCAAAAAACATACGTGATATGTGTCTTGAGAGCTGATAAATAGTTCTTGTTTTCTTGTTTTTTCTTTCTTTTGTTGTTATGACATGATAAATAATAAAAAATATATAAATACTATTCTAGAGCACATATAAAAAAAAGCATTCAACATTATGAATTATATATAAAAGGGAATAAAAGTTATCAAAAAAAGAGAAAGAGAAAAAAAAGAAGAAAAAATCCATATTGTGTTCCCACACCTCTTCCATTTCCTGACGGTCTCAGTGGGAAAATTCAAAAAAAAAAGAATAGGCCTACTTTTGAATTTAGTAAGGAGAGTACCCCAGTTTAACAGTGTGTTTTAGACAGTATTAAAATTATTACAGCGTACTGCTGTTTTTGATTAGGATTGGGTTGAATAATTTGTGTCGACATGCTCGTTGGTTGATTGCCTTTATTCACTGTGTCTGTGCATATCACGTATAGTGCACGACAGGAAGCTGTTGTGTTAGGTACTAGTTGAGGCAGTTACTGGGATAGGTTTTCCCCTTGCAGCTGAGCGGGTGGTCATAGTGACATTTACTCTGTCATTAGATATCTCATCATAGGTAGCCATTAGATTTCCATGCCGATCTTCATCCTGCAATATTTTTGTTAGAAGGGCTAGTCTGTGGTCTCTTCTTTTTTCATGGAGATTCTGAAGTCCCAGTTCAGCTTTGGCTCTCTCTTCCTCTGAGATTTCTTATAAAGCCCTATTCTGCACCTATTCTAGCAAATCTATGTGGTAGGCCTATGTAACTAGAATAATAATAATAATGAAGTGCGAATATTTATATTGATTTATTGTAATTGATTCATTATTAAATTGATGAAAGTAAAATTATATAATTGTAATGATGCGTAATCACCATTGCCTTGTGATTAATATAAATATATGGAATATTACGTAGCAATAAGTATATTGAATAAAAATAGCTATGATAATACTTCCTATATTGTAATAGATGTGCTGCAACCCTGTTTCATCACCAATTAACTAGGAAGGTATTTGGACGGATGGTTGCCTAGCCTGTTTATTGTATGCTCATTCTAATCCTCTGCTCTTTCCTTCTGTCCTATTGTGCTAGTGCTCAAAATGACTCCAGTAATGTTTCTTTTAGGTTGGTCATTAGGCCTACAATAGGCCTATATTTAATATAAGTATGTAGTCTAAGATATAGAATAGAACTGATATTATAACAATTTCACTCTACATATAGTAGACACATGTATAGGTATAAAACACGACCATGCTAGGCTTCAACCTTTTCCTTCCTGTCCTCCTATCTAACATTTAGGATGACTCCACAAATGTGTAGCTGCTTATTACATGTTTAACTAATGTGTATTATTAAAGATGCAGAATAGAACTGGTGTACAATTGTTTTACTCTACTCATATAGGTATAAAAGACGATCAAGTGCTTCCGACGGGACACCAGACAACTAAGTTCAGGTAGTGCTATATCATACATATTAATAGCCTATACAAAGTGTACCATTAGGTCATTCAGATAGTTGTTTATGAAAGAATGTTGTTAATACACTTTAATATTGGTACAAACAGACTATTAAACAACATTACTGTGTTTACATGACTACGTTGATACTGAAATAGGCCTTTGTCATCCATGACAGCCTTATTGGTCGTCAGGCTAGAATATAGCCTACATATATAATGTGACACTTCTTTTGTAGCGTTCATAGCACTATAATGATGCTTAGATTATATGTAATTCTTATTAAGTTAATTACAATTATAACGTATTTTTATCATTGACCTGGCACAAGGCTATATCTCTATCTTATTTATATCAGTATTGTCATTCAGCCAAATAGGCCCAGTTTCTAGTTATGTAGCCTATAGATCACTATGCCAATAGATATGTGTAATTATTTCGGTAGATTAAGCTTGGATTATGGTGCTTATATGAAGTTCTTCCTTGCCATTGCAACTCATGTGACAGCCATTATCTGAGTGCTTATTGTCATGCTGTCTAACTTGTCTCAACCTCTCGGTTCAAATGGTAAGAATATTCTGCAGTATCTATAGGCTTGTACCCTATGTACGAGTATGTGGGCAACTAAATTTGAGCTGGCTACTTTTAATTTTTGAATCACCTTCTTTGCTTCTTAACACACGTTTGAATTGTACAAATGTAATTTGTAACAAAACTTGAAATCTACACAAGCCACCTTTGGATGAACTTTGAGTTATTATTTTGACCCATATCCAAATATTTTATCACTCAGCAATTTGAAGCATTTTATGTGTATTTCTAGCTTCCAAATTTAAAGCCACGGTACTGTGGCATAATCTAGTGCAGCATATCTATGTGAATGTGAAGCAAAAGAGAAGACGACTTCTACTAAAAGGTGTTGGCCCCACCGACTGTTTCTCTGGCAGTGATGTGTGCGACACAGCTCTTCTCTATCTCATGATGGACAAAGACAACTTCAAGACTACAGATATTAATAGAGCTAAAGCTTTTAAGGTGAGCGTGATCTCGTATTCGCTAACTTAGCATAAACCATTTAAAAATATAATAATTTACGGATGTAGAACAGAGGGGGCTTTTTTGTTACCCCCAACCCAGTTGTCCTAATAATAAACGTAAAGGTCAGTCTATCATAATATAGTCCAGTAGGCCTACTCCATTTACTGTCCGTGTGAAGAGTGAGCAGTCTGTATTCTCTATGAAATAGAACTGCTGGAGGGGAAAGCGCTAAACAGTCCATGATGTTATCTGAAGCACCTGTTACATGAGAATCTGTAGTGTTCACATGAATTACTGTATATAAAATTATTATGTAATACATGTAATGTTCATCAGATTATTCCTATTCACAGTTTCTCCATGACGGATGTTAATGTCGTTTAGTTTTATTTCCTGGTCTCTGTTTGGGTTTATATTATAAGCTTTATTATTAGAAGGAGGTGCCAGTTAGCTTTTCCATTAGTTTTTAGATGACTATTTTGCCATAGATATACTTCTTCTCATATCAATTTGGCAAGTTCTTAAACTGTTTTTGACTTATACTATAGGTATCCTGTCAACTTCAGATAGATATACTTTGTGTAGGAGTACAGCATACTAATTGTGTAGCTTGTTATATGTGTTTATATGTAGTTATGTCAGCTGCTGTTGGAACAGCAGATATTTGAACCCTTAGCTGGCAGCTTGGACAAGAGTTTCGAAGACGATTCCAGCAAGTATTACAAGTTCACATCTACTTTGTCTGATGCAGCAGTTCTTCATGTAAGTAGGACACACCAAAGATCATTTATATGCACATTCCAAAGACCATTTTATAGGCACATGGGTATATAATGTACATTCCAAAGACCATTTATTTATATGCACATGGTGACATGGGTGTATTTATGTACATTCCAAAGATCATTTATGTGTATAATATGGGCATACACTTACATTCCAAAGATCATTTATACACACATGGTCACACATGTACAATCCAATGATCATTTATACCCATTGTGCATTGCACTGTATGTTCCTGTGAAATTACTTATACAAAACTTGCTGGCCAGTACTCTTGAGAATGTTGTTTTTCTAAATGAAATATGGAAATATTAGATGAATCTAACAGCACTAACATCTTCAAAATCCAATACTGGTGTTTTTTTATATCCAACAGTATTGTATTGGATATTTCAGTCATATATTAGTATTGGTATTGGGTCCCAAGCCTAATAAATATACTGTACACATATAATTATGAATTAAATGTTCAACCATGTGTGATTCACTGTCAGGTAAAGAGTTCTTAGCATGATGTTGTGTAATCCTGTATGTTTCTATTACTTTCCTAGAAGTGGACAGTCAAGTCAAAAAAGAGATCAACTGCCAGTCAATCGGAAACTGTAGCCAGTAACAACAACCATATCAAGTGAGTCTGTGCATGTAGTATTGAACAATTACATACATGTACATGTACATGTATGTAGGGACTTGCTCTTGTAGTACAATGAAATATTATGAAATAATTGTACAGTCAACAGCTGCAAAGAAAGGCTACTACATGTTATGGTGCTCACATGTGACTATTCGTTGGTGGTGTTATGGGATTTATCTCCTCTTGCTTTAAGACTAATCCAACTCCTGCTGTTATACAGTAAAGTTTCATCGGCTGATATGTAAGCATTGTTTGTATGCATGACATATTAATATGTACATGTGTATTTTAGTGAAAGGGAGAATAACTCTGACCACACACAAACAGGAACTGAGACTGTTGTCTGTAACCCAAGTGCTGATAAGGCAGAACTTGATTGTAGTGGGTACGTTATACAAGAGCTACTTGGTTTGACCAGTGACTCACAGGCTAAGCCATCCACTGTACTCAAAGAGACAAATGAGAAGGGGAGGTTAGTATCCAGTAGCACTAAATAGTATGCCTCAGTATTATGACACGAAATCATACATGAAAAGGATTGTTATGACCACTTCACTCCTTGCCATGCTAGAGATTTAGATTAAGTTGAATTTTGTTATATTGTAGGCTAAATGCACATTATTTGTGTTATAACATTGGGTGGCGATAGTCAGAGTTCAGGCTGACTCCATTTATTATTTATTATAAATAACATCATGAACGATCCATGAAGTGTAATCATGGGGAGTTTTCTTCCCATTACAGTTAGGAGAGAGTAACTCTCAATTTTCAATTGAATCTATTTCCTCATGCAGTAAAGGCGTAGGGGTTGTTGCTCATTGGCTGGGATCGATGGGCTAGGAATAATACCAGCCTATTAGTGGTCTCAAGTAGTAAATAGCCAATAATGGCAGCTTCTATAATTGAAGTCTTCATATTTGATAGAAGCCAAGGGTTCTGTGCGCCGGAAGTGGAAAAGACCAGCATTTTAACCTTTACATAAGCAAACCTATGACATGCCATTCTACCCTAGACCCGAGGCTCCATTGTGCGAAAATGAGCTAACGGCCTCTCTCGTAGCTGTGCCTTTATGTAATTATGGGTTTCAGATTTTCACTTTTATGTCATCAAGTGTTCAGCAGGCTTTTATTACACCCACACCATCTGGTGTTGTAATATATTTTAAAGGGTCAGCAAGACAGCAACAGCACAGTTAAAGAAGATGTACAATGACTGTGTGCTGACTAATAAAAGGTCATCTTTACAGTGTGAGGCAGCATTTCTCACTGGCAATCTGCCAAGACAAATATCTGCTGGAACAGGTATACTGATGATATCATCATACACAGATAGTGTTTCAGAAATTTCCAGATACAATGTACTTAAATTAGCAAGTCATGTTCTCATAGAGAAGCAGTGATAGATAATTATATTTGTCATCACTCTCCTAGTTTTGCTGACTTTGAAGGATGGCTTGTCATAAATAATGATTACTGATTATTATTCTGTACTAACTGGCCATCTGTCATTGTCATGATGTATTTGATATCTAACATAGAGAGATACTTTGTATGCCTGATCACCCATATTTATATTATAGGTACTGCAGGTATATATACTAGAAAGAGTTCGGCATTAGCTTTAGATCTTGCTGGTGACACTCAGGCTAGATGCTTAGAAAAGAATGTTGCAGTGAGAAGATCACTTCGAGGCAGAAAGCCACCACCTATGACATCTCAGTTAAACAGTATGTACCATCTGCTGTAAGGTTAATATGCAAACAGTATGTGTTGTATCATAGGTTGGTGGTCGACATTAATATGCATATGGAACAATAATTTGCTGATGACCTTGGAATGACCTTGGATTTACGCAATCTTTTTGTTGCTTCATTTAATATTATACATGTACAGCTTTGTACTAACTTATCAGTAACTACTTGTGGGGAGTTGAAGGTTGTATGCACAATGTAATGTGAAATGTTTTTTTATCTTAATCTGATCAGCCAATATTCTCAGAGCAGCTCTTTTGTGGAAGCTTCCTAGAACAAAGGAAAGTAAAGCTTCTAAATACCGAAACAGACTAGACATGACGCGGTGGAGCGACAGGGCGTCATAAAGTAGAGCGAAAATGCCCTGTTTGTCCAATATCAAGCATGTTTTATATTCTGCGCTTCACTGTTAATAACGCTGGCTTCTGATTGGCCAGCAAAGCTTTTACCGACTCTATTCTGCATGTTTGTCTGTAAGCAAATATTCCAAATTCAGTCGGTGTTATAATGTGATGTGCAAGTAGGAGACATACAAAAATAATTGCCTGCTTTGGCACACGTGCTCAGACTAGAAATTGTGTTCCTGGAGGAAGTATTGTTAGTGTGTGTTGTCCAGTAGGAAAAACGTCATCACGCTGGCAAAACCTGGTGGAAACGCGGCGAAATTATTCACTAGTCTGTTTCGGCCTTTATTCTGCTCTAATATCAGTAATAAGTATGCATCATTTAGTCATTTATATCCCGTCCCTTCAGTGCATGACACTTGCATTGTATAATACTAACAGGAGGCTGTCAAATACATTGGGCCAGTTATCACACAATATAATATATTGTTTGTTCAAGGTGGAAGCTTCCACAAAACACATCCTCTAAGGCATGCATATCATTGTATTGTATTGTATTGTATTGTATTGTATTGTATTGTATTGTATTGTATTGTATTGTATTGTATTGTATTGTATTGTATGGGCATACAATGATATGCATACCTTAGACTTAGAGGATGTGTTTTGTGGAAGCTTGCAATTTAAACAAACAAAAGTAAATATTTTCCCTCTGTTGTGATATCAAATGAGGGTGATAAGGCCAACTGTATTACCCAGTAACACTAAATAGCATCACTTAGCCAATTGTATCCTTTCTCTTCAGCTATCTGATTTATGAGATTGTATAATACAGGAGGCTGGCATATGCATACATGTACTTGTAGGCCTAAATCATATAGCAAGATACAGTCATTGTTATTTATCTAGAGAAGGATGACGATTGCTGGCCTATTCTGTAATGAACCAGCTCTAGTATATGAAATACACAGCTAACTATAATTTTAGTCAGATATCAATGACTTGCATTCTCTGTACTTGTGCCACTATTTTGTATTTTAACAATTCTACCAGCAATATGTCGTATAAAAATATAATATAATATTACATAATAATTATAATAATATTTTGAATAGTTATAATGTTACACGGTTGTGAAATGTTTTATGTTACAGGAGATTGTATCAGTGCAAAATCAGTGACTGGTAGCCCTAATTCTCGCCGTTGTTGTGATATCTTAGAGGGCCCAGAGTGTGGGGGAGCACAGTCTAATAACACATCTAGTGATAACACAGAGTGAGTGTGCCTGTATACAGTTACCCCATACTAAAAATAACGACTGTTTGTATCTTGAGCTAGCAGTCATGTTGCCAAAATTTTTTGATTAAGTTACTGCTGGTGAAGTTAAAAATTCCCCATGGTTTCGCAACTGTAGTAGTATACATTATTCGGCTCATAGGGATATACCATAATTCTATGTTGTAGGAAACAATCGGCAATCACTGTAGAGGGGCTGAGGTTTTTTAGGATCTTGGTTTAAAACGAGGTGTTTGTGTATCCACTTTCCAAGACATGCCTTTCATAGACTAATTTTACAACAATCCCCGAGTATACAATGTACAGAGTGACATACATGTACACCCTACAAACATGACTTGTTTGCTATTCTTAGCTCACATGGAAAGAGAAAAACATTGAACAGTGATGGCGAAATAATGGACTCTCTTGCAGCTAGTGCACACTGTACTACAACAGTACAGAAGTTAGCTAGACTTACTGGAGAAGTTATCTTCTCACCTTCAGGTTGGTTGGTCGGAATGTGGGATCACATTGATATCTTCATTGACTGTCACCAACCTTATATGATTAGTAAAGTACCCTTTATGGTATATAAATGTTGCGCAATAATGTTTCGCGTGCATGTAATTCAACTGTTGATCCCAGAGTTGCGAAAGTCTGTACTTTGAGTAGTTCTACCCAATCAGTCGTCGGTGGCTGTACATTGTAGCATCACTGCGATATGTAATGTGCATTTTGGACATGAGAGCCATTTATGACATCTGTATTTTTTTAGATTCAATTGGTTGTTTTACAAAGATGTGGTTACTTTAGTTTGTTATCGTTTCAGCAATAGCAGATATTAAAAAAGAAATAGCATTGTCACAGCTGTCCCATTTACTAGACTTGCCGTTCTTAGAAGGCTTTGTCTGTTCAGCCAATCAGAGCAAGGAGAATCCTGGATATGATAATACAGTCTTCTTTAGGGCCAATGAGCAACTGGCTAAGGGGTAGGTAGTGGTTGACTCTTGCTAACGGGTAGGTAGTAGTCAACTCTTGCTAACGGGTAGGTAGTGGTCGACTCTTGCGTCTGCTGTTAGGGATTGTCTCCTGTCTTTCATATATACAGCTTATGCAAACACTTTTTATAGAATACAGGTGCCCTAGTTTAATTTAATATTATGATGCAGTATAATATAATATGATATAGTATAATATAATTGTAGTGTAGTGTAATGCAATAGAGATATTTGCTGTAGAACTAGCACTACACCCTCATGCTATTTTCTTAGTGTCTCTACGGCCAAACTTACAGTCAGACTACCTTGTTCAAGAATTTTCCAGCCCACTTCCGTCACTGTGTCGCGAACACATCGATCTGGGCTAAAACACAAAGTACCTCTTCCCGTACGAAAAATCTTGGTATCCTCTGAACACAAATCCTTTTGGCCTAGGCCAAGTGGTCAATTCAGAATTTTTACTTGCTGCTTAAGCCAGTCCCAGAGGTCATGAAGCCTGTTCTAAAATAGATTCACTTTGATACTATCATATATTGCCTGTATGGTACCGGCTATATTCCTCATGTGGTCTTTATTATAACTTTTCCTTGACCTTTACAGTGAACTGGATGACACGTTATTACGGGCAGCTATTGAAGTGTTTGACTACATGCCCAATGGGCACAAGACTACGTTCGATTATCAGATTGGGTTGAATCCACTAGAGTACAAACTGGCATTGTACAAGTAAGTGAGATGGTCTCATCACAGTTGTGTATACTCTACTAATAGCATAGATATAATATAAACACTAGATAGGACACCCTGTGTTAATGCTCCAATGCTCTTTGTCCTACTAAATTATGGAAAATCCCCACAACGTACCGTAATCTCACCATGATACTTGTAGCCTGCAATCATGATTCACACTATATATTATAATGGTGTACTGCAGCATAAACTAGCACCACTTTGGTTTAAACCAAGCCCTGCTGCCATAATATCTGTATTCTGGCAAATTGATGTCTGCATAGCACATTACCACATAACAAGCTATCAAATGGTACTAAACACTACCTATTTACCCTATCTAAAAGGGCTAAAAAGTGCTAATGTAAACCTACTACATGCATGTTTCAATAGAGCACTGCACAGTAATTAGGCTGCTTTAATTATAAAACTGTTTCCAAAGTCCTGTGTTTTGACATATTAATGTTCTGCAAATTTATTACCATGAAAAAATCTGTCAAGTGAGGCTAATGTTCATTGCCACCTCCCCAAAAGTAATTAATTTGTTCAAATATTTAAAATTATATTTGTGCTAAGTATAAAAGTTGGAGCTGCATGTTGTTTTGCCAATAGCTAAACATGTGCTGACCATGTAAAGTATATCTAAGCGTCACACGGATAATTACAGACCTATCAAGTGAGGATAAAAGTATTATGATTATTTTTAAAAGCAATAATAATGCTGTGCATGCACGTGTGAGTAACATAGCTTAGTTTATTGACACTGCATTATAATAAAATATTGTGGCATGATTTGAACATGTCATATCAGCCCATGGATATAAAATAACACTGCCCATGCTCACAGCAGGCAGCCTTACGGTGTGTAGATACTCCATACTCCAGTGATGTTTCACTTTGCATTTAGCTTTTACACATGCATGACGTATAGTCTATATTTTCTACGTATTAGAAAGTTTGTTAGGTCTTGGGAGACTGTAGGATTTGCTAGATTTTGAACCATGGATAAGCAAGATTATGAGTCAGCATCAACATCTACTACAAAGGTAATAACATTTAAAACTTGGAAATCACCTGCAATGCTGTAATGCAACCCCAACCCTATTGTCACTGAACTCTGCCAGGTTGCTGAGAAATCTATAAGACCGATATTGCAAGCTGAAGGAATGTGTAAGCTAGTACATAAGAAAACTGTTATCAGAACGCTCTCCTATGCTGCCACATTAACATTCCCTAGCTACTTTCATGTGCTAGCCATAGCACCTCTGTTATAAAAACAGTTATCAGCAGGTACTGCACTATTCGCATACATCATGAAACATCTGAAGTAGGCGATAAAGGAAACCTGCGACAGAAGCTGAGTAGAATAATTTTGTACAACAACATTTAGAAAGGGTAACCTTCACCTACACTACCAGCTTTATAATTATTTTTATAATCAAATTGTTGGAGAAACTAATAACTACATTGCTGGAGAACATAAACATTGTTTTGCAATTATCTGTGGCACTTACATTTGTAGATATACTGTAACATGGTCAGCACATGCGTAGCTATTGACAAAACAGCATGCAGCTCCAACTTTTATACTTAGCACAAATAAAATTTTAAATATTTGAACAAATTAATTACTTTTGGGGAGGTGGCAATGAACATTAGCCTCACTTGACAGATTTTTTCATGGTAATAAATTTGCAGAACATTAATATGTCAAAACACAGGACTTGGGAAACAGTTTTATAATTAAAGCAGCCTAATTGCTGTGCAGTGCTCTATTGAAACATGCATGTAGTAGGTTTACATTAGCACTTTTTAGGCCTTTTAGATAGGGTAAATAGGTAGTGTTTAGTACCATTTGATAGCTTGTTATGTGGTAATGTGCTATGCAGACATCAATTTGCCAGGATACAGATATTATGGCAGCAGGACTTGATTTAAACCAAAGTGGTGCTAGTTAATGCTGCAGTACACCATTATAATATATAGTGTGAATCATGATTGCAGGCTACAAGTATCATGGTGAGATTACGTTACGTTGTGGGGATTTTCCATAATTTAGTAGGACAAAGAGCATTGGAGCATTAACACAGGGTGTCCTATCTAGTGTTTATATTATATCTATGACTAATAGTCATGAGTTATTTGAAACTTGAATCTCTGACTAACATTAACATTTTTTGTGTTCAAACAATGTTATAGAATGGTCATATAGTTGTTTACTGCATTTGGTATCACGGGCACTACATAGTTTGAATTCCTGCAGGTCTATTCTGAAAGGCTACAGAACTCGTACTGAGCCTCTGTTCCCAGCCTGCCATGAACAGATCCACTTAGCAGTACTCAGTTTAGTCATGTCTGGATGTGAGCCTAAGGCTATCTTAGCTATGAGACTCGCTACTCTTCTTCTTCCCTGCTACCTGGTTGCTGAGCTGGCTGCACTCCTTAACTATCTACATCTAGTTAGCATGACAACAGAGCCAAAGATAAGACCTGGTCAGGTGAGTCTAATAATATGTTCTAATTATTGTAAACAAAAGGAAACAAAAGTTATTGGAATTTGACCTCTTTCAGTGTTCATTACCAGAGATAAAATTCCACTGTGATTTTAATGTGAGTGACTGTAAGATGGTGCGTTATAGTTATACATCAACATGGTATACATACATCTACATTAATTCACATGAATAATCGATACAGTATCCCATTCATGATACATCCATAGCTTGTTTACTCTATGACTATTATACATTTAGAAAATCTAACAAAGATTATGATTGAGTGAATAACAACTCATTATGTTTTTGTTATTTAGACTAACAGCGACTGTGTGCTGAATGATTTCTCTGGAATATTCTTCATGGGTTGTAAGTTATTGTCAATGGATCAGAGACGTATTCTACTCCTACTGATGATGAGGTACTGTGATAAACTTACTACAGCTCCCAGTTCTGTACTGACGGCTCTGGAGAGGACGATGCAAAATGTGAGACAGGGTGATGATACCCCCTCCCCTAGTAAGTGTATACACTCCTAAGTAGATGATACCCCCTCTCCACTGATAAGTGTATACACTCCTAGTAGTCAATAGAGTTGACATCAACAGAATTCATAGCTACCACAGCTATGACTAACACCTGCTAAACTATAGCAACCACTACTTTTGTCGCCGAATTTGGTAAGCAGTTATTGAAGCCAGGTGTATTGTAAGAAATACAATCTGTCAGTCTTGAAAAAGTAATATTTGTAATAATCTTACACTTTCTGTTTGTTTATTCATATTTGGCCTATAGCATAATGTTATACTGTCATTCCATCATATTTCGCAGATTTTTCCTGTATATTCTTCATACATGTATGAACATGTACTAGTATTGCGTGTATAACAATTACTGTAACTTTGTAGGTGCATTATTCTGTAACAATATTACGACTCAAGAATTCCAATCTCAACAGAAGACAAGCACAGAGAAGGCAATTATCTCCCTTGTTAAGAATGTAATAGAGGATACCAGTATGCCTTTGAAGGAAAAACAGAGACACTTGAAACAGTTTCATAAACACCATTCTGATATTATGGAGAGACATTTCAGTGGTATTGTGTAGAGCTGTATTGGTGCCCACTCTGCTCTTAGGTATGTGAAATATCAACCACCCTGCAGCAGGTTTTCAAGAACTTTTATAGCCTGCCTTCTATGTTTTGTCTCAGCCAATTTTCTTTTACTAGTCTAAAGTCTACAACCAGTACTGGGCAACTTCAAGGTTAGTAGTAGCATTTGGCTAGTGATAATAGACCACATCATAACTAAAGTGCAATAGTACCTAGTCTAATGTTATATGCACTATATATAAATTCATTACCCTGTCTCTGGTAATATCAATGTCTAATATAATAATTACTAGATGATCTCAGTTGATGCATTTATTTATTGTACTTGCATAAGCACAGTCATTCACAATCATTTACTAGGTACTATATTTGTATGCATGTATATATACTATGGTACAACCTGATCTCTTCTAATTATTCATTTATAATCTTTGTACACTATATCATGGTCTGTAGAAGGACTTGATAATAAAATAATACAATTTATTTTCCACATTTGTTAGCAAATTAGCAAACATTCAAATACACACAGGACAAAAGTTGTTTATCAGTTGAGGGGTTGAGTAACTATATGTGTGTATAATGCAACCATAGAGTTATCTACGTTAGCTTAGGCTTGAGAAATTCCTTTGGAAAACCCAATTAATGGGGAAAACCCAATTAATGGGTAAATCCCAAGCCTAGCATGTAGCAGTGCAGTAGTAGTAGTAGTAGTAGTAGTAGTAGTAGGTAATGGAACCCAAGTTGTCAAAGTTTAGTTTTACATTTGCTGTTTGTATTATGCATATATATAATTATTGTTATAAGTTTTAATATAGGAAAAATAGTTGGCTAAAAGATGAGCTGGGGATATTATTTATGCATACTTTGATTATTTAGATAATTCTAAACACTATCGTATGCTGTGCCCATATATCTGTTACATATAGTAGCCATTGTTCTTAGCAGTGTAGGCCTACTAGTACTCAGAGCCGGCTCTGCCAGTACTGAATTACTGGGATATTGGTTCCACAAACTAATCCTACTGTATACCTCTTGTGTTATTGCATTACAATATGTTCAGCGTTTGTTTACTTAATGTAACATGTGACTTGTGATTGGGAAAACCAAAGTGACCAATTCATTGGAAAAACCAATAGATTGCTACATAACCTCTGTAGCAAGTAAGAAGCAGTTATTCCGCTTTCAGCTGAGTGTAGATGAGGTTGATTAATAGTTCAGTTCCAGGTAAAATATAATCAAGTAAGTTTATTATTATAATTCATACATCATACATGGTTGTGTTTGTTTGCTGCTGCCAATAGTGTCAGAAAATCTGAAGTTATTGTTACAAGTTGAGCCAAATCATGACCTGAAACTTCATGCAATACGTAGTTTGCCTGTTTGTTTGCTTTGATTTTGGCCTCTAATTCTTTAATAAATACATGTACTTAATATTAAATAGATAAATTCCTTGCTAAAAATACATTATACAATGTACTTAATACTATTTAGGATTTGTGTCATTGAAAATATGCAACCAGGATTTTATATTATGGGTTATGACTAAATGGAGGATTAATTTCTTCTCCACCTTATTCACTGAACTGGTCCATTTGACACACAGGGAGAAGACAACTTTTGATGTGAAGTATTTTATTCTGAAGATCTCGGCCAGTAAACAATTGCTCAATCTCACTATGCCAACAGTATACCTAGCTATGCAAAGGTACTTGTATTGTATGTTTATTATTTATATACATTTGTATGTATCATCTTCATGATTATTTTTTGCTTTGTACCTCTTACTCGTTGGTTGTACTGTACAAGAAAGATTCCTTTCCATATCACTGCAAGTTGACTAAATATCTCAGATTTGTCCCCCCTTTTAATCTCTTGATGTTTGGAATACTAACATTTGGATAGTCATGTGCCATTAAAACTAAACATACTTGACATACTTTTCAAAATAAAGTTTTTTATGCAGGCCTAAATGTGAAGTCGCTAAAGTTAATATTCAGTTCCTTCTAGATAGTAATATCACTTAGCATAATGTCAGGGGGCTGGGCTCCCTGATTTTCAAACCTGATTTTGGTACAGCACTCCCCCCTCCAAATCTTACACCCTTGCCTAAATGCTGAAATTTCACAATTTTGGGTCAGAGGCAGGTACTTTACGGGTAGGATTAGTAGTAGTAGATGTAGGCCACTATGATTAACTGACTACCATCAATAAATAATTAGCTTACAGTTTCTGCCTCATTTCTTTTATACAAAACACAATTTTACTAGCTGAGTAATTTTAGTTTTGTTTTTACAGACCTCTGCTATTAGTATATGAACTTGCGAAGAGATAACTTCTCAATGCAAATCAGTAACTGGATGATGTTTTCTCTTTATAGCCACAACTTAACCTGTCCAGAGATTACTAGTCAAGACTGTAGAAGGAAGCTTTTAGCCTTAAAAGATCATTGTTATGAGGAGGTTCCACTGTCAAAGTCTTTTAAATCATGTTTTGAATTGTGTAATAATCTCCCAAAGTTTGTCAGCAAGGCTTATTGGACAACAACAGACAGAAAAATTCGTCTCTGTGAATTAAAGTGCCCAGGTAAGGATTCAATAGTACACATTGGTATATTTGTGGAGTGAGCCAACAGATTTTCTATTCTTTTTAATAGGTACAGTCAATGATTCTTCTCGAACTATCTGCCTAATGATAATTCAGTTTGTCACCAACATGTTGTTGGAGTTATCTTACCCTTCAGTCTAGGCCCCAAGGTCAATCAACCCCATTTATGATAAAAAGTCAACTGTCAATAGCAGTTAAGATAACCACTTTTGGTTACAGTTCTTGGGTTCTATTGACATGATGTTTTACTACTTACCTGAAATTAAAGGCAAGGCTTGACAACTCCAAAATGGTGACACATTGTTTAGTCCGCTTTGATAGTCTAATCACATACATTGTACATGGGATCTGGGGTACTAGCTGATGAACAATTTCTCAATTACATTTTGGTGTTCACTTGAAATACTAATTTGTTACTTGCATGTATTCGTACTTAAAAATCCACATATCCAGGAATAGCATTGTCTACTCGTAGACAGTCGACTGTATCTCTACTATATCAGAGGGTTTTCTTGATTTATCTACCTTTATAGCATGATTTGTGTGCTTTTGGAGCAAACGGCTTAGTTCAACAGGTTCATCCGCAGTGCACCAGATAAAGAAATTATTATAATTATCTATTTCTCTGATTAGCCTACATGTATGTGTTCGTTCCTATTTTGATATGGGATTATTCTTGTTCTCATGGAGTCTGCATTTATTCAAATTCTATAAGCCTGATATACAAGTAGACCTCTGCTGTCTGCTTTAGGTTACAGAGAGAAGTTCTGCAAGGGGGAGGTTGTTAACAACCAATTAATTAATCCTACGACAAGCATTCCTGAGGAAGATGGCACAGATGTTGCTACTATTGTAGTACCTATCATAGCTGTTGTCGCCCTGCTCCTTCTCATTTTGTTCCTTGTTATGATGGCACGAAGATACTTAGAAAAATTTAAAAGGGCTAATAGTTGTGGCTGTGGGACCAGTGGAGGAAAATGTGGATACTGTAGGATTACTAGCTACTTTCCTTGTTTACGAACTCGATATCGTATGTATTGTTTTATGTTTATTCTTCACCTTGTTTCTCTCAGAGTATCAGATTGTAACTATGTGTATAAACTATAGCTGTCTTTCATCAGTTAAACTTTAGTTTAGACAGTGAAATTATAAAATGACATATCTAGAGTATATTTAAACTCGTTATCATACAAGTGCAGCCAATCATTGCTCTTTACCAAAACTATAGCAGGAGAAGTTGTCTTCTCTATATATTATTGATTTACGGCCTAAACTCCCACCACCAACAAGAATCTAAGACTATCCAAGTTTCTCTGCAACTGCACCTAACATGTGTTAATAGTAATTGTTGGGGGCTCAGAATGGTTCTATGCAGGTGTATATTTCCATGTACATTTTTAGCTGCACTTGGAGGTGAGATTCAGCCACCAGAGAATCTGGAGAAAGATGAACATAGTGAGGAAGACAATCTTAGACCTGAGAGACAGCAACAGAATGCAGATGTTGTGCCGCAGGTAGTTAAAAATAAAAACTTAGCTTTATATTTCACCATCAGATACATGTGTGTGTTTGTTGTAGTAGAATATTGGGACACATTCACAATCTACAAAAATGTATTTATAACAATTGTGATTGGTGTGATTAGGCAATGAATTTGGAATTGCTGAAAAATAGTTGAATAATTTAACTAATCGGAAGCAGTTTGTGAAAATAAATACTGAAAAATCGTCATTAAGAAGTATTACATTGGGAGTGCCACAAGGATCTGTTTTAGGACCGTTGCTATTTTTAATATATATAAATGACTTGGTTAATGTTTCTCCAGCTTTTAACTATATATTGTTCGCTGATGACACCAATTTGATCTGTGATAACCCTGTGATAACACCTTTTGAGCTTTCAAAAATAGAACAATGGTGCTTGGCAAATAGACTTGTTATAAATTTTAGCAAAACAATGCAAGTCATATTTCGAAATCCACAGAAAAAAATTGATGTTGATGAATTCGATGTTGGAAAATTGAATACCGTTGATCACACAAAATTTCTTGGTGTGACCTTGGATAAACATTGTAATTTTGAGTTCTATATCAATAACATTGTAAACAAAATCACCTTTTTATTAATGATGTTTCGCTATTTGACAAAGTTTTTAGACCAGAAAACAATGGTAAATTTGTATTACACTTTTATATACCCACACCTTATATATGGTGTGGAATTTTGGGGACATGCCCCAGACTATTTAATATCCAGCATTTTAATCAGCCAGAAGAAATCATTGCGGATCATTTTAAGTCAACAGCCAAATTCACATGTTTCACACAGGTTTAAAGAATTTAAAATTATGCCTATTTCTATGATCTTCAAATATAGGCTTATAATATTTTATAAAAACATATTTATCCCAACAAAAATAATCTTAATTTAATTGAGACTGTACACCCCATGACTACGCGTAAGACTTTGAAAAATCCACTGAAATCAATCAAAGTTAATTCGGAAATGGGAAAGAGGTCTATTTATTTTACTGCCGCTAATCTATTTGGTGAGCATGCATGGGACCTACGGGGCCTCACCGGTGGAGTCTTTGCGAGGCGCCTGGCTGCTCGTCTCTGGGAGCTTGGCGCATAGTGGGTGAGCGCAGCATGTGTCCCTGGATGCGTGTGTCGGCCTTCTGTGGCTGGCGAACCTCTGGAACGGGGCTGTCACAACTCTAGTTTCGAACTATCTGATTAGCCCCATGTTTTATTACCTTTTATTACCTTATTTTAATATCACTACTGTTTAAAAATGATGACATAAACTAATAAAAAAAAAAAAAAAAAAAAAAAAAAAATGATTATGATAATAACTAATGATAATGATAGTAATTATGACTCTGTGGCATTTGCTGTCTTTCCAACCTCTTGGACCAGCCGAGGTTGCAAAAGAACTAGTGGTTTATGTTTGTGCTTGCTAAAGCGAACCATTTCTAGCTCTTCAACATACTCATGTTTCCACCAAAGCCCCGTGTTTTGTATTCTGCTTTAGACAGTGCTTTAATAACGTATGCACCGAAAGTAGGTCGAATTTTACCCATACTACCTGTGACTGAAAATCTGGACACAAGGACACTATTTCTAAGAACTAAATTCACCTGTACAATTATACAAGGTCTAAATAAGAATTCTGGAAACATAATTTTTTATGCTGAATGTAAAATATGCTAGGAGTCCCAAGACGCAGTCCCAGATATTGTCTCCTGCCCCTTCAGGAATATATTGGACAGCCAATATGCCAGTCAATTTGTACCTACGCCTATCTTTTTACTAAGACTAACATAGTTATTTTGTTATGCCTTTTGACTGGTTTAAAACACCTAAAGTTGCTAAAGACAAACTTTTAATTAGCCAAAAATACTTTGGCACACAAGATACAAAGTTTGAGAAATGCCCAAAAATATAATTTGGAGGTAGGATGTAGGTGCTATTAGTTTTAATTGTGATTCTTTCTTGCAAGAAAATCTTATTTATGAGCACGAAGAGATTTGGTTTCATATCTGTAGAAATAGCCCATCTCTGAATGGGGTTCTAATTTTAATTTTAACTAATTATAACAGAGTTTAATGTGTCCACTAGGCCTGCAAAATACAAAATACTGTTTTGATTTTTTCAATTCTGCCAATAAAGTTTTTCAATTTTTTCGATTCGATACTTCATAAAATTAACAGAAAATACATTAGTGAGGTCGATCAGACCAATAACAGTATCTCACAATTTCACTGAAATAATGTATGTAGTACAACAATAGATAAGTATGTTACTGTAACCATAAGCAAGCAGTGAATGAAGACAATGAGCACAACTATTAATGCTGTTTTTTATTTGAATCATTTATCCTGACACCATTTACAGTAGTTCTTCACAACAGTATTTTACAACACTGTCAGTTGTAGTAATTGAGTGGATAATTCCATTTTTAGAATCACCAAAAAGAGTAAAATGAATAGATTCCAGAAGTGTACCCTTCCATTTATGTGGAATATCAAATACAAATTGTATGTTTGGGGCATTAATATAATTATAGACTTGTTAGGGGGTTTGGCCATTTTCTATATACATGTATATAATGTATTTTTAGCAAGAAATTTATTTTTGAGAGACTTGTTTCAAATTCAGGAAAATACCAGTCCCTGACTGGGGTTTGAACCCGGGGCCTCTACGGCACCTAATCGCCTAGCACAGTGAACAGAACATGCCACCACTACACCAGCTCAGCAACCTTAAAAAGGACAGGTGTTTTCATGGATTTGAAGCAAGTTTCTGACTGCCCAAAAATAAATTTCTTGCTAAAAATACATCATTAACCTCAAAGTATACATTGATTGCAAGTAACACTACACTGCACCACATCTATATGTGAACTTATTCCTTGCTAAAAATACATTATAATTATAGACTTATATTAGTAATATATCTATTGTGTATTTTATAGCTATCCACTTAGAGCCAACAAATTACTAAGAAAAAAACTGTGCTCCAAACCCATGACCACACATGCTATA
This sequence comes from Bugulina stolonifera, assembly GCA_935421135.1. Lineage (NCBI taxonomy): Eukaryota > Metazoa > Bryozoa > Gymnolaemata > Cheilostomatida > Bugulidae > Bugulina > Bugulina stolonifera. Next base: position 12,972,152 of record OW285193.1, on the reverse strand, counting down.
GGGCCATTCCATGGGGACTGATCAAACTTGCGTGCTGGCCCGACTCAGATTCTTTTAAAAATTGACAGGTAGAAAGAGCACCCTTGAATTAGTGGGAAACCAGCAATTCTTTTTCTATTTGACTCCTGTGGTTCCGGCAGCAGCTCGTTGAAGTGAGAAAATGTGGTGGGGACAACTCCAAATGAAATTTTTTGAAATTCTTGAATATTCAAATTATTACTGTGGCCACTGTATGATACTTAGAGCAGTAATTCTTGTCACATAGATACTTTCATATATGTGCTTCAGTTTTATTACTCATTCCAGCCTGTATGGTCAACAGGTGGACGCTCAGAGGTCACCGAAAACACCTCTCGGAGCTAGTTTGACCCAAATTCACTGAAAATCGACCAAATAGACACTGCTAGATCTGATGAAAAGGAGGTTAATATAAAATAACTAAGTAGCGAAGATGCTCAATACAAGGATAAATGAATTTTTGAGAACAAAAAACACTTTCCAAAATAAACTATATGGCGACAGCGGCTCAAATTCAACATGGCCGCCATCCAAGTTGGCGTTTTGGGGCGTTATTCAAGGCTAAATCTACTAAACTTAGTAGTGAAAAAGTAAAAATTAATGGTGAAAATGTTGCTATATATACAATTCACACCTGTAGATTCCATTTCTGCAATACAAACTTTGTCTTTTTGGGTCTAAAAGGCTGAATTCTCAGATTAAAATTTTATATACATTCGCTATAATATAGTGACTATATCGCCAATGCAGTTAATTGGCTATGGCCATAGAGGTCAGTCAAGACTTAATTTAGAGTGTAATTTGGGACTTGGCCTGGTTATACAACCTACTTTGTGAAGAAAAATTGGTGAAATCCTTTTTAATAGCCTAAACATGCAGTTTTGGTAACTTTACCATGATTCGTCCTTTCACACATAATTTTGTTAAATGAGGTAAGATAGCTAAACTAAGCAGTATTTCAAGCTGTGACTTATACCAAGTATTGTTTAATGAAAAGGAAGGGAAAGAAAATGGAGCTCCACTACAGGTAGAAAGAGCATCCTCGAATTAGTGGGAAACCAGCAATTTTATTTCTATTTGACCTCTGTGGTTCCGGCAGTAGCTCGTTGAAAAGTTGGAAAATGTGGTGGGGACAACTTCAAATAGAATTTTTTGAAATTCCCGAATGTTCAAATTATTACTGTGGCCACTGTATGATACGTTGTTGCGTTTTTTGGACGTCCGCGTGAAACGGCCGGCGTTTTAATAGAAGAATTCTTTTCCGTCGGATATTATAATATTTTTCCGATGAACTGCTGGGAGCCGCCGAAAAATACTTTAAGTGGTTTGAAGTTGTCTGCTCTATATTGTGAGCTACAGTGACCGATTAACTCATTCGCACCAACCAAGTCTGACACTGGCCTGAGTTTTCAACTTTAGACGAAAACAGCGATCCAACTTGTGTGATTTGTAGTGGAAATTCTCAAAACTCAGCGTGATTTGACTCAAAGGGGTATATACATGTAAATATATACATGTACCCCTTTGATTTGAATAAAAAACTACTGTACTATAATATATTTTAAATATACATTTAATAGACACAAGTTTAAATCAAAGCTTTTTCCTTTATTTGAACAGAAAACAATTAGCATATAAATTCTATTAGTTAGTTGTACATTTGCATGTGAGTTGGGTGTAGCAAAAATTAATCATGGTGAGAATGCATTAATTGTGCACATTAGATGTATTAGAATAAAACATATAATTACAGTATAATAGCATAACAGTAGGGAGTGAAAAGAAAAATAACAACAATTTCAATGCTAAAAAAATGTTGAACACAAGTTCATTACTTGCTTACATTAATAAAATAACAAATAAAAAATTCTGATTATAAATAAATATATTCCATTTTACACTATCTGCAAAAAGTAAAATGTTAGTTGTGTGCCGCGTTACCTACACACATATAGGTGGTAAAACCAAACTCTATGCCTATACATTTTATTCCTGAGTTTGTTTACTCATTCCCACAGAAACGAAAACATTATGTAGTGGGTTCGCTGATACCTATTATTAGGGGGGGGGGGGGGGGGGGGGGGCTAAGAAGTGGATTGAAAATATTGACAATCGTTACCGTTAACAGTTCATCGTTGCAGGCCTAGTGTCCATTTCTAGAGAGGTTTGTCCTGTGCCATGATGATTGTTTTATTATTTATTGAGAATTCATAATAAAATTAAAAGGTACGATATAGATTTTAACTTCTACATTGTATATAAGAAATATACTAAAATGCATTTGCTTGTAGGGCGAGTGGGGAGTGGTGATGCAATAGTTGTTTTATCTATCCTGCCGTCTTTCCTGCTGGTTCCATCCATGGCTCTTCCTACTGATTCTACGTATCTCTACTATTCCGGTCTTAAGAGCTAATCTACACCATATTATGATATGTACATTATAATGCACGTAGTTGTAGTGGTTATTTATTAATATTGACAGCAAACATTGATAATTACTAACAGTTATAATCTATCGATAGGAGGAGTTGTGTTGCATTTTAAGTGAATCTACAATGACTTATGTGCAAGTGTTTAGCAAATTTGAGTCTATCAACTGGCTTATCCTTGACCAACACTGATTATAGCCTCAGATCCACATTTATACAATATAGTCCAGTTGTCTAATCTCAGTTACAAAGAAATACAGTGAAATGAAGAACTTTGAACAAAACCCATGGTATATTAGCACAATTATTCAGTTCTCTTGTGAAGTTGCCTTCTCTCCCAAGCTGATATCTTGCAAAGAGAAGACAACTTAGAGATGCTGTACCATCTAAGTACATTGTACAAAAGGCAGGTTTAGTTTCACTCCTAACATCCCAAACATTTTGCTCTGACCTACTATCTGTAGGTCCACTGATTGTGCCAGTGCATTTGTAACTAACTAAGCAGGAATCCATGCTCTCTGTTATTGAAACTGTGACATGTAACCCTGCTCTCTCCTGGATTAATAGTTAATGAATAACAGAATTATAACACTAGTCAATCTTGAAAATGGTTGTTATTGTGTAGATATTTGGTCATTGTCATAGAGGTAACACTATGGAGATAACTCTATGGTCATTGTACATGCCTATTATGAAAGCTTACAAGGAAGTAAATGCTATAAACAACACTATACCCAGGCCAGGCCCTTTCATGATTGATAAGTCTTTCTACAGTATCAGTTATTTTGTACATGTGTTATGCTTGAACAAACACAGTCCAGCGTCTATTTACTGTATGAGCAGAGCTCTATGTGAAAGGTTTTGTTTGTAAAACAAGAACCTGCTAGTACTGGTAGTACTGTTATTTCTTTGCTTGGCAATAACTAAGCAGACATCAGATGAACTAGAGTAGAAGTGCACTACACTGTTCAATAGTAGAGAAGAGAAGGCACTTATTTTCTAGAACTCCCCACCAACAAGGACCAAACCAGAGTCTAAACTAGTAAGTGAAATATGCATTGGACATTTATATTATTATGTAAACATGCACATCTACTAGGCATAACTTGAACTGAACACAAGAAGTTATAATAGAACATTTCACAACTGATATCAGGTGTGGATAGGTGTGCTTCACTGAAACTTGGTGATATTTTACAGCACTATGAATGTATATTGATCGATGTTAGGATACTATAAAAGTGGTATACATGTAAAAAGTGTTTCAGAATTACATGTAATTTACGTTTAAGCGGTCGTTTTGGGTAAAAGCTATCAGTTTTTTCTTTGGAAGACTGGATTACATTAATTGTTCCAAAAGAACAATGAACAAACATTTAAGCTGGGAAATTTCAAGGTGTTAATTAAGATTTTTTAGGCAAAACGCAGAGTCAACTACTAACAGTGGCTAGTTTGGTTTGTAAACTTCCTGAGTGAGGTACATTACCCTCCTCTGGTATGCTCTACTCTGAAGTTTGTCAGGAAAACTTACTGCTAATCATGGAGAAACAACTAACAACTTTCCAGTTTTTTACCAATTCTAGTTTAGTCAGGGAATCCGTCCTACATGTATATCCTTAAAGAATACTCAATATACTCCTACACAATATACACCCAGTGAACAATCTCGCCAACTGAGAGAGCTTAGCTTCATACATGTACACAGAGTTTAGGAAAGGTTGAGGAACATGATTTTCATATTCATATACATGTAGATACAGTCATGTGCTTAGTAGATGTAGATAAGCTCTGATTCCCTCTTACTACTCATAATTAGCTCAGCACTTATTTTCTACTGCATGTGATGTACATGTTGTCTATTTTTCCTGCTTTAACTGCTATACTCATGAAGTTGATAGTTTTTGACTAAGCATGGTTCTTTATGAGTGTGTCAAAGATATGACAGTTGTGACAACCCTGGTGTACTAGTGAACAGTTCCTCATGAGTTCTAAACTTAGGCCCATATCATATGCTGGTGGTGTTGCTGAGCTCTCCGATATTGGAAAGTCTTCAATGTCACACCAATCTGTGACTAATAAAGAGATCAAACAAAAAGTCTCTAAATCTGAAGACCAGAAGTTTGTCACATGACCCTTTAGTACAAGTGGGTGATCATCCCTTCCTCTGGCCATTACCTCATTCATTGATGAACCTGTACTATATGAACTAATTGCCTATTGGTTACACTTTTAGTAGGGTACCATTTTCCATCCAGTTGTAAATTTGTCATCTGATAGCCACATGGCACTTCTGAGATAAACAACACTATTCACTTGTATATGGAGGATCAACACTGAGTTAGCTGTAGCTTTAAATACCAGCAAAGTTTCTATATAAAAGTTTGTCCAGTATTAAACGATGTGTGTAGTAATTTGCCGCGGTTCTTTAACCGAAACGGCGGAATGTTGCTCGTTCATGATAGCCCAACCTATGGCCAATTTCTACCATCTTTGATCTACATAGGCACAACTCCCATTGAGTATGCGACAAGAAGCTTCGTATAATGTTATAATGTCACAAATACGTTGCGAACCTGCACAAAATGAGAGTTGTCTTTTTTTCTGTACATTAGGTTAGATCACGCGCTCAGGAGGATGACTCAAACCTTTTTGGGCCTTTTCTCCATATTTGAATTCCTCTAAATGCTTGCCTCTTTGATGCTATTGGTATCAACATCATGTATCCTGAAAAAATTGGGCTAGCATCACAGGTACGTCTGGCCAATCTGAGGACAATTTTTTCGCCATTGTTGAGAAAATCTTCATTGTTTTATCGGTAAATTTTCGTTGCCTGCTCAACTACTTTCAGCTAGGCCGTTTATTACATGTAGGTCAGGTTTTAGAGCGATCCTATTGGCGCAGAACACTGTGGAAACACTTAATAATATAATAAACTTTGATACCAGTAAATTTATTATAATCTTTCATTCCATGTTGCTGTATGATGTTTCCTATCAAAAAGTTGATGTTGATTGCACCACTTTCGGTTTACTTCCTGGTAGGTTGAAAATTCTGTATGAAATTTCATATAATATACTTGTCATAAGTTATTCAGCTAAAAGTAGCACAAAATCAAAGTCAGGATGGCACAGTTGGTGGCATACATGCTCACGAACCGAGAGGTTGTGAGTTCAAACCTCCAGCTGTGTCATTTCTGGCAAAGCCCTTCAGCAAGCCTTTCACCCTAGCTGTGCCCGTTCGGATCAGGGCATGTAAATAACACAAGAGGTCTCGTGTAGTGTCTACATCAAAAACACGAGCGTTAAAGATCCACCTCTGCCCTAATTCGCAAAGAGAAGCTAGATTCTGGCGGGGTATGTGACCACATTGGGGTGGCAGGTTGATGTAGTGGTCACTGACCATGCACTCCTGTTGTGGAAGGTGAGCCCTTTCACTCAGAGCCCAGCTCCTGTCGCTCATACAAGCTTCGTACTTCTGAGGTTCATTAGATAGGATGGCCAAGTAGCTCGACAGTAACAAAATACAAAATACAAATACAAATAAAGCTGCATGACTGCCATAACACACTTATACTTGCCAAGGGTAGTCGAGCGAAAATCATAACAAATCCAGTCTCTCTGTTTAAAATCCCTGCACAAGTCCCTGAAAATAATTTTGGTGTAGGCCTACATGTGCAATTGTATACTAGTTGAATAAAAATTATCTATAAAAAGTATTCAGTTATTATTTTTAGTTCTGGTAGTGACTTTTAGCAAATTGTTTTCACAGCAAGTGACTTGGCGTTTTGTTATATCTTGCGTTTTATGAGGTGTGGTAGTAGTTTCACCATAGATAAAAGTCAGGGCAGCTTGAAGTACTTAATAAGTATGCCTGCACCTTTAGGCTTTCATAAGTTAGCTATTTGGATTAGAAGTTAGCTTCTCTCAATCTAAATTAGCTATCCTCAATCACAGGGCAGTAGAAAAGTTGAGAGAAAACAACTCCAAATCATAATCAGTAGCTCGTGACCGTCTTGTCTGTAACCATGTGGTTTATCTGTGTATACAAATCATGTTGTTTGTAGATAGAAGATTGGAAGTTTGTACATGATGAGGTACATGAGAGATGCTGTCACTATCTACCTAATAATCTACCTGATGACTTTTGTCACTGCTGCCGACTCTTCTAAACAGGCAGATGAGTTGTGAGTATCTCTCTAGGTCAGGGGTTCCCAACCTGGGGTACATGTACCACTAGGGGTACATTTTAGAAATATAGGGGGTACAAAACATTGAAAACAAGTTATCAACTTAATACCTTTTCGACAGTGATTTTCTGTTACAGACTATCAATTATGCATTATCGTTATCTATCACTGAACTGAACATCAAATGGCTCGCTGATGCAAATGAAGTTGGGCTAAACCAGTGTGAAAACCCTAAAACATTACAATCTATGAAAGTTACAATACATAGTTATCATTGAATAATTGATAAATAAAAATTTCCTGCCATACTGCATTTATTTACTTGTTTAGCTGACACATTTAGATAATGCACACATGTAATATTAATCGATTTAAACAAAATATATCCTTGGTCAAACAGTTTTACAAGGGGTACGTTGTTAGCCACAAAGGGGTACGTTCTTTGCTACATATCTGCTAAGGGGTACTTAAGTTAAAAAAGGTTGGGAACCCCTGCAGTCTAGCTAGTGTAGTTCACCATGATGAGTCATAAGAATTGGAGTGTATGACTCAGGTTTTTAAAGTTGATGGAATAAAGTAGTGGAATGTACATGTAGTGTGGATAGGAAGGACAAGCCTTTTCCTGTTTAACTGACGAGGAGAAGTTGTCCTCCATATAATAAACTCATCTACATGTAGGCCTAGTATTAACGAGCACGTTTTCAGCCTTATTATCAACCTTCTCAGTGTCCATATATTATATTATATTTTTATTGTCTAATAGTAATGGTGTAGCGAAGTATTTCCTCCCTTACTGACATCCTATTTTATATTTCTTAGTAACGACATTATTACCATGTTCTCTGGCAGACATTATTGCAACATAACGCAAGTACATCCCTTCCGTTGTTGACTTAAGCTTTGTAATCTATATTGTTATTGGCTCCCGTCACCCCATCGGAAGTACTTGTGCTCGTTACTGGTCCGTCTACAATAGTAATTCATAATAAGAAGTACTTTTCACTTGCTCTACCTCTTTTATTCCTGATACAGTGCCTAAGGTCACTTTTACTATTATGTTATTTTTAGGGAGTTGCCCAGGAACAAGGGAGGGTGACTCCTTCTACAATCCACTACATTCTGATAATTGTGCACGTTGCTGATTGTAGATTATCCATACATGTATATAGAGGAGAGGTAGCTAGCTATACTAATAGTTACTATATTGTAGAGTATACATATGTAGAGGAGAGGTAGCTAGATATACTAATAGTTACTATATTGTAGAGTATACATATATAGAGGAGAGGTAGCTAGCTATACTAATGGCTACTATATATTGTAGAGTATACAGATGTAGAGGAGAGATATCTAGCTATACTAATAGTTACTATATTGTAGAGTATACATATATAGAGGAGAGGTAGCTAGCTATACTAATGGCTACTATATATTGTAGAGTATACAGATGTAGAGGAGAGATATCTAGCTATACTAATAGTTACTATATTGTAGAGTATACATATGTAGAGGAGAGGTAGCTAGCTATACTAATGATGGCTGTGAGGAGAAGGGAGATGTTAAAGGATGTTTTTATGTGAATGGTATTAACCAGTACAAGAGTTGTGGGAGGAAATTCAATGGTTCTTCTGTGAACTTTGAAACTAAGCAAGCAGCTGAACTGGTATGCAGGGGTAAGTTGTATCAGTGTCATAACTATTAGAGTGCATGGTACATAAGGCATGGTATAAATGCACAGTAAAGTGTATTTGTGTTTAATTCAGCTCACAGTCCAGTGTATGCTGCTCTAGTATCAACTAAATGTCCATATATTGTCTACCAGATCTCTTGTCGAATTGCTCTTATCTCCGCAAGATGGCCGATAGACTTGTCGATAAGTTTAATTTTATATTAGATTTATGATTCATGCAGATGTGCTACTCAATAATAGACCTCACTGTACATGTAGATTAACATATTGTAGATTTATGATATTTAGTATTTTTATGCAGTCCTAAATTCAAATGGAACTACATCCAGTTTCCTGAATGTATACTGTGTCGAGACTAACACCACCACTGGTACACCTGCAACAGCACCTGAACCCACTCAGCATAATAAGGTTACAGCTGCACCAGTCATGACTACAATGGGAAAAGATAAGGGAAACACAACTGCAATTATCCGTTAGTGTTCACTATCTTGAAACAACTCATCTAATTGTATAAATAATTACCATTTTCTGCAGATGCTACATTTAGATATCTAACAGGAGCTTGAAGGATTAGGCTCTACTCTATATATGAGAGTCTGCCAAATTGTCCAGTGTTCATGGGTTATCATATGAAGTTGTCCTCTCTCTTTGTTTGAAATGGCAACAAGAGAGGGCAACTTCACATTGCTGATAGTAAATAATCAATGCCCACGATAGATTTACCCACTTCTTCTTGTATGCCGAATTTGGACCTCATAAATCTTAACTCTTGTGTGCTGTAGGAGCTGGAATTTGAGGGAAACAGCTCATCTCCCTGGCAGGAAAGTGTGGGACTTGAACCCTCAGGTCTATGTAATAGTGTATATATTGGTGTATATATTACTCGCTATTATGTAACACCCGAATGTAATAAAATTACATCTTCAGTTGCTCCTTGTGTTTTTGCACATAATTGTTGGTTTATTGTGTATACTAACACTGTATTATGTTTAGCTAACTAAACACCCTCTACAGTTGAAAAAAGAGTTTTTGTACCTAAATTTTCATAATGAGCTACTTGTTGCTATTTCCAGTTGCAGCTGTGTTTGGAACACTGTCAGTAGTGCTTCTCATAGCAGTAGTTCTCATAATTGTGTACTTTCTCCATTGCAAGAAGAAGAAAAGTAATTCAGGTAAGAAATAAAATAGATAGTATAAATAGATAAAATACATGCATATAATACTCTTGTATGTGCATTTTAGCAAAACAATGAATATAATTATGATAATTATACAGTTTTGTGACACCTGTACATGTACATGTATACTAAATATACATTGTACATGTACATGTAGTATAACTTTGTGCTCGGTGTTTAAACAGTATTTAACCACATGTTACATAATAAAGTTGGTTAGAGATCTCATGTACATGTATAACATAATAGAGTCATAATGATAGTAAGCCATAGATATATATACGATGCATCATAATAATATGTGTGTGGTATTATAATTGCACATTTTGGTAGTTAGCACTTTAGCTATTTAGTTCTTTTGATATACATGCATGTAACATGATATTGTATAATATGTACTTTTGTTCCAATTCCAGATGTCATAATGAAGGTCACAACATATTCAGTAGTATCCCCAGGTAAGTCAATAACTTTGTAAGCAGCTCAGATGAACTATTTATTCCAGAATATATACACAGTGTATCCATCCTCCAGTCACCAGTGACTGACTAGTGACTGACTGTCAACTCACTGGTGACTGATTGGTGACTGATTAGTGACTGATTGGTGACTGACTAGTGACTGACTGGTGACTGATTGGTGACTGACTAACGACTGACCAGTGACCACCAATATTGTAATTTTTCGTCATGCTGTTGTATTATTGTTATACTTTACAGAAACCTCCGATTCTCTAACACCTGCTGGAGTACATATGCCACTGCACCTACCAGCTGACAGTGATACAGGTACTTGCTGCTCTATTACATGCATGGTAGTAACTCTCAGCTCTCAACAGAGACAGGGAAAGAAATATATTAGCATTCTGCCATGTTAGATAACTTCTACAGCATATCATGAGAGCACAACTTCTGTGCAGATTGCATCTAATTAATGAACATAGTATATTGACAGGTTGATGACTTTCAAGAATGTTTGAAAATGCCTTTAGAAAATTGTTAGTTGGTAGAAAAATTCTTTATTTGGACGTTATCGCTTTCCCTTGACTGTTTTACTATTGCTAATTGTTGCCAATTATACAGTTGGTGTGTTCCAGCTTAAATAAACTCTCTTGCAGCAGATTTGCAACTTGTTTAGTTGTGTCATCTCTGTCTCATTGGTAACTGCTCTGACTCTGTCTTAATACTTTATAGAAGCTGGAGATGATAGCTGTTCTTCAGGGCTACATAAGTCCACCCACTCTCCAGAGGATTATGGTTCAGGTATAATGTTAATGCTTGCATATTATGTGTACAAGAATACACCATATGTCAATAAATTTAGTGACATCTGCAATATCATTCTACACATACATGTATTAGTAAGAAAATGGTAATAAGAGACATATGACATGTAATAGTGTGTAACACTGTTCGATTTTTGGGCATAATATGTGATAATAGATACCTTATAATTTTGTTTCTGGTACTTTCACTGTACCATAAAACTAATATCAGATATTAGTATAACCAACTATTTACTACTTACAGACAATGAAGTATCTGATAGACCTGAGTCAGTTGCATTCTGTTCTACAGCTAAACCCTCCGAAGCAGGTAAAATCATGCACACAATTGTGTTATGAAGTTATCTTCTCCCAATGCCAGGTATTCTGGAGGTGGGAGAGGACAACTCTTTAACAGAACCAATCAGCTCAGAGGGCAGTGGGTAAAATCATATCTCAATATATACCCCATATTATGTCTTCACAGCATATGTACTATAGGTTATACACAGTATACATTATATACATGTTGTACACTTTGTAGAAGAAACACCATTGAGGGTGAAAGGGCCAACAGCAGATCTGGAAGTTGATGGAGAGGAGTATGAGTAATCCCATAATTCCATGTAAAGATCCTTCACATTAGAAATATATTACATGTAGGTAGGGTGTAACACATGAATAGATTAAACTGACTTAACTATTCTCCATATATATATTATTACCTACATGTATTACACATATTAGTTAGATATGCACTTTTTTCTAAATTTTTGTTCATGTAGTTATGAACCTTTAGCTAATTGGAGTAACAACTGCCATGTAGTTCATACATGTATATTGTACATGGATTAAACATTTATACTTATGTACAAACTATATGTAGACCTCAATGCAGTTCTGTTAGCTATTCCCAATTTATTGGACTTGTGAGTATTCTAACTATCTGGGTGAATTCTTTCAGAATTTGCGAGTTTATATAAAGTATAACATGAATACTTACACAATGTACATGACTATGCAATGGATAAGTGTCTTTCAGTTATTATTTCTGAAAGATTTGAATATGTATTATAATATTTGTTGTTATTGTCCAAAATAAGAATTCATATCAGAATAGAATATGCCATAAATGCAGATATAACAATAGTGTTTTATTTTACTGTTTTATACTTTCTTTTAATAGTGTAGCATTATTAATACCATTAATATTATTTTGTACACCATGTATCAACTCTAATGCAAGATACTTAATTAAATTTTATGCTCAAGAACTGATACCTATGGATTAGAATTTTACTTCTCACAATTTAATACAATATACATTGTAGACCTATGTTAATTAAGAAACTATTGTCTATTTTGGAGTAAATAAACTGTATCCTTAGTATATACTGAACTCTTTATTTTCTATGGGTGGACCCTTTTAATCTACAGCGTACTTGTACAATAAGTGTTGTGTTCTGTGTACATGCACATTTCCACTCAGTTAATGAGCTTAATCTTGACCTCTGCTTGACCTCTCTATATGATGCATGTACGTAGGTAAACTCAGTCTATGGATGTCCTGTTAGTATTCCATAGTGCTCGTAGGTAAACTCTGTCTATGAATGTCCTGCTAATAATGATGATCCCAGAGTGTTGCCCTGTATTAGCGGAACATAGGGCTTGTCTCTCCATTTTCTGGCAAAAAGAAGATACCCTTTGGGGACCTGTAGTTCATAATATACTGAAGGTAGTAGAATGGATGGTATTAGAACTGACTGGTATACTGTATATACATATATATATACATTGTATGTATATATAGTAAGTACCCTGATTACTGTTTATGGTTATATGTACCACAAGCTTCAAACAGTGTATAACCCTCCTTCAAGACTGGAGCCTATATGATTTAATATGAATTCTACTCAAATTAGGTGCAGTCACCCTCCCCCTCACTTGCTCCATTTCAACCCTGTTTGTTGATGAGGTAAGCAGGTGGGTATGGTAGGAAGCAAAAAGCCAATCAAGCTTTTGAAGCTATTACATGCCAAAATTGGTAATTTGTATTACTATTATTGAATAGCTAATATCTGGAGATTGACTACACCAGTCTATCTTTAATACAAGATGGTGTTGGTTCAGAAATTATATAATATTTTAAATATTTGAAGAGATAAGAAACTTTTAAGTGTTACTGAAATGATTTGGCTCTGAATTTGTGTTCAGCAGAGGAGGAATAATAACTATTACTATCTTACGATAAGGATGTACATCTATCTTGTATGTGTCAGATACGTAAGTTAGGCTATCATGTTACATGTCTAATAGACATTGTGATGTTCATGTAGGCAAGAAGAGAGGGGATAGGATACCACCCCCCCCCCCATGTTGTATTTAATTTATCTTATGCCTCCATTCTTATTACCCATTTATGCATCAAACAGTAACATTGCTGTCTGCCATTTATCTTCAATATTGAAATCAAAAGTCCAGAAAGTACATAGTTCAAACAATTCAAAGTCGTCAATTTGTCATGTATGTAATGATAATGCAACATTTGCAAACATATGACAGGGGATCTACAGGTTGCTACACACAGATATTATTAGCATGGCCATTACTCAGCTTTACTATGGTAAAAGTTGGTTACCTTCATCCTGACTATCCTAGCACTGTGGATTTTGACAAGATTATGACTTTCTTCTGTCAAAGTTTCAGCTGCTTCTTTGCTGTCAGCATAAGCTTTTACATTATCTGTGTCTACCTTTCTTTCTAAACATAATTACACGCATGTATCTTGGTATTATTAAGATTGTTACCAAAACAAAAATTATGCTGATAGTGATCAAGTAGCATGATGATGGCACATGTTCACTAATACAGTCATGATAGAAGAAATGCAATCTGAGTTCTTTCTTATAACATTCTATGTGGCTACAGGCATAGCATACAGACTAGCTAGTTAACCAACAGTGTACCTGCAGCAACAGCAGATTTGGTCATCACATGAAATAATAATACTTCTAATGTTTATTCAATGCTGTCCAACTTATAAACAAGCACCAACAAAATGGTTTAGTGGTCAGTGATGATCTTGTTCTTTTTCCATCCAGTAAGCTCATAATACATGTACATGTAGTGAGTTATTGGCAGGGCCGTATTTTAAGGGGCGGCAGGGGGGCACTGCTACCCCTGTTGCCAAAATAGAGTGGCCTAAAAACACTACTTTTAAAAACTGGGCACTGTTTCCCTTTATATTTGCTTGATTCTCGCACCCCCTCCCACTCAGTAAAACTTTCTGCCTCCCCACTGAATTTTTCTAACCTACGCCCCTGATTAGTGATAAAAATTTCTTTTCGTGGGTCCAGGAGGGCCTGCGAGCCAATTCTGTTCATTCAGTTAAATGAGTTTGTGGCAAGTTGAATAGTTGTAACTAACCTATAATTGTTTTGCAAAGATGATAACATACACATTTTTTTGAACTCCTAGACATTATAAAAATATGTTTTTGTGCTACAATGTAGGTTGACACACATATTTGAATAATTGGCAAAAATAGTCAACAAAATTTTTGAAACTTACAGTGGTGCAAATGCACCACTTGCACCACCCCTGGATCCGCCCCTGCCCTTTCATGATTGGTAAGTCTTTCTACAGTACATGCTTGAACACACAGAAAGTCCAGTGTCTATTTACTGTGTGAAAGGTTTGTGAAACAAGAACCTGCTAGTACTGGTAGTACTGGTAGTGTTATTTCTTTGCTTGGCCATAACTAAGCAGATATCAGATGAACTAGAGTAGAAGTACACTACACTGTTAAATAGTAGAGAAGAGAAGGTACTTATTTTCTAGAACTCCCCACCAACAAGGACCAAACCAGAGTCTAAACTAGTAAGTGAAATATTCATTGAATATTTATATTATTATGTAAACATGCACATCTACTAGGCATAACTTGAACTGAACACAAGAGGTTATAATAGAACATCTCACAACTGATATCAGGTGTGGATAGGTGTGCTACTACTAGGGTTTAATTCTCTAAGCACACACTTCAAAACTTTATATAGAGAGATAGTAGTGATGCCGAGCAAGAAAAAAGAAATCTCTATATATGGTAGGATGTAATGTTAATTATAATGGTGTGCAATATGTGCAAGTGCATGCATGTGTTTAGTTATAGGGCTCTACGGTGCAATGGTAGCACCACAGGACGCTAGACAATAAAATTTTGTGATGACAAACTGGGTTCACCTGCCCAGTATTTAAATTATTAATATTCAGTAGCTCAAATTATTTCTCTTTAATTGATTATTGTATTGAATTAATAATAATAAAAGGAGTATATAAGATTGATTTTGCCAGTATAAACTCAGATAAATATTCACTTACAACAGTAGTCAACAGTAGCTTTCTTGACTTCAGTATAATAATTGTATAGTCACATTGTAGATTCAAAAATATATAACGCAAACTTAAAATATCAACTATCTGCACGTCTTATCTTGTAGAACTCAAAATACTGTTTTCTACAAACCTTTCATTAATACTTATTTCAAAGTCAAAGTCTCTCCGCCATATTATTGGTTGAAATTGCAGATGTTTCAGATGTTGCAAAATGTAAGAGGTGATAATAGGTGGTAGCTTTGCCAGTTGTATGGTGGAGTGTGGTGTTCACATGGTGTAGGCGTGGACATATACTGTGTTGTAGTGTGGTAGAATAGTGGTGCAGGTCAGTGTAACCAAGATCACCGTCTAAATGGAAGTATGTAGGTGGTAGGTAGTTAGCTCCTAAAATAAAGAACTGAGGCTATGGAATTTATGTGGTGGTATATTCTATGTGTAGAGGCAGTTTTAACTGGATAGGACAGGTTTAACTGGTTTTCCTTCTTGATGTGTGTTCACATGTTCTATAGCAACTGTATAATGCATTTATATTATGACAATCCCACATTTCTGCTATAATAAAAGTCCAAGAATTATATTCAAGTAGGAAGCATAGTAATTTAGGACATTTAAATTATATTATCATTTCAAATTAATTTTGCAAGTGTAACATTTAATTTAGTGAATGTCAACCTTTAAACATAAACAATGCACAGTGTAAGTGTAAACTGCCATACATGTACAATACAAGAGTTTGTACATGTTCATACAATGTACAATACTGTACATGTAGCAAGCGTCAAAACACTGCAGCTTTACTGGCTGGTATGTTACAATTGTTGGACAAGGAAGTATGCATTTCTATGGATTAATTACTAGACAGGCTATGACAACACAGCAGTAAATTCAATAATTGTGCAAGGGAACATTGCAGTAAATTCAACAATCTGTGCATTATTATATGGAATAATTTGTAAGATACATGTATATGTATATCCAATGCCAGTAACTGTATAGGAGGTACATAAAAGGATAATAATTAGCTGATGAGTCTTGATTATACCTGTACACCAACCTTCTATGCCTTTTTACCACTTGCATCAGCCTATCTCTAGTAGGCTATGTAGATGATCTCCACTCTCCATTCACATAATGTTATAAAAGACACAGGCAAAACACTACTTGAAGAAAATAATATAATATATGTGAAATAATGTACAGTGTATATGCATTACATGATGAATAGCTCAACGCAACTCTGATGTCATGTCATGTCTCTCACCCAGCATTTTTGATTTATAGTTATTCCTAGTCTGGCTATGATGTCACTGACATTCAGTAAAACGTGATCAACTGAAAAATGTAAAATCACTCACTGAAAACATGATCAACTCAAGTGCTAAACCAAGTTCAGCATATTTGTTCAGTGAGAATGATGAAACCTCAAACCAAATATCCAGAGCAGGATAGATAGCAAAAAATAGCCAAAAATAATTAACCAACAATAATTTGAAAACGTTTTAGCCTCAAAACAAGCAAAGTAATCGATTGGTCAAACCAAGGAGTAACTCCTTGGTCAAACAGCCACCACTCCAGAAAAGAACAGTGTTCAGCTGTATAACTCTGGAAGAACAAGATGGTGACATCTACTTCATTGCACATTACTAGATTTAACTATTATTGATTTTACCAGTGGTCAAAGTCTATGAAAAAGTTGGGGGGTCTCCAGGGTAACAGACATAATTACTTCAGGGTAAGGTCCTCCTGGAAATTGGACATTTTATCAAAATTAGACACCAAAATGGTGCAAAATCCTAGAGCTTCAGGTTAAACTGTGGTCCAAGATCTTAAGGTAAAATATGGTCCAACTAGTTTCATTAATTATGTTAATAAACTACCTTACATCATAATAATCTGGAGGGGGTCTATCAGTCTGGGGATCCCCCTGAAATTTATGGCGGGCGACTGCGTCCCCCACGACCCCCCCCCCCCACTTTGACCACTGGATTTAACAATTTAAGTGCAGTAACTGCCTCACAAAATCTTATTTTGGAATTAGGAAGATCAAATAAAACCAAACACACTAATTTCAGCAATATCACAACTAAAAGCAGTAAGAAGCATTATCAAAAATGTTAGCAGGCTCCCATTAGTTATAAGGAGCAAAGATTAGTTTAAGAAGGTTTACAAAAAACGATCTGCTCGTGACAATGAAGACAAAATTGTTAGGCATCTTACAAATATCTGACAGTGAGATGAGATGTGAAGATCTGTTCAAGAAGTTGTGGACGAATTTGCGACTGTTCAAAATGTCAGCTAGAAACGTAAAACCCCAAACCCAAATTCCTAATCCCCAAACACCAATCCCTAACCTCCTAACTCCAAAAGAAAGTTTTCGAAACATCCTGTTTCGAATTGACATTTTCAAAATGTCCCTTTACCGTTGTGAAGAGGTACATGACGTGCAGTTAACAAAATGTGTTGGACGTCTCTGTCTCATCTCATGCTCTTCAATACTAAACACTATTGAGTGACTCACTGCTGATTTGTATCATGCTTTTACCCAATGTTACTATGGGTTTGTGTAGAAATCTAGTAGGTCAACACATGGCACCAGTGGCCTTTTCTAAAAATTAAAATTTTGAAAAATATTGTTGCATTTTGATACCTGAGAACTGATGTACTAGAAACTCAAATTACTTTGGCTTACACTGAAACTTAGTGATATTTTACAGCACTATGAATGTATATTGATCAATGTTAGGGTACTATAAAAGTGGTATACATGTGAAATGTGTTCCAGAATTACATGTAATTTACGTTTAAGGGGTCGTTTTGGGCAAAATCTATCAGTTTTTTCTTTGGAAGACTGGATTACATTAGTTGTTCCAAAAGGTGTTAAGGTTTTTCAGGCAAAACGCAGAGTCAACTGCTATAAGCAGCTGGTTTGGTTTGTAAACTTCCTGATGGTAAACAATAGATCTACAAATTCTGTATACAATGACATATTATAATATACTTGTCATAAGTTCTTCAGCTAAAAGTAGCATGAAATCTGGGTTGAAGATCGAGTATGCAGTAGTTAGCTATGAAGTAAGGGTGTCAGGGTGGCACAGTTGGTGGCATACATGCTCACAAACCGAGAGGTTGTGAGTTCTAGCTGTGTCAACCCTTTCACCCTAGCTGCGCCTGTTCGAATCAGGGTGCATAAATAATACAGGACGTCCCGTGTAGTGGCTACATCAAAAACACGCGCGTTCAAGATCCACCTCTGCCCTGATTCTCAAAGAGAAGCCAGATTCTGGCGGGGTATGTGACCACATTGGGGTGACAGGTTGATGTAGTGGTCACTGACAATGCACTCCTGTTGTGGTCCATTCAATAGGATGGCCACGTGGCTTGACAGTAACAAAATACAAAATACAAATACAAATAAAGCTGCATGACTGCCACAATACACTTATACTTGCCAAGGGTAGTTAGCGAAAATCAGAACAAATCCAGTCTCTCTGTTTAAAATCTCTGCACAAGTACCAGAGTCCTTGAAAATTATTTTGGTGTAGGCCTACATGTACATGTATACTAGTTGAATTTAAAATTATCTATAAAGAATAATTAGTTATTATTTTTAGTGCTGGTAATGACTTTTAGCAAATTTTGTTCACTTCAAGTGACTTGGTATTTTCTTGTATCTTGGTTTTATGAGGTATGGTAGTAGTTTCACCATAGATAAAAGCCAGGGCAACTTGCAGTACTTAATAAGTATGCCTGCACCCTTAGGCTTTCATAAGTTAGCTATTTTGATTAGAAGTTAGCTTCCCTCAATCTAAATTAGCTATCCTCAATCACAGGGCAGTAGAAAAGTTGAGAGAAAACAACTCATAATCAATAGCTCATAATTATCCTGTCTGTATCCATGTTGTTTATCTGTGTATACAAATCATGTTTTTTGTAGATAGAGTATTGGACGTTTGTACATGATGAGGTACATGAGAGATGCTGTCACTATCTACCTTATAATCTACCTGATGACCTTTGTCACTGCTGCCGACTCTTCTAAACAGGCTGATGAGTCGTGAGTAACTCTTTAGCTAGTGTAGTTCACCTTGATGAGTCATAAGAATTGGAGTGTATGACTCAAGTTTTTAAAGCTGATGGAATAGAGTAGTGGAATGTAATGTAGATAGGAAGGGCAAGCCTTTGTCTGTTTAACTGACGAGAAGGAGTTGTCTTCCATATAGTAACCTCATCTACATGTAGTATTAACGAGCACATTTTCAGCCTTATTATCAACCTTCTCAGTGTTCATATATTATTGTCTTTTTATTGTCTAATAGTAATGGTGTAGTGATGTATTTCCTCCTTTACTGACATCCTGTTTTATATTTCTTAGTAACGACATTATTACCATGTTCTCTGGAAGACATTATTGCAACATAACGCAAGTACATACATCCCTTCTGTTGTTGACTTAAGCTTTCTAATCTATATTGTTATTGGCTCCCGTCACTCCATCGGAAGTACTTGTGCTCGTTACTGGTCCATCTACAATGGTAATTCATAATAAGAAGTACTTTTCACTTGCTCTACCTCTTTTATTCCTGATACAGTGCCTAAGGTCACTTTTACTATTATGCTATTTTTAGGGAGTTGCCTAGGGACAAGGGAGGGTGACTCCTTCTAAAATTCACTACATTCTGATAGTTGTGCACGTTGCTGATTGTAGCGTATAGTATTGTAGCACATAGAGGGGAGATAGCTAGCTATACTAATGGTCACTATATTGTAGAGTATACAAATTGTGGTGAAACAGCCTGCCCAGACATAGACTGTGTTGTTGTCCTTATATGCATTGACATTGTTTACATGATTATTTATATACCGTACATACATGATTGTATTGACACTTATCTATAATATTATCCATTCATGCATTATTGTCTTACCTTGTACAATTATTATACATGCATGCTTACACTCTATTATAATCAGCCACTTATCGTGTGCTCTATTATTGTTATCCACCAATCAGATTATTGCAATTCCACTTGGTTCCCCCCCCCCCCTGCATATTATAAGCAATTATCTTCTCTTATTTGAATGTACTAAACTGAGTCTTTTACCATGGCTGATATCTTGGAATAGGCTCATATTTATATACTTTCCATTTCGGACCATTGTAAGCATATTTTGTGCCAAGCCCGACCCTTTTTGTGGCCTACGTCGGACGGAACCATCCATGTTGTTGCATCAGTTTCGGACCCGATACCTTATCGGCCAGCCGATACCTTATCGGCCTCTTTTTACCGGAAGTATATTTAGTATATAAAATAGCACATTTTCTGTATGAAATCAGTTGTTGATTACGCTCTAATAAAGCAACATCTCCTAACTCAAACCTAGAGGCTTACTCTTGTAGGCGGGTAACTCCACCAGTGGATCCATAGATCCATACGGCTCGAGTTCATCCCCATCTTCGTTTAAGCATATCTCTACACCACTTTTACGGCTTAGGTTGATCCCGAATTCTACATGAACCTAACGTCGGGCTTAAGTTCCTAGAATATCAGATCTTTCTCTACACTCCTCTGGAGTATCAAATCCACAGACCTACGTCGACCCTGCACTCTTTAATGAGTCTCAGCATCGGCCTACGTCCAGATATATAATAACAAGAGCACCTAATAACTGTTCACTCTTTTATGTAATGTGTGGAAGGTCACTTGGTGGTCCTCTACCAACTTCCAAGCCCTTCCCATGCTCGTGCCATCGGCACCCGCATGTAAATAAACACTAAAACATTACAATATGTAGAGGAGAGGTAGCTAGATATACTAATAGTTACTATATTGTAGAGTATACATATGTAGAGGAGAGGTAGCTAGATATACTAATAGTTACTATGTTGTAGAGTATACATATGTAGAGGAGAGGTAGCTAGCTATACTAATAGTTACTATGTTGTAGAGTATACATATGTAGAGGAGAGGTAGCTAGATATACTAATAGTTACTATGTTGTAGAGTATACATATGTAGAGGAGAGGTAGCTAGATATACTAATGGTTACTATATTGTAGAGTATACATATGTAGAGGAGAGGTAGCTAGCTATACTAATAGTTACTATATTGTAGAGTATACATATGTAGAGGAGAGGTAGCTAGATATACTAATAGTTACTATGTTGTAGAGTATACATATGTAGAGGAGAGGTAGCTAGATATACTAATAGTTACTATATTCCTTGGGGGCCTTGCGGGGGTCATGGGTGCCCTCTCGGCTGGAGCAATCATTACTGGTGACTTGAACATCGATCTCAACCCCTACAACAACTCATTTGGCGACAAAGCTACTAAAGATTACTTGACTCTTCTAAACAGCTTTGGGTTTTTGAACACTATTTTAAGTCCCACCAGGTATGGGGATCAAAAAAACAGTATTATTGACCATATTATTTTAAATAATTTAAATCGTAGGGCAAAAACTTGTACTGTTGATTACATGCTGGCTGATCACCAGGCATGCATTTTGTCAATCAAATTGTCCCAAATTTTACCCTCTCAGTTGGAAGCTAAAAGCTATGAGATTATTGACTATACAAAAGCCCAAGGGCTTGTGGAAGCTGAACACTGGGATGCAATTCTAACAACAGATGCTTAGGTTTCAACAAAATTATTTCTTCAAACACTAAATGATATAATTACCCAGTGCACCACAATTAGCAGCTCAAAGGGCTGTAAACGGAGTTTCAAACAACCCTGGATGACAAACCGTTTACGAAAAATGGTCACCAAACGCACAAAGTTGCACCGGGACAGTAAAAGAGCCCCATTTGATGTAAAATTAAAACAGGATTACAACAAGTTTCGTAACCTGGTGACTTTTGAAATAAATAAAGCAAAACGAGATTACTTTACATATCGTTATAACCTTTGCAAGGAAAACCAGATCAACAAATGGAAATTCATCAATGGGCTACTGAATAAGCAGCAACAAAGTTCATTGCCAGTGATTTTGAAAGTGAACAGTCAAGACATCTCAGATCCTTAATATCTGTAATATTTTTATCTGTAATATTAGATATCTGTAATATTTTTAACCAGTTTTTTACTGAAGTCGGTCAAAAACTGACTGACCATCTTGAAAATGGTAGGAGTGATTTTAAACAATATTTTCCAAAGTTACACAATGCTGAGGCCTTTTTCAATTTCCATGCTATCGAATCTGGAGATGTACTCAGTATCATAGAAAAGTTGAAGATTAAAAAGTTTGCAGGGTATGACAAAATCTCGTCTCAAATTTTAAAAGAAAATAAGCTAATTTTGACCCCAGTTTTAACTAATCTTGTAAACTTGATCCTTGAGACCCTCACATTTTCAGATTGCCTCAAAGTTGCAAAAATTACTCCGATTTTTAAGAAAGGTCTAACAACAGACCCATCAAATTACCGCCCAATTTCTGTCTTGAGTATTGTGTCCAAAATTGTCGAAAAAATTATAGCTAAACAAATTTTAACGCATCTTGAAAACAATGAACTTTTAACAGATTCCCAGTATGGCTTTAGACCGAGAAGAAACACAACACAAGCCATAAATTGCCTTTTAGAGACCATTTACAATAAACTAGATAATAGCCATGTATCACAAACCATATTTTTAGATTTTAGCAAAGCTTTTGATACTATTAAACACGGAATTCTTATTGAAAAACTGAAATTCTATAACTTTTCATTCTCAGCCATTAAACTAATACAATCTTATCTCACTAACAGATATCAATTTGTCAAAATCGGTGATTCTAGCTCAGAGCTGAGAAAAATAACAACTGGGGTACCACAAGGTTCCGTCCTAGGTCCTTTATTGTTTTTAATTTATATAAATGATCTACTAGGTGCCTCCGATTATTTCCAATATGTACTCTTTGCAGATGACACCAATCTGATCAGTTCTAATAAAAACATCACAGAATCTGAACTGCGCAAAATTGAAGATTGGTGTATTGCAAATAAATTACTTATTAATTTTGGTAAGACCTGCCAGATAATTTTTAAGAACCATCAGAAAGAAGTTCACTACGAAACGTTCAAACTTCAAAATATAGCAACTTCTAATCAGTGCAAATTCTTAGGAATCCAATTGGATGAACATTTAACCTTTCGCTCTCATATTGAGACTGTTGCCCAAAAAGTCAATTTCTTGGTCATGATGCTTAGACATTTATCAAAATACCTTGACCAGAAAACCCTGATAAACATTTACTACACTTTTATATATCCCCACCTTTTATATGGTTTGGAGTTTTGGGGACATGCCTGTGAGGGGACAATTTCTCAAACCCTGGTGTGTCAAAAGAAAGCTTTGAGGGTGATCTTTAAACAAAAACCTTTTTCATCGGTGTCAACCAAGTTTCTTGAATCCAAAATAATGCCGATAAAGATGCTATTCAAATACCGTCTTATAATTTTCACTTACAATATCTTTAAGACAGATGAAAAGCTTTTAAATTCTCTAGTAATAACCCATAACTTTAATACTAGAAATAAAAGTAAACTTTTGAAACTGCCAAAAACTAAAACTAACAGGGGGAGAAGATCGGTGTACTATGCCGGTATTGAGCTTGTTTCTAGCTATGCCTTGGACATCCTTGACCTCCCTCCCAGGGCTTTTGCGGCGGCTTTGGCGTCTCGTCTCTGGGGTGTGAGCACTGTGGAGTGTCTGGGGGCGTGGTGGGTGCTTCCCCTCGGCATCGGTACACTTGAGCAGGGATTGCCTCGACTCTAGTCTCGGACTATCTGGCTTTCCTTTTGTGTAATTTTATACTTGCTACGCTTTTACTATAATTTATTGTTGTTATTGATAAGCAATAAACTCAATAATAATAATAATAATAATATTGTAGAGTATACATATATAGAGGGGAGGTAGCTAGCTATACTAATAGTTACTATATTGTAGAGTATACATATGTAGAGGAGAGATAGCTAGATATACTAATAGTTACTATATTGTAGAGTATACATATGTAGAGGAGAGGTAGCTAGATATACTAATAGTTACTATATTGTAGAGTATACATATGTAGAGGAGAGATAGCTAGATATACTAATAGTTACTATATTGTAGAGTATACATATGTAGAGGAGAGGTAGCTAGATATACTAATAGTTACTATATTGTAGAGTATACATATGTAGAGGAGAGGTAGCTAGCTATACTAATAGTTACTATATTGTAGAGTATACATATGTAGAGGAGAGGTAACTAGCTATACTAATAGTTACTATATTGTAGAGTATACATATGTAGAGGAGAGATAGCTAGATATACTAATAGTTACTATATTGTAGAGTATACATATGTAGAGGAGAGGTAGCTAGATATACTAATAGTTACTATATCGTAGAGTATACATATGTAGAGGAGAGGTAGCTAGATATATACTAATAGTTACTATATTGTAGAGTATACATATGTAGAGGAGAGGTAGCTAGCTATACTGATGATGACTGTGAGGAAAAGAGAACTCTTAAAGTGGAAGTAAACAGCTTTTTATAATTAGCTGCAGGTTTAGACTAATTTTTGTACATATTACATGCTACATGTAAATTAAAAAATAGTTACATTGGTTAGATTATACCTTTTTTTCGTTTCCTGAGAAATATCTACTTTGGAATCGAGTCGCATCATGTAATCCAATGTGAAATTCTAACGGCCAAAAGTAGCATTTTTACCAAGAATCAGCCATATACGAGTAAGAAATGACCTCGATCGCTATGAGTAATCCATAAAGAGGCTGGTTCTTTCGGTTTGTAAAACGCCGATTGGCTGAACATTTTATTTCCAGGTACGGTTGGTAATGTACAACCCCGCATTCCTATAACCATAAATGTTCATGAACTATAGCTAACTAGACACTTTGTATAAAATTTTCGATTGTGATCTTATTTTCTATCAAAATTCTTATAAATCTCCACTTTAAACAACATGTCATCAGCTAACAAGCCTACTGGATACGCTTTTTATCCTATTTCAACCTCGGATGACGAAGGCAGCTACACGTACTCTAATGGAAGCTTGTTTGAGAGAAGGAGGCTCCACAGAAAAAAGAGTGAAGTTCGAACTACTAGTACTACTACTGCTTCTACTACTACTTCTACTACTGCTTCTACTACTACCATGGCTACTACTACTAAGCCTGCTTCCAGAGTTAGTGACTCCAACAGAACTTGCAAGTGTGGCAATTGTAGGACAATGCCTACTGATATTGAACAGAAATGCTGCTTGGATGAATGTTTCGACCACACTCACTTCCAGGATGAAAATTTTAAACCTGGGAGAATGTGTGTTGTCACCAGTGATATTTTTACAACCCACATAGTGGGACTCATCCCTATACAGCTGAGTTGGCTGAAGGATCAGCGTTACAAAGGACTCAGTGGTGATTCACTCCTCTTTGAGTTGATGACAGATGAGAGCTACAGGTACCATGCTTACCGCTCTTATATAAACTTCATGCATGGTTATCTGGGAAGGCACAATCGCCGGGTCATCCCTGCATGTGTCGTCTCATATATTAGAGAAAAGTGGCCTGGAGATGGCACATATACAGGATACCAGAACAGAGCTGGTGAGGATGAGGAGGAGGAGGGATATCAGCATCCTGATGAGCTTGAAGATGTTTATGGGGATCATTACTAGGTAAGCATTGAAAATGATGGTATTAAACTGTCAAGGAGCAAGTTAGTAGAAATAATATATATGGACTGAATCGTACAATATTAAAATATGCCAGTTGAAAAAAGATAGTATGTACGCTGCACCATGAAATAAAAAGTAAAACTACATGCAACTGATGTACTGTTTGTCATGTATTTCAGGATTGGTGAAAGGAGTCACAGATGGTAGACTACTTGGATTCATCACAGGTGAGTTCAGGTCTTAATCTACGGTAATATCGGGAGACATGGGCTTGCTTAGCATCCTCCGGGTTTGGCTTTTCAATGCGTGCCACACTGATACCTCTCTCCTAAAAAGTACATTGTGCAATTTATTTGAATGCTAGCCAGCTGTACATCACATAACAATATGCATTTACAGTGTTTTATTGATCTTATTGTTTTGTTAAAGTCAACAGTATCATAATAGGCAGCTATCACATACCCCTGCGACTGCAGTTGTGCTTGTTTCTGCTTGAGTAAAAATCTTCGAAAGTAATTCCAGCCGAAAGGTGTACTGCTTTGGTTCATATACATTGCGAAGTCTAAACCCTTTGCCATCCTTACTATAATACAGCGATGTTCTGGAGTTTCCATCAGCATCTAAAATAAACATTACATGTATGGCATTATGATGCATGTGATTGATGACAAATAAATAACATGGCAACTCTATTTTCAGATTTTGTCAGAGAACTCTACCTGTTGCAACACATCTGCCAACATTACGGTTGTGGTCGATGACTGCCAGCTGTACTCTAGCTCTGTAGCCTGGAGGGTCAAAATCCAGTCTCTTAGGAGCATATGCCAGAATGAGGCTGTGAAGGTTTTCTAAACTCCCTGTATGTTGTCCATGGTTGAGTAGCCGTAGAGTCTTTAGCAGCCTTGTGCAATGTAGTGTGTCTGTGAGCACTTTGTGAGCTGGATCTTGTGGCTTCAAGTATAGTATTTTTGCTTCTTTATCTCTAAAAATTGAGGCATTGAAGCTTGTAAATATCAATTTAAATATTGTACTAAATTTTTATTTATATTTCATTCAGTTTTTTCCCGCAATATTATACATAATTGCAACTTTTTCTTTAAAATGAATGTAAATAAGCCTGTAACTAGGTCTGTGAACTTTTCTACAAATATATTATTTGTAACATCCAAAACCACATTATGGCCATTTTACTTTGCCTGTGTCTACTACTGTACATGTGAGCAAATCTGCCTAGTATCAAGGTTATTGATCTAGCTAACAACATTTTCATTTATATAACCATATCATATCACCAAACCTTGGTATTGGCTCATGTTGACACCTTCTGTACTTCACCAGTCCCTCAAAATCTGAATGGACATTTATGACATGGTACTTGATGCTCAGTACCATCTCAACTAACATGTCAGCATCGCCATTGCATTGTTGGGCTGACCACCACACATGATTTTTAATTTCTTTTATCCAGGGCAGCAGAGCCTTCTGTGCTTTTGTTGTGCACTTTTTGGTCAGAGTTTTAGCCAGGTTCTTAGTCCAGTGCCACACATCCTGTAATTAAGATTCAAAATTTGACTAGGGGTTGTTTGTGACATTTTTTGACCTTATAGCCTTTAATTAAAAATAGTCAAATACCTGGTTGTGTTCACAATCCTTGACCTGTCTCATATAGGCCGCTATACCAAGGTGTCCGTCAGTGGTAACAACCTTCACTGGAAGATCGGCCCTAGCTTTCTCCAAAAGTGATGTAAATGCTAGCTTTTCAGAGGCCGTAGCAGAGGTGGTAGATGCTGTTTCTAGCGATGCAGAATGTGTGGCCAATCCTGTCTCCTAAGTCAACAAGTAAATATTGCAGTGATTATGATTGTTATTCAAATAACATGACGTACTCTAACGTACCAAAATTTTTTCCAACTTTTCTTAGAATTCCCACTTACAGAATCAATGAAAGTGTATGTGCAGTAACGTGCACAGTGACCAGGGCTGTCAAAGCGGCCATCACCTGACAGGCAGACTCCTTCATCACCTGTAACATGATTGTAACATTAAAAATAAAATTGATGTAATTGTTGATTAGAAGCAGGTAAAAGTTTAAAGTAGATTTCTGGCACTTTGCATGTACATTTTGCAGCATCAAGCTTCATGGCTACAGGGACCACTATCAGTAAATCAAGGAAAACATACCCTCTGCAGTAGATTAAACGTTATGAAAGTTTTTACCTCGTGCTTTCACCACAGCTATTGCATTCTCAGTGCTCTTACAATATGCTTCACTGATGGCTGGAATCACCAAACAGCGTTGGTATTTGTGATACAGCTGCTTGGAAACTGTCTTTAGGTTGCATGTTTCAGCAACCTTGTTAAATGTAGCATAAGTTTGACCACTGAAAATATACCCAACAAATTTTGATACGAGAGGTAGAATATTCAAGTGATGTTTTTCTGTCAAAATACATGCAGATGTTGACTATATTAAAATGTTGAAAACTTGATAAAACCGAAGGTGACAAGCAATGACAAACTCACGTTAGAATGATGCTTGCAATTAGCAATACATTCCCAGCATATTTCTGCCCAATCCGTGGCTGACCTGTCCATTTAAAAACATCTCCACAATCTGCACACTCAGCAGTGATCACCAAGCATGATCCCCAAGACTTCAAGTTTATAGACTTGAGGCTTGGATAGCGGCATGCAGAGCAACACACCTAGAAAGCCATTGCAGACTAAATATAACAATATTAATAGTACCAGTGTACCGGGACAATGACAACTGAATGTTGGAAGAAAAATATACTGCCTGTAACAGGCCTACTGAATGTCAATAGGAAAGCAAAATAGAATGGTATCTTACATTGCTAGCGAAAAGTTTTCTCATAGATGACCCAAAAACCATCCACTTTCTGTCGTTCACAGGGTTGTCATCATTCGGTGAATCTTCAATTATAACATTTTCCTTGTAGATTACAATTATTTGAGCTGTTAGGTGTTTGCTTGCCATGATTGTCAGTATTCATGTCCAACTCAGTTGATAGAAACAATACCAAATTCGTCATTCGATTAACCAGACAACTTATTCATGCAAAACCTGGTCTAGAGTTAACAGTTTTATCAGTAAGCCAGGGATAATATCAATTAAATCTAAAGTCACCATCAATTAAATCTAAAGTTACCATTAACAATGTCATTATCATCACTTAGTTCATCCTCGCTGGGTGAGTAGTCTTCGTCAGTGTTTTCTGGAGTCAAACTTGGTTCAAACTTTGCCGAGCTGTATTCATGATCTGAGCAAGGTGGGGGAATGGTTACAGGTGCATCTGTTTCTAGTGCATCGGTCTGACAAGCCTGCAACAAGTTTTTATATAGAGGACTACATGTAGATACAACGAGAGTCATATGATTGCATAGGCGTACAGGAATGTGAAAAGGCATGCATAGGAGGAGAAAGGACTAACCAACTTACCGACAAAACATTGAGCTTAAAAGAATAATATAATATTATATATCAAGATGTATGTAGTTTGTACATTAGCATGCAGGGGGATAGATACAGAATAGAATAGATAGGTGGAAAAAACAGAAACATGCGACTAAACATGCTTATCGGATCATATACTTACAACTTCTGCCGTTAGGGGCTTACTAACAAAGCAGTGGATAGCACACGCTCGATGACATTGCTGTATTCAAGAGAAATTCAAAGTTAGCTTATACAATAGCAGGTCAATGCAATTTTGCAGTTGTGAGAAAAAAAAACACTTTTGCAGGATAGATCACTACATCAGGTGACCAAGGTTCATAAATGAAGGTTTGAGTTTGTCGAACCTGTACTGGAGATAAATCTACAAATTCCTCTGTAGCAAAACTCGAAATAGAAGTGGGGTCCTCTGCTGACTGCAGTATGGTTTCTGGCTTAGACTTATATACCTGCAAGTTTATAGGGTACAGAAATATCAACTGTCATCAGAACTAATTGCATGTTTGTGGGAGCTGTCTGCCAAAAAGACAAAGGACATGAATGCACTGACTGTGGATTTGCTGATCATATGATTGCTCCATGTAGGGGTTGCACCTACCAATCATCATATGATCGATCCATGTAGGAGTTGCACCTACCAATCATTCCTTGTCAATGGCAGACAAGCTTCTCAGCAACAGGCCAAATATTATTTCACTAAACTACAGGATGCTGATCCTAAATCAGCAGCACTAAAATAAATTAAATTACTAGGCAAGGCTTAACAGTTAGACTAACAATAAAATAGAATTATAGTTATAGTAATAATATAA
This sequence comes from Bugulina stolonifera, assembly GCA_935421135.1. NCBI lineage: Eukaryota > Metazoa > Bryozoa > Gymnolaemata > Cheilostomatida > Bugulidae > Bugulina > Bugulina stolonifera. The sequence goes on along the minus strand of OW285193.1, from coordinate 12,942,025 downwards.
TAACATATATAACATAAATATATAAAAAATATTAGGGATATTATTATTGTTCTTAAAACTTACTGTGCTTGGGTCAGTTGTAGTACAGGTGCTGCTACAATACAATGATGATGACTGAGCTACAGTAAAAGTGGTGGGTGTAGTTATAGTAGTAGGACTATCAGTTTCTGTTGATACTCTCCTCTTCCTACCACTAGTCCTAGTCTGTGGTTGTACAGAGTTGGGATATGGCAACTCCCCCTCTTTCACAACTACCCTCACTCCTCGACCAAATGGATGCCGAGTGAGTTGTGAGGCAGTAAAATGTTTGCTGCACACCTGGGGTACAGAGGCACGATTAGCTAAATCCTCGAAACTGATATCAGCTCTTTTGGCACGATTAAACCATAACTTAGCTAACTCACGATCTTTTTTAATTGGCAGTTTGAAGAAATTAAGTGTCCTGTCACTAGTATCACTGTCACATGAAGCATATAAACATCTGCCCATAATTATATTAGAAAATTAATAAATATTAGCAAGTACAACCAAGCTATCGCAATAGTTTACTGATGCTCACTAAAGAACCGTTAAGACCGCAGTGAATAAATCATGACGCTCCCACTGAAATCCCAAATAATATTTGAGATTTTCAATTTTCTTTTTGGAATATTACTAAAGCAAAACTGAGTTTCCTAATATGGATTGGGGTACTGCAAATGACATATTTTTCCCAATATTTACAAATACAGTTGAAAAAGCGTGTTTACTTTCACTTTAAAGGATGCTATTATCTGGATGATATTAACCAGTATAAGAGTTGTGGGAGGAGATTCAATGGTTCTTCTGTGAACTCGGAAACTAAGCAAGCAGCTGGAAGGATATGCTGGGGTAAGTTGTATTAGTGTCATAACTATTAGAGTGCATGATACATAAGGCATGGTATAAATGCACAGTAAAGTGTATCTGTGTTTAATTCAGCTCATAGTTCAGTGTATGCTGCTCTACATACCTGTCAACCTGGAGTGAAAAAATATAGGGAGTCCCAACTTCTGGATGCACAGGTGAAATTTTCAAGACCTTAACTACCAACTGCAAAAATACATTTGAAGAGTTGGAGCCGTGGGGTGGAGTATGGGTGCCAAGCTGCACTGTTACCACAGCACTAATCATTATCCTTTGACAAAATCAGTATTACATGTAAATTAGCTACCACATGCACATACACAATATAAGCTATGTAGTAGCTGATAACTCCAAAGCTGTATCAAAACACCAGATGGCGTGAAATGAGACTGAACAAGGTATTAATCTGATGCTATTTGTTGGATAATCTTGGCTATTGGATATTAGATAATACAAAAATGAAAAATCCCAATCTGATGCCCTGAAATCGGGAGGATATAGGGATATAGGGAGCTGGTGGGAGTGAGAGTTTGAAATAAGGAGGGTCCCACCCAAATCGGGATAGTTGACAGGTATGCTGCTCTAGTGTCAACTAAATGTCCATTTCGTCTACCAGAACCTCTTGTCAAATTGCTATTATCTTTGCCTGATAGCAAGATGGCCGATGGACTTCATTGTCGATAAGTTTAATTTTATATTAAATTTATGATTCATGCAGATTTGCTACTCAATGATAGACCTCATTGTACATGTAGATTAACATATTGTAGATTTATGATATTTAGTATTTTTATGTAGTCGTAGATTCATATGGAATTGCATACAGTTTCTTGAAGTTGAACTGTGTTGAGACTAGCACCACCACTGGTACACCTACAACAGCACCTGAACCCACTCAGCATATTAAGATTACAGCTGCACCAGTCATGACCACAATGGGAAAAGATAAGGGGAACACAACTGCAATTATTCGTTAGTATTCACCATCTTGAAATAATCCATCTAATTGTATAAATACTTACCATTTTCTGCAGATGCTGCATTTAGATATTTGACAGGAGTTTGAAGGGTTAGGCTCTATGTATGAGAGTTTAGCAAATTGTCCAGCGTTCTCTTGTGGGGTTTGGATTATCATATGAAGTTGTCCTCTCTCTTTGTTTAAAATGGCAGTAAGAGAGTGTAACTTCACATTGCTGATAGTAAATAATCAATGCCATGATAGATTTACCCACTTCTTCTTGTATGCCGAATTTGGACCTCATAAATCTCAACTCTTGTGTGCTGTAGGAGCTGGAATTTGAGGGAAATAGCTCATCTCCCTGACAGGAAAGTGTGGGACTTGAACCCTCAGGTCTATGTAATAGTATATATTATATTGGTTTATATATTACTCACTATTATGTAACACCCGAATGTAATAAAATTACATCTTTAGTTGCTCCTCATATATTTGCATATAACTGTTGGTTTATTGTGTATATTAACAATATATTATGTTTAGCTAACTAAACACCCTCTACAGTTGAAAAAAGAGTTTTTGTACCTAAATTTCCATAATCATAGCACACATGTATGTACGAGGTGGTTGTGAGTTACTTGTTGTCATTTTTAGTTGCAGCTGTGTTTGGAGCACTGTCAGTGGTGCTTCTTATAGCATTAGTTCTCATAATTGTGTACTTCCTCTATTGCAAGAAGAAAAAACGTGATTCAGGTAACAAATCTATTAAAGATAAAATACATGCATATAATACTCTTGCATGTGCATTTTGACAAAACAATGAATATAACTATGATAATTATCCAGTTTTGTGACACCTGTACATGTACATGTATATGCATGTAGTATAACTTTGTGCTCTGTGTCTAAACAATATGTAACCACATATTATATAATAAAGTTGGTTAGAGATCTTGTGTACATGTATAACATAATAGAGTCATAATGCTAGTAAGCCATAGATATATAATGCATTATATTATGTATGTGGTATTATAATTGCACATTTTGGTAGTTAGCGCTTTAGCTTTTTAATTCTTTTGATATACATTCATGTAACATGATATTGTACAATCTGTACTTTTGTTCCAATTCCAGGTGTCACAATGGTCACATGTTCACTCGCATCCCAAGGTACGTTAATAACTTTGTAAGTAGCTTAGATGAACTATTTATTCCAGAATGTATACACTGTGTATTCCATCCTCCAGTCACCAGTGACTGACTAGTGACTGACTAGTGAATGACCAGTGACTGATTGGTGACTGATTAGTGACTGACCACCAGTGACTGACCACCAGTGACTGACCACCAGTGACTGACTAACTGTCTAATGACTGACCAGTGATCACCAATATTGTAATTTTTTGTCATGCTGTTGTATGATTGTTATACCTTACAGAAACCCTCTGTTAAGTGCAGTAGTGGAGAAATTTGGATAGCCTTTGTTCCTTGTTTGTGGTTGGGGTTTGGAGTAAGGGCGGTCAACCAGCAAAATATAGAGAAGACAACTTCTCCTGTTTGATTTTTGGCGAAGGACAAAGGCTATCTCAAGTTTCTCCACTTCTGCACCTAACTCAGAAACCCCCAATTCTCTAACACCTGCTGGAGGACATACGCTACTGCACCTACCAGCTGACAGTGATACAGGTAATTGCTGCTCTATTACATGCATGGTAGTAACTCTCAGCTCTCAACATAGACAGGGAAAGAATATATTAGCATTCTGCTGTGTTAGAGAAATTCTACAGCATGCTAAGAGAGCACAACTTCTCTGCAGATTGCATCTAATTAATGAACATAGTATATTGACAGGTTGATGGCTTTCAGGAATGTATGAAAACTCCTTTAGAAAATTGGTAGCTGTTAAAAAAATTCTTTATTTGGACGTTATCACTTTACCTTGACTAACATTGATACTGTTTGCACTGCTTTACTATTGCTAATTGTTGCCAATTATGCAGTTAAGGTGTGTTCCAGCTTACATAAACTCTCATGCAGCAGATTTGCAACTTGTTTAGTGTGTCATCTCTGTCTCATTGGTAACTGTTCTAATTCTGGCTTATTGCTTTATAGAAGCTGGAGATGATAGCTTTCCTTCAGAGCTACATAAGTCCACCCACTCTCCAGAGGATTATGGTTCAGGTATAATGTTAATGCTTGCATATTATGTGTACAAGAATACACCATATATCAATAAATTTAGTGACATCTGCAATATCATTTTACACATATTAGTAATAGTAAGGAAATGGTAATAAGAGACATATGACATGTAATAGTGTGTAATATTATTCTGTTTCTCAGCATAATATGTGATAATAGATACCCTATAATCTAGCTTCTGGTACTTTCACTCTACCATAAAATTAAAACTAATATCAAACATTCGTATAACCAACCATTTACTACTTTCAGACGATGAAGTATCTGATAGACCTGAGTCAGTTGCATCCTGTTCTACAGCTAAACCCTCCGAAGCAGGTAAAATCATGCGCACGATTGTGTTATGAAGTTATCTCCTCTTTTCCCAATGTCAGGTATTCTGGAGCTGGGAGAGGACAACTCTTTAACAGAACCAATCAGCTCAGGCTAGAATATGCCATGAATGCAGATATAATTATAGTGTTTTATTTTACTGTAGCATTATTAATACCATTAATATTATTTTGTACACTATGTATCAACTCTAATGCAAGATACTTAATTAAATTTTATGCTCAAGAACTGATACCTATGGATTAGAATTCTACTTCTCACAATCTAATACAATATAAATAATTGTAAGTCTATGTCAATTAGGAAACTTTTGTCTGTTTTTGGAGGAAATAAACTGTATACTTAGAATATCCTGAATTCCTTAGTTTCTATTTGTGGGCCACTTTGATGTTTAATCTACAGTGTACTTATACAATAATTGTGGTGTTCTGTGTACATGCACATTTCCACTCAATCATAACCTCTGCTTGACCTCTCTATCTGATGCATGTACGTAGGTAAACTCAGTCTATGAATGTCCTGCTAGTGTTCCATAGTGCATGTAGCTCAACTTGGTCTATGAATGGTGATTCCAGAGTGTTGCCCTGTAGTAGCAGAACATAGGGCTTGTCTCTCCATTTTCTCACAAAGAGAAGATACCCTTTGGGGACCTGTAGTTCATAATATACTGAAGGTAGTAGAATGGATAGTATTTGAACTGACTGGTATACTGTATATACATATAGATATAATCTACATTGTATGTATATATAGTAAGTACCCTGATTACTGTTTATGGTTATATGTAGGCCTACCACAAGCTTCAAACAGTGTATAACCCTCCCTCTAGACTGGGAGCCTATATGATTTAATATGAATTCTACTCAAATTAGGTGCAGTCACCCTCACTTGTTCCATTTTAACCCTGTTTGCAGATGAGGTAAGCAGGTGGGTATGGTAGGAAGCAAAAAGCCAATCAAGCTTTTGAAGCTATTACATGCTAAAATTGGTAATTTGTATTACTATTATTGGATAGCCAATATCTGGAGATTGACTACACCAGTCTATCTTTAATACAAGACAGTGTTGGTTCAGAAATTATATATCTTAAATATTTAACAAGAGAAGAAACTTTTAAGTGTTACTGAAATGATTTGGCTCTGAATTTGTGTTCAGCAGAGAAGGAATAATAACTATTACTATGTTAGGAAAAGGATATACATCGACCTTGTATGTGTCTGATACGTAAGTTGTTATTGGTATGTTATATTATGTTACATGTTTAATAGACATTGTATTGTTCATGTAGACAAGGAGAGAGGAGATGGGATACCACCCCCCCCCCCCCCCCATGTTGTATTTCATCTACCCTATGCCTCCACTATAACCCATTCATGCATAAACAGTAACATTGCTGTCTGCCATTTATCTTCAATATTAAAATCAAACAATTCAAAGTTGTCAGCTCTCTTCATTGAGGGTTGACAAAATAACAACCAATTATGAGTGATAATATAATAATATGGGTGATAAGACACAAGTCCATGTCATTGGTTAAGACTAAGCTAGACTGGGTACCATGTTCTTTTGTAGAAGACTGGTTAAGTGTAAACTGGCTAACCACAGTTTAAGTTGTAACAGGAATTACTAAAATATCTACCTATCCCTTTGGTGGGCCTGACAAACATGTTATTTACTGTTACTTAGTTCCCAACTAAACTAGCAGCAGATTGTGACTAACTTCCACTGTAATTCTTATACACCACACTACTATATTAGAGTCACTTATTTGATTAATAAATGTTCTATCACCTGGTAATAAGTTACCCTTATCATCTGCTTTATCGTCACATGACAACTTGGAAAGTTTTAAACATGGAAAACTCCAAAGTGTGTTAGCTTGGATTTTGGAAACTGTATCGCATTAAGCCATCAGTTTCATTTTGTCAGGTATGGAATGATAATGTAACATTTGCAAGTATGTGATACAGTAGATGATTTATGTGTTATTAGAGGTGACATTAAGGCATTACAATATAATAGAATATGCTCCAACATTCACATGGCATGACCAATATTCTATACTAAAGTTTTCAATACCAATATACTATACTAGGGCCAATGCATTATGTGTGTTTTATATATGAAAAATTGAGCTACCCACTTTTTCTGCGATGCAATAAAGTATAACTTAACTTCATTAAATTACAGCAATTTTGATGTAGTAAATGATATTAACTACATCAAAATTAGGTGTCATGCTATGTTATACTTTGACGTAATTTTTCCCAAAGAGCAAAGCAATCAGTATCAGAATGAGGCCAATCAATTTATTGCTCATCTTAGTGACATCTTCATAAACATTTCAAATAAAATTTGGAATAATGATTCAAACTAAACATAAATATTTTCATTGTTTGACATAGAAATCTGCCATGTAATGATATATAACTGTATAAAAAGTAAAATATTTTTCCTGGAATAGTCTGGTTATCACCTGCTTAGATTATCTATTCCATAGAGCCTTGGATACATTCCGCAATGTATTGTGCTGCTTCAGCAATGTACTGTCCAGTGGCCTTCACCCCTTCATAGACACATGTGCTAGTATATGCTGCTGCCTGATAGGCACTGGCTCCCGCATCTGCGGCTCCCTTGACACCGTGTACTCCAGCATAAGCTATACCGTCACATATATACTTTCCTGCTTCTACTCCTCCTTTGACAAGATACTCCCCAGCAGATAAAGCCCCTTCAACACACCACCATGCTACACCTTTCAAACCTTCAAATAACCATATGACGATGCTCTTCATTCCTTCATAAATCCAACTCCCTAGAGCTTTTACTATACCCCAAGCCTTAGCCGCATTTATCTTAACAACCTTCCAAACTTTTTTTGTTGTGCTTTTTACGTCTTCCCATAGCCTTTTAGATGTCTGCATAGCCTGTTGTTTCATTGCTGGGTTCTAAAATTATGATGAATTAGTAAATCTAAAAATGATTTAGAAATTCTGACACTGTGATCACAGCACATGTGCTCAGCTGACAATGTGCAGCTAATACAGTATATAGACTTAACAGTATGACATAAAATGTATGACAGTGAAACGACAGAAAAATACCTAATTGTATATAAATTCTAATGAGAGCATTCAACACAAAAATTACTTGTAGATGCAAGATAATTACGAATGAACAGTTGTGAAGTTTGAGAATTGCATGCTGATTAGAAATTGCACAGTAAAACAAGCTAAATAATATGTTTACTTGACAATGCGTTGATTTTCTCATTTATTTCTGCAGAAAAAATAGTCATTGAGCTAATGAGTTCACCAGCACCTTTCATTGTGCCCTGGTATCATAATATACCAAAAACAACCAGCCTAATGAAGGCATTACTAGTGGATAGATAGCTTTGGCCTGTGCAAAAATCTGAACTATAACACTGATTTTGTTACCTGTAACTTGGAAATTCTTGAAATATTATTCTTCATCATGTTTTCAAATTCCATTTTAAAATCTCTGATGACATCGTCTGCTTTAAGTTCAGTAGGATCTCTTTCTAAAATAACATGTATATTTTCTAATCGTTCTCTTATTATACTACAAGTAGTAGAGCAATGGCATTGACTATTGGAACGCGGAATGTGAGAGGTGGATAATTTGCACCCAATTTACTTCCAGCTGACCTAAACAAGTAGCTGTATTGTTAAACAGTTTATGGATAGAGGTTAGCGCTATTATAATTTCACAGACTAAACGTAATTTAATCTGTATCATGTATGCAAATTGAAAATGGTAGAGGGAACTTGTAGACGCTATTTTCTACCAATAAATAACGGCATACACAAAAAATGACAGTGTATACAATCTACAATGTATCACTGCACATACGCCTACCATAATGTCGTTTCTAACACAATTTGATATAAAAATATAATAACTACATAACTATTGGAACCTATCTAACAACAGTTTACCAAAAACTATATAGAACATAGTATATGTTATATATATTTTACCTCTTTCTGCCTGTCTAGCTTTGTTGGCATCTAGCTGTTCTCTTGCTACAGGAAATTTGGTAGGACCTCCGCGAACTTGCTTCGTGCATGCTGGACACGGGAAAAACTCATTTTGACCTCCAGCGTTCTGATTCAGTTTAACTACATGTATTAGGAAAAAATTGAATATTAAAAATAATCTATATCAAATATTTGGATGACTTGTTAGCTTTACAAACACACATACTCGGACATTGTATATACACTTATATGTACTGATGATGTCATAATGTACTGATGATGTCATTGTATTCAATGATGCTGGAATCAGAAGCATAAAAGTTAAAATCATTCTATTACTAAATAGCTACATTTACCACAATATGTGTGTAATAAATAAAATTATTTATTAATAAAAATGTTATAACTTTTGCTTCTCTGCAAGCCTTTTAAACCATTTGTACGAGCACATGTGATTTACATACATACATTGTGCATACATACATGTACTGTACATGTATGTGCACTGTATGTACATGATGTGCTAATGACTATTGTGTGGAAAACAATGAAATAAGTTGTCCACATTTATACATTTCAATAATTGTCCGAAAGAGTAGGCCTGCATGTACGTGTAAGATATCACAGTTGTACTTATGCATGTAGGATATCACAGTTATACTTACTTATGCATGTAAGATATCACAGTTATACTTACTTATGCATGTAAGATATCACAGTTATACTTACTTATGCATGTAAGATATCACAGTTATACTTACTTATGCATGTAAGATATCACAGTTATACTTACTTATGCATGTAAGATATCACAGTTATACTTACTTATGCATGTAAGATATCACAGTTGTACTTACTTATGCATGTAGGATATCACAGTTATACTTACTTATGCATGTATGATATCACAGTTATACTTACTTATGCATGTAGGATATCACAGTTATACTTACTTATGCATGTAAGATATCACAGTTGTACTTACTTATGCATTCTGTGCATAACAGATGAACACAGGGTAGTTTTCTCAAGTTTTCCTCCGTCAAACAGTCACAGCAGAGATGAAAGTCGTGATTTACTACCACAAAATCATTGAAAGAAGGAAATTGAAGAGTACTTGTTACACTACTTGCCATCCTTATTGACAAGAATAACTTTAGAATGATGATATTGTAAGATGTACTAAAGTAGGCTACAAACTGAAACTGAACTTCTTTGAAATTTATTATCGACTCATAACAAAGCAATGCTCCAATGCCTAGTCCATGATCCTTATCAACATACTGTATTCCCAAACATATACTATGTGTATTAGAAACACTATAGCCTACATATTTATCAGACTGGAGTCTAGAAACTGCATATATAATTTCCTAATGCTGTTTCATTTTAGAATGCCGTACATGTAATATTATAATCACTGTTCACCTGTTCAATGCTGTTGGTTGATAGTTTTCAATGTCTAAACTGGTGCTACAAACTAGTAGTTTTCCCTGTTTGAAATTACCTTTTGCAAACTACAGCATTTTTTTATAACTTTTATATAATTGTAGTCTGTTTGTTTTTCTAGGCACAGCTTTGAAATCCTAAGTAAGTTTTACCATTTTATCAGTACTTCTCATAGGCTATAACTAGAGCAGTGATAGCAACAAGTATTGTCAGGCCCAATACATATGCCAACATTATGCCATAGCATAGGTCCAGTCCAACACATATAAAACATTTTGAAAGTAGCATCATATCCCAACATAGGCGACAGGCATCTAATTTTGAGTCACCATTGGTTTGTTTGTTGCTTTCATACACAGGCGCTTGTTATACAGTACTCAAAATTGCATGAAAGCGTGACCATAGCATAGCATTGGTATCACAAGCTACACTGTATACATGTATGTATTTACTATTTACCATTATTTTACTTTATGTAGTCAGGGGAAGATAGATATTGAATGTAAATCAACAGTGTTTTAATTGTATTGTTTCCTCAGATCAACAAGATTAGGGGGCTGGAAACAAGTTCTGCTTCACCTCAAATTATATCTTGTACATTCATGTATGTTCATTTATGTATGAACAATGGTAAAAAGCTGTCTCCCCTTCCACCTTCAATATTCTATCTGGAAAATATTTTGATATCAATGTGAAGTTAGGTGCCCACTCGTTTCTTTGTGTTCCTCTATTTTAGAGTTGTTCACCCTCTTTAATTAGAAACAACAAGGGGACATAACTCCTTATTATCCTATTCATAGGTCACCATGACTTACAGTGCACATGTAGCTAATACACACTGTACATGTGTAACATGATTTGCTTGTATTCTACATATACTTTGACAATTAAATACATGTATTCCCAAAATAATTTATTTTAGGCATTTTTTTTTGTATACAAAACCTTACATGCAGTCATTAACCTCAATCGTATGAATATATTGCTGTGACTTGCTGTTGAATTTAAATGTCAAGCAAGTAATTAGTTTCTCCCAAATAGTTTGTTCCATTTTTCTTTGATTGATCTACCAATACTTTTTATTCCTTCCCAAACCCAACTAGCTGCAGCTTTGATAGCCTCCAATACTCTCCTTAGCATGCCTTTAATTTTCTCCCAGAATGTTTCAGTCTCCTTCATAGCCTTCTGCTTTTCTACTGGGTCCTTAAAAAGTTATCAAAAATCACTCTGCAATGAAAAGCATGTTATAGAACTTTGTAAATAATATCTTGTGGTTGAGGGGACAAACAACCATCCCTTAGAATGCTAGACAAAGTCTGGAGTAGTCTCCCTTGCCACTAATGCCCCAATAGTGATTTGAAACAAAATTAAAGCTAACTAGAGACAGACAAGTTAAGGCAGGAAAACTTTTTGCTCAACCAAATGCCCATTTTACCTCCAGGTTATTACACACGGATATTATTCGCATGGCCATTACTCAGCTTTACTATGGTAAAAGTTGGTTACCTTCATCCTGACTATCCTAGCACTGTGGATTTTGACAAGATTATGACTTTCTTCTGCCAAAGTTTCAGCTGCTTCTTTGCTGTCAGCATAGGCTTTGGCACTGTCTGTGTATACCCTTCTCTCTAAACATAATCATATGCATGTATCTTGCTATTATTAAGATTGTTACATACCACCATTTGCCAGATGCAGCTTCCAGGGGTCTCAAGTGCTTGCTCGGAGAGCTCGGGAGGTTTTCCATTATTGATGATCTGCTGGATTTTGGGAGATTTTCTCACATTAGCTATATTTTGAATTAAAATGCTCCAAATCTCAAAATTAATCTTCAGTTTATCTCATAGCTTGTTAGTTGCTTAGGAGAAAGCTACAAATTCCATTATTTTCCAAGGGCAAGGACTGAATTACATGTATGTACTGGGATTATTAAGGTGTGAGAAATTAGTTCGGCTAATTCCATAGAGCAATATAGATATGTGCATGTAAGTGATCAACAGCTTTATTTAAATATCTGACCAATTGCTAGCAGAGAAATATTGCTACACTGCTTACACTGCAGTACATTGTACATTTGCTCGGATTTTTTGACTGAGTAACTTGAGAGCCCTGAGCTTCTGTCACCAAAAAGTCAAACCATATGAAGTAGCAGCAATATTGATCAAAAAAACAATTCAGACTTTCAATCGCCCACCACAGTTTATCACACAGATGTATTAATAGACTATTTTTTAGGTTAAAAACTGCTTTGAAAATATGTAACTTAAGTAATTTGGGCTGTGTTTTCTGATGTTTCAGTAATTTTTTTAAGAAGTGATTCTTTAGTGATTCCCATTATCGAAGGTTTAACAGAGTTTAATGCTGACTAATTGGAAGCAATTACTTATCATACTAGGTTAAAGTGTGAAATTGGAGAACATTCCTTTGCCAAAACTGAAGCGCAGGAGGCTGATTTTGAGTATTCTATACTTGCTTACCTCTTTGAGCCTTAATTGTTTTGTTCTCTGCATGTGCCTCATAGGCTACTGGCAAAGAGTCAAGGCTTCCTGGGCACAACCTTTGGCAACCAGAATTCGGGCAGGATAATGTAACACCAGACCTCTCAGATTCCTGGATTAATTGATCTAATGAAATACACTTTCACATAGCATTATCCATGAAATCATAGCTATTTCCTGTATGCCACTTGCATTTTGGTGCAAACCAAACCTTATTTTGCAGTTTAATCTGTATAATGAAATTGATAATATAGATGATTGATTTTATTGGAGTAAAAAAAATTTGAGACAAAGTTGCTAGTTTTCACAGCTTCTTGAAATTATTCATTCACCCTCTTCTTCTCCCCCCAGCAGTAATGGCTAACGAGCCATACCTCGCCTGGTCATCCTTTTAATGTTACTCTTTACACGCCTACAAGATAGTGTTCTAAGCCAGTGCTGAGACTCTGCCTGCTGTAATGTCTACAGTACATGTTAATGTTACATGTTGCAGTACATGTTAATGTTACATGTTACACCACATGTATAAATGCTACACGAGGTAATGCTAATTACTAACCTAAACATCCATAGCATAGAAAATGTTTGTAGCAATATTCACAAACTGAATCACCGTGAGCTTCACGCACTATATCAGACACAGAGAGGTCGGTATATTTGAGACCGCCAGACATATCAACGGTAAATAAAACAGTCTATGAGCTAAACTTCTGACTGTCAACTGGTGTGCAGTGCATCAGCTGCACTTGTGCTTATACCTCCTGGCTTCCTTCGAGCTCCATAAAATGAAACTGAGGAAATAGTTCCCTCAGTGTAGAAGTGAAGCAGTTTCCAAGCTCTTTAGTCTCGTTGTATTATGAAATAATGTCAGCTGGTTCTATCTTGGCACGTCAGTAATGGATAAACAATTATTTCTGTAATGTGTCAAATACTGAAGGTAGGCGTCCTTATGTAAACTGTTCAAGCGTAATAGAATTTAAATCTGCTTGGTGCTGATGCTCCTCCTAAGACAAGCTAGGTTTGGTATTCAAATTCAAGGTTCTAAAAAGCAAAATTTTTTTTCACCATAATTTTCAACTTGGTTCTACGTTTATCTTTCCTCACTCAACTCCTTTTCTCTTTCCCACAGAGCATGACACATATTGGTTGCACTATAGAGATATCTCAGATTAGACAAATATACAGTATACCTGAATCATCAACCTCTGTCACATCATATTACCATGATACACATTAGCCCATTAATACATATACATAGAGTTTCTATGTTGAAGCTGATCGAAATCATCTCACACAGAGAAATAAAAGCAATTGTAGATCTTCACTAATATTATATTAGGTACAACAAAGTGTCTGTCTCTATGTATTTGTAAGTCAAACCAAGGCTATCAAAATCTTTTCATAACTGTATTTGAAGTTATTACAAGTAGCTACAGTACAGCACAGTACTGCAGTACATTAAAAAGAAGCATTTTTAATCTTTATCCGGTATGATCAATGGAAGTAAGATACAACATGAATGCTTTTATACTACACAATTATATAAAATAGTCTTCCTAAGCACTGTATAGCCACGTTTATTTTGAAATTAATTATATTTTGTACAAGTATGATAACAAATTATTGCATGACATACACATACTTCATATAAAACTTCAAGTAGAATAACATTAACATTGATTTACAATGTAGCATAACAACATGGTAATATATTTCAACAGTATAAAGTTTCATTGAGACTTTACAATCATATTTTGGTTGATTAGTTATCTTTGAGAAGATGTACAAGTACAGTAGCTGTAGCCTAAGGCATTTATTGACTGATTATTTACTTAGATTTGACACTTTAGTAGAATGTGTGACTATTTCTTGAGTAAAGGTTGTTGCATACCTGACAGGCTAAAAACTATCAGCAAAGGAAAACAATGCTGTCATTCACACCTCACATGTGTACATACATGTAAGTATACGTAAGTATTGTGGGGCCAGTTTTAGGATGAAAAATTGATTTCATTTCCTACGGTTTTTCTTGTCAGGTGTGTAAAACATAAAAACATATAGCCTTACATGAATTCTCAGAATAATTGTAAGTGATTGCATGGAAATTCAAGTCTTTTTTAACTAACCAAACAGCTTATTCCAAAGCCCCTTGATACATCTCCCGACGGTCTTTATTCCTTCCCAAACCCAACTAGCTGCTGCCTTAATAGCTTCCCACACTTTGTTCAGAATTTGTTTAATTTTCCCCCAAACTGTATTGGTATCTTGCAACGCTTTCTGCCTCTCTACACTATCCTGAAATTATAAAATACGAAAATTGAGTGCCTAATATAAGGCTACTATTTAGAAAACCCTTAGTGAGTTGATTCACAAAGAATAAATGTGTAATATGACAATTGACAAGCCTGTGTGATCTAGAATTGTGTTATGGGTTACCATACTGTAGAGTATATTAGATATATTGACAATTCACCAAATATTTATCACATCAACTAGCAACTTTTTGAGTTATTTTCTACGGATAATATGTCATTTGAAGTTATCCTCTCCTGGTTTATTCTTTATCAAATATTAATAGTTTCCATTAGCTATAACTAGTAGCCCTCATCTAATTGTCTAATCTTATTTAGTGAATTGTATATACATGTACATGTACAAATAGGTCCAATTTAGTTCAAATCCTGTGACCCCTTTGTGTGGGTTGTCTTGTCCCTTCCAGGAAATGACAACGCCATAGCACGTCTTCTACATAGTAATAACAGTTTATCTCCTTTTACCTGTATCAAAGCTATCCGACCAGTGTGAGTGGTCAATAGATTATGAAAATCTTCATCCAAAGCTTTCATTGCCTCTTCGCTGTTAGCGTATGCCTCCAGACCACCCTCTCCTCTCCCGGTCTCTAAATACATATTTTCAGTTGCATATGAAGGAGATCTATCACTACCATGAATTGAAATGCACATGAAATTACCAATTAATAGAAATATCTGGTTCTTCTTGTAATAGAATACAGCACAATCAGATGTTCAATTTGGAATACTCCTATGCACTGAACACTGTCTATACATCCTATTAATCCAATGATTAATAAAGACTTTGTTTGGTCTCATCTATTCTACTTACGTCTTTGAGCCTCAATTTTATGGTTGGCTGCCTCTGCTGCCATTGCTGGTGGGAATGAGCTGGAACTTCCAGAGCACAACTCCTGGCAATCATTTTGAGGACATGAGAATGAAACATCAGACCTCTGTGACGTTTGGATCAGTGTATCTAATAGTGAAAACATATCATTGTATTATTCATATAAAATATGACATCAGTCACATTCCATTTTTACAACAGCTACTTCTTCTTTGACGTAAAAAACGAGAAGATGACTAATGGGACAATGTGTAGTAGTAGGCATGTTCACTTTAGTAGTAGTTGGCTGAGTGCAATGTATGTAGGTGTACAGTAGGTAATGATTAGGCTTGTATTAAGAGTTGATTGACATAATTATACTTACTTATACAGTTGGAGCACAGCAGGTGCTCACAGGGAAGCTCTCGTAGATTCTCATCTTTATAGCAACTTACACATGCGTGATATCCATGCTCTCTAAGTATTATGTCCGATACAGAGAAGTCGGCGACGGACATATATCTGGTTGCCATGTAGACAGTGTTTATATATGCATGTATTGATGTATATATAATCTTGGATTCTACTCCCTGCTTTTACTTCTTTATCCTTTTTTCCTTGCCGTATAGATTTGGTTGGCTTTTAGTTTGGTTTGTGTAGAAGAATGGGATGTGCCTTGCACATAGTTTACTACACCTTGCTGTTCCAGGGCTAACATAAAATCAACTGATACAAGTAATAGCAGGTACAACTTGTGAAATAAGGAAAGTCAAAGTGAAACTGATGCCATTCAGCAATAACATGTAATTATTGGTAGTTTCCTTCTATTAGTCTACAGTGTCTCAGCTATTCATTGTTGGCACTAGCAGCATCACTATACTCCCATTATGTTGATGATTCAGTTTCATTTTATCATCTCCAAAAGTCTTGTGTTAGGGTTTTGGCTAGTAGCACATGTAGTACAAATGACACAATGTATATGTATGAACATGCATATTGTAACTCTAAGTTTATGATATCTGGATGCCAACCTTGAAAGTGAGGGAGTCATGATTTGGCTGTAGTAGGTGTACATGTTATGTATATTTTGATTATTTACATGTTCAATTCATTATGCATTGTAGATATACCGTATATTGATGTTTAATATTGTAAAAAAGTATTCTACTTATGGAATAATTAATACTGATAGCTAATCTGGAAAGCCATTTCCTTTTCCTCTTTTATTGTCTTTTGGCCGCTTCCTGAACATTTTTAATTTGTGCAATGAATGAATTTTACTAAAATACCCAAATGAAATCTAAAATACAGTGGCCAGATTAGTTTGGGATTCTTAATACACCCAGTTTGTAGGTTGTAGTTGTCAAAAAGCATATATAATACATAACATAATATCATTATGTAAGAATCACCATGTTGAATTAGACACAGCTCAAAAGCTGCCTATCATGATGTGAAGTTGTCCTTTCCCATTTTGATAAAAACCTATTGAGAGAGGACAACTTTAGGTTGAGGTATAACGCTAATTACTTATTGGTTTAGGTTAGGACCAATATTATCAATAGCATATGGAGATTTTTGTAGAGAGTAGTGGTACTGCACATCCCATGAGGTAGCTACTGCTCAAACACTGCAAAGTGAATATAAGGCTGTGTGTTAAATTATTGTTGTATTTTCCTCAAATGTTAATGATGCTACTACACCTGCCTATTTGCTTTGAATAGAAACGGTTAAACCACATAAAGGTCTATCAGTTCAAAGTCCAAATAAAGTTATTTTGAAATGATAGTATAATAATAATAACAAGGTATATTACATGACCTAATACATCCATCTACATATATACACTGATATTAAATCAATTCCCAGTAACACATGCCATAAATTTCATGACAATTATACAAAACTGTGTTCATACTGATGTACAATACTACTGATTTGTACATATATATTGCCACCAAGGTAGTGATAAGTATAATTCCTGTACAATAAAAAAATATCTATGTTTCATGACGGTGCCTTGTCTGATTTCTGGTTTGCCGGTTTATCGGGGTCACCTATCTGCTCCATTAGCTTACGCTCATACATTTTATAATCTTGTGAAAAACCAATACGCGATTTACCAAATGAGTTGGGTCCAGAAGGAACCGGAGTATCTCTGCAAAGTAGAGGAAGAAAATTTAACAACCAGTTACTACATTTCATGCTTGCGAAAATGGGTGATTCCCTATCCATAACTCTACAAATATTACATCAATAACATAATAATGATGCCAACCTAGAACTGGTAAAAGATGATATTCACCAATTTACATGAAGGTGGGTAAACTAGAGGAAATTTTGTAGTACAAACAGCTAAACACCTTATTTAAACTCATTGCAAGAATAAACATGTAAACAAAAGTATACTATTAAAATAATGCTCCATTATTTATACAGAATTCCAACATGAAATACATAGAGAGAAGATAACTCCCACTACTGCCTGCCAACACAAGAGTGAGCTTGCATACACAGGTATACTTACTTTCCCATATTTCTCATTTTCATTTTTGCCTCCATTGGCATCTCCTCTTCATCACTCTGTGAGAGATAGGTTGAGGATTATATTAAATAAAGACATCAAAGAGAAATTGTACTCACTGGAGCACATGGCAATAATACAGTAATGTAGCCTAATAGGCCTATGGTTTTTTCATAAGTCTCACATGTTATATTATAATACTATTGCAAAGAAACTAGCTTGAAGCAGTGAAAATAACCTATCCCGCATAACATTGCTGTACTCAGACTAGCAAGTATTTACTGATTGTTACATTGTTACTTACCTCTTCTTCAGCATTAAAGGCAGCTGCGACTGTATTAGAGGTAACGGGTACCTTCTTCACTTTATCTACTTGACTTTTCTAATAATACAGAAGCATCACATTAAAAGATATTGCATTTATTATGAAATGATAAACTAGAAATGGCTGATATGAAATGTATACTGCTAATAGGGCATGCTAACAAATCACCCGTGTAACTAATGGTGGCAACCTCGTAGCAATACCTGTGGTTTGCTCAAACTCATAGATATTTTCATTGGAGCGAGTTTAGTTTTAGAATTAAGAGAGAATTTCATCTTTGAAGCTGGAGCTGTTTCTTTAGTTTCATCACCTTTTCTTTTAACAGGGTTCGGTTTACTTTTAGCTTCATCATCTATAATGGCACAAAATAAGAGACAAGTAACAGTGATGAACCCCGAGGCAACTTACCAAATGAATAAAACTCACCTGTTACCTGCACCGAACAGCATGTTACATTATAATAGGCTATCACATAAGTAAAACAAATGATTTCACTGAACTTTAATGGCTTAGATTAGATTCTTAGAGCATCAAACTTGCAAACTAAAAACACTAGATAGATTAAGATAGCATTGCTAACCTAATAATATTGTTATTTTAGAAGGGAGTTTTGATTCAGACTTGGGTTTGGTCGCCATTACAACTCTGTTAACTCTACAACAGAAAAGAAAAGCTCAACATGAACATTGCAATCCAATATTTTTCAACAAGAATAAGAGTTAGAATATTTATAATAATGATAATAATAAATATTCTAATTAAATTATTATATTTATATAACAATACAATTATAATAATTATTTTTATAATAATTATAATATTAATTGCATTTGGGCATTTTTAAAAATAAATAAATAACATATTGATACTATAAGTATATAACTATTTTATACTAATATAAATATTTCATAATATAATTATTATAATAAATATTATATACTTATAAATTAAAATGATAAATAATATAATATTTATATTAATTATTATTATAGTAAGAATTTATTTTGATTTTTACTCTTTCTAATTCTTTATCTTTTCATGACTTTATCTCAAACTTTCAAGGGCATGTATACCTATAACAATCACTAAGATTACACCACAAACCCTAAAAGAAAAATATATAAAATAGCAGTAAAAAGAAATACAAAAATAAATAAGACAAAATACATTATGATTATTACCATAACAAATTAAATAGAAAAAATTAAACTCTAGTTTTCAATTAGTCTCAGTCTCGTAAACAAATTTTTATGAATTCATCTCGCAAGTGCAAGGGATGAGTGTAAACGAGGATAGTAATATAGACTTGAAGCGCGCAGGCTATACCCAACCTTTTGGTCAAGGTCATATTCATTGACCTCTCATGTTCACCATGATAATAATATTATAGCAAGTATATGAAAGGATCAAAGCACATCAATTAAACCGCTTCATTCAATTCATTCAGGCGCGTCGTTGTATATGAAAAATAATACAAAACATAACATACTAGTAACAAAATGATACACAAGGTAACTGTTATAAATACACACAGGCACACAATCGTAGCAAAATAGTGCATCAATTTTATATTCCATTTGTGTATGTGGTATTGTTGTATAATAACCATAATCATAATGAACTAATGTAAATATTAATATATCTAATCATTGATTAAGATTATTTTATATTATTTATTATAATATAATTAATAATAATTAATTTTAAATTTAATAATTATTACAGGGCTCTCAAGTTGCTCAGTCAAAAAATCCGAGCAAATGTACAAACAATGCACTAAAGTGTAAGCAGTGTAGCAGTATTACTCTACTAGCAATTGGTCAGAGATATAAATGAAGCTGTTGGTCACTTACATGCCCGTATCTGTTGCTCTATGAAGTTAGCCTAACTAATTTCTCACAGCCTAATAATCTCAGTACATACATGTAATTCAGTCCTTACCCTTGAAAAGTAATGGAATTAGTAGCTTTTTCCTAAGCAACTCACAAGCTATGAGATAAACTGAAGATTAATTTGGAGATTTGGAGCATTTCAATTCAAAATATAGCTAATGTGAAAAAATCTCTCAAAATCCGAGCAAATCATGAATAATGGAAAACCTCCCGAGCTCTCCGAGCAAGCACTCAAAATCCGGACTGCTCGGGGAAAATCCGCAAACTTGAGAGCTCTGTATTATTATAATTATTAATAATTTAAATTTAATATAAATATAGTAGTTATAATTATAATAATAAATATATACCATTGGCCCAGTGTTGTGAGTTGTTCACTAGACTAAGTTAGTCTAGTGATTAGACTTAGTCTAAGACTAAGTCTAATCACTTTACTTTTCTCTTAACTGTTGTCTCTTATGATGAGCTAGTAAATAGAATGATAAAACCTCTACATCTGCCTTGTTACTTATTTAATACTATAATCTATTCTCAACCAACTATTTATCAGGTTGATGGTAACTGAACTCACCTGGTGACAATGAGTGGCAGCACCGAAAAGATGGAGAGCTTAACGTCACTTATTCACCGATGCATTACTGCTTGTAGCACTCATGTTAAAGGGTGTGAAGAAGACATTGTTAACCGACTCAATGATGTTCTGCAGGTAATAACATCTATATTGTTATGCTATATGTGAACTAATTTGACTGTAGCGGTGAAGTTTTCTAGTTTGGAGTGGTTCAGTTGTGTCTACCCTATCTCTCACAGAAAAGTTTTAGGAATTTACTGTTAGATTATGTTTCAGAGATTAATCTCCCACATCCAAGAAGATAATGCTGCCGTGAAAGTATTCGGTGAAGATAATAGGTTGTCTTCAGACTGTTTGATGTCACTACTGTCAGTACTGGGCGTGTCTGACTCCGTACTCGGTTCCACCATCCTCTCATTGTTTAACCTATTGGGTAAGTAAGACAAAGCAACGACTACGTGCTCGTAGCGTACACTTTTTATTGCCCTTTATTAACGCTACCTCAGCCATATATAGTACAGTATAGACTTGTATCTGCTGTCACACTTACGATGAGTAACCCCTCTACTAGATCCAGATCAATTAATAACTCTAGACTGAAGCCGTGATTCTGGCATAAAATAAACTTTTCATAAAAATAACAATCTGATTTTATATCTTCTAACTGTGCAAAAAACGTACGGTCTTAGTACTTGGTTAATTAATTCTCAATTCTTATTCAGGTATAGAAGAGTCGGCCAGTCTTCTACTGTATAGCCTGGGTGCTATGGACACACTAGTGTGCCTACTTGAGGAGCAGTCACATCAGCTGCAGGTATCGTACCATTCGCTCTTCTCAGTAATATACTTTAATCAGTTCTTATACAGTGACGGCAACCTTTTTCCTTGACTTTTTTGCCAACATTGTCGTCGGCAGTTTTAGCATACGGTTAATGATACATCATGCTTCACTGACAACAATATTTCCACCTTCTTACTTCTATTTTTTGAAATTGAAACCCCGTATAAAAACTGCAAGATTTAATGGCTCGTCGTGACTCAATTTCTATGATAGATATAGGATTGTGAACATTTAAATGTCTCAGAATATTTCTACCATGTGCACTGTTGATAAACTGTAGGTAATGAATGTGATAGCTAAACTAACTAAATATGTAAAGTACAGTGGGCACGAAGATTGTATAGACAGGCTACTGGCTATAGTCACAAATAATGTGTAAGTATTCCGTCCTTATATTACTTACGGTCAATGAATATTATAGTGATTGTACTGTAAGGTGGGACCGAGGTCATTTAACATGTTGTATAATAATATACATTATAGTTGTAGATGCCAGGCTCAAAACGCCACTAAAGTGCTTGGCTAGTGATAGCAGACAACTTCAATTACAGGCTCATAGGAGTCATTTTTCTACAATATATTCACTGCTAGTGAAAGTTAGCAATACTGTTATACTGTTGTAGGCTATCTAGCGATGTTACACTAAAGCCCTCTCTCTGCGTCCTTGTAAACATAGCCTCAGGATCTCTGCCCATTCAAATGCAGTTGCGCTCTCTAGACAGGAGTGGTATGCTACGCAAGACATTCATTAAACTCGTCAGTCATGATGACAATGAGATCTCCGTTGTTTCCCTTGCTGCAATGACTTCTACCGGCATGTCAGAAGAGTTCAATAAATTAGTAGGTTTTTCATCCAGCTATAAAACTTGTACATGGATTGCTAATGTTTCACTATTTGGTCTGTTTGCACCTTTTATTGAATAGTTTCAGCTTTCATACCTTTAAATAACTTATTCCCTAGACTTACAGAGATACAGTAGTACCTGATTCACTGCTAGTGTAATGGTGGTCCCTGAATATTCCAGATTAACAGTGACAAGAACTTAGATCAGATTTTAAAGCTTTGCTTCAGTATCATCCTCTCTGTATCGACAAGTGAAGCCTTCGGTTATGTGGTAGACGTCCTTGTACACCTCCTCAACAATAAACGGGTTCAACAGTTTTTGGTCAACAAGTAAGTGTCAACAGTTCCTAGTCAACAAGCAAGTGTCAACAGTTTTTGGTCAACAGGTAAGTGTCTACAGTTCCTAGTCAACTAGTAAGTGTCAACAGTTTTTGGTCAACAGGTAAGTGTCAACAGTTCCTAGTCAACTAATAAGTGTCAACATTTCTTAGTCAACAAGTGAGTGTCAACAGTTCTTAGTCAACAAGTAAGTGTCAACAGTTCCTAGTTATTCTATGGGTTGATGAAATGGTCAATGTTAAACTAACTGTTTACAATTCTACCACCCATAGTCACTTTGACTGTGTACTACTACAGTATATCTATTGTTACATATCGACATTTAGTCATGTGTTCTACACATGTACATGTACATTGGTGACTGTTGTAGTTGCTCTCAACTGGACTCTTTCATCAGCAAATCAGCATGTCTGTTAACCAGATGCGAAGAATCACAGCTTGCTAAGGTTAGTATTGCACGAGCATGTTGTATGTTACTATAAGGTTAGTATTGCACGAGCATGTTGTATGTTGCTAAGGTTAGTGTTACATGGGCATGTTGTGAACGCTGATGACATAGACTGATAGATATCAGTGTATTGACTCGAGTAATTGGTTTACTAGATTAGTTAAAGCCGCCTACCTAATGTACCTGTATATTCAACAACTACACCATGGCCACACTTAATCTCAACCCTTTATGTACATGCACATTCAATCCATCTACTGGTTACAACCTGTTATCGTGGATTTATCTGTCCATTGTAGTTATTTGAACTGCTACTAGCACTAGCTTATGTTCCCGCTATTCGACTGATGCTAACGAGTCTGGTATTTGCTCCTGTCCGCACTTCTACTGGCGATGAGGAGGAACTTCTGCAGCACATATTTTATTTAACCAAAAGATCAGTGTCAGTGGACTACGGAGCCTCTGTATCAGCTCTCAAGCTTATTACTTACATCTACGAGGTAACTACACGTATCTTTGTCTCTAACCGCCATTTTCACTGGGTATTGGATGACCAATGTTTTAATATTGTTGGGCCTGAGAGAGCATGTCCTGTTTTATTAGCCTTAACTATTTAGACAGCTTAGCTTGAAGTTGGCTGTTTCATTTCTCTCAATACTTGTTCTCCAATCAACCACTCCTCCAAGACTCTGTTTAGTTGGAAGTTTTCATCTTTCCTTTTTTACACAGCCATTACTTTCAACAGTAATTGAAATAACCATCAAATTAAACCATTGGCTTAGAATTATCTTCTCTTGGTTCTAGTAAGATGAGAGAGAGAGGACAACTACAAAACTATAAATATAGAAACAAATGTCAACAGAAATAGCCATAAAATTAAACAGTAAGCTTGAATTTATCTTCTGTTGATTTTGTTAGATGAGCGAAAGAGAGGACAACTACAAAACAATAGATATAGAAGCTAAAACGTTCTGCAGAGACTAAGAGGAAAAACTGTTCACTAATAGCAGATGTCACTTTCAAGATATTACCCAATGATAGCAATGCATTACCATCTTGTGGTTGTCCAAATAGCTGTTGATTGTTTTGTTCAGTTATATACACATGTATGCTGAAGGGTATTTACCCAAAACATTTCTGACTAGTTTAATAAAGTTGGTGATGCATTAGCATCTTTGGTAAATGTCTTGAAAGTGACATTTTGAACAGCTAACAGTCAGTCTTTACTCTCACTCTCTGCAGGACATTTTATCTTCCATCTTTGTAGTTGTCCTCTCTCTCATCTTACAAAAATCAAGAGAAGATAAATCCAAGCTAGCGGTTTAATTTGATGGTTTACATACATGTACTGCTGGTGCAGCACTAAATACATACATGCACCTTTATTCAGTGTTTGCTATGCATTGTAAATAATCATTTATCACTGGTGTATATTGCATATACTACACATACAGGCTATGTAAGAATGTACCTACTGTCTGGTTATACATACCTTTTCTCATCCAGGGGTTATCGCTTGACCCATCTCAAGCAGGAAGTACGTGTCACTTAAACTTTCAGTTCCTAACAGAATGTCTAAAGCAAAATGAACTGGATAACAAGGTCAGTTTGTCATCAGTAATATACTATTTGGTTTAAAGTTAATAACTAATTCTGTATACATACAGTGTTTCAGTGACAATGTTGCAACATCTGCCAAGATATCATCTCTTAATGGATGTAGACTGACTGCTCTCCATATGTTTTGCCGTGAAAACTATAGTCTAATTATGACATGGGTTTACTATATGTCCTTTGTATTGTAGAGGAACAGTGTGAAATCAAACTCAGCTGACAAGATCATGGCCTCTCTTTGCTTGCTTGAAGTTCTGGTCACATCTGATGCGTTTAGTTCTGGTGTTCTAGCAGAGATAGAACCAGCTACCATAACAGATGTTATAGAGCATCAACTACAGTCCAACCCTATAGCCTTCAACTGGAACAACAAACTACCGGGTGGGGAGGGTCGCTCTAACCACCCCTCTTCATGGAAGTAAGTTAGTGTTGGTTCAATAATCGGTATTTCCCATTTACTATATTAGTAAAAGTAAGATTTTATTTTTTTTGCTTATATCTACCATATGATTTGTGTTGAAATATTCATGTAAAAAATTGTTGACATTCTGTGTGACTTGCATTTATTTTAATACATCACTTCACAGGTGCACAATATGCAATATGTATATAGAAAAGCAGTGGCTTTTGCTGCTTTATATGTTTATAAAATTATACTCACTTTAGATGTAATTATGGTATGATAGAGTGAGATACAAATGGTATGATATTTACAGCAAGACTGGTGTAGAGATTGTACTCAAGGCCATGTCTGTGATTATAGAAGCTACAGAGAGGAATGAGAGTTACTCAACATGTCTAACTGACTATCTACAGGTATGTAATCACTTGAGTGTGTGAACTACATCATAGTATGTGTCCTTGCCTGGTGGAGCTGTTAGATCTACATACCTATACCAGAACATGATGGTATTCACCTCTTATATGTTTGCACAACGAAGAGTGGCTCTCCAGTATGTGTAGCTCTTTGTTGTAGAAAACATCGGTGCTGCCGTTCCTGGCTACTGGTCTCTCCAGCTCTGTCTCCTCTCAAATCCAGTTGAGTCTGAAAGTTATCAGCAAATCTGCTTCCTTATCACTTCTACAAGCTACAGTGTAAGTACGGTCATGTAACTTGGATCATGTGACCGCTGCAAGTCATTAGTACACGTATTATGTTAGAAGTTCAAGGCTACGTAGAAAGGTGTCAAATATGTATTAATTTTCTTAGTATTGCTGTTATAGTTACAGATCTACAAACATTCATACACATGTGTGTATTCCAAAAAGTAAGCACATGTGGTTTGTATTTTTATAGTCTCTCAGACGTCTTATCAAGTATAAACAATAGCAGATCTGCTGCGGCCCACATCACAACCCATGTGAGACCTTCAACACCGTCCTGTGTAGAGCCCACAACTCTTGCCTATAACAAGTTGGACCTCAGACTATCTGACAGAGACAATAAAGAGAACGTGGTTCTCTCCTCTCCATGTCTCTCTCCTAGAGGTGATGCTTACGTTATTCCATCTTCTCAGAGCAGTCCAGGAGACATCGCTGGAAGGCTGGGTAACCTCAAGGTATGAGCTAATAGCAACGATTAACTCCCCACCATGTGCAATGCTCTGACATATCATACAGTAGTCTATATAGTGTGCTGACTTGTATTTCTCATAACATAAACCTAGACAAGTCAGCACTTTCTGGGAACAACTCCTGTACAAATTTACTATATTTCCAATATAATTACATTCCTTGATTCTACACGCTACTAGTATTATATTGTTACAACATTGGTTGAAATCTAATAAACACTTAATTATTATGTATTTTTATTATTATAAAAACGAACGGTAGGAAGCAGTTATGCTCTATTCGCTAATCATAATGTGCATGTCTCGATAGGTGGATAGTGACGGCCATATTAGTGACATCATCAGTGTCTATGAGCAAAAGCTGAAGGCACAGAAGACCAAAGAGACACACCTGGATGACCTGGTGCAGGCCAAGACAATGGCACTCTCTCAGGCTGATAGACTTATACATCAGTACAAGTCTAGACTTGCTCAGGTCGACTCTGAGGTGAGGTGCTAGAATAGAGGATAGAGATTAGCCTAAGGGGGTTGAAATTGTTAATTCAACCAATTTTACGTCTGAACGTTGAAGGCATCTATTTGATGGCTCTGTCACATAGGAATATGGAGGGTTTGGGAGAACTAACCTTCACCTTGCCGCCAGTTTCCTCTCTTTTACTTTCCACATAGTGGTATGGGAGTACTAGTTGTAGCCACTATGTATATACATTGCATGTACACATATATGAATACAATATCATAATATGTTCTACGTTGCAGACGCAGAAATTAAGAAGTATTGTCCATGAGTCAGAGAGAAGGAGTGAGAGCTACAGAGAGAAGATGAACGAGATGTTGGTGGACAGAGAGAGACTTCTACAAGACTCCAGAAAGTAAGCTCATCCTCTATTAGACTATTAGTAATAAATGACATCATCATCTGTCTGGGAATTCCCGGGCAAAGGTTTTGTTGTGTTTGTTTTGTTGTGTTTTGTTTGGAGTTATTTTAATGTAATTGTGTTCTGACCTTGTATATTCTAGACTTGTGCTAGTCCGCTATAAATCCATTCTAATATCTAATGATCTAATAACTCATACACATGAACATCACAACATGTATATCTTGTGGCAAGTACAAGGCACACCGTTACAAACTATCTCTCATTGCTGATAGTTGCTGTTATGCTGACTACCCCTGACACTTCCTACTTATAGGTTAGACGATACTCTTAGAACTCTAGCCTCGGTAAACCGTGAACTGGACACGCTCAATGACCTCCACTCTACGCTTACAAACTTTACAGACAACTTAAAGCAGCAACATAGAGAGCTCGAGTCAGAATACAGGTGTGTGGTGGACATTTAGTATTTCTTGTAAATATGAATGACAAGTTCAAGTGCGTACACTCTCATTGTGCTGTGTTACCTCCTTTATAATCATGAAACAGTTTTTTTGTGGCACAAGGATGGCAATGGTCATTGGTTGCGTAGTTTTACTCTCGATTTGATATGTAATTTTGTGACAAGGTGTTGGTGGAACTAAACCTACTGCAACTATTGGCTATTACTACCATTGAGACGTGAATATAATATTGTTTGCAAATCAGCATTCAAGTAAAGTGGAGTTGTCTTTTCTTTATATGTTTTTTTACAAAGTGCTGTGGGATAGTTCACTACTACATAGAATATGATTAATATAATATAATATAATACATTTTATTTTATTTTATTTACTAGTTTACTAAAAGAATCTGATAGAAAGAAGTCCGTTTTGTTAACGGAGAAAGAGACGTATAATGCTGAACTACGGAAGAATATTAAGAAAATTGAAGATCAGGTGAAGAAACTAACAAATGAGAAGGCAAAGCTGAGACAGCAGTGTGACTCACTCGCTGACGAGGTACTTGTTATAGTGTGTAGCTTTGTAAAGAATAGCTCTCATTTAGTCTGAGATTGTAATGTAACAGTTGATAGAAGCTCAGTAACATAGAGAAATGTGCATGAGCCCACCAAGGGAGAAATAAGCACACAATGGACGTATTTGGAAATTCCACAAACTAAATAATAAATAAATAAATCATAAATATGCAGCAATATGAATTAATTCCATTCAGTATTATACTGCTAATAATATTTATTATTACAAAGGGGACACCTCTTTGCAACGAGCATTCGTTTAATCAACACACTCTCATATGAATCAGTACAATATCCGAATATGCCTATTTTTTACTACACAAGGCAATTGATGATGATAATTCATATGAGAACATTTTGATATTTTCTGTCAAACGGGGTGCTTGTTTATGAGAATATTTAAGAATTTATTTCATCATTAGGTAGTATTGTAGTTAAACAGATGAAGGGTAAAATATTGACTAGAGGTTACTGATAAAAGAGGTCAAGTGAACATGAGTTTTGAATATAATGTATAAAAAATACAACTAATAATTAATATAAACGTAGTCAAGTGAACAGTGCCAACTTATTATATAAGATAAAAATTTCAATACCCATAGAATTGTTAACAAATCAAAATGAATATCAGTGTGATGGGAGTGTCCTAGCCTCCAATCAACATCTACCTACTAACACATGCTTGATACTAGGATGGTAATGTATTAAATGTCAAGGTATAAAAGGTTTAGCGATTATTAATAAAAACAGATAAATCGTTGTAAAAACTACACTTTTCTTAAGAATTTCACCAATTCTTAATCATCTAGTACCGGGATTATTTGCTAGGACTTGTCATAGAACTAAATACTGGTGGCAATTCACAATGTTCCCATAATTTTATCTATAGAAACATATTTTAGTACCTTTGTTGTATTATTTTATATCTTCTGTTGTATTCTATTTATTACCTCTGTTGTATTCTATTTATATCTTCTGTTGTATTCTATTTATAACCTCTGTTGTATTCTATTTATATATTCTGTTGTATTCTATTTATATCTTCTGTTGTATTCTATTTATAGAACAAGAATTTGGAAAAGAATCTAAAGCAGAAGGAAGAAAAGATCAGGATAATATTTGACACAGTGAAATGAGTGTACTTTAGCAGCAAGTAGTCAGACTGTGTAAGAAAACTTTACCCTAGAATCATCCTGTACTTTGGCATTATTCTACATTGTCCTGGATTTTAAATTAATGATGACCAACTATTTATTATTTATTCTTGTTAAATAACATGCATAGTTTTTGTTAATCATTAACTTCTGAATACCGTAGTAGTGTGGTGGGCTATACAAACACAAAGTCCATCAGCCTTCTTCCCTCTTTACTTTGGCACAACCTACATGTAGAATAAAGTTGAGTGTGAATTCTTGTTACCAGAACTGTCTTGTGGAAACAAGCAAAAAGTGGTCAATTAGCAATTTAGTCAAGGTCACATGACCAGTTGCTAAGTTACCTGTAAACAAGGTGATTAACCAGGAAGTGAACAATTATCAATTTAGCCTAAGGTTTTATATTTGAAAGTATTAATCCTTGGCTATGATGCATAGAGCAATTACTGAAGTAACTAGACCAGTAATGTTGGTGGTATGGGTAGCAATAGTTGGGAGTTGTCATACCTCAACTCTTTGACACGGTTATCCTTGCCTTGTGGATAAAAGAAAAGAGAGTAGACAACTGAATTTTTAACAGTCTATGGGTAGGAGATAGTATTGCTAATTACTGTTTGCGTGTATGCCAACTAAAGAATCATCTGCTCTTGTACGTGCACTATCTTACTGGCTCTGCTGTCACCACTATTGGCTATGCAGCATACAGAAAGCTCACCTGGCTATATTGTATGATTAACAAGCTAGGACACCTATGCACAATGTACTGCATTCAGTTATGGTTGCTGCATGGCTGCTACAGGAGTTTAATGGCTGCCAATGATAGTAAGTATGACAGGTTTTACTGCACAGGAAACTTTTAAAAGTAACTTATCACTATGCAACCTCTGTGGGTGACAATTTTCTGGAGATGAAGAAAATTGTCCCCCACAGAGGTTGCATAGTCATTAGTTATTGTGACTGTCATTATTGTGCATGATCATACACATTACTGAATATTACTGCATGTCTATGTTATTTACTGCATGTCTATGTTATTTACTGCATTACCAGTACACAGAGATGCCATACTTGAGTTAGTTCAAGCAACATTTTGCAATCTGCTGAAATAACTCTTAACTGTATTGTGATTTAATTATGGCAATGACTCTATTAACTCACACATGACTTTATATTTGTCATTCCAGTTCCTTTAAAAATAATAGATGGAATCCAGTAGAGGGAGCTGTTGGTAATGTTTGGTTTAGTGAGAGCGTGACATGGTTAGACTCAGTACCTGTGAAGAGGAGTTTAGTTTGGGGATTGTTTGATGGATAAGACTGTGGACAAGGTTGATGGAGTTCTATATGGTTGAAGCACACACTGGTGAGAGTTAACTCAACTTATTTGTACCATGCAGCTAGTTAATTCCACAATCTAACACATATTTGAACTGTGGCCCTAAGTTTTAGTAGAGCCTATGGTAGTTGGATTCAAACAAAACTACAAATAAAATTAGTACAACAAATTTCCTTTTGAAGTGTAGTGATTGTTTGCTGACATGTTTGATTTGATTCTTGGCTGATCCTGCAATTATATTCAGTATAGCAAATCTATTATCATATCTAAATCAAATTTGTCTATGTGTAGGTTGCATTCTAGAAAATCTGTTCAAGTCTCAATTGTCTGTATTTACTGTAAGCGGCTTTGAAATGAAATAAAATAATTGGAGAAAATCTGATATTTAGGAAACTTAATATTGTAGAAGTGTAATTACGTGTTTAGTTTAAGTTCCTAGAGAGCAATCACTGATAATGTGGTATTAGATACATAGTCTATCGCCATGGTTACCATGTAAACACTATGTTGCAGAGTTCAACCCAGAGAAAGGTCACCAGACAGCGATGGTGTGGTACATAGATGGGATACAGGCCAGTCAACTATATGTACAACCAGACATACAGCATGGTGAAAAGATCCAGAGGAGAGCAAATAAACAAACACTATCTATAATATTGTTCATTCATTTCTTATATTTTTTAAAATAAAATTAATACAATGTATATCAAAGACTATCATAGATTATATTTTGTAAATAAAAAATATATATTAAAAAATATAACAATATATTTGAATAAAAAATTTATTAAAAAAACTCTTTCATCACATACACAATTCTATCTATATCCTGTACCAAAGTGATAAGCAGGGGCTCACAGTACATTGAAGCTAACCCTGTGTTCAATACACCATCATGAAGCTAAGAGTTTGTAGACTTAGGAACTACTGGCAGCAGTTATCCAAGTCGGGGAGTACTCTCCCTCCTTTCAGTGGTGAACATGACATAACACAACCTCTTAGGGCTATGGAATCGTCTCAATAAACTGTAGTTCCTTCATAAACCATGCCAGAGTCATGACACATTGTTGTGAAATGATTATTTGGCACAATAACTTTGAGCAGTGAAATATTTTTACCTACATGTACAAGTGGGCGGAGCCTGTTATTAGTAATCAATCACAGTTTAGTGGAGCCAGTAGTTGTCCAGTACAGATACAATTGGTAGTAATCTCCACATGGAGTAGAACGATTTTTGCACCCAACTACTTAAAATATACAATTGGGTAATTATAGATCATATACAGGCAGGAAGTAGGCTTACTATGTGAGTTGAATGATAAGGACTTCTATTCAATGTTGTTACATGTCAGAGTAGGAGTTATCTCCTCATTACAATATATCTACATAAGGCGTAATTACCCATATAGTTATGAGCAGGTTATATCCAATAGTTACATACTTAGTTGTTACATTTTATAGAACTCTTATAATTATCCTAATAGGATCTAAACATTAGTATTTCTAGTAGATATGTTTAATGGTACCTTCATTTCATAGATAAAACTAACTATTCCCCGGTGAATATATTATACATGTAAATGTATTAAATTATATACATATAGATATAGTTTAGCAAAGGAACCACATTTAGGCTTGTATTCTAGTAAACAAACAGATAATTACTCATAGAATATTTGAAACAAGTTCCATAGTGGTAATAATGTTTGAAGTACTACAACAACTTTAGTGCAGAATATCTGAGTGGTTCTACTGTTGTTATATGAATATATCACTAGAGTCTACATATTACACATTTTGTACATGCATGTAGTTTTAGTCCGAACAGTCGAAGAACCCTTAACAGAAGGTATAGAGACTAGTCTACTCTCTACCTTTCCACTCTATTGAAATGTTAATTTATATATAACTACGCATCTACATGTAGGCTACACAATATTGTTCTTGCATCTTTCACAATTCTAAATCAGATAGAATACTATTTGGGAGGAAGAATCAATGGGAACCAGCAAACTGAAAACAAAGAGTTATCAGGCGGATTGCATAGGTGAAAATGGTAAAGAAGTATTATATCAGACATTCTATAGTATGTTATTCAGTAATAAATTCCAATCCAAATGATGTGGATGAGACTGTGTCATGAGCATCGGATTCACAATTTAATTTTACTTTGCAGTAAGTAGAATGTCCAACACAATAAAATGAAGGGTTGATTAGAGTGATTTGACTAGATGCAAGCAAGTTTGATAAAACAATACAGTTACATCCCTGTGTACAGTTTAGGTATACTTGGTACCCAGGCTAAAGTAACCAAGACAACTGAACTAATAAAGTAACAAAATAACATCTACACTGTATGTGAGTCTGAGATACAAGATGGAGGAGATATGGCACTATTGGGGATAGTAAAGGAGCAAAGGTGAACAAATGGTGTTGCAGTAGTAACTTGGGACTTAGTAACAATGAACATGATGTAGGTATACTAATGTGAATAGCCCTACACACATACCTACCGATAGACATTGTGAATGTAATCTCCATGTTGTATTAACACGTTAATCATTTACTGAGCACCATTTAGAATTGAAGGCAGTATTTAAGGCTATAAGATGACACCAGACTCAACGATCATAGGAAGGGGGAGGGTAGGGACACAGTGGTAAAGCATCCCTTTACTGACCAGTATTAGTCTGTGGGTGACTAGAACTGCCTAGGAAGGCTGTATGTAAGGACTATAGAATATGAAAAAGGACTCTGCAGGTAGAATATAGACTACACCAGAATGTGACAGCCTCTGGAGTACGGAGTATGTACCATAATGGAGGATGATAACAGAGTGAGTAAACCAATCAATGACAGTCAAGATCAATCTCAAAATATTACCTGAGTGTTTAGCAATCGATTTATGGTTTGGGTCAACGGAAGTAGCAAATTCTGTCACTATACTAATCGAAGTATTGAGTTTTATCTACTAAGAGAGCCAATAAGTTATTTACAGAGTTAGAAACTATAATTAAATACTTAGAATACATTTACTGGGGAATAAATAGTTTGTCTATGAAATTAAGGCACCTTAAAATATGCTCTAGATATACTAATGTTTAAATTCTATCAGGATATTTATAAGAGTCCTATAAAATGTAACAACTAAACATGTAACTATTGAATATAATATGTTCATAACTACATGGATAATTATATCTTATGTAGATGTATTGTAATGAGGAGATAACTCCTACTACGACATGTTACAACATTGAGTAGCTGTACTTGTCATTCATTGCATACAGTCAGCCTATTTGTCCACTATCTGTATATCACCCATATTACCCAAGTGTATGTTTCTTATAGTCGAGTAGCAAGTCGTCTAACTCCAAATGGGGTTACTTACAATTATATCTATGCTGGACAACTACATGCTACAACACCGAAACCGTGAGACTACTGCCTACAGGCGCTGCCCACTTTCATGTAGGTAAATAATATTCCTTGCTGCAGCCAAAGATTATCGTGATCGTAAATCGTTTCACAAAATGCATGTCAATCATCTGGTATAGTTCATGCAGGAACTACTTGTTACAGAGACAATTCCATAGCCCTAAGAGGCTGTATTACATCATGTTCACCTACCTGTGGGAAGAGAATACTCCCCTACTTAGATAACTGCTGCCAGTAGTTCCTAAGTCTACAAACTCTTAGCTTCATGATGGTGCATTGAACACAGGCTTAGCTCCAATGTGCCGTCAGCCCCCACCATGGTACTGGATAGAGATAGAGGTGTGTTACAGATATAACAGGTAATGAAAAGGAGACTGTCTTCCCATAATATTTTCAGCAGAAACAGGGTCAGTGTCGTATAGATTCCATATTTCTATTTAAAGTTAGTATTTTGTCGTTCTTTCTAGGATACTCCAATAACTAGCAGGTTGACCGTAGACTTCAGTAGTTTAATGTATAGCTTAAACGTCTCTGGATCCATCCTGTCGGCTACGATAGCCTGTGATCTAAAGAAGAACATTACAATCTTTACATGGTAGGTAAACCAGGTACAAATCATGCATTAACAGTCACTAAATACGTGATAAGAAACGTGTATATGTTGTATATTACACTACATACAGTATATATTACACTACACACAGTATATATTACACTACATACAGTGTAT
Organism: Bugulina stolonifera; assembly: GCA_935421135.1. Taxonomy (NCBI): domain Eukaryota; kingdom Metazoa; phylum Bryozoa; class Gymnolaemata; order Cheilostomatida; family Bugulidae; genus Bugulina; species Bugulina stolonifera. Next base: position 12,907,048 of record OW285193.1, on the reverse strand, counting down.
ATTACACTACATACAGTATATATTACACTACATACAATATATATTACACTACATACAGTATATATTACACTACATACAGTATATATTACACTACACACAGTATATATTACACTACACACAGTATATATTACACTACACACAGTATATATTACACTACACACAGTATATATTACACTACATACAGTATATATTACACTACATACAGTATATATTACACTACATACAATATATATTACACTACATACAGTATATATTACACTACATACAGTATATATTACACTACACACAGTATATATTACACTACACACAGTATATATTACACTACACACAGTATATATTACACTACATACAGTATATATTACACTACACACAGTATATATTACACTACATACAGTGTATATTACACTACATACAGTATATATTACACTACATACAATATATATTACACTACATACAGTATATATTACACTACATACAGTATATATTACACTACATACAGTATACATTACACTACACACAGTATACATTACACTACATACAGTATATATTACACTACATACAGTATATATTACACTACATACAGTATATATTACACTACATACAGTATATATTACACTACATACAGTATATATTACACTACACACAGTATATATTACGTGTATAATATAGTTATAGTATGTTATAGTGACTGTTTACCTTCACAATGTCCTGGTACATCAGCATGTCTATGTGTGGGTTTAGAGTTGTAAATAAATAGTCAGTTATCTTAGACTTAGCTCCAGATAATGTGGTGAGTACAGTAGAGTCGTCTGCACTGGAAACCTAGTCAAACCTGTAATGCATACAATCATATACTGTATATTATGTATGCACATACCTTATACATATATATACAATACGAGACGGGTTTTCTATTGGGACTCTCAACAGGAAACATGGTTCAAACCCATGGAATGCATCAGATTGACCTATTTAGTGACCTCAGTCAGCTTGTAGTCTCAGTACGCACACAAAAAAGGCGTCTATAAAGTAACTATTTGGAAACAGACCAAGTATACGCTAAAACACACAATATGAATTAGTAAACTAAGGGGCAAGTTATTGAGTTATGCTTTCACTGATTATATTCCAAAATGATATAATGCCATAAGTACAAAATACCAAAACACAATTTTAACCATCTAAAGATGTATAAAAGACAAATAACCGACCTACTACAAAGGGTTAAAGTTCACCATGATGACATACCAACATGTGCAGCCACTCTTGCCTCTAGAATCAGTTGTCTTCCTTTCCTCCTTCTTCCTTTGCTACAGTGAGAGTTCACACATCATTGGATGACTACGGTGAGAACTAGCAGCTTATTGGATGATCACAGTAAAAGCTTACACCTCATTGGATGACCACAGCAAGAACTAGCACCTCATTGGATGAATGCAGTGAGAGCTTGCACTTCATTGGATGGATAGTAAAGGTGCTGCCAACTCAGCCATTACCGAACATATAGAGCCACACTCCTTATACAACTGATATTAACTTCTTGCTTGTTATTTGCTCTGTCTCTCACCACAGTGCCATCAACAATCTAATGAATTGATATAAACCTTGTCAATGCCAGGTAGAAACAGTTATAACAAGTTCAAAAGTACTTAGATTTCTACTGAAGTCAAATTTTGTTTATTAGCACATAAAGAAAGACAGGCCTACAGTCAAACATTCAACATGATACAATCTCACAGTGCTATGCTGAAACCAAGTATTTTTCAAACAAATCTATACGAAATTTGTACTAGACCGTTTCCAATACAGCTGACAAAACTAAAAGTGAATAAAAACACAATTCTTAACATGACACATAGGTCTACCTATTAAAGAACCGATACGTATGCTCACCACGTACTTAAAATTTCTACTGGCATGTTACAGACTAATGGATACGGTGTAGGCCTATGTACTCACCATTTACTCCGTACTGACATCTAGTTCTCCATTATTTCCTTCGACATGTAGAATTCTCTGATATGTGACAATGAGCTAGTGTTATGATTGGCTGCTATTATCGTATGTCATCCAATGCAGCCATCACAGCCATCAAGTCCTGTAAACATTCAAACATGCTGTTGGTAAACAATTCAATATTTACATCTCATCTCAACAGTATGAAATCAGTGGAAATGTATTTATTACATCTTCTAATGCCCTTGAATTAACAACTCACTCATGACCCCTACCTGCACTCAACTGTTAGATTTCTTACATTTAGCTAATGGTAACAATAATACCAAACTGAGGAGAGGACAACTACACTGTAGGTCTATGTGACTCAGTGGCACATTGTGTGGGAGTGGCTAGCCTTGGTCATTATCATCAAGTAGTACAGAACAAATCCCCATGAAACAGTGTATTAACTACAAACCTTCCATACATGACTTCTCTCTACTTCACATACATAAAATCTAAGATTTGTAACGAGTAAAATGTTCCTATTCACTGATCATGTTGGAGTATAGAATACACAAGTATATGGTATATTTACCTTTTATATAGACACTGTACATACTGCTCCAGCTCATATTGTAGGTAATGTAGATGATAGACATGCCCAGCATAATATAGTAAGTATACACACTTGTCTAGTATCTCTATTAACCTTGATATGTCAACAACAGCAACCTGCGATATTAATAACATTAAAGGGGCACTGCTATATTAAGAAAGATTACAGATCCTTTTCACTTTTAGTCGACATTAGAAACTAACAACATATCTGCTTACAAGAAGTCACTAACACCTAAACCAATACTCATATTACACCACATACACATACAGTATAATATCACATGTATAATATAGTTATAGTATGGTATAGTGACTGTTTACCTTCACATTGTCCTGGTACATCAGCATGTCTATGTGTGGGTTTAGAGTTGTAAATAGATAGTCGGTATCTTAGACTTAGCTCCAGATAATGTAGCGAGGTACGCCAAATTCACCTGCATTGAGAAACTCAAACCTACAATGTATAGGCCTACATGTACTGTATATGTATACACATACTGTACATGCATAATATGTGTAAATACACTCTATATGACTGTATACATTGTACACAATTGATATACATGTAGTTACACGGCACATTCATCAAACAAGAAACTAGACATTTCCAATAAAACACCAACCAATATTTCGGCAGCAGATGTTGGTTGATATTTTTAGTTTTATGATTTCCCATACAAATAACTGCTAATGCAAAATAATTCCTAGTATGAAACACATACTAAAGGATTGACATTTAAATGTTACAGACTAACAGGTCTATACACTCACCATTTACTCCATACTGACATCTAGTTGTTCATTCAACTCTATTATTTCCTTTGACATGTAGAATTCACCGATATGTGACAATGAGCTATTCAATTCCATTATTTCCTTTGGCATGTAGAATTCACTGATATGTGACAATGAGCTATTGTTATGATTGGCTGCCATTATCACATGTCATCCAATGCAACCATCACAACCATCAAGTCCTGTAAATATTCAAACATGCTGTTGGTAAACGAATCAATATTTACATCTCATCTCAACAGTATGAAATCAGTGTAACTGTATTTATACCTCTTCTAATGGCCTTGAATTAACAACACTTCCATAGATTCCACTAAACAGCTGATTCGTTGCATTCAGCTCATGGTAACAATGAAGTGTCAATGGTAGAGTTCACATAACTTTATATTATTAAAAACACATTAGTCACTATTTAAAACACTAGTCCTTGATACCAAATAAAGAGGAGGACAACTACTGTATATAAATCAGTGACACATTGTGAGGGAGTGGACAGACCTTGGACATTATCATCAAGTAGTAGCCTACAGTATGAAACCCTTATAAATTGTGACATAATGGAATAATATATTGAGTACAAACCTGTCCACTTCTTGTTCTTGTTTGCCAATGATGACCTATATGTGTGTATTCTGCCCTCGGGCAGAACCCTTATTCCACTCCTCCCCAAAATTCTCCATTTTAAGCTTCCATGTTCAAACTATGATAATTCTTTCCATTTTGTATGTCATCCATCATAATCATTTTCTTACTCCCTCCCTCTTTCCCTTCCATCCTTCATTCAATCACATCCTTCACTAAACTCTTAGTACATGGCCCACTCATTTCTTCTTCCTTGACCTGATAGTAATCACCAATTTTCGAGGTTCTCCCACTCTCTTTAGAACTTTCTCATTACTGACCTTTTCTGTCCAGTTGATCTTCTCCATTCTCCTCCAAATCCACATCTCAAACGCTTCAATTCTTTTCAACTCTGCTTTGCTGCAAGCCCACATCTCTGAGCCATACATGAACACACTCCATACAAAACACTTTATTAGCCTATTCCTCAAGTCAGATCTAAAACAACCTGTGAATAGGGTCTTGTGTTTCTCAAACATGTTTTTACTCATAGCTTTCCTTGCTTTAATCTCTCTCTCTCACAGTAACCATCTACCCTTGATGATAATGGTAAAGTATACCACACGGCACCCATCCATCTTTAACTGTCACAGGGTGAGGAATCAATCATTTTCCTGATAGATCCTTTTTTCTTAACTATAAATAAATAATAAGAAGTATAAATATAAAAGCTATATAACTATTAAAAGCCCTAACTGTTAAATTATATCCCAATATATCGCATGGCTAAGACTGCAACCATTTTTATACAGTAGAGGCCCGGAATTGCTGTACTAACCGTCTGTCTTTGATGGGTAGAGAATAGAATTAATCAGTAAGTTGTTTCAAATAGATGAGAATAATGTTAAGTAACATCCAATTCATAAACTCCGCTATCATTGATTCATCTTCATTACTACCAGGACATGGGAATGACATATCAGTGTCGTGTTAGCGATTCCTGTTGATTCATTTAGTTTTTTCTTTTATCACTAACAATAAATTTAGTGAACTATACTTAAACAATCAACTTTGTTTGCTTAAGAGATCAGCCAAATAATAACGAGCCCACGTTACACTTTTCTCGTATTGCTTTGGCGACATGAATACAAAATATTTTAAAACTACGCCTAGAAACTTCAATTTTTGCATTCTTCTCTTCTACTTATGGTTGCACCATGGTGTTAAGAACGTACCACTCAAACATGCCCCTTGTTAACACATTACATAATGTGTATCACACTAGGCAATTGGTGATGAGAAATTATTATCTTGATACCTGGTATGTGAAAAATTTGATATTTTACTGCCAGCCCATTAGACAAGTCCAAATATGAAATCAGAAATAGAGGGTTTTGGTGCTTGTCTATGGGAATATTTGAAAATTTATTTTATCAGTAAGCAGTGTTGTAATTAAATAGATAAATGGAAAAACATTGACTAGAGGTTAATGATAAAAAGTAGCATCAAGTGAAAATGAGTTGTGAACATATTTAAAATCTGCAATTCATAATAAAAAAAATTGTACAGTATCAACTTAAATCTATAATAAATCTATTATAGAATTATATGAGCATTAAAATGTATAATTATGTTGTATATCATTGTATGTATTCAAATATAATGGTATTGTCCTAGCTAATTCTCCAAACCCCAACCGATTTCTATTTACCAACATTTCCGATTACATCAACATTATGTAGAAATGCCTAGCTAACCACACATATCATGTAGTACAACGTAAATAATATATCATAACGCCAAGATATCACAGGTTTAGTAAAAATTAATAAGAAGAGATAGATTATTGTATAAACTACTCTTTTTCAAACAAAATCTAAACAATTCTGATGATGTACATGCAGTATCAGGATTATTTGCATGGACTTATCAAAAAACCATATTGGTAGCAATTAATCTACAATCATGGTCCCACAATCTTAACTGATAGATATTTTTTAGTACCTTTGTTGTATTATTCTATTTATAGCTTTTGTTGTATTCTATTTATAAAACAAGAATTCAGAAAAGAATCTAGAGCAAAAGATCGGCATAATATTTGACAGGTGAAACGAGTGCACCCTAGCAGCAAGTAGTCAGACTGTGTAAGAAAACTCTCTCCTAAAATAATCCTGTACTTTGGCATTATTCTACATTGTCCTGGAATTTTAATTGATGATGACCAACTATTTTATAACATGCATGGCTTTTTGTTGAATACTGTAGTAGTGTTAGTGGGCTATACAAACACAAAATCCATCATCTTTCTTCCGTCTTTACTTTGGCACAACCTACATGTAGAATAAAGTTGAGTGTGAATTCTTGTTACCAGAACTGTCTTGTGGAAACAAGCAAGAAGTGGTCAATTAGCAATATTTAGTCAAGGTCACATTACCAGTTGCCAAGTTACCTGTAAACAACGTGATTAACAAGAAAGTGAGCAATTACCCAGGTTATAATGCATAGAACAATATTACTGAAGTTACTTGACCATTTGCTGTGTTCTGGATATGGAATGCGGGTCTGCTTTTGACTAAGTGTACAGTGTTGGGAGACATACACATGTAGTTCCAAACAAAACAATAATGTAATAACAAAAACATCATTTTTTTTTAACACAGCTGGTCAGAGAGAACTAAAGAACTGGGTGCAAACTAGGCATGACTGCATCAATCATATGACTGTTCACTCCACACAACAAAGATGATATGTGATAGAATATGTAATGTGAGAAAAAACATTTATTAGAACAAATATATAAATATAGGATAAGATAAAATGTGTTACCAGTAGTATGCACTGTGTAGGGTACTTGGCCATTCTGTGAATTAGAAATAAATTTTACTTGCAAAACAAAATAATACAGCATTATTGTTTCAGTGAATGCCTTACTTTAACAAATAGGTTCATGCAGTAGCTAAGAAATACAGATGACTATATTACAACTCAACTTTAGACATGTAATCCACATTAGTTGAGAGCTAAATTTAAGATGATGCATTGTATTGTAATAAGAATACATTAATTTAGAAATCTTCCTAATAACTGGTGCATAATAATTTCTAAAACAGAGCTTGAGTAGTTTGTAAAAGATTATTTGATAATCCATGATCTAGGAAGGATGATCCACTAGATGACTCATTCCTAATCCAGCATCAACCTGTCTCGTAAACACCAGCCCACTGGTGAACTATACAAGAACTACTACCTTCTCTCCTGATAGTAATAATAATACGAAATGTCTAGCAAGAGTTCCACTATACAGATGCAGGGTCATCTGAGAGAGAAGATAGACTAACCGAACTTGGAGTAGCTGATTCGTTTGACCCTAGGGCTAGTGCCTTCTGAGACTTGCGTACATTCCAGTGTAGACATTCTGCCAAACTGTAATCATTAAAATATCTTATGAATAAACTCGACACAACTGCAGCAGAGTTAGCCTGGGTCCCAAGCCCCCCCCCCCCCCCCAAAAGAATCATGGGTTTGTTAATCACTATCCCAGCTACAATACAAGTTCAGATGGTAAAGATGCATATAAAGACTAGGAATGATCATCCATAACCACTTACTCTAACAGCTTTATTATAAACAAGCTAGGAAATGATAAAGCTTTATGTGTCTTCGCGACCTCCTGGATGAACCCAGGTCGCAAATAAAAATCACAAGGCCAGAAGAGCCATTGGCCTGGGATTTGGCTTGGCCAGACGAAACCATCCCTAGCCCATAAGCACACCTGATTTCTTGGCGCAAAAATGAGGATTTTGCTTCTGGCCTAGGCCGGTGTGTCCGAGACTCTGTGACGGATGTGTGCCGAAAAATATATTTGTAAATTGGTCTGGGTCTGAAATTCAGGTCGCGAAGACACCTTTTACTCTTTGAACTCTTGTTTTTCAATATGTCAGAAGGGAAACACTGCAAATTATTACTACCAAATCCACTGTATATGTAGACAGCAAATAATTAATAAAAAGAAGGAGAAGGAATCAAGTTTTAAATACAAATTGCTAGATCAGAAATATTATGACAAAACAAAGTACCACGATTTTAGTTTCAGATAAAAATGGCATGTAAGATGTACCTACCTACTAAACCAGTCTTCCAACTGACCAAGTTTACACAATGAAGGTAAAGGATATATGCTGGTAGTTATACGTAGAGAATCTCCATGCTTTAGTTCAGTTCTACATCTACCATCGAATGCAGCCCAGGCTGTGTTTCTAGCATCTGGTGACACCATTATCTGTCATAAAATAAACAGTCTGATAAATTAATATTTCATTGAGATTAAATAACCATCTGAATTTCTGATTATTGTACAAATTGAAGACTGAAATAACTAATAAATTTACATTACAAACACACACATGCATGTACAATGTAATACTCAAACCATAACATTCATGTTTTGGAGTTGTCTTATAACGGACAAATAATAATATGAGGGTGGACAACTCCCAACAATGTTCAAATAATTGAGACAATGTACTTCAAAACACTTTTATTTGGAGCAGAGGTAAACTATTATTGAACCTAAAGTATCACACAATATTATTGGAAATTGTCACCAAATATTTCTATTATTATCTGACTTGTACTATATTACCCGTTACATAGTTTACAGATAAGTAGCTACATGTATATGATACCAACTTACGGTGATTTCCACACCAGCAGGAAGCACAATAGGCCTAAAGGATAGACTGTGAGCACACACTGGTACTATCAGTATTGCGGGTACACTAGGGTGCATCATACTAGCCCCTGCTGCTGCAGCATACGCTGTACTGCCTGTTGGGGTCGATATTATTAGACCATCTCCCTACATCATACAATTAGCATTATGAATATGAATATGAACATGGAAGAGATATACAGTAGCATCAAGATGCAGTATAGGCAAAATTGCACAAAACTAGCTGCATCCTGTGTTACAAAATCAAAGAGGGTGTGTCCAGGGGCAAAGTAGTTCATAAGATTATTAGTGAAGGAACATTGCCTCAGAAATAAGATACTTAGAGCAGGATATAGCAAGTAGTTGAAGCTACTACTAGACAATAACAAACTTATGGATATACTTGAAATACTATTACAAAGAGTGTAGCATCAACCACCTGTTTATACCTGTCACTTTCAAAACTAGCGAGCTGAGATTACAGAAATAACCAAGTGTGAACATCTATGCTGTATCTACATGTATATGTAAACATATCCAAATATAGTTATTATATCTATCTCAGCTTACACTGCAGATAGTTTAAGAATGTAAAATAATCGTTGAAAGCAGATTTAAGGTAAACATTACTATCAAATTTAGATGATTAAAAGGAATGTTGCTTTTGAACAATTGATCAAAGTTGAACTTCCAAATACAATAATAACATCCATCACACCTTTGTTTAGTTATTGTAAACTCTGGGGTTACATACTACATGAACCCATCCCCAGGTTACATAAATAGTATGTGACTGGACTAATTTGATGTTACACAAAGTGAAAAGTTCCACCTTGGAATGTCAATAGATATAACCCGAGATATCAAGTTACCAAATATCTCTCAACACTTCATTGAATGTCAGCACAAGTTGATTTCAATTAGCTGATACTCAGTATAATTCATAGAGTGTGATATGTCCCAGTGATCACTTACTCATTTTCTAAGGAATTCAGTTTAAGTTACTCAAGTCTAACCCAGTGTAGTGACTCGTTGAACTAATGTACACTATGTAGTCTGTCATAGGAGTTTGGATCATCGATCGATTGGATGAAATTATTCCAAACAGCAATACATTCAGTAAACCCAATAATATACACCTAGGTATTTGCATGTACAAATAAAATAGTTGGAATGCATCAGATACCGCAGACCTACCCGACCCATATCTATGTATAGCCTTAGTTCACCCAACCGTACTGATGTTATATCGATGCATAGCCTTAGTTCACCCAACCGTACTGATGTTATATCAGTCTATGCATAGCCTTAGTTCACACACCTGCACTGATGCTATATCTATGTATAGTTCACCCACCTGTACTGATGTTATATGCTGTCTATCAACATAGAGGTCAATGTGGCAGAGGTATGGAGAAGGGCCTCGATCAATGACTACTTCGTTCACAACCTATAAATAACACTATGCAAATGACCACATGGGATAGTTTAGAACTAACTGCAAACATGGACAAGGTAGTCGGGTTTGACAGATGCCAATTTTTGAAAAGCTAGACCTGAATTCCTTACCGCTTACTTACCCTTATAAGCCGTAGGTTAAAATTTGAAAGTAAATCTTCACAAATTGAAATCATATTATAAGGAGGAGACAACTACAAATTTTCCATTCCTCTTACATAGTACATGTACATACTGCTAATCTAATAAAGCTAAGAACAAAATAGATTGCAACACTTATGCAACTGGTGACAGACAGTGACAAGTGCCCACACCTGAATAAATACATATATGACATGTTAGACAATGTACATGCACTCACGCTGTGTGACATCAACTTTGTAGGTTTACGATGGTGTCCATTCTCCAAGTCTTTGATGTGTGATAAACTATCGCTGTCATTCTTCTGCCCAATCACACACTTCAACCTGCTCCTGAGTGTCAGACCCACCTCACCTATAAGTCAACACCATGTCACATGACTGTGCAGTTTTGTTGTCTTTAGGATAGTAACAGACATGTATAAGAAGGGAAAAAATAGTTTTAGATTTTGGTATTTTTTTCTATATATTATGCTAACACTTCCAAATCCAGGATACATGTCCTCTGATGACATCCGCAATTACTTCCTGGTGACACTGTAGAAAGGACATTCAATTTCCTGACCACCACCTGTTTAACTTGTCACATTTCAGTTATCACATGATATCCAAGTATCAGTACTTTATATTCCATGTACTGTGAGGTGCATTTTGAGGATACAATGGTTATATAATCAGGAAATGCCTTTGGTTCCTTATTTTTGTTACGCAGTAACAAGAATATCAGGTACTTCCTAGTTACCTCACAGATAGTAGATTTTACAGGACAGTACACCATGTAAATAATGCTGTCGCAAAGTGAGTGACACCAACCTGCAAGTGCTTTCTCTATAGCTGAAGCCATAGTTCCGACTTCAAATGGAGTAAGGAAACCAAGGGAGCCCATATTGAAGGCTAAAATAGGGGGCACGCTATCCTGTGATCAATAGATAGATAAAATATATATACATATACATTGTACATAGCCTAGTCGTAGCACCAAAATCCCTCTTGTTCACGTGAACAAGACAATAATATACGGCTACATGACAAAACTGGCAAAACTCCGAGACTACTAACTGGAGAAAACATGGTTAAATATCAACACCAACGTTTTAACGCATTAATCTAAATATCCCTCTTCAAATAAATTTTGAGATTATAATCCGGAATTACAAATAAACAGAGAAAATGGCAAGTAGAGCAAGTCATTGATCTCTACCTGAAAGAGAGACGAAGCATGTATTAGTGTTCCATCTCCTCCCAAAGTCACAATGAAGTCCACTTTATCTGATAGATTGTCTCTTTTACTGTTATACTGTGTAAGCATGCGTTTACATTGTGGAGGTAAATCCAAACCATCTGCTGTACCCTCCTCAACATAAACCTTGAGATTTTTCTGCATAACAGAAATTCGTAATAAATAAATGACAATATAATACAGTTAAGTAATAAAATTAGAATACTGTTCTTATATAATAATAATTTACAATGCATAGTGTAGTAAAAAAACTTCATATACATGTAGGTAATGATGTACAGTATAAATGTACTAATGTATAAGTAACATGATTTACAGTATAAGAACATGAAGTTAAAAATATAAATAAACTACATAATCTGAAAATACATTACATGGTGGAAGTTACAAGTAGTATCCAGGTAAAGTCAAGTAATGACCCACATCCATGTATAATTATAGAATAACACTAAGTGGTATCAGTCTACAACATTCCCTGGTACGCACTAGAAGGTCAGTAAAAGCCAATAAATCACTTAAATACAAGCTCTTTAGACTATCGGTTTGTCGTCAAATCTAAATACAGATAATAATGTTTCCATAGGATTAGTAAAAGTTGGTGATCTTATGTATTATTCTACTTATATTATGATACACCAGTAGCCTTAGTTACCCATGAAACTTGCATAAGAAACTTTACATAACCACTGGGCTTGCACTAAACATGGGCACATGTCACAGTGTACCCATTTGCATATTGTAAATCACAGTAGTCCAACAATGTCAACTTACATGCATATTTAAATATTTTAGGTGACGCATGTATCGATGTTTATTCAAGCTGAATGATAGATGCAGCTTTCTCTCTAAAAGTTCACTTGGAAACGATTCCTCATTTCTGGCCAACATCATAATATTATACAGTGTAGTAATAGTGTATTGACGTATCACTAATACTGTCTACTACAGCTACTGTTTACTAAGCAAATATTTATAAGGCTTACATATACATGTACATTGCAATACGTGCTTGTATACAGTATACCACAGACATCTACAGTACGCCATAGACATCTACAATATACTATTGACATCTACAGCATGCCATAAACACCTACAGTATGTGTGGCACACTGCTCAGTGTGTAACGATACTCACAGAGATGAGTAACTCTATGACTTCCTTATAAGGCTTGTCTACATCACAGTCGCCAGGTTTACGGATGACAAGAGCATTGAGGGGGGTCTTACACCACTGCAGCTTCTGTGACGAGGGGTCCTGGATAGTGCTACAGTATATAGCACATACACATAGTTACATACTATACCAACTACATTGCATATAGTATATCATATCATGCTATAGGCATAATATATACATTATAATCCAACAATCTATAAAACAGAAGTTTTCCAGATGAGGCTACCAGAAACCAGACAAGAAAGGAAGTAACCAAGTATGCCTACCAAGAGAGATTTCTGTATTAGTAATATTATAGTGTTCATGGTAGCTGACTACTTGTCATACTATATTTACCAAAGATACATTAACCAACTAAGCCCTCACCAAATATTATGCTAAATGTGATTCTGGGGAATAGAAATAGCAGAGAATAACATGTAGTCTGTTTGTATAACTCTGTACCCACCATATTATAAACTTCATAGACCACTACCTACTACTACAAACCTTTGATTCAAAACATAACACTGGTAAGTAAAGCCTGTGTACCAGATGTCACATTGCAGTAGGCCTACATTCCTGAAAAAACATCTCTAACTTCTTAGTATAAGGGGAAATAGAATGAAACGGTGATATCATGTGGGGGTGGGGCAACACAACATGTGCATTAAAGCTGTGCGCCAGATTCTCCCCAAATCAATATTCCCTCACCGAGGGATAGCCCAAGTTCCATGGTGTAGTACTCATACAGTTTGTTATTTGGGAGGATCTGGCCCCGGCTAATAGAGACTTTGTCACACAAATCCAATCTACATTTGTTGACGTCGCCCCCCCCCCCCCCCCCATTCTGAAAACACACATATTATAACAATACAAACATCAGTAGGAATAAGACTGAGGTACTTACAGCGTTGCACCTTGACATAAGGCAGCCTTGGGTCCTAGCTGTGATGACGGATTAACTCCGTACAGTGACTTACTTTTCCTGTAATGACATGAACATGAACAAGATGGCGGTGGCATTATGTCGACAGAATCGTACTAAATGCTAAGCCTATAAAGTGACAAACTCAATTGTGTAATATCTACACCAACTGTGCATCTTGAAATGACCCAAGTTATACAAATATACTTTATCTAAATGTCAACATTTAGCATGACATATTAAATAATTTCTTCGAACCTATCAAAGGCTTATCTCTGCAACATTTTAATACTGCCATGGCAATAGACAGTCGAGTGAAAACCATCTAAACCATAGCTGGTTAACAAATAAAGGTAGACTACATAATTATACTTTTGAATAAAAGTACACGTATTGTAGAAAATAAAACTGTACATGTACACACACATGTATGCATAGGTGACATGCATTTGGCTGCAGCACAGGATAGCTAGACTGTGAACATAAGCTCAACAGCATTTTAGCAGGGATGGGGGATCTATCAGAAGCCCAGTATCTAGGGCTTATGCAGAATACGCAAGCTAAACTTTACAGATGAAACATAAGGAGTTGCCTATGCATGTGGAATGGGTAAATGTTTGGTAACGAAATACACATAGTTCATATAATATAGGTCTACCTATGAAAACATGAAGTTATTTTGAGAATAATTTTTTATCAAATTATCAAATTTTTACAATATTTTCATGTGCAGGTGAATACACGCTGACATGTAGAATACAAAGTAACAGTAACAGTAGGAGTGTACACAGTATCAGTACAGTTACAGTAACCCCACCAATGGCAAACGTTCAAAGTTATAAGTGTAAAATGTTACCTAGTAATTGTAGGCCTACATGGATCACATAACATGTGTTACAAGCAGTTTTGAGGCCTAAGAATGATAGTGCAAATCTAGGATTTGTATTAAGACCTGTATGTACATGTAACATGCCAGCAATAAAATATGAAATCTAAGCACGCATGACTCTGCAGAATATACATGAATATTATTACAGTGTAGCTTATATCAGTATACAAACATCACATTATAGCAATAGTCAATGGATTAATCAACTGAAAATGATTTTAGATAATCATAGAATTCTTATAATCCAAATAAACTGTTTGCTTCATCAAATCTTGATAAGGATACCTTAGATATACCTACACCTTCCCTGACCTCTACAAACCTGTACAGTAGGGAGAACAGCAAAGGATTAGAAGGTGAGGAATTTACATGCAATCAAAGCAGATGGTTAGTTGAGCAGAGAGCAGACAAATTCAACTGTCACCAGAACCCTATACGACCAAATCATCTGATGCAGAAGGTCTACAACACTCATTAAGGGTAAGGAACCTATGCTAGCAGACGATACTTTCTGCTGAATCATTGTCATTCTGCAGGAAATATTCTAGTATAACACCACTGGCATTGAATGTCTCGAATTTTATAGAAATGCAAGGACTTGACTCTGTTTCACCATAAAAATAATAACACTCTCATCTATGGAAACAGCCTTACTTGCAGAATATAAGGTGTACTATTATTGAGAGCCTACAGAGTAAATTATGGTATACAACTACTAGGCCTACAGATTACTGTGTCTGCGTTGATAAGAAACTGATACAAGCAGCTATGTAAATGGATTAAGTTAGCAGTCAATAGATAGATAGGATGCTGGTATGTGTTGATAGTAGAGCTAGCTATACCCTCCACCAGGAGCGACTACCGGTCAATATCACATCTCATCAGCTAACTCAACCCCCACCAGCAAATATTCTTCCAGAATCTAACTAGACCTAGAAAGCATCCAGTATGAAGACCTCAGAGAACTATCCAGATTCATTGTGGTAAACCAGATAGAAGCGTTCACAAGACAGACCCGCATAAGGCCCAGAGTGGAACCCAGGCTAAATAAACTAAAGATAGAGTTAGCGAGAGAGTAGAGAGCTAATTAGAGAGCATCATACCTAAGATGTCGACGTTTATTCTCCACCCCTGTAGTAACAGAGGTGCTGGCTGTACTACTGCTGGATATCTGCCCTTCCTGTATCGTATCTGTAAGCATGTTTATGGTACGATGTGACTTACTGCTACAGTTATAACCCAACCAGTGTAGTGGAGTACCTACTACCTACTAGATATCAGTGAGTAGTGTAAGCTATGGTTTTGATATACTGTAACCTCAGATGTAAGTACCAGTGGTGGTTTACTACTGGGTAATCTAACTAAATATTTGTACTATGGCCAAATAATTATGACATATTTGTGTAAAGTGTCATGATTGATGGCAATATGGATGATATTCCTGAGAAAACCTGCACGTATTGGCAAGTAGCCTACATAATACTTCCCTATCAACTCTAAGTATTACGTGTGTGAATGCATCTCCACATGTTCTACATGGTTGGACATTATAGAACAGTAACAATTTAAATTGTACATGTTTCCACTCTTATCTACTGTCTTTATACGTCAAATATCTTGCAGCTAGCACAGCACACACTTAGCTTATGCAGTTGTACCTCACAAGTAGTTTGACCAAAAGAAATACATAATATTATATGCATAAAACTATAGTATCTGCATTGCACATACATACTCTACGCAGTTTGCTAAAAAAAACTAAATACTATAATGTACGTGTACCAACCTTTAACATCACTACTATCCAGGAGCCAAGCTATGTCCAGCATTGTAATACTAATATTATTTCAATAAATACAATAGAATTCATATAACTTTACGATTTGAAGTTTTAAGTCAACTCAACTTGAGACAGACTGGTCCGTTTGTACCCAGTAGTGTAATGTGGCCAGGAAACTGGACTTGTCTTATATATACCAACTCAAACCAGTTTAAACTATGTCATAGTACATGTATATCTACTACACCATTTCCAAATATAGCAACACACATCTACTGTACATATAATGTATAATGTAAACACGTGGATTAGTCTGTGTGATTGGTCAGTTGTGTTATTTACTGTTATGATTGGCCGCAATGTGCACAGGGTTTCAATGATCCATTATACATGCGCATGTAAATGAAAATGAAAAATAACTGAGAGGAAGTCAAGTTGACTGTTGTGTAACTTTCTTGCACCACAAAGTTCATTATTCATTATAATATAATTACACAAATATTTTTTGTAGAGATAGGCCAACAAGTGTTAAGAATTATCCAGAAGTGCCAATAAAATGAAGATCTAGTGAATAGCAAACCAATTGCATATCAGTTGAGTTGTAAACTATTGACAGTACACTCCTATATAACAGAACTTTAGCATCAGTGTGCGGAGTTCTCATAATTATATCCAGTGGCGATTTTATTACTTCAGTTGTACTCATTGAATTTTATGGCTGCACCAATATTGAGGTAGACAGTTTAGGTTTGTGTCAGCTACAAACCTTGGAGTTATTATACCATCATACCCACCTACCATCCATTTTATTATCAATATATGATAGTATTAGAATAATTATTATAATAGCGATCGTAGCCTGGTATAAGTTACATGTACATGTATATCTTATAAATATGTTATAATAATATATTGTACCACTGAAATGGCCTACCAGTGCGTAATTAGTGTAGATGATATAATTATAGCAGGGGCGGATTTGGGGGTCCCGCCCTCCCTGCCATGGCGGGACCTTTCATTTCTAATAAAAAAAAAATTAAATTGTCACTTATCAATAATAACACACAGTTGTAAGTTTATTTGCGGAGGCATCCTACTCTGCCCAGCATAATCTAAGCATATTATGATGAAAATGATGCTATATGGCTATAACATACCAAAAGATAGCTTAGGAACTGAGCTTTCATCCTATACAATTTATAGTAAGGATATTTCAGTACCCTCCCACTACTGGCAGTCTTTTATTTGCCAGGAAATAAGACTACACTAATTACTTTACAATGAGTGACTTTTGATAGACTATACTTGTGACCACAGTAAATGTTATTACCAGTTATAATAACAATAATTGCTACTATCAATGAGCTGCTGCTGCTGGGCTGAGTAATACATGTTGTAACAGTGCCACAGCATTATTTTTGAAGATATACATGTATGTACCTCTGAAATTTCATAAGCTACTTCATGTCATGTGCACATGCTCTCAAGGCTCAAACATTACAAAAAAAGTAATGTCTCCACATACATGTAGATACCATGCACTAAATTGTCCATACTCTTCAGCTTTTGGGAAACCTAGGATAATAACACTTTCATCTCTATCTACCAAAAAATTTAGCATTATTTCTCTTTTCATAAAGTCATGTGATGGCATATTTTTAATAGGCTACATAATCTTGAGCCCTGGCACAGTAACCATAGTTATAAACAAGCTAATTTTAAATTTCTATTTCTAATACACAGTCAAGCATTCATAATTATGTAAAGTAGCCCCTGCAACATACTTGCCCAAGATATCACTGCTCCAAATTTATTATTATTGCATTTCTGCAAAGTAGAAATTCCTGCATTTATCTTAGTTGTAAATCCTCACTTACTAAATCTTTACGCGTCCCCAGAAACATAAAATTTTTTTAACTGGTTACTGAGATCAACTAGCATGTAACAGAAACATGTTGATTCCAAGTGTAAGTGTGCATAAATTTGCTTCATTTAACACAAAATCCAGCATATAGCTTCGGCGTCCGGGGCGCTGCCCCGGACCCCGCCAGGGGGCCTAGCCGGTCCCCTGGACCCCCGCCTGTTGGCAGAACCCTTCAAACTAAGCCAGATCCGCCCCTGATTATAGGCTCTATGGTGATGTCTGGTGTGTGATGAATGATTCACCAAGACTTTCATATAGAATTTCTATTATTTACAATATCACTCAGTGGTGCAATAAACTAACAACTAGTGGTGCAATATTTAGGCCTATATTGTAACGTCCTTGGCCCGTTCAATCCATAGGGATAAAATCCAGCCTAACGACTTGAAGTACAGTGCAAGCTCTGTGACCATATAATTATGTACTACCATGCAGATTTGGCATGGTGAACTAAAGTATAACCAAAATAGTAAACCAACAGTCAAAAGACTTGGCTGTTCCACACTGCTTTCACTATTTTACACCAGAGAGGAGAACTCTAAAACATAACTTAACTGCTGGTAAAACATATTATAACTGTACAAACATTCCAATATTCTGAACTATATGAACTCTGAATGATATTTTTATACCTGGATATTCATTTGGGAAGCTTTGGTGATTAGTAAATTATGTAGAAGTTTTCAAGTTGTGGTGAAACCAAATATTATTCATTCAATGGGTGGTGACCTAATATACAATTATTATAAAACAAATAATTTACATACAATTTATGTTACATCGCCAATATCTAATCAAAATTATAGGCGAATGATTAGGCCCATAATGACAATCATTGTATAAAGTTTTAACCATAAAAATCATTACGATTGGGCCATGTCTAGGATATAATAATAATAACATTTTAAAGATGACTGTGCTCTATAATCAATAAAATTTAATTCTATTTTTTCAGATCTAAAACAATTGCCATACTTATCAACATATTTACCTGCTGGTTCTAGAGAAAAAGAAAATTCATCACTAAAGACATTTACATAACAGTGCCAGCACATGAATACTTACAACTTCCTGGCTCTACCACGCAGTACAGAACCTTTCCGGAAACCAGCATCCTCATTAGTAGACATGGGAGAGGTGGTTTGTTTAGAGCAGCAGTCAGTATTGTCAGCCATATTTCCGCAGCAAAGTTCCTACTTAACAGCTAGAGAACTAGTACCAAACTGATTACCATACTGTGATATAGTGACTGTGCTTTGCCTGTCCTCATGTGCCTACATAATAACATTCACAAATACAAACCCTCCATTGAATAACTACAATACAATTACCTTTGTCAAAGTATATTGACTTCCTTCCATTAAGGGCAAAACACCTAATTATGTAGCATTAGAGGAAGTGTCCTGAGTGCCCTCAGATAATTTACACATTCAGTGTATTTTGGAGTTGTATAATCTCTACCTTCACATAAATTACAAGCAGATTATATGATTCTCCAATAAATACCAGAAACAATAGTATAAAGCCAGTTTTATACAAATAATTATAGCCCTATTATAATAGTTAGGACCCCAGTAAAATGTACTTTGGGTAGAATTAATTACATGCCATAACATGGAATTTATCATCTAAACTCATGTTAACATTCCATCCATTGTCACGCAATTTATCTCTACCTTCAGACTAAAAGCCTACAAACTATGGTTCTAATTATGATCTTGCTTTTAGAGTTACTTTTCTTGTGAGCAGGGTAGGAGTGCCTCCTCTACTCCCCAACCTCACCACAGTGGGCAATGATCTGTGTTACATAAAGAATCAGGACTTGGACTCATTTTGGGAGTTATTATTCCATGATAAAAGAGAAGACAATTCAAAGGTCAGCAAGTAGTAAATACAAGTCATGTACCTCAATTCACTTATTTTCATTTAGAATATAATAGTTATACATGCAGTTAAATAGTATAGAACTAACAGATGTGGTACCTGGTATAAAAAACAGTACGGCTCTATGATAAAATATACACTTATCATACATGTAGATTAGCCTACACACAGCACAGAAAATCAGTAATGAAATCACAATAATTGAACTACTAAATAATAACCAATAATGAAACATTTATTAAACAAGAATACTTATGTCATACTAATTAGGCCTGGACTCAAATATGACTGCATTATATGGGATCGGGACCCATATTGAATTCATTGACATTCCTGTTGAAATTCCTCTCAGGTCACTGAATGCTGAAACTGTTCCTTCGGGAAACAAACATGTAGGAGGCGTGATCACCCTCCTGATGAGGAATGACCCAAGGGTCTATCATGAAATATTAAGAGATTGTTGCAGACAGGAAGAAAAGACCCAAACCATCAGAGCAATCACCAAGAAACATTTGTGTTTACTATTGCAGCTACCGCCAATAAGTGCTATAATGATATTCTACCTCAAATGATTCAAGATATGAGAGGTATTCTAAAACTTACCAGCTTTACTCCCAGGTAAGAAAGCAATGATTTAAAAAGCGATGATTTAAAAAGATCCGCCTTTTTTTCTAGTTTGGGATAAAAAAGGCACTTCACCGATGGCAAAGGTACCTAAGCAGCAGAGAATCATTATAAGGTTGGATGCCTTTCCTAAACACCACTAATACCTTTACGAG
The DNA here is from genome assembly GCA_935421135.1 of Bugulina stolonifera. Classification (NCBI taxonomy): domain Eukaryota; kingdom Metazoa; phylum Bryozoa; class Gymnolaemata; order Cheilostomatida; family Bugulidae; genus Bugulina; species Bugulina stolonifera. Next base: position 12,886,242 of record OW285193.1, on the reverse strand, counting down.
AATCGAGCCTGTGACTCCCACATGTAAGCCCAGTATTTATAATTATCATAAATATATTATAATTATTAATAATTTAACATAGCAATTTTAATATAATAAATATGTGTGTAGACAATAATTTATATAATAATAATAATTTAATATAAATATAGTAATAATTAATAATATAATAATAATTAAAGTGAATTCCTTGCAAGAAAACATAACATGATGTTATGTTTTGTTATCACTTGTAAATATAATATAATTAATATAAATATTACTTCTTTTATTTATTTTTATTTTTTATTGCATGGTAGTAGTATTAATTTTTATTTAGATTAAATTAACAAAACATACACACATTGCCTCTATTTGCAGACTAAATTGATTGTGGAAATTATACAATGATTTTCAATAAACAAATTAATACAAAATGATATTGTCAGGGACTGGTATTTTCATGGGTTTGAAACAAGTCTCTGATTGCTCAAAAAATAAATTTCTTGGTAAAAAATACATCATAATAATTATCAAATTACTATATTAATAATTATATAATAATAACAGATAATAATAAAATATTAATATTAAATACTATATTTGTATTTAGTTTAATTATATTTAATATTATAATTATAATTATAATTATTGTATTTTATTTTGTTCCTGTGAGATTATCATCTTTTCGTTTAAATGGATGAATGAAAGAAACGCAGGAGAAGACTACTGCATCTGAATCGGTTTAAAAGTAATTTTGAATAAGCTTTTAGTTGTTTCTGGGCAAAAAACAATTTAATAATTACACAACATTATATATTATAATGTAAATGTAGGTTATCCAATCACCTAGGAAGTTGTTTACGGAGGCTGCCATTTTGACCGGATATTGATTAGTATATTGGCGCATGGAGTTATCTTCTCTCCAGCGTTACATATCGTATGTGGTTGACTAGTGACTACATAGAGAGGTAGGTATTCCTACCTCTATGGACTAATATAACATCGAAATCTACATTGCACATAATCGATTACACTGGAAAGACAACTACTGTAAGAAAATGGTAGCTCTTCAAGGGGTGTGTTATAAGTACTACAGTGAATTATTGGCTACCAATTAATAAGTCATGCAAATTGCACCCAACGTCTCCTGATTTGATCCATCATAGCCTACATGTAATATATTGCACACTATGTATACATTCGGTTGTATTGTACATGTATCATGTATGCAATGTACACCATCCTCAATTGGATCACTCATGTTTTGATTTATAATTTTGTCTCTATCTCTATTTTTAAAACAGGACCTAACCCATGTGCCATATATAGTTGTGCAGTGCCTAAAGGCATATATTCAAACCACTGCCCAACTTTTGTGTTTGTAAAACAGATCTATAAGATCATGGTATTACTGTATATTAATTTCTTTTACAGTAAATAATTACATACAGTATATTACATATATTACACATATTATTACACAATATACACAATATACACAATATATTATATACTGGAACGATATGCACACAAGTACATTTATATTATTTTATGAACAGGGCAAAAGATTTGATATTAAATTCTGGTGTAATAATGGTATTTTATTTACTATAATATACATGCATAATAATGGCCTACTACCACTAACAATAATATAAAACTTATGAGGTATTATATTATATTGTACCAAGTATCACAGACCTACCATGCTGTTATCCTGTACTTTGAACATCATTATTACATAATCATGTTCTACTCATCAAACAGATTTCAAAATCGTTTTACTCATCAATTTTAAGTTATTTTTATTGTTGTATTTATTGCTCAGTATTTTGTACAGTATCACCAACTCAACAAAGTGCAAGGTATAATAGTATTACCTTGATCTAGATTTATAGTGTAATTTAATTATGTCATAGTATATTATTGGTATTCGTCCTTCCCTGATACATGTATCTTCCCTGATAATATCTAGGTATTTATTGTTATTATAGTACATTAACAACAATGAAATAGTATATCCAATATACTCCAATAACTTTTGGTAGCTGACTAATGTGGGTTCCTAAGTCATGACAAATCAGCTAATGTGTCATATATGGTATAGCCTTAGGTTCTTAGCACTCTAAATGTTGCTATGAAGTTCAGGCAATGGCAATGCACTTTTCAAATGGCCATTTGTAGTTTTATACCCACAAGGCAAGGTATTGTACTATTATTGTAAAACCCAATCCAAGAATCATCAGTCACTTCTGCTGCTTCTATTAGCTGCTTCTAGGAGCTAAGTCCTATATGTGATATTAGCGTTGTTTATTAAACGTGATGTGGCTGCACAATGCAAGTGATACATGAATATAGTTCCAGCGGGACTAGCTGCCGGAACAGGAAAGTACAGCATGTATCATAATTGTATATGTAATACAATTATTACACATGTACATTTATGTATTCAGTGCGCTGGTATAGGGAAATAAACTAGGAATTTCTCCCACTTGCCTTAAGTCGTTCCACGAGGATTCTCTTCCATTCTTTCCTGTCATTCCTCACCTCTGGGAGAAATAAATATGCACATTCATGTACTTTATAAGGAAAAGTTTGGCAAGTTTTATATGAAAGAACTCAGTAAGATTTGACCAGTTCAAGGAAGTAGGAACTAGGGGTGAATTTTAAAGTAGACCTACACTTTGGGACAGGAGCAGCCAATGTTAGCAAAATAAACCATGCAAGTGCATATTTTGCTGCTTGGAGTCATATATAAAAAAGTTTTTGGCAATAATTCTACACAGGAATAGCATGTAAGTAGTATAGTCAGTGCAGATCTGCACAGACACCCGGTCATTTCCGCGTCTTATTAGCCCTAGATCCAAAAACTCCCCGGGCGGACGACCACCCCACCCGTCCTCTCGCCCCCTCCCTTTCCCTAAACCTCACTCTATGTGCAAAGCCCTAGAACCTACCCCCCGATCGCGGGTGGGGTTTCAAAAACCTCATCGGCTGTTCCGTAGAACCCAGTCTAAAGAGCAAACCCCTCGCCCGGTCCCACGGCTCGGGCGAGGGGGCGCGCGCGTATGCGCGCGCCCCCCCGCCCCGCGAACTCCACCCGTCCTCCCTCCACCCGTCCCCGCCCCTCCCCACCCCAAACCCCTCCGCCTCGCCCTCCGCCTCGCTGCGGTTCTCGTTTGCGAGTCCAGCCGTGGCCCCACGCCGCCGTCCCCCCGCCCATCCCCCGCCCCTCCCCCGCTCTCCCGCCCCAACGACCCGTCGCTACCCTCGCGGGCGGACCGTCGGCTGGAGTAGGGTGAAGCGAAGGAAAATACGGGTTAGAGTAATGGTGTGTGATGTATTCTAGAATAGATGATATACGACCATGAAAAATATGAGTCGGGGTAATGATACGCGAGTTTGTTTTAATTTTCAATACGTTTGAGAGTAATAATATAAAACTACGTGATAAAAAACCTGATACACAACTATGAAAAATATGAGTAAGGGTAATGATACACGAGTTTGTTTTAATTTTCAATACGTTTGAGAGTAATAATATAAAACTAAGTGATAAAAAACTTGATACGCGACTATGAAAAATATGAGTAAGGGTAATGATACACGAGTTTGTTTTAATTTTCAATACGTTTGAGAGTAATAATATAAAATCAATCGATAAAAACCGATATACGACTATGAAGAATATGAGTAAGGCTAACGATACACGAGTTTGAGAGTAATAATATGAAATCAATTGATAAGTAGACACGAATGAGTGTGAATGACAAAAGTTTTTGCCTCAAAACTGTGCAGTGGCGGGGAGGAGACGCTCGCCGAGGATGGAGTCTAGAATGGCACAATCGTAGAATGTTCTCCCGCTCTTGGAAGTCTTCTGTCCCTTGTACACCATCACGGAGGGGAGGAGGTCTTTCATCGAAACTGCCAGACGTCCCGGAAGGAAGACCTCTCCCTTTCTTTCTTCGTTTCCAATCCGACACTCGTAGGTGGCAATGGAGTTGCTCGCATTATCACCATCACCGCATCTTGGGACGTATGCGGGTCGGAGCGCGGTCACCACCAGCACAGAACCAACGGGGAATGAAGATAGCATTTGCACTCGAAAAAATTCTTCCAACTGGGCCAAGGTCTTCTTTCTCAAGTCACCGGCCAGCTTTTTCATGGCTGCTCCTGGCAGGGAGCACACGCTCTCGATACGGTTGAATGTGTTTTGTCCTTTAGCGGTCTCCTGCTGTCCCAAGTACACCATGATCCTAGGTGGAAGGGTAAGGTCCTTTAGCTCCTCTTCTTTGACATCCGCTAGCTTGGGCATGGCGTGACGAATGTTGGTGTGAAAGCTGATGCAATGTCTCATCCCCTTGTCATCCACATAGCTTGCCCTGGCTAAGAATGCTTTTCCGAATGCCGTTTCAACCACCGAACCTCCACTCACTTCTAGCACAGTTCCTGGCTCTAGCTCTGACAACTTCACCGTTGTCTGCAGAGAGCTCCTCTTCTCCGCTCCCATGCTCCTACAATAACGAAAGTGGTGTATATAGATCCGACAAAGTGGTTAAACGGGAGAAAGATAGTACGGTAATTTATAGATATACGAACAGGGCTACTTACATTAGGGTTGCCGCCACTGCACGAGCTTTCTCCAGGCTTAGTCCCCCGCTCTTTTTCTTCCCCTTGCAAGGAGACTTGGTAGCTTTTTTTCCCTTCGTCGTCGTCTCACCACCATCCATTTCTTCCGTAGCCGTATCGGCTCCGTGGCCATCATCATCATCATCATCTGATATTACAATCACCTGGGATTTCTTCTTTTTCTTAGCACAGATTTCATCTCCTTTTGGGTTCTTCCTCTTCTTGGTTGTTGTGGTCTCGCCCCTATCCGAGGCCCGCTCCGGGGAGGACGGAGAGTCCGCCATGTTAGAAAGATCCTTTCGGGCAAGACTCCCCACTCCTATTATTTTCCCCTTCTTCCGTGCCTCTTTTAACGCATCCACCTCTTCTTTCCTCTTCTGACTGCACTCTTCTTCTTCAATAATTCCATCCATTTGTGAGTCCGTTAAGCCCGCAAATAACTCTTCTTGGTTTTGGACTATGTTGTCAGTATCCATTGATAATGTACTATTGTAGTAGTGTAGCTGTACAGTAGTGATGTGCTGAACTTTGAATGCTGAGACTGTGATCCCACTCTCCCTTTATACAACTGCTCATTTCTTGACTCCTCCCTTTTTTTTTTATCCAATCCCAATGTGACCCGATGCACCCCGATGTGAATCCGAAGCCTCCCGATGTGAATCCGAAGCCTCCCGATGTGAATCCGAAGCCTCCCGATGCATCCCGATGTGAATCCGAAGCCTTCCGATGCATCCCGATGTGAATCCGAAGCTTCCCGATGCATCCCGATGTGATTCCGAAGCTTCCCGATGCATCCCGATGTGAATCCGAAGCTCCCCGATGCATCCCGATGTGATTCCGATGCTTCCCGATGCATCCCGATGTGAATCCGAAGCTTCCCGATGCATCCCGATGTGAATCCGAAGCTTCCCGATGCATCCCGATGTGATTCCGAAGCTTCCCGATGCATCCCGATGTGATTCCGAAGCTTCCCGATGCATCCCGATGTGTCCCGATGTGTCCCGATGTGTCAATTCACATCGGGGTGCATCGGGATGCATCGGGAGGCTTCGGAATCACATCGGGATGCATCGGGAAGCTTCGGATTCACATCGGGATGCATCGGGAAGCTTCGGAATCACATCGGGATGCATCGGGAAGCTTCGGATTCACATCGGGATGCATCGGGAAGCTTCGGAATCACATCGGGATGCATCGGGAAGCTTCGGATTCACATCGGGATGCATCGGGAGGCTTCGGATTCACATCGGGATGCATCGGGAAGCTTCGGAATCACATCGGGATGCATCGGGAAGCTTCGGAATCACATCGGGATGCATCGGGAGGCTTCGGATTCACATCGGGGTGCATCGGGAGGCTTCGGATTCACATCGGGAAGCTTCGGATTCACATCGGGGTGCATCGGAAGGCTTCGGATTCACATCGGGGGGCTTCGGATTCACATCGGGGTGGTATTGCCAAGGGTGGGGAAATGGTTAGACTCCGCCCACTGAATACTACTATTTAAGGTATGAGTTTCTCACTTTAGCAGTATGAACAATCAGCCTCTAGTCAACAGAGTGAGAGTAAACAGAGACAGCTACCTACTAGTCAGTGCGTGAACAGAGATGTCAACAAGTAGAACATAAGGTTAGTGTTAAATGGAGTAATTGGCAGCAATTGTGAAGTGTTTATTGTATAAAATGCTATCAAGCTAAAAAATGACTCACACCCTACTGCTATATATTTTTATAAGGAGACTAAACAGAGACACCTACCTTCTAGCCAGCACATGATCAGCAGAGATGTCAACAAGTGAAAAAGAAGGTTAGTGCTAAATGAGGTATTTGGTAGCAATTGTGGATTGTTTATTGTTTATGTAGTGTGAAGTAAAAGAATAATAACTTACACCCTACCATTTTTTTTTTTTATAGGGGGAGAGACCTCTCGTCAGGTCGAGCACACCTGTCAACTATGCGGTCTGGTTCTCAGAACAGCGTTTTCTCTAGACAGGCACACGAAGAGAATGCATGCACAGGCTCACCCGCACAAGTGCCCCGTTTGTGGCGGATGTTTTGATGGGAGGAGAAAGCTAGGTCATCACATGAGGCGATTTCATAGCGAGGGTAAGGTGGAAAAAGATGAGGGAGGAGCAGAGAAGTTTGATGATGTTTTCTGGTCTAAACCACCAACAGCTGAAGAGGGGGATGAGATGGGGGTGCTACTAGCCCGCTATTGGAGCTCCATCAGGTCCGCAATACACTCTCGTCCTGTGGAAGATATTCTAAATGTTCGAGTGTGGAGAGGGGAAGGTGAAGACGAAGGAGATGAAGAGGTGTGGACTAAGTTGAGAGCAATGTGGAAGAGAGTGCCTTGTACTGTGAAGATTAACTGTAGCGCTGGAGTCATCCTCGAGCATAAGACCAGTGGAGAGTTGCGCTACTTTCACTCATCGAGCAACAATGCCGCATTCTTCCCCAAACCAAGACTGATCAGAACAGAGAATGAGATGAGAGAGTTTTGCGAATCTGTGCAGGAGCTCGACTTGAGAGAGAGGTCAGCACAAAGGAGACCGAATACCGCTTGGGCTTTACGTCACATTGCGAATCTGACATTCTACATCTATAAACTCCTAGAGATTGGCAAGGTGGGCGGTGTAGTGAGCAAACTCCCAGACTACATACTTAACAACCGACACGTGATAGCACTAGACGTAGACTTTTGGGCTAGAGGAGGTGCGCGTCCCTACTCAGACAACTTGTGTTTCTTTAGATGCTTGGCCATGATGTATGACTGTAACTGCGACCAAAAGAAGGGATGTCGTTGCCGTCGCCCCTCTTGCACCACAACACATCGCTTGTTTAAACAATACATGAGACAAACTAAATCTTCTTCCCCACCCTCATCAACTTTGTCAGACTTTCCCGGGGTGGACTCGAGTGATCTACTGGCCTTGGAAGATCATTTTGACGTATCTATAATAGTCTTCTGTCTAACTGATGAGGAGGTAGCTCCGATAGTTTGGTCATCCGGGGCACGAAACAAAGCCCATAAACTCTTCGTCAACATGTACGAAAAACACTTCAGCTGGATAAAGAATGTTGATTCGTTTGCCAGATGTTTCACCTGCAAGCTGTGCGATAGCGCGTTTACACGCTTGTCCAGCCTACGACGACACAAGTGCTCGCCAGAAGAAGCATCGGTGTTCGTTTTCCCTGGTGGAACGTTTGGACCCCCGCCAACCATATTCACAAAACTCAAGCGAGTGGCGGGGATAGAGGTGGTGAACCCCGACCTCTTATACTACCCCTACTATATCACCTATGATATCGAATGCTTCATGCCAAAAGACAACCTACCAACTAACACCACCACGATGACTTTTAGTGCAAGACACGAGCTACTGAGCATATCCGCGTGTTCTAACGTCCCGGGGTTTGAGCGAGCCAAGTGTTTTGTGAGGAGCTTCGACAGCAAGGATGGGACGAAGTGCATTCGTCAATTCGTCCAATACATAGCAAAGATTGCTGACGTGGCAGGAGATTTGTTCGGAGAAAGATTCCAGGATGTACGCGAGCGACTCTCTACATTCCTCGCGGATCGGGCGGATAGAGAAGAGGCCTTTGCTGACGACAAGTTCTCTAACGTCTCGACTTACAGGGTGAAGTCCGGTCTCTCCGGATTAGAAAGAGAATTAGAACAGCACATCTCCAGCGTTCCGGTGGTCGGCTTCAACTCGCAAAAGTATGACCTAAATATACTAAAGGGGCCTTTACTTCGCTCTCTACAAGAGGAGGAGGGAGAAGATTTTGTTTTCATCGTTAAGCGTGTTAACAGTATGTCCTGTGTGGAGAGTAGACGTTTTAGATTCCTTGACATATGCAACTTTATCGCACCAGGCTTCAACTACTCCAAATACTTGAAGGCATTTGGCGTGTCAGAGAGTAAGGGATTCTTTCCTTACGACTGGGTAGATTCCCTGAGAAGGTTGGATCATCACGGACTCCCTCCCCGAGAGAGTTTTTTCAACTCGCTGACTCAGCAAGAATTGAGCCAGCAAGATTATCACCACTGTCAGCTCGTGTGGGAAAGAGAGAACATGGAAACGTTCAGGGATTTCCTCATCTGGTACAACAACCTCGATGTGGCCCCATTCATCGAGGCCATTGCACGTCAGAGCTCTATCTATCAACAAAAGGGTATTGATATGTTGAAATCTGCAATCTCGCTTCCAGGCTTGGCTATCAGATGGTTGTTTATGGAGGTGGAGGCCCGACCTTACGGCTACTCTCCTCCGCAAGCCGCTCTCCCGCTGCATAGGTTAATGTCTCTCCGAGGCGAACTTTGCAACTCACAACCCATATGTCTGTTCGATGAGGAGAGCAAAAGTCTGTACCACACTCTCCGTGATAACCTCGTGGGAGGGCCAAGCATCATCTTTCACAGACATCATGAAGTTGGAGTGACCTCTATTCGAGAGAAGATTTATGGCACATCCGCAAAACCCTGTAGGTCCATTCTGGGAGTCGATGCCAACGCTCTCTACCTATACTGCATGATGGGGAATATGCCTACGGGTTATCCCAGGCGGAGGCTAGAGAGCCGAGGCTTTGCTCTGGAACCCGTTAAAAAGTTCAGCAAAGTGGCGCATGGATGGTTAGAGTTCCAATCGTGGAAGAGAGGAGAGGTCATCCTTCACCAACAGAATGGAGGAGAAATGAGGATAGGCTGTCACAACCTACCGGTGGATGGTTATAGCGAACAGAGTCGGACTGTGTACCAATTCCACGGTTGCTACTGGCACGGACACGAGTGCGAGCTAGGAGGGAATGGAAAAGGTGTCAGAAACATGACGAATGAAGAGCTCCGGGTGGACACTGCGAGGAAAGAAGATTACATCAAGGCTCTAGGCTATAAGCTCATCACCACTCGGGAGTGTGAGTGGGGAGCGCGAGTTCGTTCGGATGAAGAGGTTAGGACATTTCTCTCCGTCTTCTTTTCTTCTCTCTATCCAGAGAGGGGTTGTGTCAACCTCGATAAAATAATCAACAGTATTCGTAGTGGAGAGTACTACGGTTTAGTGGAGTGTGACATTTCCGTACCCGAAGAGCTAAAAGCGAAGTTCTCTGAGATGGCACCTATTTTCAAGAATATAAATGTGGGAAGAGAACACCTTAGCGAACACATGCGCGCTTTTGCCAAACAGAACGGATTCTTGAAGAGACCTCAGCGAATGCTCGTGGGGAGTCTTTTTGGCGAGCGAATCACACTACTCACCGATCTGGCTAGATGGTATCTAGATCAAGGTTTGATAATTACCAGGGTCTATCAGTTTGTTCACTTTATCCCACGAGCCGTCTTCAAAGACTTTGGTTCTTCGGTCTCAGACGCAAGGAGAGGGGGAGATCTGGACCCTGATCTGGCCCTCTTGGCCAGCACCAGCAAGCTCGTTGGGAATTCAGCCTACGGAAAGACCATAACAAATAAAGAGAAACATAAGACTGTCAAGTATGTAGAGACAGTAGAGGGGGCGGCCGTCAAAGTGAGGAGTAGGCACTTTTCTAGTCTCAACGAAGTCGATGAAAACTACTTTGAGATAGAGCTTCACAAGAAAAAGGTAAGTGTTGACAATCTTTCTTACTTTGACTCTTGATTTGACAAAACTTTTTCCGAGTGGAAGGGTGAACTTTCTCTCTCTCTCTCTCTCTCTCTTTCTTTTAGATTCGAATGGATGTTCCATCCGTCGTAGGATTCGTCATCCTCCAGAGAGCCAAGTTGAGGATGCTAGAGTTCTACTACGACTTTATGGATAGGTGAGTAGAACTAGACTATACAAAGATTTTATCAAATCCTTTTCTATTTATTCTTCGGTGTCAGCAACCTCTAACTCGCCCGATTTATTTTCACAGATTCGTCAGCAGAGAGGACTTTGAGTACGTAGAAATGGATACGGATAGCGCTTACATGGCCCTGAGTGCTCGCAATATAGATGAGGTCATCCGAAAAGATAAAAAAGAAGAGTTCTACAGAGAGTATGGTAAATGGTTTCCCAGACCCTTCTGCGATAGCCACAAGGGAGACTTTATCACAACCAAGGTGCTCGGGCAAGAGTGGGAGATGAGGGAATGTTGTGAGAAGGTGCAGCGATACGAAACACGAACCCCTGGTCTGTTTAAGGAGGAGTTTCGGGGGGAGGGGGTCATCGCGCTCAACTCAAAAACTTACTTTTGTTGGTCCGCTGACGGCGATAGCAAGTATAGTAGCAAAGGACTAAATAAAAGAGGAAACGCCCTAACCAAAGAGAAGTTCCTCTCCGTGCTCAAAACAGGGGAGTCGGTGAGAGGAGACAATCGGGGTTTTATCAGAAGAGGAAATCAAACGTATAGCTATACCCAGCTAAAGACCGGACTCACCTACTTCTACGGTAAGCGGAAGGTTGCGGAAGACGGGGTGAGTACGAGTCCTATAGAATGTTAATACTGATTTCTCGGAGATGAGACTACTTCATTCGATAAATCGGAGAGTAAACGAACAGTGCATCATAACCCTTGTATATATATATATATATATATATATATATATATCCGTATAATTTTTTTTCACATTCACTCTCTATTGTAAGGGGTCTCCGTCCTCAAAACGGAGGGTTTACCGGTTGTAGCCTTAAAACCGAGCAATAAAACACTAGCTAATACATTAAAAACCATTTACCTCTCCAAACCAAAGGGGTAGACGGTACTAGCGCAGCTTCCGCTCATACTCACCCCTTATCAGTTCACATTTCTTCTATTGTCTTCATTCGTAGGTGGGGGGTGACATCGCACGCGCACGATGCGCTCTCTCCCTATCGGAGTTTGCTACCCGGGGGAAAGTGGACGCGGTGGTCAAAGATATTGGTGGCGAGTCAACGACATCATCGTAGAGGCGGGTCTATTTGTAGGATGATGATGATGATGATGATGATGATGATGATGATGATGATGGTGATGGTGATGATGATGATGATGATGATGGTGATGGTGATGATGATGATGATGATGATGATGATGGTGATGATGATGGCGATGAGAAGACAAGCATCCATCTATCCCGTTTATCTATTTCTATTTCTACCCCTCCGAGCGATGATGTCGTCGGCTAACCTCCTCGCGAAGTCCACGGTTTGAAGCGCGGAAGAGCCACCGCCTTCACTTTCCCTCGCCACTCGTCACGGGGACGGGTGATTTCCCTAGGGGAGGGTCCGGGGAAAATGAGGGTTAAGACGCGAGTCTTTCATCGAAGGTCCGGGGGCGCTCGAACGGAGGAGCGCGCGAGTGCGGTGTCACCCCAACCAGTTCAGTCTCAACAGTCCCCGGCGAAGAAATCATCCGGAAGCACCACCACCACTCGGTAAGTTTCTTATAGTAGTATAGTCAGCGTCGTAAACTCTGCACGGGCACTCCGCACGGATGTAGCCTATCATTACTCTAACCCGTATTTTCCTTCGCTTCACCCTACTCCAGCCGACGGTCCGCCCGCGAGGGTAGCGACGGGTCGTTGGGGCGGGAGAGCGGGGGAGGGGCGGGGGATGGGCGGGGGGACGGCGGCGTGGGGCCACGGCTGGACTCGCAAACGAGAACCGCAGCGAGGCGGAGGGCGAGGCGGAGGGGTTTGGGGTGGGGAGGGGCGGGGACGGGTGGAGGGAGGACGGGTGGAGTTCGCGGGGCGGGGGGGGCGCGCGCGTACGCGCGCGCCCCCTCGCCCGAGCCGTGGGACCGGGCGAGGGGTTTGCTCTTTAGACTGGGTTCTACGGAACAGCCGATGAGGTTTTTGAAACCCCACCCGCGATCGGGGGGTAGGTTCTAGGGCTTTGCACATAGAGTGAGGTTTAGGGAAAGGGAGGGGGCGAGAGGACGGGTGGGGTGGTCGTCCGCCCGGGGAGTTTTTGGATCTAGGGCTAATAAGACGCGGAAATGACCGGGTGTCTGTGCAGATCTGCACTGACTATACTACTCATGTAAAAGCAGATAAACAATCAGATACAAGCAAACATCCGAATTTTAATAGAAAGTGAACATTTTGGAAACTTTGGTGAAACTCTCTGGAAATTACAATCTATTTTTAAACACCTAGCTTGCTTGGAATTACTTATGTGTGGGTGGAATTTCTACATATAATTATATCACATGTATATTATATTATATTATATTATATTATATTATATTATATTATATTATTTATACATTATGGTGTTGTTATTCTGTTATTATTTCTATTTTTGTCAACCCGTTTCCTGACTAATATTTACTTTGTTCTGGAAATTCAAAGAAATGGAAAATGTCAAAAACCTTTACGAAACAATATTTTTGAAGTCATACATATCCTATGCATATGCATTGCATTATAATAAAAAACAATTTTTCTGTAAATTTTGAATAATATATCAATATTATGCGAATATTATATCATTATTTTTTAAAAAATTGCCACAGTTACATGCGATACTAATTATTATTATAGAGTACAGTATTCGCCACTAGATAGTCAAAACAAGATATACAAACTGCATGCACAATAATTCATTCCTATAGCATAAATCACTGGATGTTTCACAGTTTTAACAGCTGACCTTCCAATTGCTTCCATGGCAGCCCGTGCATAAATTAATTTTCCTATGTAGGCCTACTATACACTATAATAGCACTTAAAATAATAATTGTTTTTCTCCCTGGATAAAATTTTTGATATAATTAGAACCTCACCGTGTTTTCTTGCAGTGAATTGCATTGCTGGTGTTCGAAATGTGGTTGTCATTTTTGCTACATACCTGGCCTCCAGATGCATCGATTATTATTATTATATTTTTTGTTTCTTCACCTTTAACTTTCTACGGCCATATATATGTTAATTATGGCAAACAGATAACACATCAAGTAGCCTGTTTCGTTAGCCATGAATGCTGAATCTACCCGCAAAAAGTCCTTTGCTGGCCCCTAATAGATAGTATGTTAATCTGTTGTTTTTACTAAAATACAGCATGAATGGGGGATGAATAAGAGGCATTGGATGGGTGTATATAGCAGGTCATGTTACACAACACTTGATGTCACAAATCTTTACAACTCTTAGTGCATACCCAATGATAGTAAATCAAAATATCTTGCAACATTCATTAAATGCATAACTTTATGTAGATTGTTATTAATATATTGACAAAAACATCTTCGGACACTTTGAATGTAGATAGGCTGATAGCGTCAGAGCGCTTTGTACCAGTCCAGCTAATGTACCGTTTGGTCTCATTTGTCAATAAAGAGTTGAGCTCATTGTTTAAAATTAGCTATGAACTGTCTATTTATTATCTATCAAGTAGATCTTCTATAAACATTCGTCAATTTAAACACTTTTCATTATTTACACAATTTAAAAATAGATAATGGCTAAGAATTTGTGAATGTAATAATATAACTTGTGTTATTAAAAATTCAAATATTCAAGTTTATGATAATAATGAAAGTAAATGCAATAATTTAAATATAAGTTTTCATGTAGTAGTTGAAAAACACATGTGGTGTACTCTGCGCATAATAGGGGCCTACGTACTATAGTGAGTAGGCCTTACATGTACAGTACATGTACATGTACTGTACATGTACATGTAGGTACATTTGTATATGTGTCATATATATGTTTTAATGATTAATTACCTGTATGCCCACATTAGATTATGCAGTGAAGTGTGGTTGAATTGAAATACAAATAAAAACAACCTGTTATGTATTTAATGTTCAGTTATTCCTCAATTCAGTCAGCATTGATGTCATAATGATACATCTCTGACATTCATTAGCAGTGCTTGAAGCCTAGGAAACTTAGTGTAGTAATTATCACAGGTGCTTGAAGCCTAGGAAACTTAGTGTAGTAATTATCACAGGTCTAATAAAACACCTACTGTTTTACATCACTAAGATATGATAATGTTTTACTTTATTGGACATCTATATTCATACATATATATATTATATTATTGCATCAATTAGGCGTACAAGGGAGTTGTGTCCTGCAACTAATCAAGTAAGAGATGACACACACATCCAGTGCCTGTTTGATGTAATGAAATGACAATATATTTTATTACACAATATACTGTACAATAATTATAAAATGTCATAATTATTGTAGATTTAGGTGATTGTGTCACACATAAATCAGTACGCACTCTATAACTTCATTGGACTGGCCCAAGTTTGTTATCAGCAGGGCTGGAAAGAAAGGGGTGTGGTGCAATGAAAAAATAATATCTTTGACAGTTTCGGTACAACTAAGAACCTACTAAGCACTAAATAAAGGGGTAGTGTAAAATATATGCAGGCTATATACAATTGCAACTGATTTTTATCATATCATTTTACTGGCGCTGAACATGTTTTATAAACAGATATTTTTATTTTATTTTTCACAGCAACAAATCAGCTTCCAGGCCAACTCTGCCATGTCTGTAGTTTCAGTGTATAGCATGAAACAGCACAACAGCATTTCAAGTGGCCAAGCTAACTAAAACATTCTTTTTCAAGTGAAATGTCTAATAGCTATCAATATTAAGTTAGGTAGATGGTTATATTGGGCCACCGAAGTCTGAAGAGCACCAGGCTTAAGGTTGTCATCCATCGTATTCTAGTATTGGTTGCTGTGTGGTGTGGGTCAACTTTTATGCAAGCTACATGTACATATATCTTTATCAATATTATAACATTTTCGGCATTGTGTAGGAGCACATAGATTATGCTAATACTACCATGTATCACATTCGTACAATAACCATGTAGCTTGAAATATACATGTAAATGATTGCTGCTTATACATGAAAAATATACATTTATATTAATCACTAATGCCCACCAAGTTAGTAATCAGTTCAGTGTAGGACTGAAGTGGGTTAATTTTACTAGAAATGCTCTCAAGTCATAATAGTTGTATATCACAGATATACGAGGGCTATTTACAACAATAGTTATAGGCTACTCTGCTATGCATGTGGGAATTTATGCTTATTTATTCTCACTACGCTAAGGCCTGAGGCTAAGCTGTTAAAGTCCTATTTCCAAAGGAGTGGATAGTACAAAAAGTTTAGAATACAATAAAATATTCAACTGCAGACCAAATAGATTTTCAAATATTTTAAAAATTATTTCTGTGTTGAATTTATTATAACAGTCTTACACACTATATAATTAAAACAAATAATTAAGAATTGGACAGCCAAGATCCTGTTTCTATAAGGGGTATAAATTATATCGCTGGATCCACCTCTGCTTAGGGTTACTATTCCTATTGATCATTCACACAGTTCGCATTCCAAAGACCCTTGCATCGTATATAAATGAGATGTAGACAACGAAACTCACACAAGATATCACTACAACTGAATAGGAATAAACAGTTTAGTTTTATATCTCTAAGGTATTTTGAAATTAATTGGCACAGCATTTAAATAGCCATGTATAGAGGAACAGTTTCATCACACCTGCTGATCTCTGTCATTTTATTCTTATGTTTATATGTGGACTTGGGAAGCTGTCGATGTAAGTATTTGCTAGAACTTTTTTCTTTTTCTTGGTTTTGTACAGGTAGTTATCAATTCTATTCTTGTATCCTTAAAATTATTATACCTACATGTAGATGTAAAATGTAGGATCATTAATATGCATTTTTCTATAAAACCTTGAAACTGTTTTTTGGTAATAACAAATTATACAAAAGGCTGACCACAGCTCCCCTAGACAGCTGGATATTTAATGTCACTGTTTGTACATGACCTTATGTGATGACCACCTCCTGCTGTCAATGACTTTGTTGGCATATTATGTATTGTAACATTACCTTTGCTGGTATATCTTTATAACTATTATCCCTGAAGATAGTTTAGGGTGGGGTCCCTTACCAAATGCTGTAAATGTAGTTGAAAGAAAAAAAAATTAGTCTAAAACCAAATTCCTTGATCCGCTAACAGAATCTTGTAATTTGACAAAGGTAGTATCCATCAGCATAGTCACCTTTATAAATCTGACTGCAATACCAATTATATCCTACCAGATATGTAGCCTACAATGCAATATTATAGAGAACTTTGTTTGTGGAAAATTGACACCAGCTCCAAGCTCATTAAGCACAGTGTTTGGCTATACGATGAGCCAAAAGTTCAAAAGTTTTATTTTGTATTGTTTGTCAGCACAGTGCAATAACTTGGTTATAAAGAGAAAGAAATATAAACATTTATTTTATCAGAGTTGAAACTTGTTGGTTTTGAATCAGAATTGAATAGGCCCCACATTTACATGTAGGTTCTAGTCCCAACTGTAATCAATTTTATTTCTACAGCACACATACCAATGTGCATGTAGGACTATGGTAAAACCTACAGATTGCTGTTGAATCATACAAAGCTTTAAACTTTCAGTAATAATTTTTCGGGATTTCAGGCACTTTGTCTAGAAACTAGAGTATCCTGTACAAATTGTTCAGAACATCTAGATCCAACTGAGTAGGAGGCATACAATGTACAGTGCATATATCAGCATTGCTGCTTCAACGTTGTTGCCCTGTTCAGTAGTATTGTAGACCATGATATCTGCTATACTACATGCTAACTGTTAATTGTATTACCTTGCAACTATAAATACTTTTACTTATCCCATCAACAACACAGCATTTCTTTGGTATCAAGTAATTCAAATCTTGTATATTTTGTAGTAAACTGTACAGCAAGTTCAGGACTGAGACGGCTATCTATCTGCAGAGGAGGTTAGTTTGAATTCGCAGCCATACTTGGAACCAAGGCTAGATTTTGACTTCACAATTGCATATGTAGACGATCTTACTAAAATACCCATGAGTCTAGAACCAATTTATGTGCAACTAGTTGGGAAATGAATGGATTTCATTTCATACATTACAACAGAGATATAAGCATATCATGGCCTGAAGTCAATTCCCAAAGGATGGTGACGCTACATATACATGTACATAATATATATACTTAGCATATGTCACAAATATGTGCATAAAGATTGCACCCCATTACTATTCACATGGATACATATGCATATTTCTTGCTATCAGATAGATGTATACAGTTGCGTATCATTATATGACTAGCAAAAAATTCAATTTCACAATAGATCTGCTACAATGTCACAGATCTGATTTTTTATAGTGACCGAATTCCAACATTGAAATATACTTTACGCTATACATAATCAATTTGAATATAAACGTTGTATAATCTACATAAGGTGGTCACCCAAACATAAACGTGATTGATAAAATTTATTAAAAACAATGAAATGAAACAACTCATTAAACTCCTTAGGTAGAATGATGCTCACTGACTCAGCCAATCAGCAGCAGCCATCTAATCTTGGACAAACTCTACAAAGCAGACTGAAAGACCGAGTATTTAATGAGAGACTCGCTGCTCTCCTAAGTGACACAGGCAGATCAGACGGTGAATCTATTCTTCCATCTGATTGGTCGTCAGAAGATAAGAGATCTTTTCATACAGCGAATCAATTTGAGACAAGAAATATCATCTTACCATTTCCAACGGAACAACCTGTTGTGAGGCAATCTAATAGGCGATTGAGAAGGTTACTTGCAATGTAAGTAAAATAACTCTACTAGTTTCAAATTTTTTGGCAGTCAAATTCACCAAAATATAACTATGTAAATAGCAGGGGTGGGAGTCGATAGTTTTAAAAATAGAGAAATATGTGCTATTAGCTATTCACTACAAGAATAGAGAATCTGCCTATGTGATAGTGAAATTTAAATATAGAGAATAGCTTTTATATCCGCTGAATCGCTATTAATTAGAAGTTGTCTTCTCTCAAATCAGATTTGAGAGAGCAATTCAAAGGTGCCCATTTATTTCCATGAAAATTAAAAAGCACAAACACAGCTATTTCTTGTTTACTTCTCTTCAGCTACATTGTTTTGCAGAGTTCATATTGTGTTTACATGTATATTATTTTCTACAATGCACACTAGGGCTTCGTCATGGATTTGAAACATCATTGATAACGTGATAAGAAGGTATCAGGGTAGCAGCAACATACTCAATGTAATATAGCCAAGTCAAATGCATGTGTATTAGGCATCACATATATAACCTTCAAATTGTCTGTCTGTGGAAATTGTAGAAGCATTAGTGTTGTACAGTTGTACATGTACTATTGGAGCAGTAATACATGTACAAAGGAAAATTTAGACTTATCTCCCCATGATTTTCTGTCAATGTCTAAAATATTATATATTTGTGGTTAAACCGGTAGTATTTTAGACTTCTAATACAAAAGTATTCTCCACACATACTATAATCTATTATTTGTATGTTTCTTCTTTGTGTAGACTATGTTTTTGAAGTCAAAAAGCTTTAAACACCCATATAATCCTGATATTAAATTGAGTTAGTTCGCAATTTCAGAAGTGTAATTGTTAAGACGGCCAGAAATGGCTGCAGCCGCAATGGCACTCGTTACTAGCTACTAGCTAATAGCAGGTTGGGCTGAAAATAAAAGCATATTGGTTGAAACGCTATTAAAAATTGACAGAAATTGAAAGAAGCGTGTCACAGCAGTTCGCTGCTGCAAAAGAAGAGATTAGCACAATCGAATAGCGTTTCGACCGCGCTAGTCCCACCCCTGGTAAATAGCACCATAAAAGATGTAAGGAGCTTTAATGACGCTTTAGAATTAGTACATGGTATTTCTCGTCTAATTTCTAATCTTTAAGATATTATTACAATATAAAGCTTATATGAATCTAATAACTGAGCAGATTATAGAATATGTTTGTGGATAAAATAATATTTATTGTTGTTACAAATTTGTTTCATGGCAACATGTACCAATCACCAGACATCATTGATAATCAATGTTGTCTGATGATTGGTATGTGATACCATGAAACAAATTTCTAACAACAATAAACATATTTACAATGTACATGTATCTAAACATATAATGTATATTTTATCCATAAACACATTTTATAAGATTTTATTATGTAGGCATGTAGACTAATATTTTATTAATATTTTAGGTTGGAACAAGAATTGAGTTGATGCTGATGTGATGTGGAATATTATAATATATTATTTATGACCAAATCATGGCAGCGACATCAAGTCAAAGTGCTCCAAGGAATCTCTTTCAAATCTCTATTAATAGAAAGTAGACAGGACTGCATTGAATATTACTTTTTTTGCATAGATACCTTACAACTAGTCAACTTATCCTAAGATTATTTGATAATATTACGCACTCTGTAACTCTGTATTGTATATAATATTTATTTTTGCTATCTAATAGTAATTGCTAGCCTACATTCCAGTTGACTAGTCAAGTTGTCTAAGTCGGTGTATTAGTATTACTAGATGTTAGATTTACCTACAGTGTACATTCCCCATGACAAGACTAAACTCAGTAAGTCCACCTGTACTATCTACAGTCTAGATAAATTTTAGCTATAATCCTAGTCTGAGTGCTACAGGTCTGGTCGGGTGCATGTTTACGGCTGCTGCAATGTGTATTTTGTGTAAAGGCTTAGAATGGGAACTTGGGCTAATTATTATATTGCTTGGTCGAGGTCTATCTATTAACTATCTAGAGTTTGGTTCAATGTTATACAGCATATTATGTGTAATTGAAGGCCCAAAATCTATCTGATTGTTGTTTTATTATGTTTATATGCTAATACAGAAATTCTGCAATCCAAGTCTGTTATAATAAGAAGTCTAGAGTTATATTTCAGTCCTAATAACCATCCGCAGAAATATGCTATTCATCTACACACTGTTTGTAGTCTTGTATCATGTAATGTATATATTTTGATTCCATGTTTTTCAGATGTGTCAAGTTCGTATACTATTTATTTATTTAGTGTGTATAAGTCACTGTCATGAAGGCTATGTACACCTTTTTTATGGCAAAAATAATATTTCTAATTGAGAAAATATATCTTATACAAAAACATACACTATTATGTGACTTGTTCATGCATGCAGTGTATATGTATGCAGTGTGCATGCAGTGTACATGTATGCAGTGTGCATGCAGTGTATATGTACATGCACGTACATGATTCTACTGACAAGATATCACGTAATCAAGTCAGAAATTGTGACCGTGTTCGAATAATTGAAAGCAGAACATTACTGATGACTTTGCCTACATCCTGTGACATCAAACATTATAGAAAGATGTATAATAGAAATGTAGGTATACATGCGTAATGGGTCTAACACATTACCTAGCCTATATGATACACCCCTCTCTAGGATGTAATATGTTACAGGAACTGAGTAGAACAGACTGTTTTATTCTATGATCTGTAGGTAGAAACTTTTGACTACGACTACGTAGATATACCATAAATACATGCAAGCCACCTCTGTATACAGTGATAAAATTTGACTCTGTAAAATGATATACATGTAAAAGTATACTGTAGGGCTACACATGATTACATAACATAGTTCTGCATAGATTACATAACACAAAGAATTTTGTAATACTACTAAATGTAATTTAACAATATTATTAAATAATGCGGTAACATATATATACAGGTGATACAAGTGAAGCATCAAGTTTATATCTATAATCTAATGATATCTAATATTGGCATGTAGACAGTTACAACACTGACAGTGCTGTATCATTTTACACTGAGTAATACACATCCTGGTTGATGGTGAATACTGACTATGTATGCAGCTCGTATACATGCATGCATATACAGTCATGTACATGAATATACAATATTAGTGTATGTGTCAAACTGTCAACATAAAAGTTACAGTTCAATAACACTAAATAATATATATTTTAAAACATAATTTTGACATTATAAAGCCTTTACAATGTATAAGCTCTCTGATATCTACACAACTGGTGTGGCAGCTTCTATATCAGTTAGATTAATCAACAAAATGCCCTACCCAGTTTCTATGAAATTTCTCTAGGCTGCTATAAGAAAATCATATACTGTGTAACAAATGCATGTATTCATACATACATGTAGTACATATGTAATTATTATTGTATAATATAATATAATGTAGCAGTATCAAAATTACTATGAAGCACATTATAGATTTTATATTCAACTAGAAATTAAAATGGTTTCTAGCAAGTATTCAATTTCACTCTTAGAACATGGACACTTTGTCTATATACACTATATACTATATAGTGTATATAGGTTGCTGCCCTTATATTATACGAAGCGTAGCTGCTAGCAACATTGTTCGCATGTTATATTGTGCATTGACTTTGCAAAATTTATAAGCATTATTTTTATGAACCGTGAGTATTATGGCTGTTACAGAAAACACTGGCAGTTTGTGTTCACTCCATTCACTGATCAGACATTTTATTAAGTGTTGGTTAGAGTTAGGCTTAGGGCCTCAAAGTTGCAGCATAGAGTAAGTGTTTCTCTATGCTATGGCTGCCACTCAAGCTATTTTCTGTAGGATAAATGCACACATAACTCTACAATCCTATTCCTCAGGTACATGTATTATGATCACACATGTATTAATAATGATCACACAGTATTTGATTGCTTGCACTGTTGAACACCATTCATATTAGCTAAGGTCAGCAGAGCGGCTGAGGCACGTGTTCTGTGCTGCAGTTCTCACAGATTCATTGACAAACTGTACAACATATAGATGCCGACATGTAGTAACCAGTGCTCAACTTGTGCAATATATCCTTAGGAAATATGGAGACACCCACTACAGAAACAAACGTCCACATAGGAATACTTCCAACTATAAGCAAATACCACCAACTAGTTAGACAACTCCCTGAGGGGAAACTGAGTTAGATATACTGCGAAAATGTAGGTATTTCTACATGTGCACCTTGATTATGTAGGTGGGTACGAGTGCAAATACAGTGCTATATCTAGATACCAGTAAAGTTCAGGCATAGAGCAACACTATATCAACTGATATGTCTCGTTAGGACATCTGCAAAAGGCGGAAGGTGTATACAAAATAAAATCAATGGGTTACGTTATTGCAAAATTACTGAAGCAGACAAATATATTATTTGGAATAAATGGATTGTTATAACAGATAAGCCACCAAGAGGCATCCAGTTTACATTAACTGACAGCACTTTACATAGAGCAGTTTCTTCAACTGCTTATATTGTCTGATATTGTTTCCTCTTGAAAATTTCTGGACCTCATTAATTTTGGAGGTGTTGGTTGCAACATAAGCTACTAGTTCTAAATGAAATATGCAATAGTATGAAATTACCTTATTTAACCATATATATATAAGGAGAACCTGGCCTTCTGATAGCAGGCCTACATGAATTTTAAATAATACAGTCATAACTTGAAGTATCATTGATTTTTAGTCAAATAAAAATATTTTAGATGCCTAGGTTTACATTGTTTTAGTTCGAGTGCCAAGTTATGCAACATTATTGCATTACAGTGTAGTACCTCAAGATACAATCAATAAAATGGAAAATGAATCGGTACTATTACAGGCTTTACACTTATTGTAGAAATTCCAAAATAATGTAGATCATGCATGCATGTGGAGTGAAGAAAAATGGTTAGCAAACTACAGTTTTGTCACATGGTACATACATGTACTTGTAATCAAAGTATATACATATTCATAGACCATGCTGTTCATGTCTACAATGTATGTGTTCACATGCTATGCCCTCATTGGATCTATATAACTCTACCCTGATTTCCCATGTAAGAATGTTTGTTAGCCACATCAATTTGTCAGGGTGAAGAAATCCAAACAGATTCCAATGTATGGAAGGTTTCAATGCACCCCTCTACCAAGACTTGAGGCAATGCACCCTTTTTTCTTATCTACATGTATTTCCTTTTACATAGTATCAAATATTGGTACAACATCATCAGACAGAATGAAAGCACTATTATATCACTATCATAGTCATGCAGTTCCGTTGGGCATCACTATTATTTCATAACCTGCAACCTTTTTACTATTGGTGCTTATAGCTTTGCATACAGGTAGACAAAATATGAGTAAACCAAACTACAGCCAACTTTGCATGTAATATAATATCCCTTTCCTGAGTTTAAAGCGCCCTCACCTACAGGTAGGTAAAATGTGAGTAAACCAAAGAAATAAGAGAGAGGACAACTTTGGCCAAATAGTTCCAGTATGAATAAGAAATTTTTGAGATTTTTCTTGGTTGCAAAGTTAGTGGTGACAAAAACACAAAGATCCAAAGAGAAAACAGACTGTCATCATGTGTTAGTAGTTGCTAATATTATACATGTATATCCATCCACCAGCACAACAGTGATATACTAATATAAGCTATTCTTACAAACAAGCTCCACTGAAACTGAGCAAGATATCCCCATATGAAAGCAGATTCTCTTGACAATATTAGTTATTCTGTATACAAACAGCACCTGTGTAAAGATGCTAGCACTATTTAAGACTTTCTTGGAACTGTAGAGAATGCATCTATGTATTACATAACCACTTGGGACAGATGTCTATGTAAAAATTAAAATAATATTATCATGATAGGTTTGGGGCATCGGCACATTGCATTGAGAAAATAAAATAATGTGACAATAGCATTACTTCATCAATTCAGATACAATTAAATTAGTGCCAATAGAACAAGTAGCTGAATCTGGTTCTATTTATTAATGGAAAAAAAAAGGAATAGCACATTTCCTAACCTGTTACAATAAATCAATAGCCGACATTTGCAAGTTAGAATAATGTAATTATAACACACAAATAATACACATTATAGAGGTTTTCCCAGCACCAAGAGAATAGAACTAAACTTTAACTACAGCAATAGAAAATCACACAGGTAATTATGGCAATGCTGTGAACTAGTTAGCGTAAATGTCTCCCATTGGGATCCAAACATTCTTCACTTGAGTTGCCTGATAAAGGAACTCCTCCCCTTGACCTTGCTCAGACTCCTCCCACTTCCTGGATAAACCGTAGTTCACCCAGGTTCGTTTAACGTTCTCAGCTGAGACATACTCAACATACTTTGAACCCTTTTCTCCTCCAAAGTACCACAAAGACTAAAAAGTAGAACATGTTAGAGTAGTATTTATGTACATGCATGATTATAAAGAGATGAAGGCTACTTATATGCCCAACACAGGTTGTCCTACAGACCTATCATAAAATTCCATACCAAAATGGTTTGCCGATGTAAAAACTATTGTTCACAACATGTAAGCATGCGCTTTGTGAGGCTATCAAAATATACAGTTGATTATGGCAGAGCACACTTCATACTTTAACAACATACACTCTTTGTTTTTCAAATTGTTTACAGAATACACAGACCAAGCCTAAGCGTCCTTTTAGACCAGAATGCCATAAACCTGTAGGCCTAGTGTTGTAGAGCAGATGTCAATAGCATTGGTCATGGGCACTACCCACATACAGATGTTCTCCACAGCCATATTCACAATAATACCCATGGGAGGAGACAATTCCAACCTCTAGGAAACATCCTTGAGGATAAACAACAATAAAGTATGTCTATATTTTTGGAAATATTCCGTTTTAGCTTTCACGGAAAATATAAAAGTAGAATATTTGTGTACTTTACAAAAACACAAATATCATATTTTGTGTACACAAACAGCTTGCTTACTATTACAATAATAGAAATATAAAGCCTAAGAACCCTCTTTGCTAGCACATTCATCTTGTTTCCACAGGAACTAACTGCGGAGATTGAAGTCTATCCACCTCTAAATTTACATTTATACTAAAAATAATGTATAATTTAAAAGTTTGTTACGTGAAATCGGGTCCCGCGAGATAATATTGTGCAAAAACCAACGAGGGCAACATTGTTTGCTAGTCTCAAAAGTGCGTTCTGATCACAAATAATTCCCAGATATAAATGTTTACCCTAACTGATTTTCTATACTGAATTATGCAGCATCAACCTTTCTTCATCCACAATTTTTACATTTAAAAAAAAACTTCATTGTGCCAGAAAGTGCAGGACGTTGACATCAGATTTACGAATAAGTATTCTACAGAACAGCAGAGCACAGAAAATCAGTGATGTTATTTTACTTCAAAACGAATCAACTTAGCATTTAGTATTTTGCTTACCTGGACATCTTGATGCTCAACCAAGTATTTAGCCAAGTGGTCTTTATTTCCTGTCAGAATATTGACCACACCCCCTGGAAGGTCCGAGGTATCAAACACCTATAAAACATTGGCCAAGAGTGAAGACCGGAAACTCATACGTATGACCTCTGTAAGGGGCACATGTGCCTATAGGACCATTCGTCAATAGGCTTCCAGGTGACTGCTACGATGTAGGATGACCTACATACATGCATCACATAAACCAACGACCAGTGTTTGACTTTGCTCACTTCAGACTCTTTCCTAGTACAATATATATAAAGCTTGCCCATGGTGCAACTTAAAATTCTTAGAATTGGTGTGAATAAAATTTTTTGGGACTCAACTGCATTCTTTCTCTTGGAATCCTACTCAATCTAGTTTTCTTTCCCAATGGAAGCTGTAGGTTAGTTTAGCCAAACGTGTTTAGAACTTGCAGACGTATTATGCTGCCTCTAGAGTCTAGAACCTGATAATACACTAGCCCCTCGCCAATGTAGACTAGGTGTATATCCACCTTACTCTGAGTAACATCAAGTTATTGGGCGGCTATCAACCAGGCGTATAAATACACAAAGGTTTTCAAAACCTACATGTGTATTGCCTTTTATCAAGTTGATTATTTATTTATGTATTAAATGCACCAGTAAACAACCAAAAAGGAAGTGATATCGAAGATACCAGTCACCAACATGACTTCAGTCTGGTATATATAATATGAACTAGTGCCAGAGGACATAAGCTGACTAGGCATGAATGATCAATTCTCTAATCACAGCGCCCCACTATACGATTGGGAGCGTGAATTATTAATAACTTTTATATAACTTTATCAAGTCTGTATACTTGTATTTTAACTCATTTCATTTTATATTGCAGACTGAACACTTTATATGAAGTGGTTTAACATTCTGTGCCAATAATTTTAATACTTTTACCACAATACTGATGGGGTAAGAACTGATTTGAATTGTAGGGTAGGAATTACGTGCAACAAATGTAAGAAGTGGTGGGGCCACCCCCCAACTATATCCATAGAAGTAACTAAGTAACTAAGCTATGAATGTATTATGCAAGAGTGTAGGCGGTAGGTCAAACATTCTGAGGTCAAACATTCTGCTAGCTGTAGACATCATAATACAGCTGTTTAACAGATGCCTGCGAGTTCAACTTAAAGCTAAATCCTGTATAATACTAGGGGTACATGCAGAGTTATTTACTAATGTTCGTAATATCAAGGGCCTTTGATGGTTCGGAGCATTATCGTGATTATTTTACCTGACAACTGTGCAATACATCTGGTCTTGTTTGAATGATTATTTGATAGAATTATTTTGCAAACAATAAATCAGTTTGTTAACCAGTCTTGCAGCTAAACACACAATATGAAAATATTTTGCATGGTGATGTGCTAAATCTAGAGATTTTCAGTCAGAGACTTGCTTGTGTTAACAACACGGTGGTCTAGGTAGTTGTATATTCTAGCGCTGAATGGTGATCAGATGCATAAAATTGCAACTTTATATGCATGAATTGGTAAGGTGTATTTCATTGGTGCAGGTGCATTAGTGTACCGACTGCACATTCTCCCAAGATGATGAGAGGTGCAAATGAGAGAGAATGGGTGGCTACAATAAGTGCATATGCATCGTAATGCCCATACCTGATAAAGATCAAGGGCAGAGAGTGGATGTTTCTCACTTGGAACAATAACAATACAGTTGGACCTGACCACTGCAGGACCAAGAAGGGAGACAAATCCCAACAGAGGATATTCATCTGGGCAAATGATACCGATAACCCCCACAGGTTCATGTATCTTCACTGTAGCTCCATACAGTGTGGTCTCCTACAACATGTAATGTATTATACAGCAACTAGCGCCAGGGGAACAAAACTCCATATATTTCGCCTGTAAGTTGCTGCATATACTGGATTAGACAATTAATATTCATTAAAATTTATGCATTTCACTGGGTCATGCTAGGAGTACACATTGAATTGAACTGGTGACCTTGGTAAATAATTATTTGATAAAAACAGCTGAAGCAATCTGTAACAGTATTCCGGCTTTCACTAAAATTGACGATTAGAACTACTAATATGACAAACTCCCAACTTCGCAAGTCGCACGTTATCATAGCATTATGAAGTTGAATAATCCACTAATGATTCATAATGTTGATGAATAAAAAATATTGAATAATTTATGGCGATTGAGTGCACTATTGTGTGAACAACCCCACCTAGTTCTGAGTCTGATAGTATATATTACATAGATTATTATACAAATGTATGTTACATTATGTAGGTCCACATTTTATAGATACGAATACACACCTGTACAGCTCCTCCATATTTGTCAGCGTAGGCAGCCCAGTACCACAGTCTCTGTATAGAAAGACTGACTTCATTGAGGCAGCTGTCTAGGGTCCTTCCAGTCTGTAGACTAAGTCTCTCCCCAAACTCTTGCCTCCTCATCTCTAGGTTCTCAGCTAAGTAGTACATGATCTGTGCTCTGTTATGTCCCGCTCGTTTCCCCCACCTACATGTATAATATAGATGTAGGTGGTAGGGTTGCCAGAAGTTCGCTTGGTTATCATTTTTTGGCTATTTTTAGGTGTTGTGAAACATATTCACACCTTAGAAAATTATGTATGACATGTTTTTATTGAGAAGCTAAGCTGAGAAGATAATATCATGATGTTGGTGCTCAGAGTAACCAGGAAGTAACCCTGTGGTAGTTGCCAAGGAAACCAGATAACTAGTAACATTGTATTATTACAACTAATGAGAGAGAATCATGTACGTAGTCTCACCCTGGAGCAGCTTTGTGGGCGACTTCAACTGCATTCCTCACATCCTTCCTGTTTCCCTCGCCAACGTGTGCAATGACCTTACCTTCACCTGATTTGATGGCCATTACATATGGAGCATCGGGCCTCTTCTGGGCACCACCGTAGTAGAACTTGTACGTGTGGTCAATTCTGGAGAGAATACATGTACATAACACTTAGCAATATTTAGTAACACAACCAGGTCTTAAAAGATTATTCTTATGGTGTTGTGGTAGGTGTTGGTGGCTGAGTGGTCTAGCGCTAGTCACTCTGGTCTTGCAGCAATGACGCAAGTTACCTGCAAGGACGTGGGTTCGAGTCCCGCCAACGACCTGGAGGTTTTCGTCCCAAAGAAGGTTTTCCCCTGTGCCATATCGAACTATAATAATATCCAACTCTAGGAGCTGTGGTGGCCCCTCGACTAGCTCTGCTAGTTGGCAACCACATTAAAGAATTGTGTTTGGCGCCACGGATATTATAATTATTATTATTATTCTCTGCGAAAGTTCCAACTTTGACTCTCATTTCAAAGTACATAATTATAGATATGCAATATACGAGCATCATGGTAGAACAGGTAGAGCTTCTACCTTTACATTGTTCAGAATTGACAAGATTGACAAAGACACCTAACCTATACAATATACTGACTTGGATAATCAATATTGTGAGATTAACATCTACTAATTAGTTACCATTGAACACTTACGCCTGAATCCCAGCTGCACTGCCTCCATCTAGGGTTGGCAGGTGGTTATCAGAGTATGTGGGTCTACTCTGAAGTGTAGCACCAAACTTAGCATAGTCCATATCCTCATTAGCGGGGCGTGGTCTCTCCTCCCACTTTGGCTTAGCATATTCGTACAAACCCTGAGAATAGAGTATGGAGTGAACACATGAACTTTAAAACATACAATACATTCACAGACTCAGTTCAGAATCTGGAGAATATCTGAATAATTGTTGTAATTCTGCAAAGATGCTGCATATATACCATTGTACTAATGAATGTCATACTAGGACTCAACAGAGAATGAGTAACACACATGTACTATAACAGACTTATCAACTAAGATGTCAATCCTACATAAATATGATGGTAAGAGCGGGTAACTCCAGTGAAGTTTGAGAAAGTGTTACTAACTAATCTAACATACCTCCTTACCACCATCTCTACCAAAACCACTCTCCTTGTAACCTCCAAACCCTGCTGCTGCGTCAAACAAGTTGTGAGCGTTTATCTAAAAAATAAATCGTTGTTTCATAGATATAGTCAGAAAATAGAATAAAGAGTTACAATTGAGAGAGATCAAAAACCACTATGTATGCATGTAATCACTATGACAACTCCATCCATCAAATGTGTAATTATTAGTAGTCCCAGACCTTTCATTGGTTAGGAACATGGTATACAAATGTCTATAATTGGTTCAGTAATACATTTAACATATATATAGTATTTCAGATATACCACATACAGATCACAAGGTTAGCACATATTACAATCCACTTTCAACAGTGTTAGTTCATTGCTCAACATGTTAGTGAGTGCTACATATGAATGGGACAACTCCAATATAGACTTTGTCGACAAAGGGCAAGCAACTCCCGACTAGCGTACACATTTTGACAATTTACCTCAAAGTTACTCACCAAGATTGCTTTCACAGAGTTAACTTATTGTTTTCTACATTCAACGTAAATAATAAAGAAATAAAGCGAAGAATAATATTAGCATTAACTTTAGAAGTAACGGACAGATAAGCAACTGTGAGCCTGTGCATATTTTTATAATAAAGAACTGCAATAAAGACACTCCAATTACAGAAATGACTTCTTAGTCTCCATAGAAGTAGTAAGGAGATAGATGTTGTTCTTAGGTATAAATTATATTTGAAATGTTCCACCCCATTTTATTGCGGTGGATTAAATCATCATCTTCATTATACAACGCACACAGTAGCCTAATAACTTGAGATCCGTCTAGCAAACAACATTTTATCGTACATGGAAGAGTGTGAGTTAGGGAGTTAGAAAGAACACATAAAGTTAATAACAAACCCAGATAGTACCAGCTTTGATGAGCAAAGCTACCTCCAGAGCCAGAGAAACTTTCTCTGTCCACACACTACCTCCAAGGCCATACCTGGTGTTATTAGCCAGACTAACTGCTTCTTTGGCTGTACGGAATGGAAGAGCCACCAGCACTGGGCCAAATATCTGCAATATTACATGGAGTAGGTGTAAGGGAGTGGACATGGAGTAGGTGTAAGGGAGTGGACATAGAGTAGGTGTAAGGGAGTGGACATGGAGTAGGTGTAAGGGAGTGGACAAAACACTAAACTCTGAACAGAAATAGAAAGGGATTTGATCATCTTCCACATTCACAAACCTTTATTTTAACTTAAATCAGTTTTTGTGCTCTTGATTACACTTAGTAATTTATTTCATAATAACATATCGTATAAATTGCAACAAATATTGTGTCGGAGCACCTGGGATCAACTGCCACAAAAGGTTGGATATCACTTCGCACAATTTATACATAGAACTGGACTCACCTCTTCCTGTACGACTTTAGAGACAGTCTGTACTTTAGTGATGAGAGTGGGAGGATAGTAACAGCCAGATGAAGGCATGCAAGCAGTGGCTTGATATACCTAAACATATAACATAGTATAGCAGCAGATGCTACCTACTAATATATACGAGTATACCTAAAGGCTACTAAATAGAGAGCCATATCAGTAACCATGAAGTACAGAACACACATGCAGTCAAGTGTTGATAATTACAATAGGATTGAGTCTGTAAAAAACAACTGGTTATGTAACATATTAACTGCATGGGCACTCAACGTTAAAGTTTCCAACACCCTCGATGTGAAATATAGGGAAATAAGGAGTACCAAAGAAGCTAGTATGGTGAGCAATACAGAATACAAATACAGATTGCATAGCCCACCTTGCCTTGCACCTAAGAATTCCTCATAATATAGAAGAACCGGTAAGCCTACCTCTGCACCCTCATCTCTAGCACTCTGTACATACTCCTCAACGGATGCCTTCTGGCTCTCGTCCACTATAGCTCCCATATCCATAGTCTTGTCTAAACTGCTGCCGACTCGGAAATGGGTCAGCCTCTCTTTCAGCTTGTTGATAAACTTATCATAGACAGTTTCCTGCACTAGAAGTTTGGAACCAGCACTGCAAACCTAGAGCACAAAAAGTTATATGATTTGTGTAAAACATAATATGTAATCTGACTGAATAAAAGAGTATCATTCAGTTACAAGAATCCTGTGAGTATGATGGATGAAAACTAGAGTGACTGGAATGAAAGTTCAACTGGTGTAGAGCAGTATAACATACCATAAGAATATCAACGAGTACAAGTAGTAGTGAATGCCCATACTGTATACACTCCTAGCAGCATTCCTTACAGGTACTATATAAACGCTACAATTACAAGTGGCTATACCTGACCCTGGTTGAACCATATCGCATTCACCACACCCTCCACAGCACTATCCAGATCTGCACTATCAAACACTATAAATGGTGACTTCCCACCCAACTCCAGAGATATCTTCTTACCAGAACCGGCTGTAAGTCTTCTCAACTTCTGACCGACCTAAACAGAATAAACAAGAATCACAAAACTATACTATTATCCTACACATGATACATCTGTATAAAGTGGGCACAAATTTTTGAAGGCAATATTATATCATTCAGCACCAATCGGAGCATATCCGATCATCTCACCGCCAGAGACTCCACAAAGACAATATAGATGATTTAAAATGATCAAAAATGCTTCAGTGAACAATATACTTTGTAAACAGGGGAACACATGACTAAACAATACCAACCAATGTTGATCCAGTAAATGCCACTTTGTCAACATCTGCGTGATTAGCTAGCATGCTGCCGAAAGCACCACTTCCAGTAACTACATTGAAAACACCTGGAGGCAGCCCTGCCTCTGCACACACTTCGGCCAACAAGATTGCAGAAAGTGATGTATAAGACGCAGGTTTGAGCACTACAGTATTACCCATGGCCAGAGCTGGTGCTAGCTTCCATGTAAGCAACATGAGAGGAAAATTCCATGGAACAATACCTCCGATGACACCTACAGATGATAAAATACAATGTACACTTGCACGTAGTCGATAGATAGATACATGTAGATTCTATCAAGCATCAACAAAAGGAAGTGAGTGTGTGAGGAGGGCTATGAGAACAAGCCCAGATTCTCTACGCATAGGGTCACGGTTTTCTAGACAAATGACATGCAAAGTTTTGAATGAGGTAGACAAGGGTATCAGGCCATATTCGCTACAAAAGACATGAAGACGTACCAATAGATTTCCAGTTACTCATCTCAGTATCCGCTAGCTGCGCCCAACCAGCATAATGGTAGAAATGTCGCACAACTATTGGTATATCAGCATCCCTGGTCTCCCTGAACGTCTTCCCATTATCCATACTCTCCAGCACACTAAAGAGTCTTGCATGTTTCTGGATATGACGTGCAATGCTACAAGGCAACAAACTGAGGTACATCTCTTGACAGAATATTTGAGAACAGAAAATCAAATTTGAGTTCCATACACCAGCAAAGTAAATCAAGTGCACTTTTTTCATCTATACTGGGTGCAAGCGCAATGAAGTTGACCAGTTACAACAAAATATGTTCGTAGTTCCTTGACTAAAGCATCTTACCTGTATATATGCCGTGCTCGTTCATGGGGAGCTAATTTACTCCATGAAGTGTATGCCTTTCTCGCTGCTTTCACTGCAATATCAACATCTTCGGCCTCCCCTCTCATTGTTGTACATAAAACTTTGCCTGAATGGAAAACATGAATAATAAACACTGAAATATAATATTTAGTAAAATAAAAATAGACATATGCCTAAATCCAATCATTTCACCAATCACCATTGAAACACGTGTTAACAATTACCTCAATAAGTATAATACGAGACAATGCCAAAACACCTACACACCATACATAAAAACGAATCAATTTTATTACTCCTTCTGGCCAAAAACCATACGTGATATGCGTCTTGAGAGCTGATAAATAGTTCTTTTTTTCTTGTTTTTTCGTTTCTTTTTTTTGTTGTTATGACATGATAAATAATAAAAAAATATATAAATACTATTCTAAAGCACATATAAAAAAATATAAAAAAAACATTCAACATCATAAATTATATATAAAAGGGATTAAAAGTTATCAAAAAAGACAGAAAGAGGAAAAAAGAAGAAAAAATCCATTTTGTGTTCCCACATCTCTTCCGTTCCCTGACGGTCTCAGTGGGAAAATAAAAAAACAGCATAACCCACCCAACCAATCCATAATATGGAAAATATGTTTTAGTTTGATGAATTCAAACAAAATGATTTAAACCCTAACAAGTAGACGTAGTTCAAAGCCTAGGTAAACTTAATAAATAAACAGTAATTGTTACCATTAGCAGGATTCTTTACTTCGTACACTTTTCTGCCAGAGGGTTGATGATATTTGCCATCTATGAAATGACCAAGACATCGCTTCTTATCATCTAGCCACGCCTAAAATTGTAAAACCAAATTATATGCTGCTAGAGAGTAAAAAAGAGCAAAAGTTAGAGAAGAGTGGGCTCGAGCTACACTAACACATCGACATCTAATCACCTAACTTAGAATTCTAACAACTAAAGGTTGACCAAGGATGTTCACTTATAAATGTGCATTACCTGTGCAACATTGTCAGCTTCTGGAGCAGGCCCATAGCTCATACTTTTAAAAATGTCTGATACAGAACTTGATTGATCCCCAACTGCAGCAGCATTGGGTAATTTTCCTGCAGAAGTTGAAGCAGCCATGCTGGGTTAAGAAGTAGTAATCAATCGTTCGTAAAATTACTTCGTATATTACCAGCGAATATTACGATACTCTCAAAGGCATAGCAAACTTAATTTGCTTGGCTAAAGACTGACACACCCACGCATGTGCTATTGCTATTGTTTGGGCGTTGCTAAAAGAAACTAAACCATAGAGTTATCTCCCTCTGTGAACTAAACCATCCATGTGATCATTGAAGGATCTTGAGCAATGATAATCGTTGATCAAGTTGTGAAGCTGGAGCGCAGCCATTTTGTCTGTGGTATGTATCTAGTCACTTGGCATCAAGCACATGCCCATCGTTCGTTGTAGTACAAGGGAGTAATACGTACGTACTATAGTAGCTCTGTGCAGCAGAGTGTAAGTGTAGCTAAAAACTTGTTGATAATGTCAAAAGAAAAGCGGGTTGGGTAGTTTGAGCAGGCCACAACTTCAAGTGAAAACTAATGTCAGATGTGAAATGAAAATAAAATAACTCGTATGGTATTAATTTTACATTTATATTTTTAATTTATTAACAATTGATTAGACCTCTCTTACTCCTTGATTAGACTACGAATGTCAATATTATTGGAAAATTAAGGCAGCCAATAAGAAAATTAAATGGTTATCAATAATGTAAATAATTAATTATATTATTTCAAAATCATTCATAGATAATGTTATGTACACTATGACTATGACTATGTTATACTGCACATTAAATAAAGTTATATATATATAATTATATTATTTATAAATTTATTATTTCATTGTATCAATAAATAATAATCATTACTTATGCATGATAATTAATATAAATGATGTGATATAATAGTACCTAATTATAATGTATAATGATAGTCATAGTTTATAGTAGTCACTGCACCAGACATGTGCAAAGCAGACAAATACTCAAGTCAAGAGTCAAGTAAAAGTATACATTCCCAATTGATAAAAAGTAATTTAGAGTCAACTCATCGGATGAAGCAAGTCAAAAGTAGAGTAAGAGTAAATAAACAGCCATTTTGAAAAGTAAAGTAAGAGTCAAGCAACTAGTGCCAAAATGCTAGAGTCAAAGTAGAGTCAAAAGTACAGCGGTATGTCAAAGAGAATACCAATGGGATATTTGTAGAACACAAATTTCTGATGTATACAATTAGTGTAACAACACACAATAGGTAATACTTAGTGTTAGATCTGATTTTCTGTCAGTTAAAGTAGTTCTGAGGAACAAAGGCTATTTCAAATTTGCACTTATTATAATGGTAGGTCTGTTTATCTATAAGCCTCTCAGCTTCTCTATGGTGGACAAGACATATTACATAATCACACCAAACCAATAGAGTTATCATTGATAGCTGAAAGATTAGAGTAAAGTAAGAGTCAAGCATCATGCTTTGTAGGAGAGTAGAAGTAAAAGTCAATTCCCAGCTTTCACACAATACAAAAGCACAATTCAATTAAAAGTAATGAAAAGCTGTTGCTCGAGTTAACTGTAAAATGACTCGAGTGCCCATGTCTGCACTGCACAAAGAGAGCACAACTCGACCTCAAGTGCGCTTGGTCACCTAGAACACATGTGAAAATCGTCTATGTAGCCCTGTTTGCTGTGAATTCGTCAATTAAACAGGATGATCCGCTCTCCTCCTCCCAGTTACATGGAGTAAGTGCTGAATGCTTGCGCATTTCAGCTCTCAGTCTTTCTACGCTGACACCTGTCTCTAATCTACTGCCACTATATACATATTATTGATGATTACTATATGCTTATTATAATATTGGCTCTGATCAGTAACAAATATACTGGTCCCTTTCTTTTGTATCACTGTATATGTATGTATATATAATACCTTTTTGCATTAATATAGCACCCGTCTTGCTATTTTGCCCTTTTCTTTCTCCTATTATTGTATACACATTTGGTCATTATACATGTACACTAATGTAGCACCAATCCTGTCTCTCCTTTTTACCTAAACTCCTATAATCTGCTATCACTTGTACATACTTTTAATGCTTGTTATCTGTCTGTTATTAAATTACATTATATTATATTATTGGCTCTTGTCATAAGCAATGATGTTTGCCTCCTTTTTTTTGTTCTCTTTGTTTATTTATTTATTCTCTCCTATGAGTTGTATATAATATATATTTATTTTTTTGTGGTCAACAAGTTACCTTTAACAAAATAATGTTATCTGTAAACTTTTAGAAAACCCAATAAATGTAAATGTAAAAAAGATAGTTCGGTGCAGCCATAGAACATACAGCCAGAGCACCGAAGATAGGAGCGAGGTCAACCAGGCAGATGCTGGCCTAATGTCCTTATGGGCCAGCCAGGACAGTGAAGCATGCACTGTGGAGAGAGAGCGACCTCCGTGCGAGGTCCAGGCTGCAGGAATAAGTCTACCTGCACAGTACGCAGACTGTATAACCAGAGCTCCAACCAGCCTGCATAGACATGGCCCAATTATCAGATTGTGAAAGTTATAGCCCTCTAATAGAAAGAGTAGGCCTAATATACATAGATTATTTGGTTAGTCCAAAATTTCTTCATTAAACAGTTATGATATTATGTTATGTATTTAGCTTTAGCTCAACGTTTGACCACTGAGGATGGTTCACAACTGCAGTGCTTATGGCTGCTCTAACAAGACTAACATAAAGATTGGTCTTCATCTACACAAGTGAGTAACTAGCAGTTCTTTGCCGTTGAAGTCACAGTATTACATCTGCTGCTATATAGTCACTAGATAGGCTATAATCGGGTGTATTTTGTTTACCATAGGCTTACATAATTACTGAATACATGTGAGCTATTGGTACTTAGCCTACAAGGGTTTACAGGGAAATACCCTCTGTGTTCTTTGTAGGCCTACATGTATATGTATGTCCTAATATAATAGCAGTGTTTGAAGTCTGTACAATGTATGCGTTGAGCCACCTTAATGGTTTTATAACGTTGAAAGGATTAGCATGCATATTCTCTCTGTGCAAATGAACAAAGTCTATAATGTACTATGTTGGCTCATAAATGATATTTTTAGTTGAAAGGGTTTTTGAAGTAGGGACTTAATCTTCTGCTAAGATCTCTTGTTTCTAAGGGACTAGAACTTTTCATTTGTCTTCACTTTCAGTTTTCCATTAAAGAATAAACCATTGTTGAAGAAGTGGTTGAAAGCCATTCGAAGAGCAAACTTCACACCTAGTGTCCATTCTCGTATTTGCTCTGAACACTTCCTGCCAAATGATTTCCAAATACGTCCTGGCTATGAGAGTACTCGGCTTAGAGAGAATGCCATACCATCAATCTTCTCATTTAATAAGCCAACGCAGGTGAATATGATTATATATTATAGGCTAATTATAATCAATGCAGGTAAAGTCAATTATCTTCAGCAACTTTGGTTCTTAAACATATAGTCTATTTAATTATACCATTTGTTTATATATCGTAAGGATCACCAAGCAAGTGATGGGAAATCCTTACAAATGCTCAGGATCTCTTTATACTATAAATGCATTGATTGTAGGAGAGTCCAGCGGAACCAAGTACAAAGAAGAAGTCAGAAAGTAAGTAAAATGCAGCCATCAATCAAGGTGCTGCATTTCATGTATATATTCAATCCATAGAAGTATGCAGTTGACACTGCCATTATTTTGTGGCAAGGATTTTGTTGAGTTGAGTGGTGGTCCTAGTTTGCCTACATTCTTCTGATTTCATAGTATAACAGTTGGCGTCTGTGCTCATTAGCTATTGTATGCATCAGTAACATCTATATTATTGTATTTCTTGCAGTGAGAGTGACTCGTGCTCGTGGTAAACAAGGAGTCAAACTTCCTCCCAGTCAGTCCAATCAGGTTGGTAGTTGTATCTATACACATCTACGCTAGTAGATGGAGAGAATGGGATCAATGTTTCTTGTGAAATGTCATTTTGATTGCAAGTTATTAAATCTTAGAAGAAGATACAGTGCATTATATTATGATTGGATGTTGTTGTTTTAATCTAGTTTGGGTATGCTCAATAAACTAGACTATCGTCATAACATTATGTGTTCTTGTAGGATACACAAGCTAAACCAAAGCCTAAGCGTCGACGGAAAGACAGTGATGGTGAGCCCAATTTTATTCATATACTCAATTTATGTTTGGCAAAGATGGTTTTCCCTACTTTTTGAGAAAGATCCTCACATCTCTCTCCATAATTTAGCCATGATAACATTTAAGTTAATATTTTCATTATCATGGTTTTGACATTGATATGCATGTAATTATGCTACAGAAATATGCCACTCAATTGTAGATAATACATTAAAAGCACTGAAAGCAGCCAATATTTCTCGACAAATTCGCAAACTGGTTCAGCCTATTGATAAAATCCAGGTAAGTAGATTCTATACATGGTCATACCTCACCTGAAAGACATAGTAACATAATATTTACATTCAGTCGTAATAAGCAGACAATAGTGCAAAAAAGATAATTAAGTTTAGGTTCTTAAATGCCTCAAAAATGCATAGAGGACATTCTAAGCTTCACAATAATATGCCGTTTGTTATTGCACTCTTTTTCTAGCAACAGTTGCATATGGTTATATTTCAAAAGTACTAATTTTCTGGAGGCGGCTCCATACTTTTGCACATCTCATTGAATTTAATTTGTACCAAATAGTTAATCACTGCCTAATAGCATTACCTTCCATACTGCTGCAAGGAAAGGAGATGACAACTCCAGTTACTTGCTGCTATTTAGGGTATTTATTGTTGTGTTAGAGCATTACCAGTAGATTTGCTATGATATTCATACAGCAACCAAAGAAACATAAAATGTTAGCCAATGAG
Source organism: Bugulina stolonifera (assembly GCA_935421135.1). NCBI lineage: Eukaryota > Metazoa > Bryozoa > Gymnolaemata > Cheilostomatida > Bugulidae > Bugulina > Bugulina stolonifera. The sequence goes on along the minus strand of OW285193.1, from coordinate 12,846,901 downwards.
TCGGACTTCAGTGACACAGACTCAGATTCTGAGGTGAACACTACTAGTAATATCACTAACCAAGCATCTGCATCTGGTCATAGTCTTAAAATGGAAGGTAGGTCACATTATTTGTAACCCCAGCTATCAGAATCAAACACAATGTAGGCCAAACAGATTTTGCTAATTCCAATTTTGACAAAAAAAATAACTAGCAATTATGCAAGATTTACACAAAATAATTCATCACCAAAGAAACAACTATTTGTTTTTCATAATATTCAAATTTGTGGGCATGTGGTTTGTTTGAGAAGTATGAAAATTTTGCTGATTAAATTAGGCCATGAAGCAATTTTATGGATATAGATTGTACATATATTGTATATAGATGTCTGATTCTGATAGAAGGGACCAAACTGATTATTGACTCCGAATAGAATACTAGAGGACTAGGGGTTAAGGAAATGTCTGCTAGCCGATACACATTACAATGATACGAGTATCTCTTCTTCATTCATATAGTAAATAGGATGATTATTATAATCTGCTGTGTGCTACCATTCTCTAGTCTATTTTCAACAAATTCCTCTCCAGTAAACGGGGTTAGCCAAGGTATAGGCCCAACATTTAGGCAGTATCTATATACATGTAGTTCTGTTACAGCATCAGTTAGTTTGTTCACCATTAATATTTAAATATTTTAATCTGTGACTACTGTTTTAATTTCAGAGTCACTTTCATGTGAAGCAAGTAACTCAACATTGGGAGACATGGAGGTAACGCACTTGTATTTGTCATTAGTTAGGAGTTAGATTCACCAAATACCTTCCTAGCAACACTTTTTAAAACCTTGTAAGTTTGAAACAAAAATCTAGAAAGACCCATTAGATAACAGCAGAGTTGTGTGCCCTTGTCCTGGCATATTGTGGCATAGTGCGCTAAAGATAAACCTATTGCAGGTATATAGATGACAAGAGAAATTATGTAGCCATGTAGACTATTTGAGAAATCCCACTTGACTGCACTAATTCTTTTTAAAAGTAAAATATTTTTGCTGCTCCATATGCTGTAGTACTGCAGTTTATAATTCACTTGTCTCATTGTAGAATTCAAATAACGGGTCCGGGAATCAGTGTCCAAATTCTGAAAACAGTATGTCTTCCAGGTTCAACCTGTCTGACCATTCATATTACACAGATATCGGTGAGTTACATGACGTAGTTATTAATTACTTGGCAGCTATTCATATTTATATTGTAAATAAAGTTTTAGCTTAGTATCGAATTAAATTTAGTTTGGATACACAAATATTCGGGTGGCATGATATTTGACAGCTATTATATTTCCTTTCATATAGAGTTGCCCTCTCCTTCATTCATAAATTGAAAGGGAAGATAACTTTCTAAAGAAACCTTCCTGAGTTAAATGTGAGAAAATTGCTGAATGGTCAAAAGTACTATTTGCAATGTCAAAATTATCATTAGCAATGGCCAAAAAGATTTACACCTCTTATAACTGTGGGCTCTTTTTTCAATGGACCATGTGATGCTAGGAAATCAAAACAAAGATTTGACTTACATGATTCATAGCCTGATGGAGTTGAAAGGGGAAAATACCCCCCCCCCCCCCCCCATATTGTGTCTACTACCAATCAGTCCATTAGTCATGTCATTAGTCATAAATGCAATGTATTTAGTTTAGAGTAAAATTCTCATAAATAATTAACCTTTCAAAAGTTCACATTTAAGCTCCCCAATATTGCCTGAGTTGTGGCCAAGTACTATGCACCTCAAGCACCTGCAACCACTTGCAATCACTGAGGTATCATAAATTGATCAACCATGTTCTGTAGGATTGGCAGTGGATCACCTGACTGCTAGAAATGAAGAGCTGGTCAAGAGCTTGAAAATTTCTCGCCAGAAAATTAAGAGGCAGCAGAAAACCATACAGAGGCTTCATAAATTGGTTTTCGGCTGCACGTGCAACAATAAAACGGCTGGGACAGAAGGAACTTCCTGGGGTTGGCAAGGTTTTGCTCAGGAGGAGACCGCGTTGGACTGAAGGTTGGGTGCTCTTTTTATCTTGCAAATAATTTTGTTTATATTTTTGTAGCTTGAAACAATAAAACTGTTTCATTTAAATATATAAATTGATGTAAAACCTTGAGCTGTCTGTGTTTTTCTGTTCAATCAAACTATAAGTAAATATAGTGAGGTGCTATATGCTATATAACTACAAGGTGCTCTGTAGATAAATTGGAGAAAAATGAAATTGTCCTCCCTTTGTGCAATGTAGCTAAGCTAAAGCGGTTTGAGATTTCACTTCAATCCTGTATGTTCTGTTATTATAACTGAAAACTTGAGCCAAAGAATTAAAGTAATGTATATTGATAGGGGAAAACCTCATACTACAACTGGTAGCTGATGTATGTCTCACATTCTTGCATTGAGGTAACTTTCATATTGTAAATAATGTATATACATGTACATGTAGAGTTTTCACATTGTATTATAATAGTACCCTGCATTGTATATATGACATGTAATACAATTATATCCAACACATTATACCAGTGCAGACCTTACTGCAAAGCAGTCACTGAGATAATCTTATATGGCAAGTGGTCAAATACTATGCATATACTTGCATATACTTTATAATTTCCCCAGCTGTAAATGTTCTACCCTGGTTCCTCATGACATATGCAATGATAAAACAAAGTTTTAGTGAAATTACTAACTTTTATTATAAATTTATATGATTTATAATGATTATACTACTGACAATCTATTTTGAAATTATAGAAAATGGCGTTGATATACAGTTAAACTAATGATACAGCTTTAGTCTCAGAGTTCAGTCTGAATTATTGTCTTATTATTGAAACTTCTTTTACCAGCATTAAGGAGGTTATTAGAAAGCAGCTTCCATCTCATCCATAAGCCTAAGTAGTTACTGCAGTAGCATTTCTGAAACAAGGATAGAATACTGTACACATTGCTCTAATACAACATTAAATGATTTTGGAGAAAGTTGCTTGAATTAAGATGTCTTGCATGTACATGTATTAAATGTGTAGAATATATATTTTTAATACTAAACCTTCCGTCTGGCCGCCATTATTTTCCCCAGCACCTGTGAACATCAAACGTTCATGTAGAATATAATTTGAACTCTGGGAAATCATACATGTATTTTTATGAAATCTGTGTTTCACCTAAAAATTGGCTTATTCAATATGAGAACTGCGATTTTAGGCTATGTGTGTTGGACTTCTAACAAGTGAATCAGCCCAATCTAACCACATACACTGTAATATGTAAACATTGAGCACTTTGACTGAGATTCAGCAGTGCATAAACACGTGCATTACTCCATATACACTATAATATGTAGTTGTTTCCCCATCAGTTAACAATGCACAATGTTATGTGCATTGTGCATGGCTGTACTGTGTATATATTCTAGAATAAACAGCTCATCTGAGTTGCTCACAAAGTTATCAACTTGGGATGCTTGTGAGTCTCTGGAACTAAAGAGCTAAAGTGCCTAACTACCAAATGTGCAATTATAATACCAGATACATAATTATTATGATGTATCGTATATATATCTATGGCTTACTACCATTTTGGCTCTATTAATTACATGTACACAACATATTTCTAACCAACTTTGTTCTAATAATATGCAGTTATACATATTGTTTAGACACTGAGCACATAGTTATACTACATGTATTGTATATACTTGTACATGTACAGGTGTCACAAAACTGTATAACTATCATAATTATATTCATTGTTTTGCTAAAATGCACATGTACAAGAGTATTATATGCTTGTATTTTATCTGTACTAGGTTTCTTACCTGAATTACATGTCTTCTTCTTGTAATAGAGGAAGTGCACAATTTTGAGAAGTACTGCTATGACAAGCAATGCAACTACAACTAGTGTTCCAAACACAGCTGCAACTGGAAATAACAACAAGTAACTTACATACATGTGTGTTACGATTATGGAAATTCAGGTACAAAAACTCTTTTTTCAACTGTAGAGGGTGTTTAGTTAGCTAAACATAATATATTGTTAATATACACAATAAACCAACAGTTATATGCAAATACACAAGGAGCAACTGAAAATGTAACTTTATTACATTCGGGTGTTACATAATAGTGAGTAATATATACACCAATATATATACTATTGCATAGACCTGAGGGTTCAAGTCCCACACTTTCCTGTCAGGGAGATGAGCTATTTCCCTCAAATTCCAGCTCCTACAGCACACAAGAGTTAGGATTTATGAGGTCCAAATTCGACATACAAGAAGAAGTGGGTAAATCTATCAGGGGCATTGATTATATTTATTTACCATCAGCAATGTGAAGTTGCCCTCTCTTGTTTCTATTTTAAACAAAGAGAGAGGACAACTTCATATGATAATCCAAACTCCACAAGAGAACACTGGACACTTTGCCAGATTCTGATATATAGAGCCTGACCCTTCAAGCTCCTGTCAGATATCTAAATACAGCATCTGCAGAAAATGGTAATTATTTATACAATTAGATGAGTTATTTCAAGATAGTGAACACTAACGGATAATTGCAGTTGTGTTTCCCTTATCTTTTCCCATTGTAATCATGACTGGTGCAGCTGTAACCTTATTATGCTGAGTGGGTTCAGGTGCTGTTGTATGTGTAACAGTGTACCAGGTCTCAACACAGTACGACGTCAGGAAACTGGTTGTACTTCCATTTGGATTTACCACTGCATAAAAATACTAAATATCATAAATTTATGTTAACCTACAATACATGTACATGTACAGTGAGGTCTATCATTGAGTAGCACATCTGCAGGAGTCATAAATCTAATACAAAATTAAACTTATCGACAATGAAGTCCATCGGCCATCTTGCTATCAAGCGGAGATAGTAGCAATTCGACAAGAGGTTCTGTTAGACAATATGGACATTTAGTTGATACTAAAACAGCATACACTGGACTATGAGCTGAATTAAACACATATACACTTTACTGTGCATTTATACCATGCCTTATGGATCATGCCCTCTAATACCTCTAATAGTTATGACGCTGATACAACTTACCCCTGCATATCGCTGTAGCTGCTTGCTCAGTTCGAAAATCCACAGAAGAACCACTGAATCTCTGCCCACAACTCTTGTACTGGTTAATACCTCCCACAAAATAACATCCTGTAACATATCTCTTTTCCTCACAGTCATCATCAGTATATCTAGCTACCTCTCCACTACATATGTATACTCTACAACATAGTAACTATTAGTATAGCTAGCTACCTCTCCTCTACATATGTATACTCTACAATATAGTAACTATTAGTATAGCTAGCTACCTCTCCTCTACATATGTATACTCTACAATATAGTAACTATTAGTATAGCTAGCTATCTCTCCTCTATATATGTATACTCTACAATATAGTAACTATTAGTATAGCTAGCTACCTCTCCTCTACATATGTATACTCTACAATATAGTAACTATTAGTATAGCTAGCTACCTCTCCTCTACATATGTATACTCTACAATATAGTAACCATTAGTATAGCTAGCTACCTCTCCTCTACATATGTATACTCTACAATATAGTAACTATTAGTATAGCTAGCTACCTCTCTTCTACATGTGTATACTCTACAATATAGTAACTATTAGTATATCTAGCTACCTCTCCTCTATATATGTATACTCTACAATATAGTAACTATTAGTATATCTAGCTACCTCTCCTCTACATATGTATACTCTACAATATAGTAACTATTAGTATAGCTAGCTACCTCTCCTCTACATGTGTATACTCTACAATATAGTAACTATTAGTATATCTAGCTACCTCTCCTCTATATATGTATACTCTACAATATAGTAACTATTAGTATAGCTAGCTACCTCTCCTCTACATATGTATACTCTACAATATAGTAACTATTAGTATATCTAGCTACCTCTCCTCTACATATGTATACTCTACAATATAGTAACTATTAGTATAGCTAGTTACCTCTCCTCTACATATGTATACTCTACAATATAGTAACTATTAGTATATCTAGCTACCTCTCCTCTACATATGTATACTCTACAATATAGTAACTATTAGTATATCTAGCTACCTCTCCTCTACATATGTATACTCTACAATATAGTAACTATTAGTATAGCTAGCTACCTCTCCTCTACATATGTATACTCTACAATATAGTAACTATTAGTATATCTAGCTACCTCTCCTCTACATATGTATACTCTACAATATAGTAACTATTAGTATAGCTAGCTATCTCTCCTCTACATATGTATACTCTACAATATAGTAACTATTAGTATAGCTAGCTATCTCTCCTCTATATATGTATACTCTACAATATAGTAACTATTAGTATAACTAGCTATCTCTCCTCTACATATGTATACTCTACAATATAGTAACTATTAGTATAGCTAGCTACCTCTCCTCTACATATGTATACTCTACAATATAGTAACTATTAGTATATCTAGCTACCTCTCCTCTACATATGTATACTCTACAATATAGTAACTATTAGTATAGCTAGCTATCTCTCCTCTACATATGTATACTCTACAATATAGTAACTATTAGTATAGCTAGCTACCTCTCCTCTACATATGTATACTCTACAATATAGTAACCATTAGTATATCTAGCTACCTCTCCTCTACATACGTATACTCTACAATATAGTAACTATTAGTATAGCTAGCTACCTCTCCTCTACATATGTATACTCTACAATATAGTAACTATTAGTATATCTAGCTACCTCTCCTCTACATATGTATACTCTACAATATAGTAACTATTAGTATATCTAGCCACCTCTCCTCTACATATGTATACTCTACAATATAGTAACTATTAGTATAGCTAGCTACCTCTCCTCTACATATGTATACTCTACAACATAGTAACTATTAGTATAGCTAGCTACCTCTCCTCTACATATGTATACTCTACAATATAGTAACTATTAGTATAGCTAGCTACCTCTCCTCTACATATGTATACTCTACAATATAGTAACTATTAGTATAGCTAGCTACCTCTCCTCTACATATGTATACTCTACAATATAGTAACTATTAGTATAGCTAGCTACCTCTCCTCTACATATGTATACTCTACAACATAGTAACTATTAGTATAGCTAGCTACCTCTCCTCTACATATGTATACTCTACAATATAGTAACTATTAGTATATCTAGCTATCTCTCCTTTACATATGTATACTCTACAATATAGTAACTATTAGTATAGCTAGTTACTATATTGTAGAGTATACAAATGTAGAGGAGAGTATATCTAGCTACCTCTCCTCTACATATGTATACTCTACAATATAGTAACTATTAGTATAACTAGCTACCTCTCCTCTACATATGTATACTCTACAATATAGTAACTATTAGTATAACTAGCTACCTCTCCTCTACATATGCATACTCTACAATATAGTAACTATTAGTATATCTAGCTACCTCTCCTCTACATATGTATACTCTACAATATAGTAACTATTAGTATAACTAGCTACCTCTCCTCTACATATGTATACTCTACAATATAGTAACTATTAGTATATCTAGCTACCTCTCCTCTACATATGTATACTCTACAATATAGTAACTATTAGTATAGCTAGCTACCTCTCCTCTACATATGTATACTATACAATATAGTAACTATTAGTATAGCTAGCTACCTCTCCTCTACATATGTATACTCTACAATATAGTAATTAATAAGGATAGCTTCTACCTTTCCTCTATATAGGCTTAGGCAGGCTTATGTTCTCCCCTAATAACAGACTTACAGCTTGTTCGTTGGTTTGGGAGAGCTGGCAGCAGTGGTAACGGTGATGAGGACCGCTGCCATAAACACCATTGTGAACCCATTTCCTTTGTTATCCATTCTAAAATATTATAGACAATCTTTGTCAAAAAAATTTACATTTACATTGGGAGTATGTCTTTTATCTGATGAATGTAATATTTTATCTTTCGGCGATTTTTAACTAAAACATTTCATAACATGAAACTAATAGTAATAAAAGTACTAAGATAAGATCCTACCAAACATTACTATGCTCTGTTTTAAACATTGAGCACATTTAGCTGAGAATTAGCAGTGTACAAACACTACATTTTTTAATATACATTTACTATTCACTAGACTTGCTGCTGCCCAGTGCCCTGTGTTATCTACCATTTTTATCCATCTTTTGCTGCATATTGGTCCTTGGAATTAAATTTCATGCATCTGCTTGTAGTCAGTCACAGGTAAGGAACAACCTTATAGATAGCAGTGACTTACAAATTGATTCACCTGATTCAACTGTTCACTACTTTTGCATTTGTAATTTTTTTCCTTGGAATAAATAACTATTCATAAGACAATTCAGTCATTCACAAGAATGCAAGTTTTTAGCCTTTTAGTAGAGCACACAGTTTTATGGGCCTCTCTGTCTACCACTTGCAATGTAGTCATTATTCCAGGAATACTGGTTATCGTTACGCAGCAACACCACAGAGTTATAAGTAAAGTGATAACGCCATCAGGGGCGTAGGTTAGAAAAACTGAGTGGGGATGCAGAAACATGGGTGGGAGGGGGCGCGGGGGTGCACGCGCAGCGGAAAATTTTCAAATCTCACTCTTAGAAGTGCAAAAATTAGACATAGCAGCATGCTACAAGTACTCATTACTACTTCTGTTACTACAACTTGCAATAGGAGTGAAAGTGTTACAGTACTATTACTAGCTAGTAGAATTTTATAAAAACTACAATACTGTAGTATCTGTGCACCCTGGGCCAGGGCTAGACCGGCACAGGATAACTACTGGCTTGCAAGAGAAAGAGAGAGAGAGCAGCTTCAACTTGTTGTAGATGTAGTGTATTACCGTCCACCTGCTAGCATTGCAGGTGGACCATACTAGCAGTGTAGCCCAGTGCCTAAGTTATCACCCTAGGCAGGCATTGGGTATGTAGCTGTCCTATGCACAAAGATCTCACAGCAGTAGAAGAGTGTAGAAAAAGTTGTATTGATACAAAAGCCTAACTAGTTATAACAAAGGATATAATATAATAGATGAGTAGCACTGTACGTAGTCTAGTAGCAGGAGAGTAAACAAGTGCGCTGATAGTAGTAATCTGTTCTACTTATATAGTAGACAGAACGAAGGATTTCAGTATGGTAATATGATTGGCCGGTTGTCGCTTAGATGGAGATGGTGACCGGCCAGCAATGACTATTAAGACGGCTGTATATAAAAGACACACTGATAAGTATTACTGAATGGTTACATAATAAGCATAGTGATTATATAATAGGTATACTAGGTATAATGAATATAATAGGTATAATGGATATGTACTATTGCATGCACAGTCACTGAGTAGGACGACATCACTCCGGTGACAGGATGGATCTACTTCCTGTGGCTGTCCACCATGTCGTACTATACTTGGTGTCGTCCTGGTGTTGTCCTGGTTGGATACCACAATACTACATGATTTTATCTTTTTACAAAGAGTCCACAGGCGCAATTGTATTTTATAAATTAAAATTTTTAACTTTTAATAGCTGATCAACAACTATTGTCATTATAAATTAATTATTTAAAATCAAATGCATTTAAAATAAATATCATTGCAAAAAAAGTGTAGTAGCCTATTAAAGCTAAGATAATATTAACAGGATAATTATATAATATATAAATTTAAAATTAAAATATCAAATTATATTATTATTGTTATATTATGATTATTTTATTTTCAAATTAGTGTTTTTTTTTTACAATACATATTTAGTTGTTAGTAGTGAATGTAGCAGTAGAGTAGTAGCTGTCAGTGGAGTGGCAATGGCTAGAATGAATAACTAAAATGAATGCAAACACTTTTAATTCTATTAAAAGAATGAATCACAAATATGAATATCTGAAAGAAGCCAAAATAATAATCATATTGGCCCTTGGAATTAAATTTAATGCATCTGCTCGTAGTCAGTCACAGGGAAGGAACAACCTCATAGATAGCAGTGACTTACAAATTGATTCACCTGATTCAACTGTTCACTACTTTTGCACTTATAATTTTTTCCTTGGAATAAATAACTATTCACAAGACAATTCAGTTATTCACAGGAACGCAAGTTTTTAACCTTGGCATAGCCATAGAGCCTTTTAGTAGAGCACGCAGTTTTATGGCCTCTCTGTCTACCACTTGCAATGTAGTCATTATTCCAGGATTACTGGTTATCGTTACGTAGCAACATCATAGAGTTATAGGCCTACAACAAAGATCTTTGCCTACAATGTAACCAGAGTGATAACTTGGAAAATGTTGGTGCGATGATGATGATGATGATGAACTCTTTTATTTTGATAATGATAAAGTATAATAATAATAAAATACAATAATGGCCTCTATTTGCAGACTAGGATGAAATGTGAGTGGTTAGTAATATACATATAATTACTTGGAGGCTTTCAAAACAACCTCAACTCTCTAGGTAAATGGGCAAAAAAGTGGGAGATGAGCTTCAACATCACCAAGAGTAAAATCATTGGCTTCAACACAAAGGAAGCTGTGCCCTATTACACTCTAGACGGAGCTGTACTGGAACACACTGGCAATACTGTGTACTTGGGCCTGATACTCCAAGAGAACCTGAGATTCGATGCCCATATCCAAAATAAAATACAGAAAGCCAAAAGACAGCTTGGAATGGTACGAAGGGCCCTTTACTGGGCGCCTGAGAGTGCAAAACTCACAGCATACAAGTCTCTATGTCTGCCTCACTTAGAATATGGAGCTGCTGCCTGGGACCCCTCTGCAAAGAAAGATATTGAAGCACTGGAAAATGTTCAGGACCAGGCCGCAAGATTTATTGCGAATCTTAAGGGCAGACAGCAGATGAATGATGTAAAACAGAAGCTTGGACTTCTACCTCTACAAGAGAGACGCAAAAACCAAAGGGTGAACCTGCTGATGAACGTCTTGTCTCATGAAGATTCGCACCCAGCATTGAGCGCCTCATATGATGAACTTGTCCAGCAACATTTCAACAACAGCCAGATACAGACTAGAGCCCAGACCAGAGGCATACCAAGATCCATCAGAACCAACTACAATCAGTACCATAACAGCTTTCTACCGAGAACAGTTCGAGATTTAAAGATAGCACAATCCTATTGATACTTCAAGCAATCCCCAAATGGCAGGTGGCACTAACCTGCACAGATCAACTTTTAATAATTCTTAAACTAATACATGAAATACTGTCCCAACTTATGTTGTCCACTGTCCCATATGAGGCACGCCCCTTCCATCCCCTAGATGGTCTAGCGTGACAATGAACTCCATGTAAGTCCATGTAAGTCCATGTAAGTCCATGTACGGGTTAGCTATGGGAAAAGAAAATATATACAGTTCTATATACATGTATGTTGAGCATGGCGATTAAACTGAATGATTTGAGTATTGTCAGAAAAAGTATCTAAAATGAGGTTTAAAGGAATGAGATTCTGTAACATTTAGTTTAGTGTTTCTGTATGATCATCTACTTTAAGATTGTTGCATATAAATAGTGACAATTAGTATATTTAAGAGTTGCCCACTCTTGCGCACTTGAGAAAATGTAACTCCTCACTAAAATTGATTAGCTGACTGTAGATAGGACAGGTATATATAGGAGAGGAGTACCTACACAGTAGAGTAGTCTCAGTAGAGAGATAGATAGACAGATACCTAGAGTAGACTGTGAAAATGAGGCATGGAGAGACAGCAGTATAGACTGTCGACATACCTGTAGATAAGTCACACAGTGACAAGAGTGGACGACTACATAGACGTTACACATACATATTATACAAATGTATAAGCTAGTAGAAAACACGAAAATGGAAGAAAAACTACAAAATAGAAAACCAAATAAAAACCAATAAAACACTAAAACAAAAACACTAAAAACTAAACTAAACTACAATAGTGTGGAGCGTGTGGAGTGTAGGTGGATCGTAGGCTACCCAGTAACTCATATCAATGCGTGCTAAGGAGTAAGGATATATGCGGAACAACTATCTCGTTGTAGACCTTGGAATAGAGTCGACCCTGCCACATCCTAGACCACAGAACCAGAACCTATGCCACACAGCTTACTACATTGGAGATCAAGGTGCTGACAAAAGGACCTACAGACAGCGTACTACCACTACATACTATGTACAGCTGGTGAGTCCTAAGTACTTTGGCTCCAATTAAATGTTATAACTGACAATACCAAAACCCCCAATTTTAGTTATAACAAGATGTATCAGCGGCTGTGATATCAGAATCTTTGCAACAGGCGGCCCCAGTCACCAGTCACCGCACATCCATGTCTCAGGAGTTGTTCTGTGACAGGCGAGTAACATGACCAGGGCCGTCCCCTGTGAAGTCTTCAGAACATAAGCCGCTTGGTGAGGCAGAGAAAGGCTATTATTGAGCACCATTCATCGGTTTTTGGATTTGTAAGTTTTCTGGCCGTGAGGTAGTCTGCACAAACATAGACGTAGTGGTGGGCCGACTCTTCTTCTTGTAAGCATGTGCACACTGGGCTGTAGCTCAGCTTTGCTCTATACTGGAACAGTTGGAGTCAACTTTGGCCAGTCAGCAGGTCACATAGAGCGCCTATTTCCTTTATTTTGCCGTTCAGTGGCAGAGGGAATTGGAATACATGTTCCGGGTGCAGGTCGGAGAGTAACCCATATGGGCATGTCCCATCTTTATGATGAGTTCTCCATTGTCTTAGCCACTCCTTCTGTATGCATCCGTTTATCTTGGTTTTTGAGATATCGTTGGGTTGTGTGCCATTGGGTGGAGTAGAACAAGGTATTAGTTTCCTCACATCAGCTATGAAAGACTTGGTGAGAGGGCTTTTAGGGGTGTTTGTTAACATATCAGTTTTACCAATTTTTACTAATCCTTGAACTATCAGTAGTCTCTCTTTTGTGTGGAGAAGGCTGACAGGTGGGATGTTTATCAGTAAATGCAGGGATTCATTGGGAGGATTGTAGTGGGCTCCAAGTAGCAGTTTGAGGTAAGGATAGAGGGATATTTTGGCACTCACGTCCCAAAGGGATGAGCCGTAGAGCGCCTTTGGCATTATAACCTGTGTGAATACTTTCCTTGCAGATTCACAGTTGAGACCATGTTGGTGCGAGCAATGAATGAATGAATCTGTATTTAAATTTATGCAACAAAATATACATAAAAATGCCTCTATTTGCAGGCGAAGTTGTTTGAACAAATAATATTATAATATCTATAACATTAGCTACATGTATTACGTTTGTTAGTCAGGAATTATGATTTCTTTTTCGAGGTTATATAATAAGTTGCCATGTTCTAATAAGAGGCGACAAATCCCATATTATAAGAGAGAGAGAGGGATGATAACTCAAAAATATAAAATCTTTTTGGATGACTACTGTATAAGAATACTGAAAAAATTTAAAATATAATATTTTGAATAACTATTCACAAATACTAAAGATATGAGAGTATTTATGACTAGCAGGATATTTATGATTAGCAAAAATATATGGGGCTATACTTAAACTCATAATGTGAGTTCTATGTATATATCCAGAGCAATGCCTTTCAATTACTGATATAAAGATTTCAGCAATATTTCTGATCTCTTCTCATGTACACATAACACAATATATTATAATATATATATATTCACACTTGTAGAAGAGTCATACAATATCATTATGCATGAGATATGAACCATTGACTGTCTTTGCACGTTTTATCAACAGTTTTATACATTATTTGGGTTGTGTTAATTGAACCTTCCACTTTCTTCGATGTAGTTTATTATCGATATGTAATTGGATGGGTTTGGCTGTATCTTGAGCCTTAGCTGGGTGTAGTTGAGACACGAGAATAGATAGTGGTGAACGGACTCGTCTTCCAGCATGCAAGAGCAGGTAGGTGTGTATGTTTGTTTGATTTTATATAAGTGTGCTTGCAGTTTGACTTGCCCTGTTAATATACTACACAAGTATCCTGTTAACCTCCTTGGGAGTGATATGGGGAATGGGTGCGAGCAAGTAAGTAAGAATAGTAAGACGAGACGCATTTTATATTTTATTGACTCCTAATATTTCGATGTATGTCCATACATCATCATCAGAGGAATGAAGTTTAGGAAATTTAAGATTACTTATATACTGGATAAATACTTCAAAGCAGGGCCGTAGCGCCCTAAGAAATGTTGGTGGGGCCAAAATATTAGGCCGGGGGTTCGGGGCAGCGCCCCGGCCGCCGACGCCCTGAGAGTGTTTTTCAGAAAAATAGAGCAAATTTGAAGCAGTTCAGGTTCATGAAATATACTCTGTGTAATAACATTAAATATAACCCAGCCTCATACATATATATGCATGTACATGACTTGTATACATTGTATCTGTTCACAATTATGACTGAACATAAATCATTGACTCTAACGACATTTACAAATACTTTACTCCTTTACAATGATGAAAAACATGCAATGAAATGAAGTAGAGCTAACGAATCTACAAAAAGCAGCTGAAAGCAAGTGTTTCTTTCCTACCATAGAGATATTTCTTATTTCTCCCTATAAGATTGAATGCCTAAGTAAATATATTGACAACAATGTAGGGCAGACAGATAGCCGAATCCAAAAAAGTTTGTTCAATTGAAAACTAATATAATTGTTTAGATTTTCAAGATTTATATTTTTTAACACACCCAGTACATGGACTGTGTATACTTCTTATACTGTATACTGAAATAGTCTTGAAATTTAGATTCATCTCCCCTGACAGTTATTCAATATCTAAAATGTTACATAATTGTAGTTAAGTACGGTAGTATTTAGAATTTCCTGATATAAAAATGTTTAGCACACTTATTATCACCATATCCTTACATGTTTTGTAAACCCCGCGAATAGGAAAGTGGAAGAAACTTTAAACACTGATCTGACCATGATAATAAATTCATTGACTACATTTCGACTTTGCAATGCCGAAAGTTGAGACGGCCCTGCTTCAAAGAGAAAAAGCTAAAAGGGTATATTACTATTAGGTTATAAGAAGAAAGCTTAAAATACTTATATAATAGAGTTACAGAGATGCCAGTATTAGATATATACATCAAATATAGTATGTATTATGGGTTAAAGCTTCAAATAATTACTGTAATTTAGGCTACTCGTATTATTTACAAACTACTGCATATGTATAATTACAGGTGAAAACGCCATAGAGTTATAACTAGAGTGATAACGCTTCGGTTGCAAACTGGAAATGAAGCAAAATATATTAAGGGGAAAAGTACCAAATTTTCAAAAGTAGTGTTTTTAGGCCACTTTATTTTGGCGACAGGGGCGGCAGTGCCTCTCTGCCGCCTCTTAAAATACGCCCCTGTATAATCTGTCTCTAAACCCAAAGAATATGCTGTGTAACCTCTTGCTTCAGCTACATGTATGTACATGTACTGTGTTGTGGAGACCTTCCACATAACACCTCCACCCCCACACAATGGAAAAAGTAAGCCAGTAGTGCAAGTCTCTCCAGCATTCCTGCATTGGCATATAATATTGTTTTTGTAAATTGTTATATTTTCACTATTGGTATTGAATCTACAAATAATTCCATCACTCACTGTATATCAAAGCAAAAGAACTTTTTGAATAGTTTTATTCAATTACTTTCTACATTTAAACAAGGATTTAAATAATGGTGGGTATTCCTTTCGAGTAGCTGAAGGTTCCAGGTGTTAGGAAGAGCATCCAGCAGCAATTGCTCCTGTGCCTCATATAAAAGTCTTTGAGGTCATGCATGACATCAAGACAACTCCTCTACCCCAGCCAAATAAAAAGGCCATGTCATCTGGGCCTTTCTCACAGACAGTTAGTCAGCACATTCAAGTTATGGTGGGTATTTCTTTTAAATAGCTTTATTTAATTAGCTCATGTATTTCAGTAATACTCATTTATATTGTAATGGTTTTTGGTTTCTGGTATGGTCGTCCTAAGACGACTCCCGAGTCCAAAGTGAAGTGCCTATGAGTGGTGCTAGGCCTTCTCATTACATGAAATATTGATCGGAGTCAGTAGTCAAAGAACTACCAAAGACGACCCATGTGATCCCGAGTTATGCTTGTTTACTATACTGAGAAAGAGAGTGATCCGACCTAGTAGGCAGTTCGTGTTGCAAGGTCGAGGACCTTAACAACTAGAATGACCTATCTACGAAGTGAAAGTCTCTGTATATAAGTATAGATGTGTCTTTATTGAGATCCAAGCAAGAACTGAGACAACAAACGTAAAAACAATGCCCTTTATATAGTAACAGAACTTCCGGAGGAAGTTCCGGTAAAAAGGCCGACATAGCGTCGGGAAAAGACGACGTAGGGTCATCCGGAAATTGCACAACAATATGGCGGCCGGAAGCCCGATGGCCGACCCAAAATGGGTCAGGTTAATACAAAAGATGCTTTGAATCATCCAAATCATATACAAAATGAATATCAGGTAATTCTGAGAGGTCGGGCCTCTTTACATGGGTATAAAAACAGTACAATGTCTCAGTAATGCTATATACAAGTATGTAATTATCGAATGTATGGTTAGACATGCAATATAAGACAAGTGTAAGTATAAGAACAGCTAAGTGCAAGAGAACAAGTGTTAGATGAGTAGTGCTGTGGCAACTACTAGGCACTTAGGGTGCTATAAGGTCCATCAGGGTGGCTGGAGTCGTATATACAAATGTCCTGAACCATTACAATATTACAGCATGTAGATACAATCCTACAAAAACAAGTCTCTGACTGCTCACAGACAAATTCCTTGCTAAAAATACAATATATATATATAGAAAATGGCCAAACCCCTGACAAAATCCTACAAAAATATTTACATATAGTATATTAGAAACGAGAGATCCATATAATCTTATGAGATTATAATTAAGACTGTATTTATATTGTTTTTACCTAATTTAATACAGTGATAAAGACTTTCCATTATCCTAATATTATTATGAAACCCAGTCTATCTTTTGCACTTGGCCATAATTATCATCATCATCATCTTTGGCTTTCTTCCTACTCCTCCATTCATTCCTGTTTTCTGCCAATTCCATGGTCACTCCTGCTGCTTTCATGTCCTCGTTTATAACATCTATATAGCCTCTTCCCTCCGTCTTCACCCTGATATTTCTAATTCAAACATCTTCTTCCCTAGATAATTCTCTTCTTTCCTTAACACATTGACCATAATTATCATCTCAAGTTTTGAAGGTTTTGAAGGTTTATGGTGCTTTTGCAGACTGTGCTTTAATTTAAAAATGTTCCAATTTCTAACAATGGGCCCCCTTGGAGGGCCCCATTTCTGTCCCTATTTTGATATAGACTCCTTGAAATTTTGTAGGTGTAGCTTAGAGTATGTTTCAAACAATTTCAAATTTTATTACTGTGTCCTAATATGGGCCCCCAAAAGACCAAAGCTAAATGTTAGTTTATCCATTGAAAACTTAGTCTACAGCTTTATGTCATACAGTTTTTCCTTATACACATACATGTAGTTACATATTACATGTATATGTATGTTATTAGGTGTCTTCGCGACCTCTTGGACGGACCCGGGTCGCAAATAAAAATTGCAAGATGGCCGTTCGACCCAGGCCAGAAGGGCTATTGGCCTGGGATTTCGCTTGGCCGGACGAAACCATCCCTAGCCCATCGGCACACCTGATTTCTTCGCGCGTAAACGAGGGTTTTGCTTTTGGCCCAGGCCGGTGTGTTCGCGACCCTGTGACTGATGTGTGCCGGAAAGTATTTTTGTAAATCGGCCTGGGTCTGAAGCTTAGGTCGCGAAGACACCTATTATAGTGTCAAAATCAAGTTTCTGGGGCAATTGTAGACTGTGATCCAAAACACCCCTTGGAGACCCCCTTTCCCCCAAATATTTTGGAAATCATAGCCTCCTTGAAAATTTGTCAAGGCTTTTAAATACTATGACTTAGACAACTGAGGGAGGGCAACTTTTGTAAGTAGCTGATATTTTTGGTTCCTACTTCCAACTGCATATTACATAACATATACATGTATTTAATGTAGTCTAGTCTAGGCTTGGTTAGTAAATAGCTAGCTTTCAGCAAAGCTTTATAGTATAGCATTCGAAAATGACTGCATTTTTTGGTAAATTATGGATTGTGGAATTTCCAACCAGTTACTTCTTTCTGTTTACTGCAGTATTAGATTTCTTATATTATTCTACTGTACTACTACTACTACTACTAGTTACTACCATTACTATTGTTAGTAGTTGTACATGCATGAACTACTACTGTCTACAGAACCTCCTGCTGGAGCCAACAATGTACAATGTACATGTATATTCTCATCCCGTATCTTATATTTATGGTACTGATTCTATGGATTACTAAACAGTAACAGTGACATTCAACTTCCACAGGGATCATCCACATTACAGATAATCCACAGGACACAACCTGTACATATATTGGCAGACATGTTGTGACCACTTCAAGCTAGAGCTGACAAATTCAACTTCTCGTTTGTTTGCTGCAGGATAGACACTGAAAGATTCCGAAGACTAGCGCATAAAAGTGATAAAATAGTCATTTTCCTTAATTGTAGAGGTGCCAGCCGATCACTGGCGGTGTCAATGTATATAAATATGCCAACTAAGCAGGGAATTGATACTCTTAGCAGCACAGAAACAAATTGCATAAAGAGCACCTTGGCCAAGAATCCGCAATCCTTGGATAGTTTTTCATGAACATGAATAGTTACGATCAATAAAGAGCAGATGATGCACAGCTGTTCTCTAATGCAGTTATTCCATGTCACAACAGCTTGACCACCAACTCTTGCTGGTTTCCAGATAAAATGTTATGTGATGAACAATGTATCTACTACTCTTAGGGTATCACAACTCCAACAGAGCTAAGAGCACTATCCTGAGTTTGGGATGAACTAGATGCAATGTACCCAAAAACATTATGAATACCTACATTGTTATTAAAATTTGCCGGATGTTATACACATGACAATATGCTATTACATCTGATTTATTCTACAAGACTAGTGTCTACATTATACTATTAAGTTTCACAATCATGGTGATTGACAGGTTTGTGTATCTTGATCCTTATACATGTTGCTGTATTGTACATGTATTTTATCCATATACCCTGTTACTCTACTCGGACAATACTATTTTTATGTTTTTCCTCTTGGTTATATACATGTACATGTATTTTTTACACTATATTCTTGGCACATTTTCCTTTTGATATTAAAGTTATACATTAAATTATACAGAGATCTTTGTCCACTATCTCATAATTGTAGTACATTCTGATTAGTTATCACAGATTTAGTGCTATGTAACATTACAACAGAATTTAATTAATTAATTAATATTAATACCCAGAAATACTTCTACTGCGAAAAATATACCAACTAAATTACTGTAGTCAATGGTATCCACAAAATGTGCTTCTTTTAAACTGACATCACATAAAACATAATGGTATAAATAATAAGATACATCTGTAGGACTTTTACCACTCAATGATACATTAGTCCTTTTAAATTGTTGTGGTATAAATCTTTAATACTTGATTACACTGTAGCCCAAGTTTCTTCAACAGTTAATATTACCCTATAGCTTAGTATGGCCCAGTATAACACAATACAGTATGGAACAGTTATATCATGATACAGTATGGAACAGTTATATCATGATACAGTATGGCACAGTTATAGCATGATACAGTATGACACAGTACAATACTAATAATCTAATACTAATGGTTGGTTTCAGTAGATTGACCAGCTGCCTCATGTTAAAGATATACGAGTTGGACTTCCTAGCATAATGGATCAACCTATAACCCAGGGTCACTGGGCACCACATGGACACCCCCTTTCAACCAACATTTTGAAATCATAGCCTCCTTGAAAATTTGTATATGTTGCTTAGAGTGTGTTTCAAACAGTTTTATATATATGACTGTAATTGCACTGAGGACTGGGTCATATAAATAAAGCCTCACAATGTAGACTAAGTTCCACTGTATAGAAATTGATATTTGTAAATGGTAATAAATAAAGGTCTACAGCTTTATTTCATTATTTCTATATAGTTACACTGTATGCATCTTTTTATGCAAAAATCATGTTTCTGGGGCAATTGTAGACTGTGATCCAAAACACCCCTTGGAGACCCCCCTTTCTCCCAGATATTTTAGAAATCATAGCCTCCTTGAAAATTTGTCGAGGCTTTTTAATAAAGCCTCGAGACTGTGGTCCAAACTAAAACTACATTTACAAATGTCAAGTTTTATTTAGTGGACCTTAGTCTACATTGTGAGGCTTTATTTATATGACAGGCTTTTTATTTATTGACCTGGGTTCCTCAGATTTACAACAATGAACAATGATTCCCATGGACACTCTCTCACCATTATAATGTTAATCACCTGGTTATAACTTTTTGTGTAATATACAGTTTTATTGTGTTATTATTATGTACAAGTGACATAAAATATCAACAAAATATTCTTGTTTATTTTCTTTTTTTTACATAACAATGCCACAGGAAGTAACAACTAGGAATATTACAAATAAAGATAGTATGCCAATTACAATACCATAAATAAAATAGCATACATGCATGCTATGGGCACTCATCAACCTCTTCTTCCCACATGAGCAAGAGAAAAGGAAATTGAGAGAGGAAAACTTCTAGTTATGATCAATACAGATGCTATAAAAATATATAATGCTACTTATGATTAATACAGATGCTATAAAAGTATATAATGCTTGTTTTATAATGTAATACGTTCTATTATACTGGATAAGTACATTATCTAATAAGAACAAAGTCTAAACCTAATATCTACAAAAATATATCTCTACATTTATGTCCCAGGACACCATAACTAATAAAATAGCTACACAATTTTATTATAATGCCTCTAAAATGGTCTCACATGAGTATGACCTACAATAATGGACTATCTCTGTGACACAGCTGATACAAGGCCATATTCTGTGAGGGTCCCTTTTTCCATTTGACTATGAGCAGATCTCTATCTCCACTCACTGCTATGTGTGTATTTGTATCCATCTACATGTAATATATATAATATAGAAGGTATTATAGAACAATTATAGAACATTATATAGTCCATCTGAACCATGGCATCTTTAGAACAGAGAGAGGGCAATTACAAACTAGGTATGATTAATGCTATCTGAATGTATTTAACTCACAATATATTCATCATCGCCAGCAGATGACAAGAGATGTCTGGTATCTAAGTCAAGTTCAAGTGACTTGATAAGAGTAAGAGTACTTGAGTCAAGCAGGTTCAGGTATAACTTAGGAGGGGAACTGTAGTAGTCACATGTTAAAGTATATAACAGATCAAGTTCATCTTCTAAATCCAATTCACAAAGAATTGTCTACAAATAAAAAATAATATAAATTAATTACAATTACCTCGATACAATTCCACGTATAGTTAAATTTCCTTATGAGCTACAAGAAAAATTATGGTAGACTTTCATTTCAGTATGTGAATAACCTAACCACAATAATAACAATGTTACAAATCTAATTAGCAGCTGTTGATGTCTATAACATCATAGAATAAATGTTGAGTAAAGGTAGAAGTAAATGTGACTTTCAGCTAAAAATTATGAACTATCAAGTTGAATTACAAATTTTCAACTTTGGATAATTGTTTTCAAAAAATAAATCAAGATCACTTGACAGTCACATTGCTGTGCACCTAACAAGTAAGTTGATTACCGGGTTGGAGTATTCCAGAGAATTTGTCTGTCTGTTAGCCCGCACACGGCCGGTCCAAGATGTGAAGGTACTACTTCTGGGAGAATAGTTTAACTGCACTGGAGGATACACGGGCTGCAACTGCTCATGTGCTGATCCGGTGACTGGGATCTTGTACATCCTAAACAGTCCATGGAAATAATTTATATAACCTGATGAGCACTCCCATTGAAATCACATACTCCTAGTAGACACATTGAAATAGCCTTCGAACAGTCAGTTTATATTTTTAATATTTTTTAGTTCAAGTAACAGGATTTTCTATAAAAAACAAACTTGGATGTTCTAAGTTCCAAACCTTTTTTAAAAGGATGACTCTTACTTAGCGTTATTTCCCCAAATTTACTAAAAGTATGCTGAGCAAATTTAACTGGAATGTTGATACTCTAGGACCTTGCAAATACAACCTTGAGCGTATGTGTTAGCATTTCATTACTTACACAACTATTACCAACTTCTGGAATCCATCTTTATCCTGGACAGAGATCCCATAAACCCACTGTCTTGTATTAGCATGAAAAGTTTTAAATTAGGAAGTAGAGTACAGTCCACTAACCTTACAGAGTGGGCTGCGCGCTGAATTATCTGACCGGATTCCATCTCATCAAACACAACCGTATCTTCATCAATAGCACTGGTGTGTGACGGCATGATGTATCCTGTTCAAGGAGATAAATAATATATACACAATCATGCATATGTATTGGAATGCATCCTTGTATATAAGCATGCACCGCAAGTTAGTGTACATAGAGGGTGTACATATGAATAAAAATATACACATTATATATATACATGCATTGTATATACATGTATATGTATCTGTGGAAATGAAAGTAAGTATGTAAATGTATTTATGTATATTACCTACCTAAAGCATTCTCCATGCTAGAAATTGGACTTTTGGCCTCAGCTGAATTACCTACAAGTAACAAACTTAATACTACCAGAACAACACCAGATCTGCAATGCGTTTTGGACATTCGGGAGGCAGCTGTGTAATACAGAGTTATTAGATCGAGGTCATTGCTGCGTCAGCAATGGTGCCATATTTTCATTGAATAACCATACATCTACGGTCAACTTATTACATGTATATTCTGGCTTGTTAATATCCGGTTAATCACAAGACTGGACCTACACTATTGCATATAGTGACAGACACAGCCTATAAATAAACACATGCATTACCAGGGGCGTAGGTTAGAAAAATTGAGTGGGGAGGCAGAAAGTTGGGTGGGAGGGGGGTGCGGGGGGTGGGGTGCGGGCACCCCCCGCAAATGCACGCGCAGCGGAAAATTTTCAAATCTGACTCTCTGAAGTGCAAAAATTAGACATAGCAGCATGCTAGTTCTAGCATCACTACAACAAGTACTCATTACTACTTCTGCTTAATACAGTTCCTACTACTTGCAACAAGAGTGAAAGTGTTACAGTACTATTACTAGCTAGTAGAATTTTATAATAACTAAAATACTGCATGATTGTATCTTTTACACAGAGTCCATAGGCGCAAGTGTATTTTATAAATTAAAATTTTCACATTTTAATAGGTGATCGACAACTATTGTCATTATGAATTAATTATTTTAAATAAAATGCATTTAAAATAAATATCTTTGCAAGAAAAGTGTGGCAGCCTATCAAAGCTATGATAATATTAATAGTATAATTATATTATATATAAATTTAAAATTAAAATATTTCATTATTGTTATATTTATATTATTATATTTTTAAATTAGTATTTTTTTTTACAATACATATTTAGTTGGTAGTAGTGAATGTAGCAGTAGAGTAGTAGCTGTCAGTGGAGTGGCTGGAATGAATAACTAAAATGAATGCAAACACTTTTAATTATAATTATTAAAAGAATGAACCATTATCATAAATATTTTTGAAAGAAGCCAAAAGAAAATAATATTGGAATTAAATTTCATGCACCTGCTCGTAGTCAGTGACAGGGAAGGAACCACCTCATGGATAACAGTGACTTACAAATTGATTCACCTGATTCAACTGTTCACTACTTTTACTTTTGCATTTATTACTTTTTCCTTGGTATAAATAACTATTCATAAAAAATATTTATTCATTCATTCACAAGACCGCAAGTTTTTAACCTTGGCATAGCCATAGAGTCTTTTAGCAGAGCACACAGTTTTATGGACCCCTTTGTGTGCCACTTGCAATGTAGTAATTAATCCAAGATTACTGGTTATTGTTACGAAGCAACACCATAGGGTTATAAGTAGAGTGATAACGCCATAGAGTTATTACTAGAGTGATAACGCTCCGGTCGCAAACCGGAAATGAAGCAAATATTAAGGGAAAAAGTGTCAAATTTTCAAAAGTAGTGTTTTTAGGCCACTTTATTTTGGCAACAGGGGCGGCAGTGCCTCCCTGCCGCCCCTTAAAATACGCCCCTGATTACTAATTATTAATTATTACTATAATAGTCGGAAACCAAATGAAAGCGTAGTTTTCCACAAAAAAGAGGCAGCAATCCCTTAGTGTAAATTTGCTCTGAGAACCAAAGCATCAAAAACAATATGATAGTACAGATGGCAGAATAAGGCAGATCTGTAGACAGGGAGGGTCACGGGCTGAGGTCACACACACAGATCTGTCGCAGCACGTGAGCTCAATTAACAATAATGAATAACATTGAACGATGCTGTATAATTTGTATACCATTTGTCCCAGCAATTGGTTTTACAAAGTAGCGGCCATCTTTATATCTGGTGAGCAGTCTATAGGGGAATCCTCCTATCTGAAGGTCAAAGTTATCACACTGTCTGACTGAAAGTAGAGGGGGAGGCAGATCGTCTGTACCTGCAATGCATGCATATATACTACAATCATAAGGTAGAAACTACTCTTAGAATAGCAATAGTGATTTATATAGTGATGTGTTCTTTCTAGCAAGAAAGCCCAACTTACACTGGATATTGACTTTGATGGTACTTAATTGTTTACATGTAGCTTAAGTCTTGCAAACAAGACACTCTCATTTTGTCAAATAGAAAGAAATGATTTTTGTTGGCCGACTTTTAACCTACCTTCTATATGGAAACTGTCTACCATTTCATGACAGAGACTAGAGATTTTATCATGTATGTTGTAAAGGGTCACAGTGTCTCTGTTCTCATGAAGAATCAGCATATCAGAGGATACGTCTGCCTCGTTTATATATCTAGAACCTGAAATCTTCTGCAATATTAAATATTTGCTCGTTAGAAAGGATATAATAAATAACAGTGGTGTAACCAATTAAAATTAGCAGAGAATATTTTGAAGAAATTACCCAGCAGAGAGAACCATCCATGTTGGGCTGTTGACGCTATGTTTTACATTTATTACATCTGTAACTCTAAGAAATAAATAAGATTAACAGTAACCAATACAACATCTAACCAAGGCAGAGTAGCTGGTTATCGTCTCCTTTATATATTTGCTATAACAAAAATAAACATAGCTACTCATAATGTAATAACATACCGACCCATAATGCAATAATAACATACCCGAACAAGAGTGATATAACCTCTGTAAGCGACTGGAAACACTGATATTATGTATATATAGAGAGTAGTTTTAGACTGTTTATGTGAGACATATGCTGTTTCATCCGGAACATTCCAGTTGAAGGAAGGCTTAGCAGTACCTGACGGTTTATGGTAGAGTACAAAAGAATTTTTGTACCCTTTCTGGGCATCTAAGTGATATACTGCAATTATAGAAAGGAAACAGTGAGTACATGTACATTATTACTCTAACATAAACCAGGATACGACATGATCAAACTATTTTAGTAAATTAATAGTATTCTATGAAATAATTTGTGGTGATGACTCATCCAATATAAACAATAGCAGCTGGCAGTGCATGGGAGACAAAACGAAAGTTCCACTGTTGGGTTCTATCTACTAAAATTAAAACTGTTAAATCTGTGACTTAGGTGGAGGTGTCACAGAGGTATACAATTTAAACTCAATAGAGTCGAGACACTGAAACACAGAATATTGACTTACCTGTCATCATTTTGTCTGTGCGATTAAGGGCTAACAGGAGCATACTTGGCTGGCAGCACGAGTTGACACTGCAGAGCTGGCACGTCTTGTGGTGAGGAGCTTGTACATACAAGTAGCTCATACACTTGACAGGATGGGGAAGTGATTGAAACCTCCTCGGTATGACGGAGTAACACCCAATAGAGAGGGCATTGGCAAAGTTGTCCCTGTAAACGACGTTCTGTTCATAATGAAGTTCGGGTTGGGGTGCACCATCTAGGATTTTAGTGAATGTGTACGAAGGGTGGGTGACCAGGGTTCTCAATAATAGGCTACTCTTTCTGCAAAACATGGATAAACAAAGTTGAAATCATTAGGTTGGAATATGAGGTGTCTTCGCGACCTAAACTTCAGTCCCAGGCCGATTTACGAAAATATTTTCCGGCACACTACCGTCAGAGTCGCGAACACACCGACCTGGGCCAAAAGCAAAATCCTCATTTTCGCGCGAAGAAATCAGGTGTGCCGATGAACTAGAGATGGTTTCGTCCGGCCAAGCAAAATCCCAGGCCAATAGCCCTTCTGACCTAGGTCGGACGACCATCTTGTGATTTTTATTTGCAACCCGGGTCTGTCCAAGAGGTCGCGAAGACACCTATGGAGTATGGGTTACTCTAGCGGTTGGAACAAGGTCATTCCATTCTTACAACTTATGAAGAGCTTATTATCCAAGACTCTGGAAGACTGTAGAGTGTACACCCCATTTCTGCAAGACCATACCAAAATGAAGGACAAAGGCACACCTCAGTCTGCTGTCCCTCTCTATCTGGAATCTTAGCTAGCAAAGAATATGTTATTATTTGGCTTAGAAAAAGATGGAAACACAGAAACAGTTACCTTGAATTATACAGATATGATGTACTCCTGCATTGCCCCTGCATCTCTCTCAAGTAGTCCAGTATTTGTGTCACTCTTCCTTTGGGCTGTACAGGTTTAGTAGCAGTATCCACCTGTATCGGTGTGATATGCCTCTTCCTTGAAGTGCCTCCCATCATATTGCTTGAGTTATCAACAATGTGTTACCAAGACTCCTGCCTTCCATCTACGGTTTTATAGGACAGACCTTCATCACTTTTAATTTAGCACTTTTCAAGGGAAGAAACAAACCAAAACATTAAGTAACATTGAATCAAGACACTATCATAAATGAGTGTCTTGCTACATATCTTGCACCAGAATCAGTGATGGGATCTGGAGAAAGATGTCAATCATCACTTGTGTGTTACCAATCACCCAGTGTTATGAAGCAGAGTATGGTTACAATTGCTGTATATTTACATAATTATATGTGTTAGGGTAGTGATTTTAACAGAAGCACCAATGAATATAGTCACAATTTCAGTAGTTGCTACTGCTACTAAGTGGGGCCTCGACTCTACACAGAAATACCTAGTGGTAGTAGGCTTTTCCAGAAAAAATAGTGTTGCCCAAGCATGAATGTTTACTAACACCAAACATCATCAGTAATATTGAAGATGAAAATGTAGGGTTACAGTTTATGACTAAGTAAACAGCTCCAGTACTACAAAAGCTTGATATGGATATACATGTAGAAGTGAGTGCACCACAAAGGTGCTGACCCGTAGGCCTACAAGGCAAGGTCATGACCACCCCCACCCCCATAGTAAATCTAGCACTGACTCAGAAGCTAAGCAGTATGTAAACCGATTAACTACTGAATTTATGCATACACCAAGTTTTTGACCATATTTTAGTAAGACAACAATACAAAATCTTCACTTTACTTCTTATGAAAAGCTGATAATTTATTGAGTATTCATCTTAAAACCAACCTCAACCTTATACTGAGAGTAAAATACAAAAATAATTTTTGTAAATAGTGATCATGTAACAATATATTAGAACTATCCTAGCAAAATTTCCTACAAGCCAGTCACCGTGTCAACTAGAGTTATCCTCTCCCTTAACGGTTGTATTTTCCCAGTATTCCTTAGACTGCATCTCTATTAACCTGGAGACACATCTGTCCATTGCAAACCTCTCCTCTGCCCCAGTAAATATGGAGAGATTCTTGTCTTCCTCAGACCTCTGTGAATCCAAACATAAATGCAAACACAATTACTGTAGTGATTCTAATTATAATATAATCTTGCATTATTGAATATTTGCAAATCCAAGTTTAACATTTTAGCTTGATGTGTGCGATGGTAGTGCTTTACATATGCACACTAAATTTTTTCGGTTTTTCACAACCTCTGAACAAGCCTATGGTATCTTTTAGAAATTAGTCTTGAGTCACTGATGAAGAAGCATTGAAAGTGTGAAAGTGAAATAAGTAATTCATTACTCAATAATATACGAACTGAACAAACAGTATTGTCATACAGACAGATGTTACTATACAGTACCTGGTCTAGCCCGAGATCATCCATTAGGATATTCCCACCTCCCTTCTCACTCCCATCATTGTTGACATTCCTCTGAAACAGTTGGGAAGGCGGATGTGCTGCAGATACTATAAACCTGATCTACAAAGTTGAACCAAAAGTTATATAAAAATATAACAAGAAATTATAATAGTTAATGGATAATAAAGGATAATGGATAATAAAGGTTTAGTTTGACTAGATACAAATGAAAGTGAATTATTAGTTGTGAGCATACTTGATATTACATAGTGTCTTGATTCTATTAAATTGTGCACCTTGTTAATTGAGGGAGGACAATTCTTAAATGAATACGATACAAGCAGTCGTTGACATAGTTGACGTAGTTGGTTTTAAGCTGGAATAATTTATAACTTTTTAGAATACCAACTATCATTCATCCACCCAAAGAGTGCAATCAGATTATGAAAATGCATGACTTGTATTCAGTATTTATATTGATTGTTTAACAATCACAGTTTGTTTTTTCTCTCACCATGGCAATAATAAACAATTGAATTGTAAATATCTGCTACAATGACCAGGTACAACAATGAAGCACACTACTGTTTGACACAACGTGATTGGTTATTACAGCGAATTCTGCTTTAAATAAGTTTACTGTTGCAAAATGTATTCTCAAAAGTTGTGCATCTGTTGAAACGTCTTTATAGCTGTACCTATGATGAAGATACACTAAGAGATGTATCTAACCAGTGGATATTTGAGTCTAACTAAATAGTCTTATATATTCCTGGGGCTAAGTATTTCTTTCACTTGCGGGTAAGTTTATTATGATACATTTACTAAATTAGATTACATGTATATTATAGTTTGCCGATATTTAAAACAAAACTTCAGCAATAGGAAAAATTGTCACACTTCTAGAACAGTTCAACATGAGAGTACAACTCCTGTTGAAATACATGAGAAAATCTATAACAAGAACATACATGTAGTCTTAGTTCCAAGACTATAATAAAACAGTTAAATAGACTCACCTTTCTGTCATAGAAGTTGTCTACCATCGTGATGAATCGTTTGACTGAGCTGATAGCATGTAGGCCCATGTGTGGTACATCTCTCAGTATAACAGTGTCAAAGTGCTTACATATCTCTAAATAGTCTCTGGCACTAAGCGGCTACAATACAGGGAACACGTTCACATGCCCTTAAATCAACTAGACAGCTGAATAATTCATACCAAAATGTAGGAAGTATCACTGGAAATAGTGGAACCAGGGCTATGTACATGTAGAACCAAGAAACTATAATCTGTAATAAATTGGTCAATAAACGCAGGTTTTTATTCAGACAAGCATTTGTGTTGGAATAGTTGAGAATATAACAGGATATCACAATGAATACAGGAGATCTGTTGTACTATTGGAATGAGGTTATTGTATCATGGTTTCTGCATATATTATACATGTACAATGTATAAATGCTATTGAGTGTATGCATTAACACACTAAAACATGCATGATGTTTCTCAAACCCCAATGCGCAACTGCAATGTGTATAGCCAATAGTAATTGCATACCTGCTCGCATATCTCAAGGAAAGTTGTGTCCAGCACAGTTCCACAAGTCTTCTGTAGCCTGAGTTCTCTGCCAAGAAACCTTAATGTTACTGGTGAAGGTGTCTCTGTAATACATGAATCTCAAGCTAAGACCCTCCTAACAGAATTCACGACCAACACGTTGTATATAATTTAGCCTCTCATCTTATCTCATATGATAAGTTGTACAACATATTATAACAGACGGTTGTATAGTATAGAATACAAGGCTATGAACATAGTGTATATACAGGTCCAATTAGCAAATTAGAATCAATGTTTTTAACTTGTTACAATGCCAACAATAATGTAGTACTACAATTTGTATATGGTGATTAGAGTTATCTACTCATGGGTAGAATTTGACAATAGGAGACAACTCTCATAGACATGTCAGTATAAGATTGGTAATTATTAATGGTAACAATACAGTCTGTTACATACAATCATGTATGATAACAACCTACCTTGAAAATTTGCAGTCAGTGATGTAAACAAGTTGTCTAGATTCGAAGCTACGTCCTGCTCGGATGTCCTACAACAACAAACACACTTTTACATGTACAAATAATTATGTATTGTTAGGAGCGAACATACTCACATCTTTGAGACCTAGAAACCAAAAAATTATTCATCATTGAGCTATTCATCATTGGGGATATTTGGGGTTATTTTAGGCCATGAGCACAGAGATAGCAGCTGAGGACAAGTTGAGAATTATTTCATGGTACCCTCTCCTACAACAATATGCATTTAGAAACCTCATTGAACTGATATACAAGTCATTATACAAGACTCACAGGAAATAGAGCTGATCTGAAGAACTATTTAGCCTTCTGTAATCTTTCCCCGACTCCAAGTCTATAACGTTTGCTTTTTTCTGGAAATGCAATAACTTATAATGTAACACATCCAGACAAAAGATGTAATAGTACATACATGTAACAGCAAACATCTCAATGAATCAACAGTTAATATGGACTACACGTCTGACTTATACTATATATGAGGAAGTAATAATATAGTACATACTGATGCATGTACAGTGTATTGCATGCTGAACAATACGCAATCCATTTCGAAAGGCTTTGTATTTGATCATTTAATACATTATCCTGTTGAAAATCAAACTAACTGTATAGAGCGTTCACTAACCATTCAGACAAAATACTATGATTGATCTTGTAATATTGTGGATAGAATGTAGTAACAAGAAATTTTTCTGTATTGTAGAGAATTACCAAGAGGGTATAAGCTACATACTGTACCTTAAGTATATCTATAAAAGGAAGAAAGTTTGATCTCTGTAGACCATTCTTGTACAAGTCATCAGGAGGCCTATTTGAGGTGGCTACCACAATAATACCTCTATCAAACAACTCTGTAAAGAGCCTCTTTAATATCATTGCATCAGCTATACCTGTCACCTAAACCAAAGCAAATGAAAATAAAAAACTGAAACTGGACAATGTGTATCCTAACTAAACTACAATTGCAACTGTTAACAGTAATGATGGTCGTATGTTGTATTTAGTAAAAACAATTGGCTTGGGCACGAAAAAAGAATGTCTTACAAACTGCCCTGACAAGCTACAATTATGCCAAACAGAGCCACAAACTCTATGAAACTATATGTGCTTCTATGTTGAGAGGTTTGTATTTTGCAAGGGGCAAATGTCATTTCATGCCATGCATGATATTGATAGTTGGATAAATATCAGAGCAGGTGCTTGTTTTATACTGCCCACAGAACCAATAGTATAAAATACTGGATTTCAAACCTGAAACTCATCAAAGCAGAGGAGAGACGCTCTCTCCACAATCAGATCAGCTACGGGTGGGATGGGGTCAAACGATTCGTACTTTCGAACGTTCACTTGTTTTGGCACTTTGGACTTCACTGCATGGATTTCTGAAACAACATTACAATGCTTGTAGGGTCATTTAGTACAACTAAGCTGTTCCAATTGATATCAATCTTTTAATTTCTATTCAATTCCTGTACATTTGAATACATTGAATATAATTACGTGCAACCTAGTACGATCACATTAGATTATTATAATGAGAAAATTAATGACATCGGCTACTTTGAAATAACACTAGATTTCTTATTTAAATACCCGACTCATTTGACCATATACAATAGTCACATTGTGTTTTCAATCGCACAATATTGTATAATCCTTATACATGATGTAACTCTAACTCAACACACTATCCTAAACTTTGAATAGGAGAAACTGCATGCGAAAGAAAAAAGATTCAAGAATAAATCACAAGCATGTGCTATACATAGGGCTATAACTGATACGCATATATATACAATATACATGGGTTTACATGTAGGAATATATACATCGTATATGTAGTACAAATGTAAATAAGAACAACTTACTTTCATGGACATCTAACATAAATGCATTGAAATGGACTCTTTGTTTCTTTGGAGTTTGGACAGAGCTAAAGAATAAATCCATCAGCATCGTCTTTCCTGAACCTACACATAGCGGACATATATCTATAATAATTTATCCTTATAGGTCCATCACATATGCATAGTATCCAATACAATTACATACGCAATCGATCATAAACACACATTGAAATTAACAAACCCGAGAGGGTCAGAGATGTAGAAGGTTTAAATTTTTATTATCAAAATAGTCAATTTACTAATTACACAATCAAATAATGATTACAAGTTGGTCATAACAACAAAATGATGCTACTGAACCTACCCACTCCTCCATATAAATAAAAGCTTTTAGGGGTCTCCTTTGGTTCAGTACGGGAGAAGAACTAGAAATCAGAAGAATAGTTATATTAACCTGCAGCACATTCTTGGAACCTTAACAAAATCGTTTTTGCATATAATTACGGGATCTTGACAGCTTATAAAATTACAATTTTAGTAGAAATTTAGAATACAGCCATCACTACCTTTGATAGCTGAGATGGTTTTGCAGGCTGATATGAATTGGCCTCTACAGCAAGTTTGTCCAGCAACTGCACAACAGTATGTTGATATGGGTCATGATGTAACTCTCCTTCGGATATCCTCTGCTCATACAGCTTTGCAGGAGTGAGAGTACTGCATGCCCGATCTATCACAAAAAAACGATCCAAGTGATCTACACACAATAAGCTACAATTTTGCTGATTACAAATTACAAATCCATCCTTCCTCCGTGCATTGCTGTGAGTGCTGTAATGAGTTGTTCGGGTAAATGATTTACACAGTTTACTGACACAGCATCAGAGTAAAACTTACCTATTCAGAATACTCTTAAAACATGATGCAGAAATAAGTCTCATTTGCGTGCACATAGAGCACTTATTTGTAGCTTAGCTTCACTGGGTAGCAGCAAATTACTGATTGTATTGGTTTGATATGTTATGTCTACATGTATTACAATTGAGGGTGTCAATAGATAACCGATATGCTGTTTATAGAACATTCAGGCCTTCCATCGATTTACTAGTGATACGATGCTTCTCGCACACTTTGTCGTCCTGAGCAGGAAATTAATACTAAGCAATCTGATTGTACTGTAAGCAGATAACACTTTTTCAGCTGATCTTATTTGCTGTCATTCTCACACAATTATTGATTAGTCTCTTTATACGCTGATTAGAGATCCTGGTGCTAGTCGACATTCTGCAAAACCTTCATCAATATTGCAAGTTAATGATTCCTTCAAAAGGCTTTAAGTGGGAGCAGAGTTACTTCATCTCCTGCGTCAATCATTTCTCTCACCCTTGAGCCCCGGAGATGTCAAACCCTCTTTTATGTAGCTTAATTTATTGAGAAATTCAATTTTGTCAACAAAACGTTGCTATGAACCTAAGTACACCTTTGGGCATAAATTTCAATTTCAATTTGATTGATACCAATTAAGATTTCACTCAGTACGACTCAATTAAATAAATTATGAAATTAAAAACAGCATTTAAAATGAATATGACCAAATTTTATAAAATTTGGAATAATTATCATTATTATATTATCTATAACAAAAAATTAAAATGTATATAAAATAAAAATAATATAATTTAATATATGAATTTTAATTCAGTTACCAGCATCTTATTGCTCTCACTGCACTGTCTGTCTCGTTTGTGTATGATTTAACGAAATAAATATAAATATTAAATTTAAACTAAATTTACTAGATAAATTTTAATTTATATTAATATTTTCATAACAAAAACATAAGGTAAATATACATAGATAATAAATAATTTTATAATTTAATATAAATGTATATTCTATTATTTACTACAACAACAAAATAATTGATTTACAAAAACAATAAAAAGTAACAATTATATCATTGAATTAATTGTTAAACAAAACTTAACTATACTAATACTTTACTGACTTGCAACAGCTATGGACTTGAAGCTGAAGAATGACACGTCAGATTGCAGCAAAGCAGAGTGAAACAGTTTTATTCCTCTTGAACACATCCCGTAAGCTACTGGTAACACCTATACATATAATTATATGTGCTTCTGCCAGATGCACATATAATAAATTACACTAAAAACACTAAACTTATAAACCCATGTTACAAAAGTACCAACCGGTTCACTTTTGTCCAAAACTGCTTTCTTGACCTTGGCCGTCTTAATGGGGGCTGCCATCTTTGAAGTCACCCGAGTTTCCGGTTGTGTTGCTACGCAACTATAATCCTTTTGCAGCCAATCTAGTGCTCAATACTAAATGCTCATGCCGATGCTATAATTTATTTTTAATTTTATGTAATATGTTAGTATTTATCTGAATCTAGTATTACTCATCTAAGGAACAAAATGGCATCTGTGCTACAGCCTGGTATTTCTCAATCTTTCAATTACGCAACCGGTGGGTTGATTCATTGGATAAATCATGTTGCAATAGTAGTAAAAATATAATCATAATGTGCGATTTTCAATTTTTGAATTAGTGCTACAAATTGCTACTATGTCTATGAATTCCAGAATTTTTTCTCTAGGATGTCGTTGTGAAAGTCATGTCAGCTTTTTTAATCTTGTAGCACGTGTTTCAATCCCTGTAGTCATAGTGTTAAATCTCAATGATTTTGTTAACTATGCAATGAATATTCATATGTTCAACCCAGTCTTATAGGTGAATTATTTACTTTTTAGATGATTTAAGAAAGAATCTTGCTGAAGCAAAATCTGGGCAGTATTATGTTACCCATGAGTTGAACCGAGAGATGGACCGCATAAATAATGGAGTGAATCACATGACATTAGATTCTGAGTTTATAAATTCATCAAAAGAATGGGGGCACAGATTCAACGCGGAAGACCTGAATAAAGAAAAAGCAGGTGCAAAATAATCATCAAATATTTCATTCCTATTTATGATGCATTATAGGCTACACGCAGTGGTTTTCCATGGTCTGAACTCAGTTCACTTGAACTTGAACTATTTATGCTCAGCTGCTATTGTACCAATGAAATTATATTTATTCC
Organism: Bugulina stolonifera; assembly: GCA_935421135.1. Lineage (NCBI taxonomy): Eukaryota > Metazoa > Bryozoa > Gymnolaemata > Cheilostomatida > Bugulidae > Bugulina > Bugulina stolonifera. The sequence goes on along the minus strand of OW285193.1, from coordinate 12,811,418 downwards.
GTCTACTATTTTCGATTTTCTTAGTGTTTAAAGGTCACTTTATTCTTACATCAACAAATTAATTTCTTGTTATTTTCCAGAGGCTGCTAGAAAGGTTTCGGAAGGTTCCTCATTTGTTGACCAATACAAAGGCAACTTTACTATTCCCAAAGTGCAAACTCTACAAGAGAACCAAGTACGAGAAATGCACCAATGGGCTGGTGACAACCTGGGTAGTATTAAAAAGGTATGTATGTAAATTCAGTCATCTTCTATAACTCTGATACAGCTTTAGCAGACAATCATGTCCACTTACAGTTGCTATATTGTTATCTTTCTTCCCCAATGATAAGTAATGTTTATTAGGATCAATTTGTAAGTTTATGTAACAACTCAAACAAATATAACCATTTATCGTTCCGCAGCCAATAGATATTGACTTCACAGTAAGTTAGTGCATTCTATGATGGCTGTCGCTGAGTGCTGCTTGATCGGTATTTACTTCACACAATTTATCTCTCCTGCCTTGTTGCTCTACTCAGCACACTTCAAATGCTCACTGTCATTGTTTCTTGGAAAGTGAATGTTTCCTATTTGTTTGATTCAGAAAATAAGGTACAAACAGCTACCATAACATTTACTGGGTTTTCATCATTCAAACTCAGTTGGTCTGAAGCTCTGTATGCCCAGAGTCTGTTTAACTAAATCGACTATTAGCTCACACCGTAACCACAACTGTTAATAGTGCAAGCGAGCTCTCAGAATTTTGTTTGGACGATGGATGCCCACTCATTGTTTTTTAATAATAGCATGTGTTTGAATTACTGGATAGCTTTATTTTATAATGACGCTAAATTTATGGTCTGGGATGCAGGATGAGGAACTATATGGTCAGTATATGATTAGGGCATGCTTGATTATATACTCGCGCTGTTTCCATGTTTCCTTCCTCCATTTATACTACGCACTGCGATCATTTCAATGAACTATGCACTATTTCTCTCCTACTTTAGATATACATAATAATAACTTGTATACTATATACTTTAAGTAGAACAACACATTAATTATTTTTCCGATATCCTTCAATCGTGATCATTTATTACTATCAAACATTTATTGTCAATATAATTTATTTATTATATTTTTCACAATGTTTTGCTTCGTAATCTCCGGACATGTAAACATTACACATTTTAACTAGACAACGGACTAGTAACCAACCTGGCATAGTATAATTATTAATTATGTTGTAGATATCATATAATTTATCGATGTGATGTGTATAACATGCAATATCTAATTAAGCTAGAAGTATTACATAAACAACTAAACAGAACAGTTCATATTATACACCTTGCCCTCATGTTTTATGAACTTTCAGGGTTGAATAGTCTATTTTTTCATTCACTGTATTTCAGAAATTTGTGTAGAAGATAATCAATGTTTGGCTATTTAATTTGCAGCTAATCTTATACAATTATTTATACTAGTATAAGTTATTCAACCTATATATAACAACAACCATTCAAATAGGTATATAAGACAGCACTGCTGCCATTTGTATTCCATATTACTTCACCAGCTCATACAGTGTACATACCTATACGTATATTGCCTTAGGATCTGCATCCATATGCCAAGTCAGCTCAGGGGAGAATAAACCAGTTCTGTGACTACATAGGAGTTACAGATAGGTACACAGGCTACAGACACAACCTCACCAGGGGCTCCAGAGACCCGACTAAACTAGGTATGGCCTGGTTGAACCCCGCAGAGAAGACGTCATACGACAGAACTCAATCGTATGCTGGAGAGCGACCAGCGGGTAGGATATTAAACTGATTGAAACCTTTGAATTCATATTTTACTCTGAATTACTGGGCATATCATAGAAACATATTAGTAGGCTGATTATACCTAGTCTCTCCCTGTCTAACCAGGGTTTTAGGATGTTTCAATAAGCAACTTGTTTAAAGTGAAAATTTAGGAATTCAAAGTTATAGTACTTGTCAAGCACTTTGTGACACTGGATGTTCTGTTCAAACCGTGAAAGAGTATAATTGTTGGTATGGGTAAGAAGTTTTATGATATAAAGTAGTGCTGGATGCATTGTTTGATTTTTTATTCCTGATATTTTAATACTAGTCTCCAGTTCCATCAACAGATACTAGGACAAGAATAACAATCAAAATATACATCTAGTACTACTTTATGTAGTGAAAGAGAGTTGTGAGATACTGCCTTACTGACTTCTAGCATTGACATTGTAGTGGTTACAATAATCATGTAATGTTGTTATATTGTTGTTATATTGATACTTCAGGTCAAGTATATCTTCCAGCTAGTCTACCCAAGAGGAGAATAGATGAATATAGTAAGTATTATAATACAATGCATGACATGTAATGCAATCAGACATAGTGCACTGGAGACACAATTTATACACTTTTCCATAACTGTTCATTTATATGAATAGAGGGATGTTGAGATATTAGATCAATGAATCCAGGATTGATATACTGTACATGTAAATGGATCCCTCACATTAAAAAAATTTATATATCACTCAGTCGGTCCGATCACTATATAATTGTATTATTTTCTAGCACTATGACTATTGCTATGTCCTTATATATCGGTGATACCATTTTTATTTGACCAGTATTGTTTTAGTTGATTACTCTAATATTTCAGACACTCATCTATCTATTGATAACATGAATTCACTCCGTGGGAACGTGACGAGGAGTCAGACTGCACCCCCTGTGAGGTCGATACAAGAGCGGTGTGGGATCAACACCACTTTCCCTGGAATAACGGAATATATGAAAAGATACAACCAGAAACGTGCCCCAGAAAAGCTGACTCATTTCAACATCAACCCAGCTCCTGATTTTTCATACTATGGGAGACCAACAGCCGTGGTGAGTTGAATTCTGATCATATCCGCAATTGAAACACAAAACAGGCACAAACAACATAAATCGGATTCTTGGTAGAACATAAAGTTATACAATCAGTGTATATCCATGATTGTGGTGATCTTGAGACAACTATTCATTCAAATGATAACAAATCAGTTTTTCCATGTTACATTGCCAGTTAAATTGTCCTAATGGTGACGCATTTATACTCAGTCAGCAGATGTAATAGTGGTACCACTCACTCCGGCAAATACAGAATTGAAACCCACAGTCCCACATCAAGGATAGAAAGTTTACGAGTCGGTGGGTCGTATATTTCAATGAGAATACCAGGTTCCACGGCCATTAGACTATTGCATATTTATTATACCTGGTTTTCTTTAGGTGGAATATACACCAAACCACACAGAGTACCAGACCAGATATGAATGGCCCGAGTGTAGGAAGATTGTCAAGAAACCTTGGCTGAGGAAATAGAGCATTAACTAATCTTGGTTCACTCTACCTTACATTCCCAACTTATGCAGTTTAGTTGGCACTGTGCCAAACCATTTTCTGGTGGTGTTTCGATATATAAAGTGATATCAAGTCCTAGATCGTTTCACTCTTTTAGTTTACTGTGATTATATAGACAATGTGAGTACGTTTACCAAAGAGTACTTATATGGATATCCATTTAGTGCATAGGTATATCAAACGCATTACAAATGTACTACATGTATTTCGCTAAGCAATTTCAAAGTTAGATATATTGTTCTACTCGTATTTTGCAGCTCAAACCGTTTTAGTAATAATTATCTGTTAGAAACTGTCATAGGAATTAATATGAAACCAAAATCGTTCATTCTATGCAGGAGGTAGAATTTATCGTAAGAACATCCTGGTTCATGCATAGTGATTTACTAGACGCTCCCACAAGTATCCTTCCACTAGTTACCTATTTGCTCAAACTTACTTAGTCTTTGTGATATATTTTATTAAAATAGTTTTGTTTATATGAGGAGACAACTTCAGTGTTTTTTCTTGAAATTTATCAATAATTAATATAGATTATAGCAAATAAATATTCTATTTTGTTTGAAATATTATTTTTAATTAATGCTATTTTGTTGTTCAATAAATTTCGCATGTCGCCAAGATAAATTGATAATTAAAATAGTATTACATTGTGGATATCGAGACTAAAACCATGTTGATTTAGTAACTTTAGTCCCCGAGAACTGTTAAATTTTTAGGCTGGATCATCCGTAAATTCCCTTCAGCATTAACTGAAATCACTGAAGTCGTATATAAGTTACAAACTACACGTACTATTATATCGTGATGATTGAACTGCTGGTCTAACTTTGTATAAATAGAGTCTAGCTTCTTTTAGACTTGAAGCCTTGGTTATTAGAAAAGACCGCAAGCTGGCCACACATTCCATAGCCAGTTCAAATTACATGGAAGTAAATTATAATAATCTGATCCTATAAATTAATAATAATTAAGAATTAAATACAAGACAGCATGTCCAAATAAACCCATATGATGGTTTAATTTACAATGGTGTATTCGTGTGGACTCATTCTTAAAAGTTCTGAGAACTTTCAAACCATGTAGATCAGTAGGGTTGGCTTCAATTCCACTGTATGTTGACTGAAATACATATATTTAGCTGGGTCAGTTTACTTAGTGACATAATGTATTTTTTCTGGAGAGGATGAATATGCAAAGTTCTAAACTGACATCACTATAAAAATTTTATTGCTTTGTGTATCTAAAATTTTACAAAAAACGAAGGAAATTAATAAATAATATTTCTACAAGAATTAATTTATGAGTTGCAAAACAAAGTAATATAAAAAGGTACCATATTTTAAATGACCAGATACTAAAGTGGACTCACTGCCAGACTTTCACTTTATATGTGAGACCTCGGGCCAGTTTACTTTCCCGTTTTATCACATGCATGCAGACCAGAACTTGGTGACACTAAGATTATGACTTTTGGTCCCAAAAACTACATTATGTATGAACAAAGCAAATGGTACAAATATCACCATAGCTACCACAAAACAATTGTAGCCATAGCTATCATAATACTATTGCAGCCATAACTAGTGAAACATAATACAAAATTTTATCGTAGCTACTACTATGATTCATATGTTACCATAGTTACCACTTAGCCCCAACACAGATGGCATGTCTTCAGTTGTATCCATACTGACTTGACCCAGATCTGGAATGCATACCCATATTTTGCATCTGATGGTGATGTTTCTACAACCAACCAAAATACAATCCTTTCAAATAATATCCATAGGATTTGTAGCATGGGAATAAAATAATATAATGGATATATTATACAAGTACAGAAATGCAGGCTACAATAATAAACGTATTACAAACTACTACTTCAGTATGAATGTTTATAACTATAACACTGCAGTAATATAAATGATATTATAAATATACACAGCATTATCAGCATGCCCATGAGTATGAACTAAAGGAATTATTTGCACAATTAATGATGTATAACAAACAACCAAGCAATAAATTGAACAAACTTTCATGTAGATATTAGATGCAATCATGTTACTCCATTATATATAACATGTGTGTAAAACCAATGCACTGTCAATCAAAGTGTGTATGGTAAGCAATGGGTAAAGCTATTATTATTTTAGACCTGTATAAGAATGTAGTATAGACTATATATATTACTGTAACATTATACATTATGCAATTAATACCTACATATGTGTTCATATTCATAGTACCACTGCTGGTACTAGGTGGAAGCACTCTGACACGTTTAGCAGGTGGTTGACCATGTGTACTATTGGCACCACCTGTTGCTGATTTGCTACTTGACTTGTCTTCATTGTCATCATCAGAAAGAAACTCTCTCTTAGGGTATGGTATTGGTCTCCCTTCAAACACGCTACAGTAAAAAAATAATTACAATGTAAAATAAACCAAAGGAAATAATTCATCATAAACTATCATCATGGCTATTCAAGGTAAAATTTTATGAAATATAATAATTTTGACTTACTCTGCACACGGCTTTGGATCTTCCTTGAAATACGGATCATCCATTGCCATGCTTGATGTCATTCTCTTATTTGGGTCCATGATTAGTAGCTTCTGTAACTGAATACCAACAACCATTTACTGACAGGTAAACAAATATATTCCTAGAAAGGGATGATTTTTGTACTTTGCACAAAATATCAGATTTGTCATATGCAAAGTAAATTGTATTTGAAGGATATTTATCACTGCAGCACAAACCAAAAGACGAGACATTTAAATTATTATTATACAGATGTTGATAACTCTACAAAATTTAAAAATGAGAAATGAGGCCCAAAACTTCAAACTAAGAGCAGAATCTCATTCTGCCAGCATTTCTATGTGGGATTATGAAATTGTACAAGAATTGGATAGTTAGTCTAAGAGCTACAGGATATTCAATATTCGACAGAGTACTACATAATATATAATTATATAACTTGTAATGTTGATTTCATCGCGAAACTTTGGAACTACCACTATCAGGAAAAAGGCATAGATCCCAGTTTCATTTAACCCGTAAATGCATACTGTTCACTTACTAGCTGGAAAGCTTTGGAATCCTGTTTTATCTTGTGTTTCTCCATGTACTTTGTAAGGCTGCACCCAATATAGCTGTAAGTACAGAGAAATTCAAAATTCAATCAGCAGAACAGCGGAGCATACCAAATAAGGTAAGACCTACCAGCCAGCAAGTCAGTCAGTCAATCAGCCAGTAAGTCAGCCAACCAGTCAGTCAGTCAGTCAGTCAGTCAGTCAGTCAGTCAGTCAGTCAGTCAGTCAGTCAGTCAGTCAGTCAGTCAGTCAGTCAGTCAGTCAGTCAGTCAGTCAGTCAGTCAGTGATTCATTCAGTGATTTGACTGATTAGTTAGCAGACAATCAGACACACAGTCAGTAGATCAGTAAGTTAGACATTGACTCTCTCACTTGTTCTTCATAAAATCCTTCGTCAACGCTTCATATTCTGGCATCTTCTTAATATCCTCCCAGTCGCGCTCCTGGGGGTAACCCATGACACTGAATATTCTGTCCAGCTGATCATGATGGTATGGATTCGATGTCTTGATATCTTCCTGCCGACAGTGAAATATCGGCTCTGACGTCAATAACTCGGCAAATATACAGCCTATAGCCCATATATCTGCAACAGGAAGCCAAGCAACGGTCACAATGATGAATGGCCATGGTTTAAATACATTGATTTGATAATGGTCTCCACACAGAATGGATACCATTTCAATAAATAGTAGAATTTTGATTAGCAATACATATAAAAGATTAATTATTTTTTTAAATGAAACCATACAACATCATTACAATTTAGACTCATAATGTAAACTGCCATGAAAGATAGTATTTAAATGTAACCATAAATCACGAAACCACATGAACTAAAAGATGGAATTCATACAATTCAATATTGTGATCAGAGGGAGAGTTTATTATCCTGCCCTAAACAATAGAATAACCAGATGATGAAACAGGAGAAGACAATCTCCCAGACAGGTGTATTGGTACTAAGTCGACCTCGTACATACATGCACTAAACTTACCAATTGCTTTCGTATAATGCCGAGCCCCAAGTAGCAGTTCCGGTGCCCTGTACCAAAAGGTTACAACTACAGGGTCAAGGTCAGCTAAAGGTTTTAATGGATTGTTGAATAGCCTAGCAAATCCCATGTCAGCTGTAAAACCAAACATAGCATACTATACAATGGAAATTATACAAATAACAACAAAACCAAAGCACTGAAGAGTAGTTGCTATGACGAAAAGACCCTACTCAAGGCAACTACTCAAGACAACTACTCAAGGCAACTACTCAAGACACAGGAGTGATTATTAGAAAAAGCTTTGTTCCTAACGACATCTAAAAAAAATAACAGAATGGCTAATAGTCTAGTCCTACATTTATAAAAATTAATTAAAAATTCCCACATATACATAAATAATTTGATAAAGCTTAGACAAAAATAATACGGTGTACATGTTTCATATTTACATAATATATCATATTATGTTGTATCAACACCGGCAAATAATTGTGGTATTTACTAAGAATTTGTACTCTGCGAACTGGTGCTAAACTTGATACTGCCAACTAATTTTTACTAATAAATGTAGCTAAATGGTGGGGAATCCTGAATGATTACATGTAACATACCAATCTTAGCTCTTCCTCTTTCAAGTCCCTCTCCCATAACTAAGATATTAGCTGGTTTCTAAAACGTAGCAAATTACAGAACATAAAACTGTGAGCTAAGTGTATTCTACAGTACATCAGCCGAGCTCAATGAATGCTAGTGTAGTCAATAAAAATCTACTGATATATAACAACAATTTACCAACCTACTCTATATAATAAACACGTCAATGGGGTAAATCTTGAAAATTTACATGCAAAACCAACATGAACATGATAAGAAGTAACATAAATGAGACACGAGTGAATAAGATATATCACAATAACCCACCAGATCTCTATGTAACACCCAGTTGGCATGCAGGTAATGTATTCCGTCTAGAATCTGGTATAACAAGGATTTTATCATCGCCTTTGGAACATCTACTGTTTTGTTACTCTGTTTAGCTGTACGATGAAACTTTATAATATGCTGCAATAAAACTATTCATATTTGATATCGCATAAACATATTTTTTTATAAGTATACTGGCTATCTAAATTTAGCACCTTATGAACACTACCAGCAATCTTGACAATTGGTGAACAAAGAGTAAATCTAAAAATAGAATCGCTATAGAAAAGCCTACATTAAAAATGCTAGATTAAAAATGTCTAAACTTTTAAATACAATAAATGTTTATTGATCTTATAAAGGTACAACTATGTATTATATTGTAGTACATTTACAAGTGAATAGGATGAACATAGGATGAACTCACCCACAGATCATGCTCTGAGAAGCTCATGAGAATCCATACTTTTCTATCACTGTGTGACAGGAACACTTTGATCAGTCGAATAACATTTGGATGCTTCAGTTCCCTCAGCAGCTAGAAAATATAACATAAATGTATCAGCTGTCATTGAGTGATACGCAGAAGAAATAATACAGCATACGTTTATAATAGATTCAGATTACTATTCATTACCCAAGTTTGTTTTGATGCTTAAATGGTTTGTAATTGAGTTAAACTGCAAATATCAACGCCATATGAACAGGTCAAAATTCAGTGCATTCGTAGCACAAGCATACCAAAATGTAACGTCAACATACAGTCAAGTTTGCTGATTGCAATTAGAAAGAAATATACTTACTGCGATCTCTCTGCACGCTGACATCGAGATTCCTGAACCCTCAATCAGTTTCAGAGCATATTCCCCATTTGGTTCATCTTCATTTCGTGCAGTTCTAAAATTTATGAAATGGTTTCAGTCACTATGAGCTTATTATTTCAGAATTACGACGCATCATCAGCTAATAGATGTTATAATGGGCATTTAACCAGTTAGGAATTCAACCAGTGCCATGCATATAAACCCAATAACAAAAATGAATACACTTGACAATCAACTATTGATCAATAATATGGATACATACCCTGGCTTCGGTTTAGCTTTATACACATGTCCATATGTACCACGGCCAACCTTGCAACCTTCAAACTCATACAGGTCTTCCACTTTTAGTCGATCATTTGAACACTTGACCTTATATTCATAATCCATTCCTATAACAGGATGTGATAGCAATGTAGTATCAGACTAATTTAACAAAGTATTACCCATCATTGTGTATATTACATATATATTGATATTATATCGTCTCATCAAATTTTTCTTATAATTCTTTTCACTAAAATTTACAACCAATGCTCAAAAATTTTCCACTCTCAAGTTGTTGGCTATACCCCCTAATTGTGATCAGGCCTATCAGCATCCCCTTTAGTTTAATTAATTTTCATCTCTTTGAAGTAACACAATAACAACATTGCACTAGTTTTATTGATCTGTTAGAACAAAATTAAGATAAAATGCCCCAGCAGAAGATTTGCTTCCTCGCTTAGCTAGTTAGAGTTTTTCCAATGACAGTCACAGTGTTCGAGTTAAGTTACTCTACACAACCAAGTCAAGTAGCTATTTAATCTTGTTTAAGCAAATAAACTCTGTATTCAAGTATAGTATCGCTGTCCTGTGCGACATTATTTCACAAGAGACAGTAACTCTAAACGTTGATTCCTACCATTCACTATGATGCATATCTCGTCTTTAATCGATTGCTTTTCGTGCTAATTGTATATACTGACATTAGTATGTTTTGTATGATTTTACTGCACTACTTCAGAAATGTCTTGGCAAACAAACTTATCTACCATGGTAGTTATTTCTGAAGCTACTTGTTGTACGAGAACTTTGTGCATGATTCTGCCCTATGGACCTTTTTATCATACTCATGATCCGAGTCCTTTTGTACCGACTGTAACTCGGATTTCTATAGGTCCAAGACCGACTTTAATGTAGCCAACTGGTTAACCTTTGACCTCGAATCGAAACCAGATTTAGTACATAATTAGCTCAATTTTGCATTGTAACTACAGCTATCTGCAGGCAGTTGTTAAATAAAGTTATCTAACTGAACTGAATTTATAGACCCACAATCTCTTGCTGTTTACTGCTAACTGCTTTCCTAATACACCCTCACAACTAACACTCATACTGAGACCCTGCAGGCCAACTTCTCCCCACTGCTGTGGGTAAGACTCCTGCTAATTCTATTTAGAATAGGAGCCGCTCCCAAACCTTAGGATCTTGCGCGCACTCCGAGAACTTTAACGGTACCTTCGGGCCCGGAGTTTCCTCTGTTTGACTCCCTCCCCCATTATCTCGTCGTGTGTTTACATTGTATCAGGTGGGACCTGCTCACTGTCTCTCTCCAACCCTACTCCCATCTTGCTTGGTCAGTCGGTTAGAGCTTCCTCTCCCCCCTGTACTCTGGCCTGTAATGTTGTAAGACTACACCTCAGCTACCCAGCCGGACACAAAAGCATAACTATAGACCTAGTCGCACTATTAATTTTTTCCCTGCATAATCCCAATGGCAATGCTAGAAGTCAGAAGCACAAGCCACTCGATCAAAATTACAATCGAAATTAATACGGTCAGGTGACAATCGCACTGGTCACAATCATATTATCGCTCCTTGCTTGAAAATTTACAATGTATGCCTACTATATAAATTATTTGGTGCTGTTATTTACTTCAATGGTGTGTCTAGTAGATTCAAATTTAGGTGCCAGCTCACTGCTCAGCTTGGTACAAAGAATAACAACTAAACTTTGCTTTACTTTTACTTCACCGGAAACCAGTTAAAATGGTTCGGCTGGACTCGTTGCGGAATAACTAGCCAATCATAACTAGAAGAAGGAGGCACTAACTCCTAAACAACGAGTACAATATAGAAGATTAGACAACTCCGTTATCTTACATTGTGTGTGCAAAAATCCAGTGTGAAAAACAATCCTGTAGAATACTTCCATTGTATCATTGTTGTGAATAACTCAAATCTTTTCCGACTATAATTATTCAACTCAAAAAAAGTATGGCTACTACTACCACTACAAGGTGAAGTACTGCAGCATTTGTGTAAGTTGATTCAACAGCGCTATAATTTCTTTCTACAGTCTTTACCTGCATAAATGGCCTGGTTGAGTTTTGAGGACAGCAATATTGTACTTTTATGGCTGCCTGCGTAAGATAACAGCATTTTTGGGCAGAAAAATTCTCTCTTCTATCAAAATTCAAGTCATAAAGTAACAACAGCATAATGTACATGAGCGTCCAATGTTAATTTGCTATTTTGCTATGAAAACCCCAAAAGAGAGAGGACATCTATATGTTATAATCAATAACATATAGATGGCCAACTTTAAGATCAACAATTTCAAAAATGAATATAATCACATATAATTAGCACTGCGTCTGCATACATGTACAGTGCAACACAACTACTAGTTGTACAACTTACTTCTGTTGTCTGTAATATTTCACATCCATCATTAGTTACATCTATATTACATGCATGAGTCCCACAGTGTAATTGACTGGTATTTTATTAATCTTAAAAATTAACTCAGTTAATTAATAGTATATTTTTATTTACACTCTTGTGTTAAAATCAAAGATCAATACAAAAATATTGTGCTAAAAATTTTCTGTATAATATATTATAATAAAATAGACTTTTAACTGATGTTGGAAAATACAATTGTTATTATTATTGTAAAGAAGTTAGTATTATTGTGAGAATAATAATGGTAGAGTGTACAAGTGTAATCTAAAGGTACGTGTGATTTACCTGACCTATATACGCTACATGAATAATCACATGTTTTGAGCCCTTAACTAATCACTAAATCACAATTCTATCTTTTCACCCAAATATCTCAAGAAGATACAATGAATATTAACGCCTACTGAAATTTTTCGAATAGTCACTATTGTAGGTAGTAGACCAATGATTTCCAGGTCTGGAAGCACTGAAAGCCAAGGTTCTCTGTTGCTGCAGGGGTTCTCGATCAACCACCCGCTCTGAATTTCGAAGAGTACCCAGTCTATGATTTGAGGTATCTCTAGCTAGACTTGCGCTACCGCAAGGAGCGGGTAGGGAGCTGCCTGAACGTTGGTAACCCAAGCTAGGAGCTCTTCCTCTTGTGTGTGTTCCTTTCATGCTAGCCTGAGGACCCACCTTTGTAGTAGGAACAGGAAGGGTTACATGGCCACTTGATAATCGTGTTACTGTCATGGAAGGGTTCTCTCCTTTTCCTCCTTTACAATGCTGATTAAGTGGTACCAGAGGAGCATGTTGATCCTTTGGTATACTACTGGACTTCTGTCCCTAAAAGAGATGAGAATAAATTGATAAAGCTGAGAAACTGGCTTCAGTTACATTATTTTGGTTAAATGAAAATGTCCTTCACCTCTGACCCGGTTGCATGATACAAATTGTCCTCCCTGTGAGAAAATAACTACCAGTTGACTATTCAAACAATTTTTCAAGTCACAAAAAACATGGGCTATGTATACAAATCACATTACTTTATCTGCTGGAAGTTGTAAAAAATTTAAAAATTACCATCCTCCTTGCATAGGATAATATTCGAGTTGAAGAAGAGACCAACACCCACATTCCAGCATCCAGAGCAGGTGATACAAGAAAGGTTAAAATGTAAGGTGATAGAAGATAAAGCTAGGACTACTTGTAGACGTAAATTTTTAGCCAATCACCATTCACATACAGCAAGAGCTAAAATGATTAAACAGGATGTGGCACTGGATAGAGAGAGTTTTAGAAGAAAGAGCCATGCAGTCAATTTCAGCTGAATTCTATAAGTTACATCACCACCACACAAAAAGGTGGAGCAGCTGAACTGACCTTAGATACAACTAGTTTGTTTAGAGTAAGCCAAGCCATTTTTATTTAGCATAGCCTTAGAAACAGTGTGAGTTGGTAAGAAGCTGTGGTGTGAAGTGCACTCACCCCTAACTAATAAGAGACAACTGTAGCTAGAATAACAGAGTCCTATATTTGTCACCTGGCTGTGCAGGATTCTTAGATGCCGTCTGCAATATGAAACCAATCAGATGCTCTAATATTGATTACCTGTTTACCAATAAATATGCATAATAAGAAGTTGTCTTTTCCCAATTTAAAGTGCAAATTGAGAGAAGATAACTTCTTATTATGATTGACAGCTTTATGGTACATAGTTCTACCCATGTGAATCTCTTGTGGGACTGACTATGAGTATGAGTTTTGACATATAGATTTGTCAGAGTTTTACTAATCCTATCTGTGTTTGGTTGCTGCGACACTAGTAACAACAATAGAGCAATAATATGCTCTAAAATGCAGATTGTATAATAATGTAATTATAATTATTCATTGATGTAGAATGAATTCATGAAAAAACACAAGTCATAATTTTCATCTTGAAGCTAATAAAGTGGAAGTGGAAGTCGTAGTAATAATAATAATAATGGTAAACAATGTGTGGAACCATTAAAATCGCACATAGATGGCTGGAATTAGTGTCGAGTTTCCATATTATTTAAGAGTTACCTACACAGTTTTATAGCCTGGGATCTAACTTCCAACGTAGTAAATGAATGTGTGGCTCGCTGATCGATTCACCTTATATTTTGGAATAAGTCTACTAGCAAGGCAAACTATTCAAAATATATTATGAAACAATTTTAAGTTTTCAATCAATTTGCACTGTATATAATATGTTGGTTTTTGTTCTCCAGTGGTTGAAATTTGCATAATCTCTAGAAGAGGAGCAGGAAAGCTAGGGTTATATCAAACCTAATACTGTACCTAGTTTCAGCTCTGAAAAACCACAAGGCAGTGACTAACTAAACACAGTGCTAGCAAGTGTTAGGGTAGTGCTACCAGATGGTTGACTAGTTAACTACATGTTGTACAGGTATGTGCTTGGCAAGGACAAGCAGGTGCTAGTTTTTTGAAACAATTTTGCAACACTGACTACTACTTGTTACACTTTTAGTATCTAGAGCAAAATTTACACCCTTATTTCTACTAAACAATTCTACAAGTAGTATAAGAAAAGAGGCGCCATTACGTTAAAGGTTTACCTTTCGTCTGCGTAGCTCTTTGTCATACTGAACCAGCTGCCTCCAGAAACCGTCGTTTGGGCGAATTAACGGACGACGAGTCTTCATGAGACTGTATGCTTGCTGTAAAGGAAAACCTAAACAAGAAAGAGAAGGAACATCACCAAATATCTTTATAAGCAATACTACAAAGTTACGGAGTTTATTGTGCAATATATATACAGGTTTTAGTCTATAAGTTGTTGGTATGCAATTGTCTGGTCAAATTTAAAGCTAGTTATAAATTTGAATTGCATTGTCACATAATAGCAATTATTCCAACTAGAAAATTCCAACTGAATATTGTAGGAAAGCTACAACAAAATTTCTATGAACAGCTCGAATTCTAGTAGAACATTTTTAAGTGGACAATACAAGCCATAACAGTTGCCATGAGAGCTTCATGCCACATTAGTACATTGTACTCTAAGGTACTAGTAATATAATAATATGTTGGGCGTGTTCTGTTTACCAACTGACTTCCTGTGAATGCCAAAGGAATGTGATTCAAACAATAGTAATGATTGACAACACTGGAACTAATCAAAATAATATGAATATTTTCCATTAATTATGCATTCAAAAATTTAACCACACTTTTAAAAGAAAGTTGTAGTATTTTCTAGCTTAATAGTAAATGTTAGTAGCACTGAATCTACATCTGAAACCGACCACTCAACCACATGACAGGCCATTCACTTTTCAGGTAAATTTATTATAATTATCAGCAATGAAATCATCCATTTGCAAAACAGTTAATCTAGGCAATGTTTATATTCTGCACCCCTGCTGATTACATACAAGTCATGTATGTCAGTCACGGCACTGGCAAGGGAGGGGGGGGGATAATAATAAAGACCACAGAAAGCAGACATCATTGGCCAACTTACACACAGGATAAGAAACTGAACATGATAATGATTATATAGTTAAATAAACAAGAGTTGTCTTCTCTCTGTTGTAGATAACAATATTTTGCAATAATTCCGTTTGTTTGTGTCAGTGACTAATATAGTCTGTGATTAATTACTGCTATAATTACTATATTCACATAAATCTACATGTATATTACGTTGTATTGGCTATTAATAGTTACTATTTCTACTTAATCATAATAAAAATAAATTAATTAATTATAAATAATAACAACAAAATAACAATAGTCACTTGCTTGATGCCCACAAGTCATAGGCTATGTAAAGCAGTACCTACCTCTGTGTTTCATCAGGTAGGCTATGCAAAGAGTGGAGGACCTGCTAATGCCTGCCATACAATGCACAAGCACCTTGCCACCTCGGCTGATCACCTCATTCATCTTGTCAGCTACTTTGTCGAAGTATGGAGCTAGGTTAGAACTGGGTACATCGTCTACTTGTACACGCATTGTCTACACCAAACATACAAGCATGAGTTGTGTTGATTAGATAGATATGTCTTTGCTGTGATAACTTACACTGTAACTGAACTCTCTGTTATGTTAGAGGCATGTAGTGAGTCACACGCAACAATAGAATCAAGAACAATGGAATTGTAGTGTTACATTGCGTAAATATGTTAATAAACTATACCTACAAAAATATGTACATAATATAACTATCTACATGTAAATTGAAAAGGAAAAAAGCTCACTTCAATGTTTGGTTTTAAACTATAAAATTATTTAGAGTCCGTTCCTAACTAGTTCTGAACAACATAAAAACTATTCCAGAATTCTGAGAACAGGAGAAAGGGCATATATCTAAGGAGGAAGTATAACAGAAACTGAACATAACCATCTGAGACTGTATAGATATCCTACCTGTAAGTGTATATACAATATTAATACATTATACATATAGTAAAGGTCAACTCTCACTCACTATCTATCATACAATATACGAGGGTAATTAGTTATTTTAGGTAATCAATTCTATGATTACATGCTAGTATTATACTAATGTCATTATCAGCCTAATCAACCATAGCGCCAGCCTATTATATAATATATGCACTGGGTATGTTTCCTTTTACCTGCCAGCTTGTGTGTCAGCATGAGCTAAGACACCATGCAACTTATATCTATGGAATTAATTAATTAGTAATGTACAGTACCAATGTCATATCAAGTACATCAAGTATAACATCAAGATATAGCCTGGTATCTAAGGTTAGAGCTCTGTTAGATATGCCAGAGCCCCTCCACATTACCCCTAGTGCTAATAGGCTAAAAGTAGATTTACTAAAAATCAAAATGTAAAACTGAGGGACATAACTCCGAATGATCCAGTAGATTCAAATAGGACAACATAACCCATGATCCAACTCTACATTAATAAGCGTAGAGCTCAAATATGGTTGTAGTTTTTGGGATGGATTGCCTCCCCTTACCTGGTACACATATAAAAGTATGCCCACTACATACTGCACTGATAGAATCACTGCATCATACAGCATTCCACACACTCACCTCTAAACCTGGTATCTGATACGGAGGCCATTCTAAGGTCGCATTGATTACACAGTTTATCTTCAGTGCCCTCAGCTTCTCCTCAGACATGGCCATCACTCCACATATATACAGACTTTCATTTACTGCGGAGATGGCCTTGAATATACCTAAAAATGATACGGCATGAGTTGTACTAATACTGGTTGGAGAAAATTGTACAACAAAATATTAGCATGGAACCTACTTTGAATGTTTAGACTAAGCATTGTCATTGAAGGAAACTGTATTATGTATGTACATGTAGCATACAAGTTGTACTAGTGGTTGGTTTATACATGTAGTTGATACAAACTGGTAACTGATACTAAATATAAAATCCTCCAATCAGTGTCCAGCGTTGTGTGGAGGAAATGCTAATGTTACAATGACGGTGAGAAACTGAATGAATTTGATACACACCGTCACTCGCCACTCATGTTGCACTTCCAGTTCTAATATCCAGTAATATAAATAGAAACAATGCAATACATTTCCTTATAGGAGACAACAATAGATTGTAAAGCATTTCACTATCACATTACCAGATGGTTTTTAGTAGATGAAATATTACTTTTTCATCATCACAGTCTAGAAATACAGTGACATAATGCAAGGTACCTAGCAGAGTGCTTAAACCAGCTAGAGATTTGGTATGGGGAGCTAGCAGAGATGTCCGAAAATGAGAATACATGGATCACAAACTACAGCACAATATTACGTTATATTGTAATGTTTTAATATGAGTTTAGAACTCAAAATTCATATCAGTCTACAACCCATGCAAGATGCAAGCTATTGTATTGGACACAAAATTGGGTTGCATCTCATACACAGAATTAGAAATGCAATGTCATGTCAAAAAACCAAAGCGGTTGGCTAGATCAATGAACTTTATGATCTGTTCTGAGGATCAGGTTGAAACAATGAAGAAGAAATAAAGTCACTTCAAGTGTTTACTTCTAGACCACAGACACAGTATTAGGCTACTTGTACCATTGAGAAAGCTATCATTGTAACCATCTAACTATAATTATAGGTAAAGCATGTTAGTGACCTCTCAATTAGAAAGAATAAACTTGACGTGTTTGACCTGTCAATGCCAGTGCTATGTAATAGTCACTTAATGAAATAATTACAGTTACAGGTAGTTAGGTAGAGTCTACTCCCTACTGAGCACAGTCTATGACTTTACATAAACCTACCCATATCTCCATAAGCACCAGCAGAGAACTTGGCAGGGCTGCCAACAACGAAGGAGGTCATCTGGTCTCGATGTCTGCCGGATGACTCATACAAACCAGAAGAACCTGATGATGACCTACAAAAATAATATTATATAAATATGATATAGCTCAGAGCCTCAAGATGAGGCTATCTTAGGGGAGGAAAACTCAAGATTTGGGGGGGGGGTGGTTATTACTTATTATCTAAATAAATCTTTGCTTCAGTTGATTTTAAATTTTTATTTCTACTACACAGGAATAGGTAATAGACTACATAATGACATTACTAGAGTTAATCAGGTATTATCCACATAGAATAATAATTATCTGGCAACCGGCCTCACCCAGCTCACGCCTTGGCAGTGTTTAAACAGTGCACAGGAGGCCAACAATAATATAAGTTCATTACAATCATACAGACATACAATTCTGGCCAGTCATCTTATTGCCAATAGAAAGAATGGTTAGAATTGATGTGATGGGAGAGGTTTGGATGCATTCCTATATTAATTTAGAATAACTGAGTGGAATGGATGAGTCTGCACTTGGCAGAAGCACAGGGTGTGGATTAATAGTAGACAGTAGATCAGAAACTGAATACTATGTGAGGTTCTATGACCAGACACTTTGCTATTGTCAGGCTACAACTAATAGAGAAATAATTATTATTGAGTTACAATAATTCTATCTGCAGACATAATAATTATACTTAACAGCACACTGCACGAAATAATCTTGATCCAGCCAAACGTGAAATTATTCATGAAATCCAGAATTATCATATTCACTATAATTGCTGAAGTGGGCTAAAACTTGAAACTAAGATCTGACAACTGTGTGTGACACTGCATGGCAGGTTCCCTGGTGGTCTATATGAAAGTCTTGTGTAGATTTTCCACACAGCAAAAATTGTAAACCATACACCAGTATGTCAGTATCACACCACAGTTCTACTACTGAAAGCAAGAGACTATCAAATTCTTCAACAGGAATATTAAGGGAATCCATGTTGTCGTCAACATATAAAAAAATCTCTTGTAAAATAATGGTCTTATGAAATCAATCATAAGCCCAACTATCATATGATTTTATGTTTTTTACTGTTACCCTAGAAGATGAATTGAAGCTATCTGGTAGAACTATGGAATATAATACACAACTATGTTTATGTTTACGTATAGTTTAGGTACACCTGAAATATTTTTGGTTGGTCATTTGGAACAAAGATCAAAAGGACTCTAATGACTGATTTTATCATTTGGGCACTATTTCAAAGTTGATTAATGATCAGTCTTTGATACTAATACAGAATTAAGCCCAATACTATTTTAGAAGGAAATGAAATTTGCATATTTTAGTGGAATGCCAAAAACAAATATTTTACCAGGTCTATTCTTGTACATTTATATTGAGTAATGACCTTAAGAGACGTCCTAAACTCTTATTATGCAGCAGAACAGCACATTCTTTGTCCCAAAAAAACTAATTAAGCGACATGTGCATGTATTTCCTTCAAATGAAGAGCTATAAGAGAAGAACCAGGAAAATGTGAAACCACATACATGCAAGCATACATTTCTATTACAGTAGATATACATTGTACTGTATATACATACGATAGTATGGTGTAATGTAATATACACTTGAAGGGGGCACCAGTTGGAAAATATGAGGTCCATTCCACATATGAAATGTACATATCGATCACAGTATGTACATATATCACTGTATAATAATATTAATAGTACGATATAAACACCAAAAAATGTAAACTCCAGCATCACATAAAAACTAGGCAGAAGGGGAGAGGAAATAGTTCTAGCTCAGTGCTGTGAGATAGCACCCAGTTGCCAAACAGTATGTACTATGTTATATTTTACAAGAGATCAACCAAACTGATGGATACACCTCATCCACTTGTCAAGTGATATCTTTTATCAAGTTGCCAAATTTTGGTTCCTCACAAACAAATACTTTGAGGAAATAATCGTAAATTGTTTACATCGGCCATAATCCAACTGCCTTACAACTCGCTATGCTCAGTAAATTGTTTACATCGGCCATAATCCAACTGCCTTACAACTCGCTATGCTCAGTAAATATGATTGTTTAGGAGCAGCTGTGTTGCGAATGAGCTCCAGTTACGTGTGTCCTTTTGCAAAAATATATCCATGTGAAAATATATATCGGTTCATATTTATGAGCGCAAGAATTCATACTCTTCAACCCCTGAGATGTCTACTTTACATTGGCGTAAGCTGTCCCACGTAAACTAAAAAGAAAGATTTCTCACAAACAGAACCGATAATAATTTTTTTGATTAGTAGATAGCAATAGTAAGTAGAGTGTTACATGTATATATAGATTTCTCCTGATCAGTAATTATTTACTGTACAAAGGACCTCAAGGGAATAATTATTGCTACTTCCTATAAAAAGTAAGCAAGACATGACATGTAGGTCTATATCTAAACACTGTGGTGCAATGTTACCAGCAGATGATTTGAATAAAACAAAAATCAAAGCTTGATACAGCAAAAGTAACAAAGCTTGGGTAAAAGTAAGAAAGTTTGTTATGATAAACCAACAATGACATCTCCAAGTAAAATAGCAGCAAATTATCCAGTCAATTACTGACCAGCAAACTAATAAGGTCATTTACCTGTGATGTAATGATCAACAATTTACTTTGGTTATTGATTTAAAGATTACCTTAGATATTTATGGGTCATTGTTTCTGTGGTTGAACTACATGTACATGTAGATTTAGCAATATAGTTTCAGCTCAAACCTTTTTGATCATAAAAATACCAGGAAAACATAATATTATATAAGTACCCGTTTACTACTCAATGGGCATGAAAATATGCCACATGTAATAGGATGATTACAATGCAGCTCTGTTTTCAAAATTTTCTCATCTGGGGAGGTTTTATACAACCAAAGGATCCTCAACTAGTGTTTATGGGATTTTAAGACCTGGCATGATTATAATTATAAGTAGACTTAGTTTAGCAAAATCTAATGCCTACAGAGGCCCCTTCCTCACCCGACAAGAGGTACGCATGTCAATTCATATCATTGCAGTGTGCATGCACATATATACCTATACTGTAAATGTATGTGTAACTCACAATATTGTAGACCATTCCATAGTAGGAAACAATAAATTAAAGAGGAGAGAATAAAACCTTACTTTCTGCGAGAAGCAGACGCTGATCGACACGACCTCATTGCACTCTTTATGTGCTCTAGTTCTGAACGACTGATGTTTCCCTGAGAGATTATTTGTTCTAACCGTCTTGGGCTCAGTGAACGTGTGCGTGAATACCTTGATGATGTAGAGGCTCTACTCAAATTTCCAATAGATGCTCTTGGAGCACGGCTTGCGTGTCCATTTTGAGAATTAAATTCACTAGATACGTTATTATTATCACACTTGTTGTTATTATTATTGCATGTCTGAGGTATATGAGTGGGCCTGTAAGGTTTCCGTCCATTAGGTAGCGAGTCCGGTGCATCGTGGAGAATGCCAGAATGTCCTTTTGGACTAGATCCATAGCGGATTTTCGTACCTGATACAGGTATGTTTTCAGATCCCTTCAAAGCAGATCTTGTCGGAAGACGAGTATAGTTGTTTGTAGCTCTAGCTTTTTCAATATCTGGACTATTATTTGTAAAGCTAACACGCAAGTTCTTGCCTTTTGATTTTGATGTTTTAAGCGATGAAAGAGCAGTATTTTCCTTGCCCAATGCAGTGGATACAGTTGATGTACCTGCACCCATTTTCCCCAAGTCTCTTGTAACTGCTTATCCTTCCACGAATATTTTGGTTATACAACCACTAAATTTTAGATCTTGAAAATGTGATTTAGCAGTGTACCACTCTCTTTTGATGAACTGCACTCGACACGATTCACTGGTTGCATATAATTCAGTTGAATACAAACGAGAATTGAGAATCCTTAACGGTTGAGTGCAACAACACACTAGAAGCCAAACAATCGGAGTACAAGTATTATGTAAACTGTATTTGAAATGAAGTCCTTATGTATTGAGAAGATTAGATAAGATGGAGTTGTCTGTGTTGAGTATGTGCGTAATATATACGTACTAAACGCAACTAAGCAATGGAGTAATATTATAGTCACTACTACAATGTACCTTACTATCAATTCCCACTGCATTACTGCTATGGATACAGTCATAATGCATTTCTATAAACCAATGAGAATAGAGGCTACTAGTCACTGTTGTATTAGGAGATAGCATTCTTGTGCTGCAAGACTATAATTGCTCCTCACAAAGAACATCATAACAATGACAAATATTTTGACATTATAGTGACATTCATCTGCTGCCAAACACTTGAAACTCTGTCATACACCCTGTGTATAACATTTTAGTTATGCAAAGCATTTATAAATGGTTCATAACTAGCAAAATCATTATTACATGTACAATGTATATGTACATGTACCACACAAAACTGAAATACACTTCTTTACTTGTAACTTAAAATTAAAGCGTGTGAAATAAAACATTGCTGAATTGCAATTCAGTATGTACTAGTAGGTCTACATAATGCCACAAGGTACATGTACTTGCATAATGACTGTTTACATTGCTCATTAGCAGTTGTCTCCTTCTTTTCTTACCACCACCAAGGGATGACAACTCTGCCAGTATGTAGATATGGAAGCGAATTGTTATGTTCCCAAAAGGAAATTTATGCTGCCGTACCAAATGGTCGAATTTAAGCAAAATATACTTTGATCTAAATTACTTGAAATCAAATAGGCAGAATAGCAGAATATGATTTGATTCGTGACATATTTAGTTATATTAATTGATAATTCAATAAATCAATGTAGACGATGTGTTGAAAATTCTGAACTTCGCTCAATAGTCTACTTACTGATGAGAACTTCAATAATGTTGTCTGTTCCTAGGAAACTATCCTACATTTGACATTACCATATTAGATAAATTTTACTTAAAGGTGGACTGTACTGAAAATTTCAGAATGTTTGTCACCAAATTAACTATGCTAGTATTACTTGATACCTATACAAACATATCTAAACTGTTTTAGTAGTAGCTAATAGATGCTAAACTGCAAGAAAGTAACCCCAAAATTTCTAAAATAACCATAGTGATGTCAGCATTAAGAGTTATCTCCACCTAGTTTTATGTCAATTCTCAAAACTTCTTCTTTGATTATCTCAACTCTGACACACTATATAGAAGCAATATTGCGTTCTCACAACTGTTTTATAAGAAATACAGTGTTCCTTCAATAAAACAGATGCTAGCAATTATTAGTACTACGTTCTACATGTTCAACACACCAGTCTAATTAGTAGGCATGTTATCCATGAGATAAACAAGTAGCCTATTGACCAATCAAATTGCAAACTCAAAAGTCATTTGATAATTTTTTGCAACAAATTGTACTTTTTAGTGTCTAGGAATATTAACTAGCATTTGTTCTACATACCCATTTTTTCGTTTTGTGATATGCCTAGTGCAACAAGGATAAAATCTCAATTAAAATTTTCTGTTTATAATAACACAATGCCTGGTCTGGCATTCACTCCCTGCAATGATGTATTTCACTAGTTTTAGCAGAGCTGGGTACCATGATGACATCATAGAGCCCAGCTGGTATTGTGCTAACTGGTTCAGCTGCTACTAGGCTTTCTAATGGTGCATTCAGTTTATAACCTCAAAATTTCAGTACAGTCCACCTTTAAAAATAGTATATGAAAAATCTATATTATATATTTCACTTTAGAATAACATATAAAGCATATATTTCCATTGTTAAATTGACAGATTGAAAATTTCTTGCATAAATTGCCAGACCTCATACCATCCACCCAATATATAGCAAGGTGGCCATAATTTAAGGAGTGTTTCATATATGTAGTTGATTCAATGCACATCTACTGCTCACCAGCAAAGCTGAGCTGATGAAATGGTACTGAACTAAGCAATTAGGTGTTAAAGAGGCCTTGGGTTCAAACACCAGTTAGGGATGGGTATTTTTATAGATGTAAATTTGAGTCTGTGACTGCTTTGTAGACAAATTGGAAGTTTCTTGCATAGACTAACATCAAAGAAAAAATAGCCAAGCTCTGTACAATAAAAATGCTGCACAATTTTAATACCATAATTACAAGACCATGTTATTATGTATCGACATGATTGATACCACTTGTACCGACTGATAGTTTGAGTAACGCTTTCTTTCCCAAGTGTCCCTACATCTCCATGTACTGTCATACAATGTTGTATACCTTTTATACCCCACCGAGACTACGTACGACATTGTTGTATAATGGGCCCTTTGCCCAAACAATACTGGAGAGGCAAACTAGTATAAAAAGGCACCACTTTCCTATGCTTTTCCGTTGCTTGTGGGACTCTAATAGACAAACATCTCTTAGTATACATGCAGTTTGTGATGCTGTAACACATGACCACAAACATTTTCTACTGGAACTTGAGTTCTTAGTCCAGTCCCGAGGCTCCTTGTACTGTATACTAGAACCCACCAGGTTCACACAGTATAACTGGTGTTGCGCCTTGCTATGCCTAGTACTGTTGGTCCCTACTCTACAGCAGCAGGCCCAAACATTACCTAGGCTATCAATCTGTCACCATTCCCTACAAGTATCTAGCGCTCATTACAGGTGTCGCACTCTACTGCGCTTGTCTACGGTTCAGTACTCAGCCCATGCATCACCTAGATCATTCATTGAGTCGCATCCCTTTAGTATTGTAGTTAGCAACTAGGTAATGCACTATAATAGACAATGCCTTGATTGTCTACGAGGTTGGCATTACACAACCACTGGTTGACTCACTATGATGGCCACTAGATCCCAGACTCTAGGATTACCTGCCACATTTCTTACAAACTACTCCCTGTTTCACAACAGCTTCTTGCCACGAACCATTTGTGAGCAGGGGACAAACGAATCTATCACACCCACTGTCAATAATCTAATGCAGAGAAAACAAAAGCAGGGCTGCCGCAGGACCTTTGCTGAAATTATTACAGAGTAAAAAAAACTGCATCTTTAAATTTTGGTCAAATTCTGTTAGATAAGGGTAAATTAAGTTTAACCTCATCTAACAAAAGCTGACACAAATGAGCCGAATGTGCGACTGTTCGAAACAGGACGTTTCGAAAGTGGACAGTTCAACACCAGACAGTTCGAAACGCCTAACCCCAAACCCCAACCACCAGAGTTCAACTAATTTTTATTTGTAATATTATTTTGTTATTGGATTAATTAAATGAATTAATTAACATTAAATGTCTGCAAGTTGTGTTCTTTTAAATGTAATCTACACAGTTTCGAACTGTCCTGTTTCTAACTGTCCAGTTGTAAAACGTCCTGCTTCAAAGTGTCTTTTTCGAAATATTCCTTTACCAAATGAGCCACACCCCTTCCACTCACCCTAGTGGTCTAAGGTGTATGCTAAGATATTAGTTTAGTCGCGATAGCAGTACCCAGCTGACTAGTTAAAAAACCAATAATACATGTATTATCGTAGTCATAATTTAGTGCAGTGATTGTTACATATTATTATATTTAATTTAAATTTTTTTACTTGATTTGATATTTTTATTAACATTTATTATATTAATTATATTAATTTAATACTTGATATCAATCGTTTTATAATTTTTAATCAAAAGATATTATTCATTAAAGCATACTAATAAGACCAATAGATAGTTTGAGCTACAAACTGCATATCAATCCCAATAATAAACTTTGCAATTCTATATTTCTATCAAAGTTACTAGAATTATCTAGGAACTTTGTTTCTATAACAGATAATTATGAATACTTTACTAAACGGAAGTGGAATCATAGAAACAAGATGCAATTTATAAGCTTGATAGGCATTGGCTACATCGTTGTGTAACATGTGTTCATTGGACAGGTATCTCTTCAAACGTTACAATATCAAACCCATGGGGTAAATTCTTAGAGGCTGTTGAAAGCGCACGAAAGGAGAACACTGATTAGTGATTTACATTCTTCTTTGTTTCATAATAACATAATAATAACTGTTTCAACTGCTTAGTCAGCTAAACGGCCGCCTCTCAGAATTTTTACACCTCTTTGAAATAGTCATGGCATCCACTAGTAGTCGTAGCCGAGGGCCTCCAAGGTAGGGATTTATTTTAATCGACGACACTGCCTGTCACTGTCAGGTCGACGTAATCTCAAATCTGAGGCTCAGGCTGATGAAAAAAAAAACATGAGGGTAGTGGTACTAGTGAAAAGTGATACTTGTATTGTATAGTTACTATAGAATATGCTATACTTATTATCTCAAGCTGTTCTATTATTTATAGACTATGTCTTTATGACAGAATTTACCTCAGATGAGGTAGGATTCTGCCAGCAATTTCATTTAAATCAATAAAGGAGCCTCTAGTTTCAACTATTTTTGGACTAGGGTCTGCAATTTTTACAGTATGTCACTGGAGGCCGGTTTCTCATCTCACAAATTGTTCGGGGAAGGAAACTAGACTGGCAAATAGCCTACATTTTTTGGCTGATATTCATATTGAGGTTGGCTCTCCTCTGGCAGCTGCTCTAGTGGTCATTGTTACCATCTCTCTGTTACCCATAATATAGTCATTAAATCAATGATAATAATGTTGTAACCAATCAATGAAAATAAAATGTTATCCCACCGACCACCTCATTTTTATACGAGATATGCTGCTTCAACCAATTAATAAATTACTAGATAGTTTGACATGCAAAATGAAAATAGCTGAAGGTATTCCTAACCGGAGGATGTTAGGGTAATTCCCGTAGTCACAAAACAGTGATTGTGAGTGTATTATTAATCAAGACCCAAGTTCAACTGTAACTGTAAAGTTAAAAAGTTATCATCTTATACTGTTCAACTACTACTTAGAAAATTAAAGGAAAAAATACTTGAGTGAGTTGACTTCTAACCTCTTCCTAACATAGTAATGTGCCACAACCTGATCACCTCACAGTGGTAGAGAGGATCAACAGAGTTCACATGAGGTTAATACCATCTCATTGTTGTTGGAGATAGGATACTCAACATGGTAACACTAATAGAAAGGCCAAGGGCAAGTCGGAGAGCCTCTCACTTTTGTAAAAACTCCCCAAAATACCGAGAAACAATTAGGCCTACGTGCTCAGTGGTGGATTGGTAAAATTTTACCAACAGGAACTGTGCTCGACCCTGCGAGGCATCGCCTCGCATTTCCAGCTGGGGGTTTGGGGGGCGCTGTAAGCCCCCCAACGGGGTCCGGGGCAGCGCCCCGGAGCCAAGCAAAATCTGTGCATTTAAGGTTGCAGAGACGCTTGAAATGCTCATAAAAATGTTCCATAAAGTCCCCTAATGATAACTGCTTTTTCTGTGTTAGTCATCAATGGAAATGTGGACTTACTAAAACTTGACAAAACACATAGTTTTACTCAGTGCATTTTGCATTAAATGCAATATGTAAGGCCTATTTGCAGCGAAGGGTTATGACTACACTAATAAACATTTGTAATTTTACTGCCCATAAGTAACATCAGGTAAGAAAGTTAGGATCTGAATAGATAAGCGCGTTTCTAATATGGGGTAGAGAAGGAGGATCATGTAGCAGACAACCCTTATAGGGTTGGATGTCCCTCCTGCCACCGCCAGGGAATAAATAAATATTGATGTATTTTTATAGTAATCCAAATCTAATAGAGAAGTGCAAATGTTCTCAAAACATAAGCATTAACATCTTTTATTTTTAATTTGCAGTGTATAGATAATAAAAATGTGGCAGCTTCATCATTATGTAATTGCTTATCTGTGTTATACATGTACATGCATATTTTATGTACATGTACTGTATTTGTCATGTGTAGTGTGTCCTGTTGTATCTTTGTACATGGCTGTTTGGCTACGTAAGCATCATGTTGGCTATATCTGTGTATTGAATATTTTTGTCACTTATATCTTTATTGCTTTCATGTTTAAGTCAGTAGGCAAGTGTGTCTTCTAGAGAGTATTCTAGTGTATCAACATAGGAGGTTGAGGCATATACAAGTACAAATTACAAGCTATTTAGGCATGATAAAATAATGGGTGTAGAATTAATCAAGGGTTGTGAAAATAGTTTGGTGAGTGGAGAGTTTAGAAAGTGGATCGGTAAAGTGGAGTTAGCGGCTGAACTACAAAATATAACAATGGAGAGTTGCCTTTGTTTCTTAACGAACTGGCCCTCACATTCTATGACCAGCTACCAATGGAAGTAAAAGAAGACCATAACCTACCAAAGGAGGCTTTGCTGACAGCGCTTACTTTCAACAGGTGAAATGCTCAAATTTGCAAAGAGAAAAGTTTCTGCAAAAGTTAGAAATTGCAGAAGTCATTTCAGCAGACAGGAGTTTAGTTGAAACCTCAGACAAAGCAAATACAAGCCACTCATCAAACGCACATTGATGCAAATGCAGACTCATAAAATGCCTTTTGGTGACTGGGTTGCCTAGTGAGGAAGCCAACCAACTGAAGGATACAGTGACTTTGAATGGGTTGGATTCATGTAATGCAGCAGTGGTGAAAGAACTAGAGCAGTGATAACACCGACCAGATTTAGTTCAGAGAAGCCTCCATATGAACAGAACCATGTGGCACCTGATGTTGAAGGAGTTACTGAAGTCTCTGCTGGAACTAGTACTGAAGCAGCTCCACTAGAAATAAAATCTGCTGCAGCTGAAGCATCCCCAGCTGAAGAAGCAGAGACAGCATCTACTAATGAAGGCTATAGCACTGAACCGCCAGCAGAGAATGGACCAGAGGGTCATACAAAGAAATCTGGGTGTAGTTCTGACAAAAGTGTACCATTTAAGAGACTGTTTAAAAACCTTTTCAGCTATGTGAGTGTACCATAGAACTTGAATGCTACAGTGCAGACCCAAGGAGATGTAACCTTGAATTCGTGTACATAAATACTTAGGACTGTGAAATGCACAAGTACATGGGATATTGGAACTGCTACAGCACCTGTTTCTAACACATCAGCGAAGATAGATGATATCGCCTGACATATTGGTGATATTAGGTTTTGCTAGCAACCAGATTAGGGAAGGTCTCCTCATGTA
The DNA here is from genome assembly GCA_935421135.1 of Bugulina stolonifera. Taxonomy (NCBI): domain Eukaryota; kingdom Metazoa; phylum Bryozoa; class Gymnolaemata; order Cheilostomatida; family Bugulidae; genus Bugulina; species Bugulina stolonifera. The sequence goes on along the minus strand of OW285193.1, from coordinate 12,781,963 downwards.
GAGCTTGACATTTGCAGTATAAACAGCCAGGATAATGAGCAGGATGATGCAAAATACATGTATGATATTAGTGGTAGTAGTACATGTAGTGTAGATGTGTAGTGTCTTTTAGAGAGTCCTCTAGTATAGCAATAAAGTTGTGGTAGATACAAGTAGTAAGACTTCACAAATACTTTAGTTAAGATATATCTTTTTTTATATATAAGCAGTATTAATAACATTTGTTATTATAAAATAATTAAATTTATATTCATCTATTTTACTACTTGCTTTAACAACTGAAATTTAATATTAGCTGCTCTTTAGATGACTGAATATTTTCACTGACTTTGGTTTGCAACCCAATTGTCAGATGTGAGTTGAGAGCAATTCAAGAGTAATATTCTTCTCAATATCATTACGACTGTGCTGATGCATACCTTTTCTTCTGAAACATAGTTGTCAGCTTTTTTACTAGTTTTTAATCAATGATAATTGTCAACATTAATTGAGTAAACATAATTATTTCAATGAATATTATATTAGAAGGCCAAGATGCATTAGAATGTTGTTCTAAAAATTGAAAATAGCGAAACGGAAATGATTGGAAAAGCAGCTAATCTGAGTAGCTATTACTAGTTGTTTGCAATGCACTTGAGCTAACCGGCTTTTGTTAATGTATAGTATGGGAATTACCGATATTTTACAAGGCTTTTGCTAGTGGTGCCGATGTTATTTTTCCGAGATCTTTCCTGGTACACACAGTAGGTGATTTCCAATGCAAACACAAAATTATCAACCGGAACGACCGTTCCACCTTGTATTTGTCAACAGGAACGGCGTTCCGGATCGTTCCGGTACCAATCCACCACTGTACGTGCTACAAATAATAGTAGTTTCCTGGTGGGATATTAGTGTTGTGCATAAGACATTTTATGTAGTTAAATATACTCCATCTGTGTAGTCATAGTATCAGGATTAGGCCTGCAACGATGAATCGATAACGATTCTCGATACGATTAATTTGCAGTATTTTCAATATCGATTCATTGCACTCAATTTTCGATTCTTTTTAAATATATACTTAGTCTTGGTAATTCCAAGTTATCACCATAGCATGGTGGCAGAGCGCTTGCTTTACAAACGTGTGGTCATGAGTTCGAGTCTCAGTGAAGCACAATTTTTTTCTAGTAATTTTGTTGGCAATTAGTGGATAGCTATAAAATACATCATGGGCTAAGATGTATTACTAATATAAGTCTATAATTATATAAATGCCCCAAACATGCAATTTGTATTTGATATTCCACACAATTAGAAGGGTATACTTCTGGAATCTACTCATTCTACTCTTTTTGGTGATTCTAAAATGGAATTATCAACTCAACTACTACAACTGACAGTGTTCTATAATACTGTTGCGAAGAGCTACTGCAACGTAAATGGTATCGAATCGAATCGAAAAAAATCGAAAAAGTTAATTGGCAGAATCGAAAAAATCGAAACAGTATTTTGTGAATCGTTGCAGGCCTAATCAGGATGGTAGACATAATTTCCAACTGTATGCCTCACCAACTGAATGTCATGATGGGTGCTGGGTATGGAACTGTTATATTATCAACTTTATTCTATAGGACGAACGTGTTACACTGCCGGAACCATCCGGATGCGCACTTGATAGAAGATTATCATGCAGGGGATATGATATGTTCATTGTGTGGCCTAGTTGTCGGTGATCGTGTTATTGATGTGGGATCTGAATGGAGAACATTTAGTAATGATAAAAACTCCAAAGACATGTCCAGAGTTGGTGCTGCAGAGGTATTTATAATATGTGTAGATACTATTCTATTTGATGCCACAGAACTCATAAGGTACTAATGATATGAAACAAGCAAAGCTCACACGGTTCAACAAACTGTCCATATTATTCTTTTGATCTAGTTGCAATGGTAGTCTGCGTTAGACCTTTGCAGTTTGTATCAATATTTTCTGTAAACAAATTAGGTTATCGTCATTCTAGTAATCTAGAATTGTCTCGTCTGGTTGCAAGACACCACAACGAGGGTAGTTCTATATTGATAGTTTCTGTGTTTTCTCTATGTCCATAGAACACACTCTTGGAAGGTGCAGACTTAACAACGATGATACAGACGACTGGCGGTGAAGATTCTGGATATAAAAACAGAAAAAATGTGAGTACCTTGACTGAATTTTACATTATGAAGCTGATTATGGCCTAATGACAAGTTTAGTTACCAACTGTTTATATTTACTATATGTACAGTATATTATTTCTCCTATATCTATTTTTAGGTGTCCAGTTCAGATCGTAACCTGATGAATGCGTTCAGAGAAATGTCACAGATGGCCGATAGACTCAACCTTCCTAGTAATATAGTGGATAGAGCCAACAGATTGTTTAAACAGATCCATGACAGCAAAGCTCTTAAAGGTTCAGCAAGTAATGATGCCATTGCTTCGGCTTGTGTGTATATTTCCTGTCGGCAGGAAGGCGTGCCAAGGACATTTAAAGGTGAGTTCCCTAGGCTTACTAAATCAATGACATAAATTTTTTCAATGGGCAATGCAGTTTCACTCTGTACTGTACTGTGCTGTGCTGTGCTGTGCTGTGCTGTGCTGTGCTGTGCTGTGCTGTGCTGTACTGGACTGGACTGTACTGTACTGTTAATGCACTCTGTACTGTACTGTTGATGCACTCTGCACTGCACTGTACTGCACTCTGCACTGCGCTGTGCTGTGCTGTGCTGTGCTGTGCTGCGCTGTACTGTACTGTTGGTGCAGGGTAGTATAACTTGTGGTTTCGGTTTGCACAAAACGGCTTAATTGGATGTCATCCGTGTATCACCTGTAAACACTCTGCTGCCTCCAATCTTGCGGGGGCACACAAGATAGTTGTCGTATTAAGTATTGAACTGTGATCACTGCGTTTTTGTTACCATACTGTATATAAAAGTACTACCATAACCCTCAAAGACTAATTTGCTGTTTGCAGAAATCTGTGCAGTAAGTAGAGTTTCTAAGAAGGAAATTGGTCGAACTTTTAAGAAAATTATCAGAACACAGGAAACAAGCCTCGAATTAATAACTACCGGAGATTTTATGGTAAGAAATGCATTTAATATGGCCAATAGCTACTATCTACTACATATTTGAGGATAATGTTATGCATGTCCTACTCGGGGAAACTTCTGATTGTATTTTTAACCAACATTGAGTGTTACTGTATAGTGTTTAGATTTCTAACATCCGACTCTACTATTATATTTATAGTCCAGATTCTGCAGTAACCTTGGTCTACCAGCTGTTGTACAGAAGGCTGCCACACATATAGCTAAAAGAGCTGCCGAGTTGGATCTATGCTCTGGCAGAAGTCCAATATCTGTGGCAGCAGCTGCTATATACATGGCGTCCCAAGCCTCAGATCACAAGAAAACTCAGAAAGGTTAGTTATTCTGTCTATATACAATTATGCATATTATTCATGTATGAAATCATTCGACGATGTACTAAGGCGTTCATACTGGTAAATGTAAATGTAAAATCTGACAATGTGAAATGCTCCTGCAGTATTTTGGATGTGACTAACTTAAATAAACCATCTAGTTTGGTTCTGTTAGACTTCTATCTTACTGTTACAATGCTGTAAAGTATCATAAAGCTCCAGTAACAGTCAGCTTTCTAACATTGTATGTTATAAGGTTTTTTTCAATTATTCTTGCTGTTCTTCTGTAAACATGTATACATGTAACACATACCTACATGTACAGTGCATAATATGTACTATGTCATATATCATGTAATTTGGAGTTATGCACCTACATATAGATTATGTAAGGGGTGGATAACTTACCATATTTTATGCTAAATTTATATTTCATTACTGGTATTATCCTTGATTTCATTGGCCCATTCATAGTGTACTTGGCTTTAAAGGTTAAAGTCAGTGTATGTAATATGTTGCATATAGGCATACCATTTACTACATGTATATTTGTACTAGCGACCACAGTTGCTGTATTATATTATTCACATTGTAGAGATTGGTGACATTGCTGGGGTGGCTGAAGTCACCATAACCAAGTCATATAAACTGATGAGACCCAGAGCTGTAGATCTATTTCCTGATGGATTTGTCTTCGCTGTTCCTGTTGATATGCTACCTCTGCAGTGATCTCTCCGTAATTACTCAGTGATATGTCTATATGCTACACACACCTCTGCAGTAATATGTCTATGTGCTACACATACCCCTACAGTGATATGTCTATGTGCTACACATACCCCTACAGTGATATTTTAATAGACTGTAGGTGTGCATTCTGCTGTGTGGTTATAATTACTAGTGTACAAGGATGGCAATGCCATAGGACTGGTAAAAGACTGAGTTAACACCTGCACTCCTACAAAAGCATACTCAGATATGTATTATCTCCACATGTCTTATCTCCACATCTCTGACAATAAGGTGTTGGGCAACTGGTTGAGTCCAGCAGTTTCATAGCTTGAATCTACATGTACATGTTATGCAGTGACGTATTATATAACCTTTCTGTTCAACAATACAGGTCAAATTTATTAAGTTGATTGGGTTTTTGGTTGATACTTTATGTTGAAACACAGAAACAGGAGCAATTGAACACTGATTGTGGAATTATCTTCTCTCAATGCTTCATATCCTGTGCAAGTTATTCTGGCTATGAATGCATCTGCTGGAATTGAGGGAAGATAATTCCACAATGAAGGTTCAATTGCTCTTATTAGTAAAGTATAATATTACCAAGGAAAATACACCTATATTGTTCAATTTTGCAGAGACTACTATACCAAGATCAGTCCAGTGGTAGTTTTTAGTAAACTGCTGCTATTTATCTCCCTCAGTCTTTCATAAAGAGTGTTTTCCTGTCAGCTTTTATTCTTGGTGTACTATATTGGTGCTTCTGCTTGTTAGATTGACTGCCTTGGAGGTTTACATGAACTTCAATCTAGAGTTGGACAGTGTATTAATTTCATGTATGTGTCTGAAATATCTCAAATCTCTAAGCATAAAATGTTTTTATGTTTGCATTGCCTCAACTAATGAACTCTTAAAAATAGAAGAATACAGAATACAATGGAGGCCGGTAAGTGTACATGTACCTTCATGTTGTTCTTGGTAGTAAAAAATGCACATTGGTAGAATCTCGCTGTTTTGTCTCTTTTATTACTATTAGTTTCATGCTATATACTAATCTTATGTCAAATTAAAGTAACATGAATTGGGACATAATATATAACTGCATGCCTGTATACCACTAACAATAACAGAACATGTCTCCAGTGTGATTTTCTTCTGTACTTGGTGTTCCATTACAGTCATGCAGTGGAGCTGAGAGCACAGACTGACAGCACAACTCTTATACAGTGGAATAAACCATATTATTGGTAAGTAGGCCTAGCTGGCTCAACATTCATCTGTCACAGAGAAGATTTAAAAGTGGAAGTGTAAATAACTGCATTCTACCAGTAAATTTATGTATAATAACATACTGTGGGACTCATCATCAAATACTCTTTTTTACAAGGTAGTGTACATGTATGTTTGACTTTTTGGGTAAGTAAAACTGAATAGTCATATCAATCAGTTGTATATTTTACCTACTTTCCATGTAGCCTTAGATTTTATGATTTTGTTTGAAGCACATGTCCTAATAGAATATGGATCCAAGTGCCAACCCTTGTGATAACTTCTACCGGTATGCTTGTGGTGGGCAAGAAGAGAGGAAGGCCTTGCCTTGCAGGAGTGTGGTGGATGACATAGCTATGGCTACTTTAAAGTTCTTTAGAAGTACATGTATGTTATCATAGAACACTTCAATGTTCCAACATTTTGACGAACACAATTTTCTAGTATGTTACTTCACTAGACTGAAACTTGCCACTTTTTATCTGCATATAATAATTACATACTGATTTGTTTAGTAAATTGGTGAATGTACTTATTACTCTAATAATAGCAGTGCCATGCTACTTTTTTCTATTACCCGGCCTTCCAACAATTAAATTTATTGGTATTTTATTCATGTTTTAGGAAAACTGGCAATGCCGATAAACAGCGATTCCTTTGAACCAAAATTAATGTGAAAGATGGAATATTGTATCATATGTGTATGAACATACAAAAAATGGAAAACCTGGAATTATCTGAAGGTGAATGTTTTAAATTTAACTTGTATTAACTTACTGGGACTGATGTAAATAAAGTTCTATACTGTGTAGTTTGAGTTTCTTCCACTTCATTAGCGCTATAAATGACGGAACAATATACTTCCTTTTTGAAGATTCACGACAATCACTGACAATTACACTACACTTCAGCTTGTGACAAAACTTTGACTTGGTGCCATAAACAAACTCTAAAGTACATACCTCAATTGTTATAGTACACGTACTTGACATAGTATAGTGGAGATAGAGGGGCTACTTGTACCGAACACAGGATTATAGTTTGTCACATGGCAGGCAGTAGGTCTAGCCTGATACTTGAGAAAATTGCCCAAGTTTCCAGCCTTTATGAAATCATGAATGCAATTTGTTTTATGGCTTTCCAATGTATGATTCAAAATAATGATACAGTTACTGTTATCATGAAGTGGGCAAAGATGGAAATGCAATATACCTCTATTTTGGTGATAACTCCTATCACGTACAATAGCCTATCATGTAGAGGTATATTCTGATAAACATATTAGCAAAAATTGAAAGGGGAGGCATCGCACTGGCTTAAAGCTCCAAAAATACTAAACAGCAGCTGGAGAGTTGAAATGGAGCCTCTTTGGCACATTAGGATTTATCTTTCTATATGCTTGTGAATTTTACACGTGTATAGGTGTGCATGCTAGTTATATAACAATGTATTATATCTTAGGCATTTGAGGAATGGATGAGAGAGAATTCGGAGGAAAAGATTTTGCCAACACCCTATCTGAAAACATGGCAGAAACAGTACTATATGTTACGAGCACAGGTATGTGCAGGTGCTTGTCCCTGAACTCTCAAAAAATTATCATTTAGGCTAACCTCTTTCCGGCATCTGTTTTTATTTCAAAATGTTTTCGCTAATTTTTCAACCATTCTCTTTAGGGTAAATGGAATGTTCCAGAACTCAGTAAATTTCTCTGATGTATTCCAATGTCCTGTTGTCTCTAATATGAGTCCCAAGGACAAATATAAACTCTGGTAATTGGGTATACTCTCTGATTGGGTGGAAGACAACTTAATAAACCACTAACAATAGTAGACTGAAATCTTACTGCACTGCATACTGTAGTGATTTATGTGACCATAATTCAAAATTACTCCCATAAAATGTTTTGAATTATCTTTTTGGCTTAGGATTGTACAATATATTTTTTTCAATATTATTACAAGTTGCCTTCTCTTTGCAAGGCAATAAAGGGATGAGAGGATAACTCTGCAATAACAAAATTAAATCACATAAGTACCATGTACGTGTACATGACCTACATGTAATTGGATTAACATCAATAGTACTGCTTATCATGTCTGGTTTTCATGGCTCTTAGCCCCTCATAGCCCATGGCACTTTTCCAGTGAAGTTATTATTGTGACACCAAATGATGAAGAGAAGAATGTATTTTATCTGACTGGAACTAGCACTTATTGAAAGAGATCTAGATTTACAGCCCCACAACTGTCTAATCTGAGTGGCACATCAATTATAGAACACTCTATTTATTATACAGAGCTGTAGACAGCTCTCTAATTTCAGGGCTACAACATAATAGGCATATAAGTATATAGGCATGTAAGTATATGCTTTTATAATTACACACCACTGTGATATAGACTAAGCATATTTGTATTTTCATTGTAATAATATATTTTTATAGTATGACAGCTTAAACACATAATAAAGTTACATCTACAATTCATAATAGTCAGTCTCTGTAATCTGTATTCTTCAAGCTGAAGTTCAATGACCCCAAACTCTGAAGGTCACTAAAGATATGCGATGTTATCATCTATGGTTAGACCTAAATTGGTCGGCATGCAAGTACTACAAATTCTGTCAGCTAGATACTGTAAAACTACTACAGAAAGATGGGGTTGTTTTACCATCAATAGTGTTGCAATATCAAAACATTGTTGTGTTACAAAATATATAAATAATATACTATTATCATTCATATAGTGGGGCTGAATCATTCACTTGTGGATATTACTGCTATTTATTCATTCTTGGTGCTGACTTACTGCTGGTACTAGCATATTTATATAGACTCTATGGCTAAGTAAGCTACAGCTCAGTGTGTCAATATTTGAGTTGGGAATGAAGTTAGTGCAGTCACATGCAGTCAGCAGATCCCAGGCAGATAGAGAAGAGAGAACTAGGAGGCGACTAGAGCTGCAATATATAGGTATTGTATAGGGTGGGTGTGTCTAGCCCTAGGATTTTAACTTTATTTACTTTTAGGAAGATGCAAACAGTCACCAGTACTTTTAAATATTACTGTCAAGAATCCTGAATCACATTCAGGGAGTTGCTTAATATTTTTATCATTGATTCCCCCATGTACGGTAGATGACATAATTTTATGATAGGCTAGTCAATGTTATGTCATCATATCGGAGCATATAAATGCAGACCTGTCTGTGTTAGTAACAGATACCAACAAGAGCTCAATTTAGATTCAAGTTAAATTTTATTTTTGTGAAATTTCTATTTTAGAAAACTGTAGGAGTCCAGTGGGCGTCTCTGCGGTAAGTAAAACTACTATAATTATTTTCTGGCGGTATAGAAAGAGTCATGTTGTCTGTTTAATCAAGATGTCAAATACATGGCGTGTTCTCTGGCTATTTTATTCTGGCCCCCCAGTAGATATCAATAGGTTACAGTGTTGGGTTGGTTGAGATGCATGCTGGGAGAATTGCCCCAGCTGCCATTGCAACCGATGGCTCTGCTGCGTTTCTAACTGGTGAGTGTACAGAAGTTTAGTAACATTTTTTTGTTTGTTTGCTTTCTTTACTCTTCCATTCTTTATAAAGTTTTAGGTAGTAATTTATTACTTCATTAGTTGCTATCACACTTCTACTCGACATGTACATTGTATATCATGCAAAGAATCTAAGTATACAGAAAGGATTATTATTTAGCAGCAAACTATTATTTTATTTTTACTACAAGACTCTGCAATATAATAGCAGCAATTAGCATGTTATAAGTAGTAAAGGCCAGCTAATGGGAGTGTGTAATATAGCTGGCACCAGCTTTTACTGTTAATTGCAACCTAAAACCTTCCATACTACTATCTAGTCCGTAGAAATAGTGGCAGAGTGACTCTGTATTTTACCCTATGGCTATGCTGGTTATATTATTACAATGTAATGTAGACACTGTACTAGTCTAAGTGTACTTTAGTTCCTCCAATTTTAAAGGATTGTAGTTATATGTAGACCTACATGTACATGTATGTACTACTAGCTAATAGTACATGTATGTACTATTAGCTACATGTACATGTATGTACTATTAGCTATACGTATGTACATGTATATACTATTAGCTATATGTACATGTATATACTATTAGCTACATGTACATGTATGTACTATTACCGATATGTATGTAGATGTATATAATATTAGTTTCGGTGCTAAAGAACTCTGAGCTGCTACTCCAAAAACATTTGATTTCAAGTGCCTAGTCTGGCATCTGACCCAATTGTATTGATAGTAGTAAATTGCAGTAGCCTGATAACTTAGCGGCATAACCTCAGTGCATAGAGTAAGACAGCAAGCTCAGCGAGTTCAATATCTGCTAGGGCAGCATGAAGTATACATCACACAGGTCAGTATTCTGTCCTGGTTTATATATAGCTGTATAAATCTAGATTCTAAAGGAGTAACTTAGTAAGTTCTGTTATTAACTGTATAATCAATTAAATTACAATCCTAAATCTATTACTCAAATTATTATAACAAAACTAACCTAATATTATACATTGTATATTGTATCATTTGAAACTAACTAAATAATTAAATCTTTCAATGTAATGCTTTTATTATGGTTTAGAATAACTTACATATACATGACTGTAAGGTTTACTGTTTTATTGTTGTTTTGCAGACATGGGTATAAAATTCATTTATTAGAACTTCCAGTATAATACAGTATACTACATGTACATATACATTATCTAGATCAGCCATAGGCAACGTGCGGCCTTTTTGCTGATTTGATGCGGCCTTTTTGTTGTTAGCAAAATAAAAACATTGTGTATACTTTTTAATTTGACTAACTCAGAAAAGAGGTAGGTAGGTAGGTGATGGTGGCCTTTTATGAAATTATCATCTAAAAGTGGCCTTAGGCTCAAAAAGGTTGCCCATCCATGATCTAGCATGGGTAGGCAACCTTTTTGAACCCAAGGCCACTTTTAGATGATAATTTCATAAAAGGCCACCATCACCTACCTACCTTGTATAACTCATAATGACAAAGAATGTTTAACTACCTATATCACCGTTAGTCAGGATGTTAATGCTCATAACATCATTCTTCATAATATGTTACTTCATATCAATATTGTAATGGTTTCTGGTATTTCGTGCGGTCGTCCTTGGACGACTACCGACCCAAAACTGAAGTGCCTATGAGTGGTGCTAGGCCTTCTCATTACATGAAAGATCGAGCGGTCTCAGTAGTCCAATAACTACCAGAGACGACCCATCTGGTCCCAAGTCTGACCTTCAGACTACACCTTGAAAGAGAGTGATCCGACCTAGTAGGCGGTTCGCTATGCGAATGAACTGACAAAAGGAAGTGAAAGTCTCTGTATCAAGTATAGATGTGTCTTTATTGAAAGCCAAGTGAAGACTGAGACAACGAATGATAAAACATGGCCCTTTATATAGTATAAGGACTTCCGCCCGACGTAGTGTCAGGAAAAGACGACATAAGGTCGTCCGGAAGTTGTGCAACAACATGGTCGCCGGAAGCCCGACGGCCGACCCAAAAATAGGTCGGGTTATACAAAAGTTGCTTATAATCATCCAATTCATGTACAAAATGAATATCAAGGGATTCTGAGAGGTCAGGCCTCTTTACATGGGTATAAAAGGTACCAAAAGACTTAGTAATTATTATACAAGTATATACAACGACATAGTAGCTAAGCAATGTAGAATGCAAGCAGGTATATACATATAAGCACACATAATAATGAGTGTCAAGTGATAAGAGACGACTGTGCGTACCATCACAATATTTCATAAATTGAATATTTATAAACATTGAAAAAGCTGACTATCTCTTCTGAGTTAGTCAAATTAAAAAGTATACACAATGTTTTTATTTTGCTAACAACAAAAAAGCCGCATCAAATCAGCAAAAAGGCCGCAGTGGCCAAAAGGCCGCACGTTGCTCATGGTTGATCTAGATAGTGTTATGCAAGCAAAACTAAACAGACCTAATAGTAAAAATAATAACACGTTTTTTCATTGCTTTCCAAATAGAATTTCATGCCATGTAATATGACCTACTACTTGTAAATTATAAATTCGTTTATTTGAACTTTGTGATAGCCTTTGCATAAATGATTACCATGAACTTCCATGTACATGTGCTTGTATGTGAACCCTTGTAATGCCTTAGAGATAACGCTATGTTATCTAGTGTATTAGCAGTGCCAGCCAAAATAATAACAGTAAACAGTAAATAAGTCTATAATGAATGCTACTACTTGTAGTTTTGGTTTTATATTTTATAATGTACATATTTGCAGATTAAATATGTTTATTAAACAGCTACAGCTTATAAATAACAAATACATGACACTCTAAATCTGAATAATGAGTAGTTTGTTCGCAGGCTTTAGATCAGGGATTGTATAAAATACACAGTATCCAATGTACTACAATATGTTCATTATTTTGTAACTGTACCATATTATAATTATGGGGCATATGCATCCTGGGATAACACAGTTACCACAGTATTTTTCACCCAAAGTCACAGTTATAATCATGTCTTTGATCCGTGAACTTGTGTTGCCTTACAGACAGACCACTTTTATGAATTCTCGACAAATCAACCTACTAATAGTAGCAGGGCTGCATGTTGTGACGTTTACTGAAAAATTGTTTTGATGTTTGTTGGTGTTGTGACAAGCCTCCTACATGTAGACCTAACTAATTACTAATGTATATCCCTATATTATTTTAACTTCACTTGAACAAGTCAGATATATTATATTATATTATATTATATTATATTATATTATATTATATTATATTATATTATATGTGACTATGTTTAATATTGGACCCTTGGTACCCTTATGTTGCCAAGTGAATATTTGGCCTCCGTTACATCTACAACTAGGCTAATGCTTTTTTCATGGAAACTATATACCTGTCTCCTAGTTATTATGATTAGCATCACCTATTGATATTTGATTTGTACATCTAACTATAATTTAATGGAATGGGTCACATAGAATTTAGCACAGGTCAACCTGTATAAACATCTTCAGTAATATAATTAGCTAAGTAAACCAAGCTGTAACATTCATGTACTATTCAAATATAACTAATCTAACTAGTTTATATATATTATGTTTGAATAGAAGAGTTACATTATAGGTTTCTTATATGACTATGTCGTCATAACATAAAAAATTAAAATATTAGATTTAACATTTATTATTAGCAGATGTTATGATCATATCACATGTGCATCTTAATTCTTATATCTATCCAACGTAGGATATTACATATTGTTAGCATATGGCCCCTATTATTTTACTACTCAATGTATTCAGTATTTGAAATCATGAGCGCTGAATCAGTTTGTTCACGTTTTACCGAAAGTTACTTGCTTAGATGTTTATACGTGGACTGTGTGAGGGTGGTCCAGGTACGTGCCTCATCTTTTCTCACAACAATAAAATCCAAATGTAAGCTCAATGTAAATACATACTTCGGCATACTGAATGTTGAACTAGAAGGTTTGTTGCATGTGTACACGTACATATACAAATATATAATATAGTACAATTATACACTATTGCAATACAAACAAAATAATAGGCTTTAGCTTGCCATTTGACCGATAACTATTAATGAGTATGTATTGTATAAGTTTTTCAGCAGTTGTTTATTGGTTATTGGTGTCGTATTAGCAGTTACTAATTGCTTTAGAGATTGAGGCTCTTGGCTAGCCTGGGTTCCATGCTTTTAAAACTAAAGCTGCGAATCATATTTGCACGTTATATTGAAGGACGTGAAACTCAGGCTAGATTTGTGGTATCGTATACTGCTTTGTTCATATTTAGCTTATGTACTATTCTAGTTATTAGTGAAAAAATGCGCAAGGTTGTATGTCTGGAGCCCCTTCAAACTGTCTACATTGTACATTACAAGGTAACCATAAATGTATGCATATATACATAGAAATATCATACATGAGAATACATAGGACTAGGATTATACCTTCAACTGCGGCACTAATGTCTTCGAAATAGAACACATAATTTGCCATCCCACAGACACTCTGCCAGTCATATAACATATAACAGCTGGGCTACAGAAGAAATACTTATCTAAAGTGCAGGCAGCAAGATTACTCCTTATTTACAAAAATACGAACAGCAGTTAGTAAACATTGGGTCTTTGTTTACAGATATAAATCACAAATGTATTAGACTTATAAGGTTTGGGTTTATGCAGTTTGTCATAATAAAATTAGCAAAAGTCTTGTGCTCTCTTGTGAAAATCGTTGGAAAATATATACTAAGCAAGAATTGTTAAAAACAGGCTGGTCAGAGAGTTAGGCCTATTTTCTCTTGGTACAATTATGTATCTACTTATTTTTGGGACTACATGTCAATGGGCTCACACAAAGTTTCACATGTGAGAGAGCAGCACTTGACTTTTCAAAGGTTCACTCCTAATCTCTTTTAGTAAATTATAAAGCTCAGTTAAACAGTCCAAGGGAGAATATCATTTGAGATAATACTGTATATATTTATATTGGTTGTCAGTTTTCTTTATCTTGCTAACCAATTACTGCAAGTATAAGACACTACTGTATACTAACATATCTTGTTAGGAAGACTTGTAAATGTAATGTATAATTATATTATAATTGTACAAGTAGTGTATTCTTAGAATTCAAGCTACTCTTTGCTGATGTTAGTTCAGACTAGAGCTCTGTGTAGGTCTATAGGTTAGTTTACTCTCATTGGAATCTACAGTAAAGAAATATGCTCGATTTGTTAATGTTACAGAAACGATGCCACCACAGAAATATGCTTTCTCTGAGAGTCAGGACGTGAAGCTGGCAGACAAAAAGAAAGACAGTTTTTGTTCAACAAAAACAAAAATTGGCATTTTATGTCTTATTATTGCTGCCTTGTCATGTGCCGTGATAGCCTTAGCTATTCTATTTTACAACAAAGGCCAGGTAGGTGGCTCATCATATAGATTACTTGGAAGAGCCTACATGCCGCCTTGTTTTACTTTACTAATGCTATGCTATAATTACCAAAGTTTACATGTATACGAGGGGCGATCGGTAAGTTCCAGGACTGGTGCTGCCAACTTAGTCGCAATTGTATTTTCTTGATAAAAAGTTACATGGTCATTGCTCTGCATGTTTTTAATCACTTTACAACAGCACTGCTTTCTAGTGCTGAAATTTTCCGTAAAAATGTGAGAACAGTAAAGGTCATTTAAAAAAGTCGTTGTTAAGTAAAAATGGCAGACAGTCATTAACAAAGACGTGCCATCAGATTTTGTTTCAATCAGCAAAAGACTGCCACACAGAGTTATGAATTTGTGAACAATACTCGTATTTATGGAGATGATTTTCTAAGTAGAGGAAGAGTTTTTGAGTGGTACAAAAGGTTCAAAGAGTGCAGAGATGAGGTTGAAGAAGACTCGTGAGCTGGAAAGCTAATTTCTGTTAAAAATGACCAGCTGGTTCACCAATAGTGGATACTACAAGGTTAAACAGTTACCCAACCTGGTCAAACAGTTATCCAACAAGGTCAAATAATTGCCCAACAATCACATGTATCTATTTGGAAGTTTTGATGAACCTGAGAAACTCAATATCGTCGCAGAAGACCGGAGAGATGGAGAAAGCAAGACTCCATCATTCACCAGGACAATGCGCCAGCACACACAGCCGTAAAAGTAACTGAATCTATGGCTAAAATTTCAACTCAAAAATGTTCCAACCTTCACTATTCTCCAGATCTGACACTAGATAATGTCTTCTTATTCCCAAAGTTGAAAAAAAATTTTGACGGGCAGTCACTTTGACACTCTCAGTGCGGTAAAAAAGGCAACAGTGGACGTACTGAAGGGTATTCCAGAAATCGAGTTCAAAGAGTGCATGGCTTCATAGAAAACTCGTCTCCAGCGATGTGTAGATAGGCAAGGGGACTACTTTGAAGGTGATATAGAATAATTTTGTGTAAGTGCTTTTGTGCTCCTCTAATAAAACCTGTCCTAGAACTTACCGATCGCCCCTCGTATGCTAATGCGTTATTGTATACCATATACAAAGAGAGGACAACTCTTGTCTATCTCTCTCCCTGTAATGGGTCTTCTCCCTTGCCCGTTCATACTATAATGTATCTACTTCTAATACAGGACTTGAATGTCATGGAGAAGAAATACAATGATCAGTCAATGGAGAATCAGCAGATGTCAGACGATAATCCAAAATCTAACCTGTGTTTGACACCAACATGTGTTCAGACTGCTAATAAGATCAACCTGGTATGTGAATATCTGGGGTTGTAGATGCTACCAAATCTGAGAATAACATTCATAATTAGACCAACTATTAAGGAGCTTTCAAAAATTTCCAATTTATAAAAATTGGCAGGAGGCATTGTTGGGCGATAATTCCAAATCTCACCAAAGATCATTGATATGTGAAAGTCACTGTGAGCTTCTGGCCATAGTACATACTTATCCACTGGCTAATCTTTTTTCTTTGAGTGCATAAAAAGAAGATACTGTTTGACTATGCTAATCAATGTACAATTTATAGCTTAGCCTATGCATCCCATTTAATGCAGTGGTTCAATGCCCTGGTTCTACTAAACAGCTTCAGATAGCCTGGGTTCTGCGCGTTGACCTAGGAATATATTGCAGTTATTGGATATGGGTCACATAGTCGATCTGACATTTTAAAGGTCTATGAGCGCAGGCTAAGTTCTAGGGACTTGATACAACATTGTACTTCACTGTCACTAAAAAGTTGTCATATAACTTTATCTTATTTTATTTTCGTATAAATATTTGTGTTGTACCATTTATAGAATATGGATCCAAGTGCTGACCCGTGTGACAGCTTCTACCAGTATGCTTGTGGTGGGTGGGAAGAGAGGCATCACCTCAAATACTTCTCTTTGCAATCATGGAGTGTGGTAGATGACATAGCTAGTGCTGACATGGACTTCTTCAGGAGTACGTTCATATGTCTCATGGGGAATTCATAACTTAAATGGCATATAATGAATTATTGGCTAGTTTCATACTCCTTGGGTCATTCACTGGTGAAGTCTGCAATTAAAATTATATCTTTGAGATTTTACTAAAAGATGCTTTGGCCTGCTGCAGAAGTTGTTACAGTTAAATTGAATGGTCAAAGTACGATTAAATCATAACCAGTGCATTTGTGGAAGAGCTCGTTTGTAATCTTCTTTTCCATCCATGTTTTAGGGAAGCTAGAGATGCCAGTACACACAAACTCTATTGAAGGGGATGTGAAAGCTAGAACTCTGTATCATACTTGTATGAAGGCAGAGGAGGTGGAAGACCTAGGACTATCTGAAGGTAAATACATGGTATATTTATATTTGGTAAAAAAGTAACTTGGACTACGAATATATGACGCGTTTTACGATTTATATAGCAGTAAATTGAGCTTCACCTGGTAATCAATAAGTTCAATTTTGAGCCAATAACACATTGGTCAAGGATTTTTTTCAGCTGCTGTGATTTGTTGTTCCAGGCCAAATATAGAACTCTGAGTTTGTGTATTAGTTAAAATGAAATATTCCTGTAGCCCGGGAACTTATCGATAGGATGGGTGGTCTGTCCTTCAATACATCTGAACCCTACGAGGATTTTGATTTAACTGAGAGATTAATCCAGCTCAGTGAATACAAAGTGTCTCCATTATTTGCTATTGGACTAGATATTCATCGACACATTCCTAGGACCTTCATTCTATCTTTATCTCCACCTGAAGAACCCCTGCTATGGTCTAAAAATGACAGTCAAAAGGTGCGTCCTTGTTTATTTTGAATTCTAGTGTTTGATGAATGGCTGTTTGTGGTATAATCTTAGTAAATTGTAATTATTTTATTTGAAGATCTTGATGTGAGTTCAGAGTTTTATAATATAAAGAAGTACTAGACGCAGATTGATTTTTATTTTTTATATTTCGATACTAGTCCTGTCCCAGTGTCATCATCGAAGGAAATTGAATTAAATTTAATTTAATCTTCTCTGATGGCGATACTAGGACTAGTATTAAAATATGAAAAATAAATATTCAAAAATTGTAATTGTTTGTATCCTTATGCAGAATATTAATTGGAGTTGTTTCCACTATGTAGTCTTAACTTGGCAAGAAAACAATTGGGTTCTTTATTTTAGCAACCTATTTTTATGTTGGTTTAATGCATTTTAGTGAAACTAGCAGAATAATTAGAAACCCTTGATTTTAGATTAATCTTTTATTGGATTACTTAAATAGTTTTGTTGAGTTACTTTCCATCTATTTGATTTCTTAAAGTTATGGACCAAACTCGCAGAGGAAATGGCTGTAGTTTGGAATGATCTGTATGAAGGAGAGACTCCCCCTCCAACCGGTGAATTTCTACAGGCATTCTATGTTATGTCGGATATCAAAGATATCCTTGACCTTGTTGCTACTTACACGGCTTCCTGGAACGACACTATCCTCACAGTAGATGAGTTACAAGCTCTCTGTCCCAAGGTAAAAAATTTACGAACGTCTGCAATTGAAGTTACCTCTGACTATATTTAAACACACACATTATATGCAATGAATATATTGTTCAAAGCTTGCTGTGTGTTGCAACAAAGGCAAAGCAATACTCTAGTGGTAGTATATAAAAGCATGTCATCATGTCTAGCCGACTCTTAAAGGCTCCGATCTTTGTATAAATTACAAGCCAGATTTCAAAATATTTTGATATTTAACTTGTTGAAAATGCTCCGTTGCTCAAAACTCCACAAAGGCGTGAAATTATACCATAGAAATTTCCAACGGTTCTTTTTACTATTGTGTGTAAATATACCAAGTTTTTAAAATCTAGTTCAGTGTTGCTTGGGAATTTCAGTTTGTATATTCTAAGAGATAAATATTTGTTCAGAGAGTAATGTATCTTGCTGTTATGCTGTCAAAAGTGCAACATTAATAATATTATTGTATATACTACACCTGGAAATTCTAGCCCTTGTGCAGTGGACGCCTACATGACATATATACCCTGGTTCTACAGTTTTTAGTCTAGTATTCTAATACCACACCTTCTTAGTAAAATTAAAAGCTTAATTCGAATCTCTCTGAGTACTCTGTCACTCAGAAAATATTCAAATATTATACATAGATTTACTAGCAATACAGCTGCGCCAGTATACCTCTGCAGTAGGCCTACTGTTTTTTCGTGAGTGGTCTACATTTGCACACAAAGTCCTGGTATATAAATAATGTTAGGATATAATACTATATTACAGATTGACTGGCATAGAGTGGTAAAGGCAATAGCTAATGGTGGGAATATTCCTGAGAAAATATCAGTCACTAACAAAGCATATTTCATTGCCTTGGATAGCCTGATAGGGAAATGGAATAACAGGTAAATATACTCCTTGCTATGTGATATGGATTGGTTAAACATTCACTATATGGGCAGATCACCCCTTTGCCGAGACTGTCTACTTCTGGTATAGTGTGTCATTTATTTGGAGTTGTGTTGCCTTGAATCTGGACTAGATTTCAAAGACTACAAGAATTGTTTAGTTTTACGTCGTTTGTTGATTTGCTGTTTAATCCCATTCGAAGGTAAGATCACTCCAAATTCTTATTAGCAAATTATCATTGGCTGTATAAAAGTCGACCGGCCTTTGAATGATCTTTAAAATTTTATAGTCCAAACCAAAGATGGGACAATTCTAGATATTGTGTGAATTGCCACGTTCTGGTCAAATATCTTGTCAAAATTTTAAAATTGGTAATTCATTGTGAATAGTAGTACAAGTCGCATTTTTTATATAGATTTATGTCCTAATATTTCGTTGCTTGTCCAAGTAACATCATCAGAGGATAAATGATATGAGCATTTATCCTCTGATGATGTTACTTGGACAAGTAACGAAATATTAGGAAATAAATCTATATAAAAAATGCGTCTTGTACTACTATTCATAATTAAAACATTGGTAAATCATTATAGTAAAATAACCAATAGGTTAATAAGCTCCTAAGAGACTTTGACTTACTTCCCCTGTAGGTTTCAGAGTGGGCGCACAGAGGCGGCATAAGCACTGACTTCTAAGTAACCAGCATTAGCTTTTGCAATAAATTTCAATCAAATATAGCTGACATCGAAAGAATCTCAATTCTTAGTGGGTCACTAAAACAAGCGATGCCTCTGGAGTACCTGCTTCACTCTCCTTATAATAATCTCTTAACACAATCTCAAATCTAATGGTTGATCATTAAAGCTTGAATTGAAATTGACACCTTTTTAAATTGTTATTCACCTTTTCAGGTGTATTGAATACTGGTTTGGTTAATTGTAGAACGCTGGATAACTTCGCTAAACTCTCTCTGGCTACGCAGAACTTAGTCTACTTTCCGAGTAAATATAAAGAATGGGTAAACAATCTAATCAACAGGCTTGTGGTAAGTGTAGCTAGTGATGATGATGACATCCATAATGTTAATGTGTATTTTCATACAATCTGAGAAGGTTTGGGTTTCTGATCTGACGCAGTATCAAGCTTCACCCACGGCTTGACTTTGACAGTTTGCGTAAAACAAGAAAAGTAGTAATAATGAGTATACAAAGAGTTTTGGATACATCAGGGCAAAATTAGCAATAATACAAACTCATACATAAACTCTCCAAATTTTTGTTATCAGCTAAAAATATATTTAAGTACTCTTTGCTCAGATGGTGTTCTTATACAATTGTTTAGTTTATTCATGTACATAAAATTAGCATTATTATAAAGCATGAACGCTATATAATGTAGCTTGGCCGAACAACATGGCAGCCGGAGCCTCGATGGTGGTTTTGTACCGTTCAAATTAAATCCCAAGTACCCTACGTCCTGTCGAGATGGTTCATTGAGGATCATGTGAAGAACGAGGACATGATAGTTGAAGATGTGAGTGTACAACATAAAATATAGTAATAAATAGTAAACTTATGCATTTCCATGAAGGTTATGCAAAATATTAAGTCATATGGCAAAATAACGTCGCCAAGTTTGGCTATACAGCATTTTTCATTTTTATTAAAATTTTTCAATTCATATGCTATCATTATAATATGTCATGCTGTAGCTAGAACCCACACTTGTCTGTATGCTCTCATGCAAGGTTGTTAATTCACCTGCATATATAAATGTATCCTTACACACACTAGTGCATGCTGTACACATCATGTAAAGTTATATATCTTGTACATGCATGGGGTGCGTGTATGCAGAAGCCGTACATACACCAATATACATGTATATTTACTGTATGTTATACTTGTATATACAGTATATTGAGTAACTACTACTTCTACTTTCATGACTGTAGGTAACTGACATGATAGAGCATATTAGGACTACTTACATTGAGGTGCTGAGGGAAACAGAGCTAATGGACAAGAAAACCAGTGACTACGCTATAAAGAAGATTAGAGCTATGGTTGAACAGGTCGTCTATCCAGATGAAGTAAAGAATGTTACATTTATCAAAGGAGAATGTAAAGATGTGAGTATATTGTATACATGTTACTCCAGGTAAGCCTAGTTCAGTGGAAACAAAACTAATTGGGTTTCATCTGAGTGCTGCAGGTGGTGACCCTCATAGTTGGTTAATTGAATCAAAACAAATGCAAACACAATAGAGGTTAGAAGCACTTTTCTCTGGCAATTGAAATGGTCTTCAAGTCAAGCTCAACTTTTGCGCACCTTCCATATCTGTTCCCTTCCAACGCATATGTACTGTACATGTATATACCCTGTGGTATATAATGTAATATGACTTGTATGTTGCAGGTGGTAGCCAATGAGAGCAGCTCTTTCTTTATGAACATCATGAATACGAGGAAAGCGGCACCATACAAGGCTTTCACCATTGGTACTATAGACAAGGAAACGTGGGACAGTTAGTAAGTAAACAATGTCCCTCTATGACAATATGAGAATGCAACTCCAAATTCACATCAATGATTTCTCAAAATGTATTATAATGCTATATATACTCAGATAGATTAGACCAGCCAATGACGTCTATAATTCATTCAGTAGTTTTGTCTCACTGTGATAAGCTTTATTACTAGTAACAAGCCAGGAACAATACATGTCTTGTTTTTGTTATTTTGTAGCTGGCTGGACTACCCTTATGTTGTGAATGGATTTTATATGGCAGCGATGAACAGATTCAGTAAGTGTAGAAGGACTTCTCTTTATTTCTCTCCTAATGGTTCATATGAAAGTGTATTTTGGATGATAACAAAATATAGTTACTTTATTGACACATTGTATACCTAGTAATATATACATGGACAATGTGGTTTCCTTGAAATTTACAAATAACTACAGAAACTTCATTTTTTATAAAATAAAATTTCCATGAACTTCATTTCCCCAGTGCTGTTTATCACAATAACATATCTTTTCGTTATCAGCCATATTGGGTGGAATTCTCCAAGACGATTTCTACAGATTGAACAATCCAAAGTTCATAAACTATGGATCAATGGGTTTCACTATTGGACATGAATTCACCCATGGATTTGATGATTCAGGTAAAGTAGTACCAACTTTTACCCGTCATCTAAATATAATAATAAGGCAAATAGTCCAAGTATGTTGTATTGGAGAGAGGTGGATAGTCTTAGGTCATTGTTTACGATTTACAAAACAAGGATCTAAGGATATCTAAATGTAAAAACTGACCGTATAGTTGCAAGAGAACTTGCTAAGATATTAACCCTTTGTATGCTATAGACACTGTATATTAACTTGCTTATTTTATCCATTATTATTACAGGTAGACATTATGATATCAACGGTCTATTGAATTCCTGGTGGACCAACAAATCAGAGGAAAATTACTCTAAAGCAAAGATCTGCTACCAGAACCAATATAGTAGTATAGAGTTATCTCCTTTTGATTCTAACGACACTTTCTTTGTAAGTTGGGATAACAACAATATTTGTTTTGAAGTTGTCCGACTTTTCAGTGTAGCCATATAGTATCCATGACGAAAGCTTGTTGAGTAGGCGGTGCTTATGTTTTTTAATGACCAGTTGCCAGATCTCATTATTTGATCTACAGTTTATTCCAGACATATGGATGGTGTTCATTTTAAAGGGTTACATGTGGGTGCATAAGGTAACTATACTTTGCATGCAAAACTGTTTTTACTATCTTACCTATTTCAGAGCAATGGAAACTTGACATTAGATGAAAACATTGCAGACAATGGGGCAGAGAACGTTGTCTTTAGGGTAAGTAAATGTATATGAGTAAATGTTAGGGGATTTGGCCATTTTCTATATATATAGAAAATGGCCAAGCCCCCTAACATTCAGTAAGGCGCAAGGTGGCCATAATAAGAGGGGTGCCTCATGTGCAGTTCGCTCAGAGCATGTCTACTGCTCACCCGTGAAGCTTCCTTTTTAAAGGTTCCTTAGCTGGTGTAGTGGTAGCATGTTCTGTTCACTGTGCTAGGCGATTAGGTGCTGTAGAGGCCCCGGGTTCAAACTCCAGTCAGGGACTGGTATTTTCATGGATTTGAAACAAGTCTCTGACTGCTTAAAGATAAATTTCTTGCTAAAAATACATTGTACAATATGAGTAAATATATTTACGCTAATCATACTGTAGAAATTTACGTCTGCACCAGAAAATAATGCTTAGCCAGTCAATTCTTTGTTGCTAAAACTTCACAGGTAGAAATTGATCGGTAACACATTGCAGATGCTAAACTGGCGCATTTGAGAAAACTCGAGTATAAAACTTATTATTTCTCAAGTCTATGGCATAATAAAAATGTTTCATGTACAGTATTGATAAGCATAACTGCATACTATCCTATGTAACAGTACTCCATGTCTATTGTACATATCAGGCATACCAGGAATGGATAAAAGAAAACGGAGAGGAGAAGATCTTGCCATCACCTTATCTGGACACATGGCAGAAACAGTACTACATGTCGCAGGCACAGGTAGTGTATTATACTAACCCACTAATATATGTACATTGTACATATGTATATGCAATGTACAGAAATACTGCACTATGCATTCAACTGCAAACCACTATTATGTTGATGGTTGTGTAAACATTTTCTCAAAAATCTTCAATTTGTCATTATGATGAATAAAACAGACACTGTAGTGTATACTATCTCAATTCAGGTGTGGAGTTTTATTAAATTATACAAGTAAAATTAGACTGATTCATTATTATTTGTTTGAAATACTATGTAACATTATATTATAATGGTATAGGTATTTTGATGTTGACTGTACAATGTTACTGAAGGTGCTAATGTGCTCTAGTTGATGTGTTACTGTAAGTACTGACTGTAGGCTGTAGTTGAAAAGCATTATTTATAATTGAAGCATTAGGGGATGACTGTAGTTGAAGCACACCTATTGGAAATCTTCTTTTAAGTGCTGACGATAATAATTGTACATTAAGTATTCACCTTATGCTCATGTACTACAGTTTTGATACAATCTAATACTGAAACATTTTCTTTAGTATACATATAACTAACTGTTAACTAATAATAATTTTTTAGGCTTGGTGTGGGAAATACACTAAGAGTGCACTAAGCATATCGCTCAACTCCTTGGTTCACTCTCAGAAGGAGGTTAGGGTAAATGGAATGTTCCAGAACTCAATACATTTCTCTGATGTATTCCGATGTCCTGTTGGCTCTAATATGAACCCCAAGGACAAATGTAAACTCTGGTAATTACACTTTCTAATCTGATCTGACTGTGATGTTTGAGATTGTGCTGAGTAGTGTTGGTTGTCTAATATTTTTCTAGGTAACGATAACTATAATATTTATGTGATAATTTTCTTTAAGCTTAGGGTCTTTTATTGTGATCTTGGCTCTCCAAGTCAGTTGGCACTGCTTTCCAAATAATAAAATCGAAGATTTTTCTGCTTTAGACTTTATATTTGTTATAATATAGATCTGTGTATAGGACTTTACTTGCTCACCCTGCTATCTAAATACATGTAGATATTCATCAGCTCTTCATTTTAATGGTCCTTTCAAACTCAGTCTTTATTTTGATAAACAAGAGTTATATGTAGTACACTTTTTCTGTAAAGTATTTGTATTCTATTCTATAGTAACATGAATAATTTTGTAAAATTTTTCTGTAAAATACATCAACTTTCTCAATGTCATTTAATACCATTTTTTTTTATAAAACTATAATATTATATTTCTAAAATATTTGTTGGTTATAGTTTACTGCATTGACTCTCATATGTTATTAACATAACATTATAATCTAGTTGACTAATGACTAATAGTATTGTTTTATTGTTGTATGTTTAGAATAAAAAATATGAGTAAATGTGACATTTTTATATTATTTCATCTGTATTTGTACGAGCAATTACTATATTAAGAATTCCTAGATGACAATCATATGACAGGAATTAATACCTGCTACTTTTATAATATTTTATTATCAACTAAAAATATAAAGTTTTCCTATCAGGCTATTCCCTATAACTATTAAGTGTTAAAGTTTACTTCCACAACTAGTTAAAAGACTGGGTGTAGAACTTAGGCTACAGCAATTAGGTGTCTAAAGCACACTTGTCAAGTCTCCCTATTTAGGAGGGGTACTTCAGATTTTGAAACACTGCTCCCACTTTGCTATAGAAGCTCCCTGTTTCTCCCAGAATGGCACTAAAATATGGCTTCTAGCATAAAAGCTAGCTAATCCAATAAATATAATCCCAAAGCAATGCAAAGCAATGGTGTTTCATAACCATGCAAATTAGAGGTCATTCAGGACGCTGCATGTGGTGCAGGTGAGGTACACTGCATTTGTGTGGCTCATAGATCATTATGCTAGAAAGTACATTTAAAAGTGTGAGGCTGTCTCTCAATCTACTAAGATCATGGATAGTAATAGGTTGTAAGCCAGTGTTAATATGATTTTAGTGGAAGGATTGTAAATATTATAAATATTTCCGTTTTGTACAACAAGAGAAACCATGCTTTTAGAAAGTTACAAGTATTTAACCATTTATAAGTTTATTACAGTTATGTTTTTGCTGCATGGGTAGCCCCTCCACTAAACTTGTCCCAATCCCCCCTCTTTGGAGCAACAACAACAACTAGGCAAGTACATGTAATACATATGTACTACAACATTGTGCAGATGATTGATATTGTGTAGCTCATGAGAAGAGGAGATCAATGATCATTATCTTAGAAAATACAGTTCATATCTCTTCAGCTTGAGGCAGCTGCTCAATCTACTAAAACCAGCTATTATTACTTAAAAAGACAGTATTGTACTGTGCCATGTACTGTGTCATACTTACTGTGCTACGTGGTATCTTTAGGCCTATATGAGATTATGCAGAAAATTCACCTGACTGTGTTCTGTGCTGCTCCATGCCTGAGTGAGAGGGAATTAATGATGGATCTGAAGTGTCCAGGAGGACTTGTGAGAGCTGAAGCAATCCAGGGGGAGATAACACTTAAGTCTAGTATACCATACAATGCATATACGGTGTTATATACCTACTAGCGACAATGTATTATACATGTTGTGCAATCATAATATTAGTTATTGGAAAATGTTGGCATGGGCTAATAGTTTTATGATGAATAATACAACAGACGCATTTTTTATAGTTTTTTGATTGTATTCCTAATATTATTCTGAATTACCAGAATTACCTAACAATTATATATTATAAAGTAGCCCTTAATTTCCTGTAATATCATTTATCTTCTGATGATGATACTTAGACCAGCATTGAAATATTAGGAATGTAGTCAAAAACTATACACAGTGTGTCTTTTTTTACTCATATTAGTAATGGTGACCTGTGGCATAAATGTAGAGGCATATTTTTGTAGATATGTAAAGATTAGACTTTGTTCTTATTAGATATTATGTACTTTTCCATTATATTAGGCATGACACTATATAGAACACAATATACTTTTATAGCATCCGTGCATGGGCGCTCCTAAACTACTGAGCAGAATTAGAAGTTGTCCTCTCTCAGTCTATTTTCCTCCTGCGTGCTCAAATTGGGAAGAAGAGAAAGATGAGGGCCCATGTACCTGTATTATGTTATATGGTATTGTACTTAGCACGCTGTGTACGGATTATTTTCAATGGATACTTTTGTGATATTGTTGTGTACAAAACTTTATAAAATGGTAAAAATTAAATTGTTTTGATACTTTATGTCACTTTTTACATACAAGTATATTATAATAATAACACAATAAAACTGTATATTATACAAAAAGTTATAACCAAGTGATTTAACATTGTAATGGTAATAGAGTATCCATGGGAATCATTGTTCATTGTTGTAAATCTAAGGAACCCATGTCTATAAATAAAGCTTGTCATAGAAATAAAGCCTCATAATGTAGACTAAGGTCCACTAAATAGAAGTTGATATATGTAAATGTAGTTGTAAGTTTGGACCACAGTCTCAAGGCTTTATTGAAAAGCCTCAACAAATTTTCAAGGAGGCTATGATTTCTAAAATATTTGGAAGAAAGGGGGGTCTTCAAGGGGTGTTTTGGATCACAGTCTACAATTGCCCCAGAAACATGATTTTTGCATAAAAAGATACATACCGTGTAACTATATAGAAATAATCAAATAAAGCTGTAGACCTTTATTTATTACCTTTAATAAAGCTGTACAGGCTACAGCTTTATTTCATTATTTCTATATAGTTACACTGTATGTATCTTTTTATGCAAAAATCATGTTTCTGGGGCAATTGTAGACTGTGATCCAAAACACCCCTTGGAGACCCCCCTTTCTCCCACATATTTTGGAAATCATAGCCTCCTTGAAAATTTGTCGAGGCTTTTCAATAAAGCCTCGAAAAGCCTCGAGACTGTGGTCCAAGCATACAACTACATTTACAAATATCAACTTCTATTTAGTGGACCTTAGTCTACATTGTGAGGTTTTATTAATATGACCCAGTCATGAGTGCAATTACATAAATGTTGGTTGAAAGGGGGTGTCCATGTGGTGCCCAGTGACCCTGGGTTATAGTTTGATCTATTATGCTAGGAAGTCCAACTCGTATATCTTTAGCTTGAGGCAAGCTGCTCAATCTACTGAAACTAACCATTAGTATTAGATTATTAGTATTGTACTGTTCCATACTGTATCATACTATAACTGTGCCATACTAACTGTTCCATACTGGGTCATACTAACTCTGCTATACTGTGTCATTATGAGAATAGGTGGTAGTTTGCAGGTTGGTGTTTATATCTTCATGGTAAGCATTAGCAATATTTTTATAAAGGGCATTTAGATTTAGGTATAACATTTTTGGTTGCATGGGTTTTCACTCCTTAACCAATCCTCCCTATTTAGAGCAGCACAAACTTGACAAATATGGTCTAGTGTAAGAAACTCTGGTTACTCTAGTATCAAAGTTTTATGCCACAATAATTTAAAAGACCCATTCAGTTTTATTTGAGCATGTTTTTATGTTCCGCTGTAATAATGTAAAATGTATATCATACAATTATGAAATAGTGAACAATGATCTCTGTATATATAACTTTAATATCAGAAGGAAAATGTGCCAAGAATATAGTGTAAAAAATACATGTACATGTATATAACCAAGAATAAAAACGTAAAATTAGTACTGTACGAGTAAAACATAGTAGAGTATGACAAGGTATATGGTTAAAATACATACAGCAGCAACATACAGCAACATCGAGTAGTTAATATACATGTATAAGGAGATAGACAAACCTGTCGATCACCATGATTATGAGACTTAACAGTATAATGTAGACACTAGTCTTGTAGAATAAATCAGATGTAATAGCATATTGTCATGTGTATAACATCCGGCAAATTTTAATAACAATGTAGGTTTTCATAGTGTTTCTTTTGGGTACACCGCATCTAGTTCATGACAAACTCAGGAGAGTTGTGATACCCCAAGAGTAGTAGATACATTGTTCATTGCATAACATTTCATCTGAAAACCAGCAAGAGTTGGTGGTCAAGCTGTTGTGACATGGAATAACTGCATTGGAGAACTGTGTGCCTCACCAGCTCTTTATTGATCGCAACTATTTATATTCGTGAAAAACTATCCAATATTGGGGATTCTTGACAGGTGTTCTTTATGTAATTTTTTTCTGTGCTGCTAAGAATGTCAATTCCCTGCTTAGTTGGCACATTTATATACATTGACACAGCCAGTGAACGGCTGGCACCTCTACAATTCAGGAAAACGACCATTTTATCATTTTTATGCGCTATTCTTCGAAATCTTTCAGCGAGTATTCTGCAGCAAACAAACGAGAAGTTGAATTTGTCAGCTCTAGCATGAAGTGGTCACAACATGTCTGCCAATATATGTACAGGTTGTGTCCTGTGGATTATCAGTAATGTACATGTAGATGATCCCTGTAGGAGTTGAATGTCACTGTTACTGTTTAGTAATCCATAGAATCAAAGCCATAAACATAAGATGCGGGATGAGAATATACATTGTTGGATCCAGCAGAAAAGTCTGTAAACAGTTGTGGTTCATGCATGTACAACTACTGACAATAGTAGTGGTAGTAGTAGGGGTAGTAGTAGTAGTAGTAGTAGTAGTAGTACAGTAGAACAATATAAGAAATAGTAATACTGCAGTAAATAGAAGTGACTGGTTGGAAATTCCACAATTTACCAAAAAATGCAGTCATTTTCGAGTGCTATAATATAAAGCTTTGCTGAAAGCTAGCTATTTACTAACCAAGCCTAGACTAGACTACATTACATTACATATTTATGTAAAATGCAGTTGGATCCAAAAACAACAGCTTCTGACAAAAGTTGTCCTCTCTCAGTTGTCCAAGTCATAGTTTAAAACAGGAGTTATTTTCTCATGCAACTGCAAAAAATACTCAATCTCTTTAATTTAAGACTCTAAATAGTCGTATTACTGTCAACATATTAACACAAAATTGGGAAGATCCAAAGAGGCTAAACATATCAGGCTAATGTAGTTACCGTGTCAAACTGTTTACAATTTGCTTCGTTTCCGGTAATACAAAGACCATTTTTAAATTTACATATAATTATTTAGAAATAATTCAATATTGCATTGACATGATTTAACGGTTACAAAAATTATTTTAGTAGCTTGAACAATAAATAACAGCAGTTTTTTTAAAGTAAAGTTTTTTTTCGAGTAAAATCAGCAAAACAAACTACTAATGTCTAATCGAATTGAAGTTGAAATGTATTTTTTAATATTATAATTAATTATATTTATAATATAATGATTGTAACACTACCTTTTTAATTTTTGGTTAAGTTAGACTTTTGCTAATAATGGATAAAGTTTATATAATAATATTTGTAGTCAAAACAATCATCAATGATGATTTCATAATTACTATCATTAATAATTGATTATTTAATCATAAGATAATCGATACTATAATGATTATAATAATAATAATTATAATGTTTATTTTTCCATTATTATGGGCCCGATTATTGTTATGTTATATTATTTTTGTTGCCTACTACCTATTATTTAATGCCTTTGGAAATTTACATTGTTAAAGCATGTTAAATATAAATAATATGATTAATGGCTAGACCTAATAATAGAATAATACAATTCATTTTGTGTTGACTTTTCTCAGCTCTTCAGGTAGTTATACTTTGGGATCCGGTCAGATCTACAGGCCTCTGCAATTTAATACTCTCCTGAGAATTCTAGCAGATTCAGAGAGAGAGAGCAGAATACTGTGCTCTGTCTACTTCCCGTATCCAACCTTGACAATGCTTGCTCTAGATTTGGTAACTTCTTAATCTCTCTTGCTAGATCTTGATACTTTTTCAATTTTCCCTTTCTTCAACTTTGCAATCATCTATCACTCACCCATGATCCATTTTTTCATATAGCACCACCTTGCCTGGCCTTCTCATTTTATAATAATGATTATTATGTAGATAGTAACATTCCAACACCTCAAGCCTCCACAAGTTTTGTTTGAACTGTCACAGAGTATTCAGGGCTAATATTACTGCACCAAGCATATGGTGATTAAATATTCATGTAACGTCATTGACTAATTTCTTTTTCAGTCTTACTTAAAGAATGGTATTTAATTGACATGACGTCAGTTAGGAATGCGCTGTCATTAAAGCAGGTTGGTGTATTTTTGCTTCTTTTTAGCTAGTTGTTTTTGAAGGAAGTATTTTAAAGTATTGCAATAAATATTTATGGTAAACTTACTAGATTTTTTGTTTGTAGTTATTGCACTTGTAGTTTGAGAAAAATGATATTATGGGTTTCATATTAGAAATTGTCTAAACACGAAGATGTTACTAGCTTCAGTCCTGGGATAAAATGGCAACACTTTTGACAAGTCAGTTGAATGTAATATTTGTAGTTTATGCTGAGACAGGAAGTCAAATCACTGTATAAGGAATTAATAAGAGCATGTAAACAAATAACTGACAAGACAACTAGCCAAGAAATGATGAATTGGGTGAGAAAAGACTTCAAAAATAATGCCCATATTCAAAATGAGGTAAGGTCAGAAATTTAGTTTGTGAAGGCCGAAATCACAGCTGTTTTAACTGCATATATATGGACATATAATATCACTAAATTAGCAATAGAAGTGGATATGTTTCTAAACTGTATTGCAGGATGCAATCCGCTCGTTAATGTTTCATGGAAAACAGTCTCTCAAGCAGTTGAAGACAAGTATTGCCATATCCCAATGATGACTGAAGGGCCGAGTAGCTGAAGCCTTCCATTACTAGACCATGTGGGTACTGGAATGAAATGCAGTTTACACATTTATTTTAATATCCATAGAAAAAGTTCACACAATATTTGTGCTCAATTTATGATCAAGACATGATTTTTCACGATATGGAAGGTTTGATTGTCATAAAAAATTCTTCTTGTTGATACTACAAAAGGTCATTCAAAGACTTAATCATATTATATAAATACAAGTTATTTCCAACCTTAAAATCCATCACTCATTTCCACTGAAGAGAAAACTGGGAGGTTATGCTCTGGGAAAGGTTTTCCACTATGAGTACATGATCATTTTTCTTAAATTGTACATCAGCATCATCTATTGTTACACTAGTGGCATTCCCATTTGTGCCTAGGATGTATATCATATCAATTGTAAGGGATACAGAACCATCCGCTCCTTGTGTGCAGCTCCCTTGTTCCACTGTGCTATTCACAAACTATAAGCATGCAAAGAGGTGATTATTAATATACATGTACATGTTCAGATAGAATCATCTAGGAGTAAAAATTTAAATTTCAAAGATATATTTAACATACTTTGACAGAGATGCATAACAAAACAAAACTTCAGCTATAGCTGTAATGTATGAGCAGCTGCGTAGAAATTGTAAATACATTGTAATCCATGTTATAACTCTCAGAATGGTGATGATTACCATAATATAAGTTTCTTACCTGATCTTGAGAAGTGAACTGGATTAGGCAGTGTGTACTGCTGGTGTCTATAAATAAATACATTATTTGTATTTGTTAAGGAATCTGTCAGGTTTGACAATAAACACAATAAGTGCATGGCCGTAACTATCTAGGCGGCTCAGGCGGCCCTAGCCGCCTGAACTTTTTGTTAAAAGAAGAAAAAATTAAGCTAATGTCGGAAGGCATAGATACCGTGCCCCACATAAAATAGACATACTCTAATGAAAATGATGCTACTATGTGTATAATGCTATTCATGGCTAATTTTCGCGTGAAGCCACTGCTGATTTGATAGCGTAGTTGGTAGCGTGCTTGGTCTTCATGCATAGAGACACGAGTTCGAATCCCACTGCGGGACAATCTTTTTTCATTTTAGTAATTCACTCAATTTGTTAGCTATACAGTGACAATACTAATCTCATCTGTAAGATAGGATCACTGCATCTGTAATTCTGTATTCAACAATAGGAAATGCCCTAAGATTGCATGCACAGTTTTCCCACCCATCTCATTTGTTCCACTTCGAACACTGTTCTTCAGGGTTTGGGAACCCTATAATACCACTCTCCATCTCTATCCATCAACTAAATTTGCACTATTTCCCCTCTTATTAATGTGTGTACATTTTTAGGCCTAAGTCATGTAATGATGTAAAAGACTACAATGATACGTCATGGCCAAGCCAAACAGAGAAGCACTATTTTGCAGTATACTAATTTGAAGTTTACTATTTGCAGATTACTATGCAATATTTTGTACTTTTGTACCATCACATATAGCTCAAATATGCATCAAAATGGCTGTTTTTGTGTGAATTTTCAAAAACTTTCTTGTGGGAGGTGCCCCACCCTCCTTCTTCCCCCATCCCGTACACACCCTCCCCACACCGCTACTGTTAGCCAGTCCAATTTTGGCCGCCTCAACTTTTTCAGGAAAGTTACCCCCCTGAAGTGTAATGTCTAGATTATTTGTGAAAGATAGACTCTTACTGTATGTAAAGCATTCAATTCTCAAGTCTACAGAGTACAAATCTTCTCCATCACAACAGAAAAGTTGCCCTGTAGCATCGATCACAATATGAAGTTGTGCTCCCTTGATTTACAAAAGGAATCAAGAGAGCACAACTTTGTATTACACTGTAGAATACTGATGACATCAACTGTTGCATATTAACATAATATTAACTTACCTATTGTCTGTCCATCATCCCAGAACAGTTCACCAGAAGCCGACTCGTTCTCATCTAAAGCAACCAGCAACTTGAATGCTGTGCGACGGCTACAATGTAGATGTAAAATTGTACACCATATCTGCAGTGAAACCCTATATTACATTGAATATACTACAGTTCCATTCATTAAGTTTCAGACTCTAGCCCACTTATTAAATCTATTTCTGAACAATGAACATGGTACATTATGAATTTATCAACTACATGTAAAATATTTATACAACCATTCACAATAAAATATGATATAAAGCATTAATAATTGTATAAAACCTTATACGAGCCTAGCTGTACATTCAAGTAGCTTACCTATCTGTTGTAGTCTGAGCTGACTGTTTAGTGGGTATAACTCGTCCACCTCTAATGTGAATAGGTATTTCACTGGTTCCATTAACGGCTATGTTTATGTATTCTTTACCATTTTCACTTGCCACAGTCTAAATCACATGATCAGCAAACAGCAAGATAAAATATGTTTATCAACAAAGTATCATGATAAGACAAAATCAAGTCCATTTAGATATATATATGCATGTAGACATGAAGACAGTCTGACGGCAGTGACTTGAATTGTAATTGCTAAATGTTAGTTCTATCTTATGACACTACAAACTAACTTACGTGGTCATAATAGTCGTACCACTTTCCTTCAGGTAGATAAGCTCTGACGTTGATCTGGTCCTGTAAAATATATATGAGGTAAGTGTATACTACATGTAGGCCTACTGATAAATAGATAATACATATAAATACTCTCGATATCATGACTAAACCAGTTCTAGTTCTAAACTCTGCTCAAAATTTGCTATAATGAAAAGTCTTTCTTGCAGGGGAACTCCGCAAGGGGAAATACAAAGAGCAATAACAATCACAGATGTACTAATTTCATGTCTGCTTCGATGCAGAAGTGAAGAAAATTTTCCAACTACTATTTTTTATGGGAAATAAAAGTGCTGTCCCACATACCTTATACAATATAGGAGAAAAGAGTATGGCATCACCCCACAAAAACTGCTCATCGATATTCATCACCTGAGCATCAGTTGGCCACCTGTTCAAAACCAGAGCAGTGTTATTTTTTGAGTCAAAATGGAATTATCGTTGTTAACAGACATCTCTTGATTGCTAATTTGGTTCTACACTGTAATTCAAAGTAATGATGAATGATTTGTTTATATCAAGGAATAATCAAATTAAGTTACAGTAAACTAATCATGCCATAAATCATAATAGAAGTTGTTCTCTCTCATGTGATTATGTAGAGAAAGAGAGGGTAACCCTAAATAAATGTAAATCTAGATTTGCACTGCATAACGGGTTGATAGTAATTAACTACACGTAGCTCCACTGTCTTATTGACAACTACTAACCATAGACAAAAAACACCACAGCCACAGAGCCGTTGGTTGTGAGAGTTGCGTCACTGGGGAAACACCGTGGTCAATGTTAGGACTATTAAAACGAATCAAAACAATCGGAAAAATAGCTTGACCAATGCAATCCTTTGTTATACGCCCGATACAGCCTCTTGTTGACATTCATTGGTGCTACTCGCACAATCAACAGTTCTGCACAGTCAATACTCACTCAAACTGTAGAGAGCTAACTACTGTATCACCCCGAGTATTAGCTGCATAGAACAAAGTATACAAGTAAGGCAGGAGTCTATATCGTGTTTCTAGACTTGTCCTAGATAACTCAGCCACAGTTCTGTCCTCAAATACACCAGGGTCATGGTCCTACAGGCAGACATAGCTTACTGATGAACAGATGAAACTTATTCCAGCCAACATTGACTTATCTGTAACACACGGCTAAAGTGAACAAATTCTTATTAGTATTCTCATCAATCAGAGCAAGTTTTTTCATCGAATTGCATTTATAGCTAAGTGAAAACAGATTTCTGTGACTATCTGAAAGGCTACGATGAAGCCGCCACATCAAGAAACTAATGCATTTAACTAAGTGGAATACATACAATGTAGTTGATTCCATTATGGTTCCTTGCAAAAGGATAGAATGCCCCCAGCTGCATCCACCTCTTACAGAGCTGTGCTGTCGTGTTTCCAAAGAATCCGCAGATGTCAGCACCAACCTACACGTACATGCATACAAAATATAGTGCATGCCTGGTAGCTTAATGACCTACTTGTAGCGTGTTGAATTCTAATACATTGTTCAATCACACCTAGTAACTAATAGATATCGAATCTGTTTTGTGAAATAACATTCAGCATTATAGAGAGTTACCACTTACA
The DNA here is from genome assembly GCA_935421135.1 of Bugulina stolonifera. Lineage (NCBI taxonomy): Eukaryota > Metazoa > Bryozoa > Gymnolaemata > Cheilostomatida > Bugulidae > Bugulina > Bugulina stolonifera. The sequence continues at coordinate 12,746,424 of OW285193.1, read as the reverse complement.
CATAGAGGTTTACTCACATAGCATATACCCAGCTACATGAAATATTTGCATTTAGAAAGTGTCCCCTTTCAAGTCAGAGTTGTGTCCTTTACAAACAAATCTCTGCTTCCATGTATATAAAGTATCCATTTACACAGCGCATCCCAACTTACACAGCGTATCCTGCACTTACACAGGGTATTCCCCAATTAGACAGGGTATTCCCCAATTAGACAGGGTATTCCCCAATTAGACAGGGTATTCCCCAATTAGACAGGGTATTCCCCAATTAGACAGGGTATCCCACACTTACACAGGGTATCCTGCACCTACACAGAGTATTCCCCACATACACATGTGCTACCACACATACGCACGGGCTACCACACATACACATGAGCTACCACACATACACATGAGCTACCACACATACAGTGGTATCCCCAACTTACCCAGGATATCCCCCTCTCTACAGTTATGTTTAACATATTATGTATATATAAACTTACATAAGGTATCCCAAACAAGTTGAACTCCAGCATTCCAATGATAGATTCTCTCAAGTGCTCCCAGTTGGCTGAATTATCACCCAACCAATGTCCAGCATACTGACCACTCCCTGGGAACGTTGACCTACTGATCACCATTCCACGTTTATTGTTTCCAACTGCTGCTCTCAAAGCACTGAAATTTAACATTACATAATTATTTTAAAAAGCGGTAAAAATTTCATAATGCCATAAATGGAGATATAAACAATGTTCTCTACTGGAAGAGATCACCAACTTCAGCAAAATAATGTGAATCCTACATATCCAAAATATTCGTATTTAGCAATTTAAACTACACATATTCGTAAGAGAATTGCTTCTTTTGCAAGATATTAAAAGTTCATAACAAGTAAGTGCGACCAATAATTAGATGTAATCAGAGAATTTACGAAATACAAACCGTTGTATTAGCGGGGATGTCCATTGATAGATAGGACCTTCTATTTATAGGTATGATTATCTATGTCTAGACATGATCGCAACTATTTATAGATATGTCCTTCTATGTCTAGACATGACCGCATCTATTTATAGATATGTCCTTCTATGTCTAGACATGATCGCATCTATTTATAGATATGTCCATCTATTTATAGACATAACCATATCTATTTATAGATAATGTACTCACACAAGAGTCGGTTCTGTCTGACTCCACCCGTACAGGTTATGAACATCGTAATGTGTATATTCCCCATTTTGGCCCTGAACAGCTACCATACATAGAGTCTTATCCGAGATGTTCCTCAGCTCACCAGCATATATATGACACGCCTCTACGCAATCACAATACATAAGAACTATATATACAGGCAACTCGACAACATAAAGGATATTTCATAATATAAACTACAAGATAAATGTATCTGTTGCATTGGAAATCACCAAAGTAAAAGTGTACATGCTTATGTTTACACTAGTTGATTGCCCACAATTCAGTTACTTACAACAAATCAACCTTTAAAACTGATATTCTTAAATTTATATAAAACTTCTACATCATAACAGAATTTGGACTACTGCAATAGCTGGTAACTTTTATCCACTAGATATTTCACAAATGAAGCATTCTTTCTATCAGAAGACAAATAACCATATTTAGTTTGCAGAGTTAGTAACTGATACTCTTACTAGTCTTATAAGGTGGTCTCTCCAAATGGTTACTCATGTCACATTTCAGGTTCCAGAAAGGTTCACCAGGTCTCTGAGTATCCCAGTTCCATGGTCTGTCTTTATTTGTATCAAAATTAGCTGGTTCGTTCATGTCCTAAGAAGATAATTATGCAGTAAGTAAGGTACACTAACTAACACTAGACATAGTCAAACACTGACCAACCAGCCGGCTCTGCTTTAAACAAATTTAGCCATTACTTGGCTCAAGTTCTAACTTGATTATCAAAACCAAAAACAAATGCATAATTACACAGATGTTTCAGCCAATGGGATCTTCTGCTAATCCCGCATTACCTTACATTCACTACATGTTATAAATTAGGTAGATGTAGAACAAAAGGTGTCAATGGGAGTCACTTACAATCCACAGCCCATCAAATTCCAACTCTGCCCTCTGTTTCACAATCCAGTCTTTCCAGATCTGTTTAGTACTTGATTTGAAAAAATCTGGGAACACAGTTTTATTATCTGGCCATACCTGGAAATGTCCAAATAGTTTGAGTTAAAACAGAAATTTGCATAATCAATATTAATAATACACCTGCTCAGCAAATAATAATGTGGAAAACACACATTTAATAAAATTTGGACCAAACAGCTCTAACTTCCAACACAGTACATGGTATACACCAACAGTATGTAGTGTAGATTCTACTAACATAGCCAAACATATTGTTTTGTTCATCTGCGCAGGCATCACATATAGCTGAGGAACCATCTGAAGGCCACTTGATGTATATATCCTTTTGCTTCCCCTCGGGGTAAATAGAGTAGCCATTTTGAATGCTCAGCGCAGGATCCTATAATAATAATGTATGCACATGAATGCATGTATATTAGCCAACAAGTAGGCCCTGTAACCTGTACACGTAGATAGCATGAAAAATCTGAGTATATTTGGAAGTTGTCCTCCTTTTAAACAACAAAGAGGAGAGAGAGAACAGCTTCAAAATACAAATACTAACACATTTTCATTACACCCGCACATACAGAGCAATACTTGACAATAACACCAAGGTAAAAGTCTACCACAACCAATAAGATCCACAAACTGTATGAATAGTCATCAACATTGAAATTTTCCAGACAAAAACAAAAGCTACCAAATAAATATCTCCATAGAGCAACAACTGGATACTAAATACACATCATGCAACCTATGAATTCTAATACGGTATATAAATACATGTACATAATTTGGTCAACCACAGCCAAGTTTCTGCCTACCAGGATGATTATAGTCTTCATGCTATAATTAGCCCGCAAATCCTTGAAGTAGTCAGCTAATCCTCCAAAGTTAACTGGGTCAATAGTGAAGTCTTTCCTGGCATCCATGTAGTCTATGTCAGCATATTGTATATCCTACACATGTATAGACACAGTCTTATATACATGTGATTGATAAGTGTGCATAAAAGAGTCAACGTAGTGCAGGTACACATTTACATTTACATGTGTGTCACAGTGTGTGTTCTTTGACAAAGGAACACCAGAGCTCAATAACTAGGGCAAGGCTAAGTTATAAGGATAATTCACAGGTTACACCAGGCCTGCAAGAATAAAATAACACAAATTATCGTCATTGCATATCACTTACTAATGGAATGCTGGCATTCAATGTCCTGTCTACGGCAGCCCTGATCTCTCCAGTGTTCTTGTAACCATAGCGACAAAGCTGGAATCCTAATGACCAATATGGTGGCATGTAGGGTCTCCCAATCAGCTAACAATATCATAAACAGATAACTATAACTGTACAAGTTCCTCTAGAGAAATATCAGATTCAATAATTCAGTTAGAATTAGAACATATTTATATTATGCGCGGGTGAATTCATAAATGCACAAATATTGTTCAATAATTCAGTTGGAATTAGAATATACATGTATTTATATTATGCACGAGTATATATTGCATTATTGTATTATTGTATTATAAGCATCTTTTAATACTATTCATATGACTGACTTACTCCAGTATATTGTTGCACAACGTTATTGGGAGTTGGACCTGTGAACAAGAAGAAATCTAGGATACCTCCAATTGTACGGTAAGTAACCATGGGTCCAGGGGTTAGTGTTACGTCTGTAATCACAGATACAATGCATGTAGGCTACACTTGTCTATGTATGCAGTGACCAGCTTTGGACTATCAAATATACATTTCTTATTTTTAGAAAACGGCAATATGGTTGTAAACTGCCGCAGTAAAGATTTATTACTAGGAGTTGTGAGCTCCTTGATATATACATGTAATAATATATACATGTACTAATATACTACACTCTCTATGCAGCCCGGACATTCACCCCACAACTAAATGCTAAATTATTGTAAAACCAAACGTAAAAGAATAAATGAACTTGATAGAAAAATAGCACATGTATTATAGGATAGATAAACAGTATACACTATCAATGCTGTAACACATAGCCAGGTGGTTATGATGTACCTTGTGCATTGCTGTTTAGTAGGAAGACACCATGAGCAGCACCACTATTCTCAATACACACAAAGAATGGATGAACCCCGTACAGGTTGTCATAGTGCTGAAAACATACATAAAATATTGAGTAAAGTTAAGATGTGGTCTATGAGAGCAGATAGCATATATAGCAGTTTATAAATGTTGGAGCTCAGGCTACAATATGAGTACTAGCCTTGATACCTGAGTTGAATCTTGACCAGGTGGTTGATCACGAGCAAACATAGCCCAAGTTTCTGCTTTTTTAAACTGGTGTTTGAAAGACTTATGCAGATTTTCCCCAAATCCGAAGACATTTTTAGAAGGAGTTTTAGTTGACACACTGAGATATTGCTTCTCCATCACCAGATCGGCTACACTTGTGTCAAATCTAAACAAAGATAACAATTATAAATTCAAGGTAATAATTTTGTTTATACGGAAGGGGTCTATAGGAACATTATAATATTGACAAAGAGTTATAATTAGATTGATGACATCATTAACAATTTGAAGTGTGAATCATGCTTCAACTAACGACCATAGTCAGTTAGCTCTGTCCTTGCACTCAATATTATCAATTGCCCTCAAATTCACCAAAACACCATTCATTTAAATCCGATGTGGCTCTAAACACCCATAAGGTATAACAGTTAGTACAGCACAGTAATAGGTATCTGAGTAATTGCTTGGTCCCCATGCACATATAATATTCAGGCAATTTAATTCTTCATCTGAAGTTTGTTTGGAGTTGTTAGCCCCTGTCACCACTGCTCCCCATGGGAAAGCAACTTCACATAAATTATTCATTATTATTATGTATGTAGGAACTTGTATTTATCCAATATTTTATAATTTTACCTCCCATAGACATGATTAGTAGTGTATATATTGTATGAGTAAGAGTAAGTAAAGGCAGCTACACACATTGTTACATACAAATGTAGTTACATAGCACAAGGTTGAACACTAACTCCCTTATCTCTTGTACACTATGTACTCACATGATAGTCTTGTCCGATTTCCTTGTCACTTTAACATAGAACTTGGCTCCGATTTTGCTCAATGAAACAGAATATTGCCTAGATTTTGTGTTAGTTGAGGGAATATTTAGTGGCAGTGGAACTCTGTATCTATTTAGGTCATCAGCATCTAGAAACTGTAGCAAAAACTAGGTCAGAACATGCATGCCACATGTGTATTGAGCATTGCGTAAAACCAAATGTATCCTCAGATAACTCTTTGGCCATAAGAGCGTATTTCTAGGTTTTTATAGCAGTTATATTGCTTATATGTCTACACATATGTAACAGTATATGTACATGATGGCAACAATACAATTCTATTTGCAACAAAACAATCCTATTTGGTTTGGTATCTAAATGGAGTAGACATTCATTTTAGGATATTACATTGTACAATTATCACCAGCACAAAATTCCTAACATACATAGTTGTTATCAGTACCTCATCGGCTTCTATATTATAGTTTGCCCAGTAATCAATGCTAGCTACTTATATCCTAGATAGATTACTTAGTGCTACTCAAAACAGTGTTATATCTTTTTGAAGAAGCAACTTGATATCTACAGATGAACCTCCTCATGATACCACACAACATACCACCCACAGGCTGTATTATACTGCACCGTACCATACTATACTATACATGTACAATATATGCATGGAGGAATTTAGCCAAGCTTGTTTGTGTGGTATAGGACATAGTAGTGGTATGTAACATGTATACACTGTGAAATGCACATAACACAAATGGAATACTACATCATCAGTCTGTGACTAGAATATTGTTGCATATGTATATATAGTAGTGTATACATACAGTTATCCTTAGCATATGTATATAGTAGTGTATACATACAGTTATCCTTAGCATATGTATATAGTAGCGTATACATACAGTTATCCTTAGCATATGTATATAGTAGTGTATACATACAGTTATCCTTAGCATATGCTCATTTAGCTGTTCGATCTCTACAGTAATCCTTTCAATGATGTCTTCAGGCTTGCTGAACAGGGACGTCTTCTTCCCAGACCATGAGAGCTCAAGTGTAGTAACTGCGCCATCAATAGTCTCTTCTGATATTGTGTATCCTGAAACAGCGGATGAATCCGTTACCATAGAATAGATTGTATTCAACTGCTCACTCATATACTCGTACATTGCATGTGTAAGGTGGATATTAAACAAGAGAAAGTGTAGCAAATGAGTAAATTATCTGTAGTAATTTTAGGAGTCCGTTAATGAAACAATATCTATCAAACATGAAGAATATCTACAATGTATATAATGCTATGCAATGTAAAATTCACTTCATGGCATTGCTGTTAACCCACTATGCTTCTTTATCTCATAAAAGGGGCTAATCTCTTCTTCTCCAGCAATTTATAAATCCCATGTGAAATTAGAAAGAACTGCCTACCAATATCATCTGATGAAATAAGGGAACATTTGTCTCCATCGTCCACTGCGTCTGGATCCCATCCACACTTTCTTTCTTTACACGCTTCTACAGTCTTCACAAGCTGATCGACTAGACAATCAACTCTGACACCAGCAGCCTGAGATGGAGGTAGCAGAGGACTCTCGGTCACAGTGTCATCACCTGTTGTACCCTTCAAAGTAAAACTATGTCAGTTGAATAAACGTAGAGAAGCTTACAACAATCCCATCACACATCACATTGCAGACACAATAAATAACATGGTGTACAACAATACACAGTATATAATTATATCTGGTACCATCATTATTTACCACAAATATTACTATCTATCTCTCACTGTTAAACTATACATCTATATCTATCCGGAAAGCAGTTTAGAACCCAGAACTAGAATGTTGAGGTAGACGACCAGCACATTTCCAGTAATCATGAGTTTTATAGAGACAAGTACACACTAACTGTTGGCAGAACTTATCTGTATGAAACAACATCTGTGGATACAAACATACTCACCTTATTATGGTACGCAGTAAAGTAAACTATAATCCCAATTACTGCTGCCACTATCACAATCACTACGATTACTGAAATTATAATACAAGCTTTACGACTTATTCCACAACATTTTCCCTTCTGTTCATCTTTAAGTGTATTAACCTCAACACCATCCCCTGATCTGTATTTGGCCTGCATGTTTAACAATTCACCAGTAGAAAACAGCCTGCAACATTAGTTCTCATTTATAAAATTCTAACTAGAATAAACAGGCTGCCAAAAATATTCGATAAAATTACAGTAAAATATACATCCAGCTATGCTACTGCAAAGTAACACAACTTTGCTGCTCTCATGATAAAATGGAATTCACTAAACATAGGAAACATCTTTCCTAAAAAAAGATGAAAATTTGTAAGTACTCTAGGTTTTCGGAAATTAAGAAGTTGTAAACAAGCAAAACTGCTGCTCAGATAAAAAAATTAATCTTCTACTAGGTCATTTTGTAGTCTACATTATATTATTATAATATTATATTGTTAATACTCACCCAGATACTTGCAAGGAACTGCAGCAACAGTGTACTGCCTCCTACTCTAAGCTCACTTACTGCGAATGTGCTATCATGATCTGACAACTGATAAAACAGTAAACCAATACATTCAGTGCTCTCAACAACAACTAGGTTGATATTAGCAACCTATCCAGTATTAGGCTATATAAAGAAACACTAGCAACTATTCGTTCTTGTAGTGTATCAGTCTTAACTAACCTAGAACAGTGTGTTTTAGGTGGTTACCTTCTGGTTTAGGTGGCTCCCTAATAGGGGAGCGAATTATATTGGCAGAAAGCAAGCAGGCAAAATTCATAAGCAGCATCCCAGTCTCTCTATACTAGTATTACACTACATTGGATACTTATGTAATTATACTAAATGCCCAGGTCATCTATACAAACCTGTTCCTTTGTAAACTGTACAAATATATTTTTAAAGGCTCTTACCTGACAGCTGACAGTAAAATAAGACTAGCTGTGAAATAAATGCATGTTATTTACTTCAAAGGAATGAAATCAAATCTGTTTTACGTTTCACATTACTAAAAATGCCATTATGAAGTAGACCTAGATTTAGTAACATCCCATTTACAAAAAGCTGGTAGATACTTGATAAATGGTTGCACTGATACTAATAATAACCCTGTTTACTATACAAGTCATGTAGCATGATTCTATAATGCCACCAAACACTTCACATTAGCAACCTGTAGCAAAGACTTGGATGAGCTTTAGATTATTATGATATTCAGTTGACAAACTACTTATTGGACCTAAATATCTACTGAGAAATTATCAGTGTACACACAGCACCTCCCACTGATAACCATAACCGGGATGATAACAGCAATTAGGGCTTCATCCGTGCTTGCACACTAACAATGTGAAGAGTGTATAACAATATGAGAAGTGAATTGTTGATACAGAATGTAGAATGCCCAACATCTCGACAATACTGAAGTTTCAGAAGAAAATCAGATCAAATTTAGGATTTAATGGAGGAGATATTGTTTACTGGAAACCAAACCGATTGTTTTCATTAAAACAAATGTCTCTCTTTTATTTTGGTTTAGTAAACTTGATGGATACAACACAATATTATGTAAAGGAGTAACGTCAGTCAAGTGTTCTATCAACATAAATAACACACTTTACAAAGAAGAGATAGAACAGTCTGGCACCTATTGTTATTATTATTGCCAGTAAATTTACCAGAGATGTTCTTCTGGAAATTAATTACGAATCAAGTCCTACATTGAGAGGTACAAGTACATGTTGTCCAGCCACAAACAAATAGCAGTTGAGGAAAATAAATACAAGCATAAGTTTTGAAAAAGCAAGTGCAAGTAAGCACCATATGCTCTCAAAATATACTTGTAAGTAAGCCCAATATAATTGAGTACAAGAGCTCGGATGCTCAACAATATTCCTAATAAAATGTTTTCTAGTGAAAGTGAAGCCGTGAAGTTATATATAGGCCTCCATTCCATCCTTTTGTTGCCCATGTAAGAGGTACACACCAAGTACTATAATGTGATAGACAGGTTGATCCACTGAGAGTGATCTCACTCATAGTTAGTCACTCATAGTTAGTTGCTCTTTCCTAATGACTATTTACCTCTAGAGCTTCAATCTCAGATGATTCGGGAGAAGAAGCTGATGATTCATCTGAAGACTCATCTAATCCAACTTCCTCAGTTTCAGGTTTGACCAATTCGGAAACAGTCTTTGCCTAGAAAAATAGAAAGTATCAATCCAATAAAAAGTCTAGCTATATACAGATACATGCATATTAGGTGTCTTCGCGACCTCTTGGACAGACCCAGGTCGCAAATAAAATTTACAAGATGGCCGTCCGACCAAGGCCAGAAGGGCTATTGGCCTAGGATTTTGCTTGGCCGGACGAAACCATCCCTAGCTCATCGGCACACCTGATTTCTTCGCGCGGAAATGAGGATTTTGCTTTTGGCCCAGGCCGGTGTGTTCACGACCCTGTGACGGATGTGTGCCGGAAAATATTTTTGTAAATCGGCCTGGGTCTGAAGTTCAGGTCGCGAAGACACCTATAGTGTGTATCGGAAATGCCTGCTTCTTCACATGAAAAAAGTGACAGGTGAGTCTTAGATAAGGGTTTGAGGTGGGAGTGGGAGGTGAGATGAAAGTATAAGGTGAGAGTGTAAGGTGGGAGTACGAGGTAGGAGTAGGTGAGAGTATGCTGTAGCAGTAGGTGAGTGTGAGCTGAGAGTATGAGGCGTCACATTCCATTCAGCAAAGTATTATATTTTCAACACTTACCTTATCCGTCCTTGGACGGCGGAACCCTCTAAAGAGCAGCTGCGGCAGACGGAGTGGGGAAACGTACTCATCATAATTGTTAGTGAGAAACCGCAGATAGCTTTGGAACTGGCTGTCTTCCTTCTCCTTAACCCCATCCCTCAGTTCAAAGAACTACAAGCAACCAACAAGATTGTGAAAAGAATTACACAATGAAACTGCTCCTCATGTGTTTTATAATCATGAGGATGCAAGTCCTTAATAATGTTGCCTGCCAGGAGACGGTGTTTACGGTTCATCCAGTGCTACTTGGAGTAATGGTCAAAGATACAAACTCACCACGTCCCTGAACAGTCTCCGGTGGTTGTACCTGGAATTCTCTGTAGTAGGAGTGTCTTCACTTGGATCAGGAGTATCTACAGTTGGCTCCTTCTTCACTGTGATTTGTTTTGCGTACCTGACAGCATGATCCAGGTTACCAGCCCTAATGTAAGCCAACACCTATCAAGAAAAAGGTGATGAGTGGAGGGAAGCAGCAAAATTTATTACACTTTACAGCATGCCTACCTAAACAACCTGGTAATCTACCAACGAGCCACTCCAGCAAGTAGTCCGAACTTGCAACTAATAAGGTAAGTCCGAGAGAAAATGCGTAGTTGGAGAATTGCACAGTGGGGGAGAATGAAATGCTTGGCTTATTAGCAGACAACAGTGTTAATAATACATGCTCATCACTAGCGCTAATAGCATAGTATAGCGTACGCGAGATTCTCTTTATTAACTACTATTGACACCCACCAATCAAATATTGTTATTGCAAGCAAGAGACATAACCCAGATAGATAAAAACACTGTGTAGATGTAGCCTGAAAGCAACTTGAAAACAGAACCAGCCTGAAAGTAACAATCTCCTAACGTTGTTATATGATGCTATATATTAAATCTTCCTGTGCCATTAAATGGGCAGCGGTCACTCTTTTCTAGTACTTTAAGAGAGGATAAACCCGAGTAAACGAGTAGATTTTGGTAAGGGGGTCTGAGGAGAAATAAATACTTCCATAAGAAAAACTCAAGTCTGTTTTCAGACCGCTTTGCATTTATTTTTCATCAAGATGATTTTTGAAAAAACCAGCTTTTCTGTTACCATGTTTGCTAGTCCAACCGTCTAACTACAAGATCCTGAACTGTGATCAACTGCAACTTAATGCAAAAGTACTGAAAATCTAAAATATTGAGCATTGTTTAACTTAGTCACAACGATTATAAATACCTTCAAGGTCATAATAGGCTCAGATATTTACCTTCAAATTTAAGTCTATAGAACTTTCTCCCTCAGGTGCATTTGCCAAAGTCAGCGCTGCATTAAAATGGTTCTACAAAAGAAAATACAGACTGCAGCAGTATAGCATGTAACAAGTTATAAACATGTGCAAGTTGTTAATCCAGAAACCATAGTACCTTCTGTGATGTTATAACAACCTTAATTGTGCTCATTAGTGCACAACACAAATTGTATATTACAAAACCACAGCTGGTTTGATAGTCCAGGAAATTGGTGAACAATATAGAAAGCTTCCGGATAGACTGAATTTTACAATAAAACTATGAAATTTTCACTTCTCGAAGCTGAAAGATGGTGTGTGAAGCAAGATCTTAGGCAAACTGCGTGATTGTGATGATTAAACCACTAACCTGTTTTATACAATAGAGTGACATGAGCCTTCTCAACTTGGTGTCATCCGTTCTATTCCAGTGAGAAAAACTTTCATCAGCCTCTTTCTGATAAATTCGTTTTAAATCATAAAGCTTTGCAGCCTTGGTTAACCCATCTCCATTATTCTGAACAAAACAATGGAGAGTAGAGTTACAAGCAGTTTCAAATATATGCAATTCATACACTACAATTAAAGCTGGTATAGATTAGTAAACTATAATAACTAAATATTAAAACTGACGATAGGCACTTTCATATCTTGAACATTCATCCACAGCTGTATACCTCTGATTGGGTGAAAGAGATCCAATACATATGCAGCATTACACTATTGATATTATTTGTCGTTTTATTAGAAATTGTGCTCCCTTGTTCACTACATCGGAGTTGTGTTCTCGGTTAATTAGGATGCAGACAAACCAACATTAGGGAGTGAATATTGATGCATTACGAATATCAAAGGTTACCATGCTAAACACTAGCATCACACAACAGAAACTAGGCACAGCCGCTAGCACCACCAGTATTTCATGAGAAAGTAATCAATTTCGCTGAAAACTGCAATCGTGCTACCAAAGAAGAAGACAAACAAAACAGTAAAATACCCCTAGAACGATATTGGGTAAATGAGCCATATGCATAAATTACCAGTTTATATGCTGCGAAAATCGCCATCTTATAGAAATCATTACTCCTTATCTGTGCCCCTTCCTCCAGCACAGTCATGGCCAGATCAAGACAGTCTTGAAACCGGGAGTTTTTTATCAGCAGATCCATTACAAGTATATGAGACAGTAGAGGAAACCCATCTGAGATATGAACCTAAAATAAATGACAAACAGGATATTGTGATGTTCATTAGATACACATAGACCGTCCATATTTAGAGACATAAATAAGGTCTTCGATGCAGTAGTTGTAAATTGATATATAACTCACTTGAGCTTTTAGAATACTTAGTGCAGAGTTCGCATCATCTAGTCGATAGCATTTCTGAAGAGCAACACGGTTTATTGTTCTACTATTCATATTTGTAACACCAAATTCCTCATCTCTCAGTACCTGTTCTTTACATCTGAAAAAACACAGTGGAAATGTACTACGAGAACCCAGCCTATAGATCTACATTTCACACAGTGGCCGATATTATATCCCATATCATGCTGTAAAGGAGAAGACAAATTCAAAGTGCAAGATGTTTCCAGGACTCATTGAGTACTTACATGTACTAATTATCCATAACTTACTAAGGGCAAACAAACGTCAAATTTGAGCTCGAATGGAGTAAAAACCCTTTTGCTACAATCAGTCTGATGCAACTTTACAACTTTACTTTGTTAGCTGATGATTGTAAACTTTTGTAAAGTTAACGAAAACTAATAGTAACAAAATAGCTTGTAATTTTATTGGTGTTTAACCGTATTGATTAGGTCTATATCTTAGAATTCCTGTACATGTAAGTGTGTAGGCTATATACATGTATATACAGAGATTCAATTATAACTCTAGACAATGAAAACATTAGCATGGATGATTAAATCCAACAACTAATTGATTCAAACCTGGTTAAAATGGGAACAAAATTAGAAATATTCTCCTTCTCAGCAAGATATATGTAGGCAAAAGCATCTTGGAACAATATCTCTGTTGTTGGATCATTCAAAGCCTTTTCCATGCGCGATTTCAAATCATCAGCTCCAGTCTCATACCTTAAAAGACGAAGCATGATAGAAGACTTACTAATGAACTTCTTCATATACATTTAAAAAATGCGTAGATGACAGTTAAATATAGGCTACATACACGTATTGACCAGAGCAGAAGAACGGATTGCTTTAGTTGGAAAGAGAAATGTTTGAGAAACAATTCAAAGGGTAATGAATCAGCCATAAAACAAGATAATACAATCCCCATGCTGCATAGGTACACATTTTATAGATTATGATAACCTTTTTGCATTTGAACACACGCATAGGCCTTATAGCATGAAAATTTACCTCGTTGTATAAGCTGTA